>OX637584.1:3619520-4219520 GCA_951800085.1 Comarum palustre | reverse complement strand
GTTAGCACTTGAATGTCGTTAAGATATCCACATGTAGCCCCCGCAGTTTTGATGTCTATGAGGTCCGTTCGCTAGAGTCTTAAACGTAGGATACAGATTTTCGGCCATTCTGACATGTTGATACTCAAACTATCATAACTCTCTTCCGAAATGTCAACATCACAAACCGTAAAATTTTCTACAAAGTAGACATCCAGGGTTTTCTGTTCATATGTAGATTGTCTTCTAATTCTTGCTGGATCTTCCTAGTTTAATATGTGAAGTTACTGTATAGAAGCTGCAACTGAAAATTTGCTGGTTTGCACTCGTCTTCAAATCTTCTTTATCTTGCAGTTGCTGCCAGTAGGGTAATAACTTCAAAACACATGGATTGTCTCTTGTATTCGAAGCCTCAGGGGTAGGCCTCTAAGTGTATGACAGAGAAAATTCGAACCTCAACTAGGTAAGAATGTTGTCTTGCATTTTAGCAAAACTCAGAGTCTCTTTTTAGATTTTTTATTTTTCAATGCTAGAAATAAAATGAAACTAGCTAAAAGTCAAGGATTAAAAGCAAAAGGAAAGAAGGAAACTCAGCATGATTAGTTAATCTTCGTATGGTCACGGGGGATGCCACCAATGCTTCACTCCAAGCCTTGACATGTTAACATTGGTAGAATGAGACTCTCTCTTGCGAGAAACTCCCAATGTTGAGCAAATATGTTTGGTGTCATCAACTTAAAAATTTACAAGGGGCTGCTTTTACAAAGGGCTGCTTGTAGGCCATACTGTATAGCCCTCCATGTATCTTCATAATTTCTTGACAAATCAGGATCATTAGTTGCTTTTGCATAGATGGTACGGTGTGAAGATATGTCTTGTCGCCTACTACCATGTCGTAGTGCATAGTATATACAGATGCGACCACATATTGGCTTTCACCAAAAACCACTCGCTGGTTCATACTCACAATACTAAAAGATTCAAAGCAATTCAGCTTCTGCACTTGAGAATTACTGGTGTTGGGACCAAGAATTAATCTGCAATCGTCGTAGTACTCATCATACATTGGCATGGCTCCATGTTAAAATCATAATCATTACAGATTGGTGAATGAACTTCAGCCTCAAAAATAGGCATATCAAAACCATAATCATCATAATAAGATGTCTGCACGGTTTGGCTTGTATCATCATAAATAAATTTCTGCTCTAAGAACTTTGGAGCACAATAACCTTGGCTTGAACATTCAGTGTCACAGTAATAACCGCTCGACTGGTTATCAAGTTTCCTCTGATAGGCGAGGTCCTGAATGAGGACTTTGTGTTGCTCTTCGTGTGTCTGACTAGTATCCACATACACTTCATCATCCATGAGCGGAACAATATCTTTAGAACAACTTTGTTGGTTGTTGACTTCATCATTATAATCCTTTTGAGATTTGCCATCAATTGGAAAACTTCAATTTTCTGTCGACGGAGACTCATCTAAAGATAAGTACACGCCACTAGATTGATCAAAAAATGACTCGACCTCTTTGGCATTCCTTGAATATTAAGGCAAATCAGATTCCCCGAATCAAATAGTAAAGAAATCCCCCAAAATGATTATAAAACAGATCTCTGCAATCATGCAAATCGCCCCACGCATGACTCAAAAGGAAAATAGAAATATATACAAATACTTTGACCGTAAGAATCGATCCAATAAACTTACAATATCGGTATTTGCCGAGAAATAATATTCTTTCCCAAATAGTCTGTTCTGGCAACTAGCTTATCTCAGATTGAATCAAATCCATAGCTTTTTCCTTAATTGTAATTAACTAGATGTAATTATATGGGCACTCACTGCAATCTCTTGGAAAGAAATGATACTTAAAACAAAGAAAGATAGAAAAGGAAGACTATGGAAAATGCACTAGTTGGAAACAATGTCAGGCAACCGCGACGTGTAAAATTGAACTGAAAAAGTTGTATATGGATTACGATCCACTCGGAAAAACTGGAAAAAGAGTGATGTCTTGATCTTCAAGAGGGGACCTTCCAAAGTTTTAAGTTTTAAGTTTAAAGTTCAAAGTTGAATTACAACCATAGCAACACTTGGCAGACTTAACACCTTCGTTAATCGTTTACATGATAAGAATGAGACCATAAAGTACACCCGAATAAAATTACTGTGCTTATACAGTAAAAAGGCAAGAAAAACTGTGCTGCAAAACATGCTTATTCAGTTATTCCTTTCAGGGTCTATTTCTTTTCTTTCTATTTCTTATTCTATGGAATTTTTAGGGGCCTTTAGTCTAACTTATATTGTAAATGTAGGAACTGGATTGGCCAAAAATATAAAATCAAACCAATTTTGTGATAACATCATAACTCGCCTAAAATGAGAAATGAACAAGCTAGAAATCTAGTACAAACCAAGAAATATTACTGTATTTATATAAAGGGAGCCTTTCTAATAAGGATCTCTAAATTGAGGACTAGTTGAGGACTTTTGAATCAATTACTTATTAGACCAACTTTTTGATCAAAATTTAACATCTTAACCGTTGAAGTTATAGATTTATATGAGTAGATCAATCATACAAAATTTCAGTCAAACTAGTGATCATTAAGTGCTAGTTTTATATCAAATCAATGGACGAACCAAATCTGTTAAACATGAACTGTTCAAGTTCATAATTGTTAAATCACACTTATAAATGCCTTAACGATTTTCAATTTAGTTGAAAATTTGCAGAAATGATCTACTCATAAATATTTATAAAATGGACGGTTAAGATGTGGATACAAGATCGAAAAATGGGATAAGCTGAAAAGTCCTCAACTAGTCCTCAACTTAGAGGTCCTCACTAGAAGGACTCCTTTTATATAAAAACATTGGTTCACAATCTCAAAAAGAGAAAGGTTCATTATTTTGAGCATCGGAGTATAAATTCTCGGTCTGAACTCCTCACTCAATCAATCATATCGATCATACGAATGTACATACTAATGCAAAGTTCGTTATCATTCGAGTTTCCTGGACTCAAATTTGAGGCATCTGCATAATCTTCATAATCTTTCAATTGGCATCATATTCCTGACCAAATTCAGGTAATTAAAGAGATGCTTTTGCTGTTTTTGCATACAACGTATACGTCATTAGTGAGAGTCACCAACCAATAAGTGACTGCTTGGTGATTCCAATCCAAAAATTTCTAGAAAAAAGAGCTTAGTTGCCTTTAGATCGACGGTGACATATGCACCACCTTTGGGAGGGGCCAACATAAGGCCTCCTTTTTTAGGAAAGACGACAGAGCCTCGACCACTATCTCTTTGTTATGAATAAGCATTTGACACCTAAAAAAGAGCACGAGCTAAGAACCCACCATAAGGCCAAGTCCCCCCCCTAAAGGAGCTCGATTCATCCTAAAGCGATCTATCGATGAAATTAGACAGAAAGAAATATGATTTCTCTAGTTGGACTTTGAATATACAAGTTTTGTTTTGCAGAAAGAGACATAAGAGAGGCAAAAAAACCTCATTATCCCTCATATTATTAAAAGAAAAAAGATGCAATTAGAGAGACGAAACCAAAACCTTTATAAGAAATCAAACACAATAAAGAAAAACTAACTTATGAATACGGAACTGAAGGAGACCCAAACGATCACTAGTGCAAACTGATTCAATAAAGGAAGGAAGCACATCCCACCAAATTACTAGATCAGTTAAAGTGGTACCATGATTGGCTAATAAGTCAGCAACCCTGTTACCTTTCCGAAAGATATGTTAGGATACATTTGAGAAATACAGGACAAATAATTCCACCATTATACTCTAAATTGTCATCACACCAAATGAGGAGATTGAAGAAAATAAAGAACAATGGTGGAATCCACTTCCACCCATATATCCTTCCAATCTCGGAGCCAAGCTAACTCGATTGATTTAATAACTGTCATCACCTTTGCTGCAACCGAACTAGTAATGTCTAAATTTGATGAAAAAGCACCAAGAAAATTTCCTCTATAATCACAAAAACAACCCCATAACCACCATGATTGGAGTCACCTTTCCAAACACCATCTGTATTAATCTTAATCCAAACAAAGGGAGGAGTGAGCTAGTTTGCCTCAATTATTGTAGGAGCACTATGTGGATTACATTGAGTACCAAAACTCTTCACAACTTGAAGATCTTGTAGCCGATTGTGCATGCATCCTTTGGCCAAGCGACTAGAATCTTTTATATGGTCTGGAATAAGTTTGCAAATCATTGAAGCATGAGCTACCACCCCTTCAAATTTAGCCTTACATCTGGCTTGCCAAATAAACCATAGAATTGAGGTATAAAAGCCACCTATAAGTCATTTAATTGAAGGCTATGATCACCGAGTCCCACCTAAAAACCTCAACTAAATAACCAAAAATTATACCCAACTCAAATATTGAGATCACGTAATTCCAAATAGAAGAAGCACAAGAGCAACGCAAAAAATATGATCAACACATTCTGAATTTTTATGACAAAGATCACACCTTGAAACCAATGCTACTCCCTTCTTCTGTAAGATAACATCAACTAAATAACTAAGGACACGACCACGTAAGACCTTCCAAGATAACATTCTTGGGGTAATATGTTTAGACCATATATATTTTTCTCACTCTATCGAAGGCAAATGATGCTTCAAGAAAAGAAAGGCTATTTTAGCTGTGAGGTATCCAAATGAAGAAGTAGACCAAATAACTTTATCCTTTGTTAATGGGTTCATAGCAATAGGAACTTGGCTTATTAATTAACATAAATATGGGAAATGAAGTTGAAGAAGATCAAGTAAATTCCATGTACCATTAACAATAAAGTCTGAAACTAAACCATTAAGATAATTCCTTACTACCTGAGAGCCAAAAATTCAACAATAGGCCTCCCCATGATTATCATTCCAAAAAGAAATCTTCCATAACTACATTCCAAAACTTGTGTACCCTAGGTCAAATAGATGAAGAAGCATATGAACTTCTTAACAATCTGCCACGTGTAAAACGATCTCGAAAAAGAGCACAACCCTCAGAAAAAGAAGAAGAATATATCTCCAGCAGCTCCTCAAATTGAGAGATCTCTTTAGAAACACCAACTGTTTAAGCCCAAACCCCCTTCAGTAAAAGAAGGGCAACATACATGCCATGCTACTAGGGGAATCCCACGCCTTTCAATTGATCTAGACCATAAAAAGTTTCGAAACCATACCTCAAATCGACGAGGCAAGGACACATGACATTCATATATCTGGAAGATGTAAATAAGCATACTATAAATTACTGACTTAATCAACTGCCCAGCCATGTACAAAAGTAAACCCATCCAACTGGAGAACCACAATCTAATTTTATCCACAATTTGTTGGAAGTGAATAATTCTCTACTTGCCATGAAAAATGGGAACTCCCAGGTAAGTAAACGGCACCGTACCAAGAGGTATCCCAATAGAAGAAGCAACATAGTGGTGACGCCTATGCATATGCTTGCTAAGAAAAACTTGTGACTTTTCCTTTTTAATAATTTGTCCCGAAACAGAACCATATACCTCCATAAAATTCATAACACGCTGCAGATTGAGTATATCACCTCGACAAAAAATAATATCGTCTGTAAACAACACATAAAATTCATAACATCGTCTCCCATATTGTATGCCACACGGTGAGGAAATCGGATGAAGTCTACCTTCTTGCACTTGCTTAGAGAGACTACCAATTAACACTTCTTTAGCCAAGCAAAAGAGTAATGGAGACAACGAGTCATCCTGACGAACACCTCTACCACAAGAAAAGAACCCAATTGGCCTACCATTGATTAAAATTGAAAGCTTAGCTGAAAGTAGAAGAGTTCGCACCCAAAACACAAATTTCTGGTCAAACCCGAAAGCCTCCAGTACATGAAGAAGAAAACCCCAAGAAAGAGTGTCAAAAGAATTTGTAATGTCTGCCTTGATTGCTACATCGCCACTATAGTTCTTCAAATCCAACATATTGAAACATTCAGAGATATTCATAATACAATTAGAAATTTTGCGGCCTGGAACAAAGGCATATTGTTGAGGTGAGATGATACGAGAAGCAATAGCAGTCAGTCTCATTGCAAGAATATTTGGAATAATTTTGATCACAAAATTAATGAGAGCAATCAGGCGAAACTGCTTGATGGAATCGGCATGATCAACTTTAGGAACCAATACAATGATGCCTGAATTGAATGAATGTGTCAACTCTCCATGAATGAAGAAGTACTGCCCTGCAAGAACCACATCAACCCCTGGTCCCCTACTATATCCTAACGAGAATTAAAAAAGTGACTTAGCGCATCTAAAACCTCCTCATGAGAGGGAATAACAATGAGAGTTACATTCTCGTCATTAGTAACCATTGATGGAATGATGTGACCAACATTTCCTGTATCATGATAATCTGCATTGTTAGTAAAGAGCTCTAGATAGTAATTAACAATATGATTCTGAATGGAAATTGGGTCATCAAAAACCTAGTTCCCATCGCAAAGAAGAGAAATTGAAGCCCGTGATCTTCGTACTCTACACATAGCATGAAAGAATGAGGTATTACGATCACCATCGAACAACCATCTCACTCTAGATTTCTCCTTCCAGAAAAGCTCTTGCAATCTAATAGACTCATTTAGATTAGCTTGTAGTTTAGTTTCCATAGCAAAATATTCATCCAAGCCCCCTGAAGAAGAAATGACTTGTTGTAGAGTAGCCAAGGTCCACTAGTAGAGGGAAAGCCTCATGCGACGAAATTTGTCGCATAAGAGGGTTTTTTCATCGCATAAGAGGGTTTTTTTCGTCGTATGAGTACTGAAGCAACAAAAAATTCATTGTATAAGCTTCGTCACATTAGATTTATGCGACGAAATCGTAAATGTTGGTCGCATCAGTTCCCCTTAAGGGACGAAATTTTTTTTCGTCATATAAACTTATGCGACGAAAACTTTCGTCGCTTCAACCTATGAGACAAAAAAATATTTCGTCGTTTCGACTTAACCGACGAAAAATATTTCGTTGCTTAAGAGTTTTCAGAAAATAAAAAAAATATTTTTATTAATTTAATTATCAATTTAGTTATAATTTAAATTAAAAAATTATTATTTTTTGTTTTTTGTCGGAGGTGGTAGTACGGTGGTTGTGGTGGCGGAGGAGGAGGTGGTGGTACGGTGGTGGTGGAGGAGGTGGTACGGTGGTTGTGATGACGGAGGAGGAAGAAGAAGAAGAAGAAGAAGAAAGAAAAAGTACGTGGAGGAGATGGTAAATAAGTAGAAGGAAGAAGAAAATGGAGGAAGAAGAGGGTGGGGGAAATTTTAGCGGAATGATTTAAAAATTAAAATTTTTACCAGAACTGATGCGACGAAATGAACAAATTTTGTCGCATGAGTGTGAACTATATAATACGACCAAATTTTTAATATTTCGTCGCATCAGTCAGAGTTAGAGGGGAAATTTTGGCAAAAAATTCAAAACTGGTGCGACGAAATATTCAAATTTTTGTCAAATGAGTGTAAACTGATGAGACAAAATTTTAAATATTTCGTCGCATGAGTCAGGGCTAGGGAAAAAGTTTGGGGGAAATCCAAAACTGATGCAACAAAATTTTAAATATTTCGTAGCATGATTATGAACTTATGCGACGAAATAAAAAATTTTGTCGCATGAGTCAGCACTTTGCAATAAAAACCAAATTTTATTCGTCGCATGAGTCATTTCCTCTACTAGTGGTCACAAAATCATCCTGAACTCTATGATGAACATTCCCAAAAATCTCCGAATTCCAAGTCCTTAGAGCTTTACCTAATACACGTAATTTGTGTTGTAAGACCGATAGAGGACATCCATGAGCATTGACTGAAGCCCTACACCGGGTTGTAAAGGGCTTAGTCGTTATGACCTAACCACATTTTTCGAAACCGAAAAAGATTAGACTTTGATGACTGCTTCCAGTGGACTATGAGAAATATACCAAAAGAAGATTATGATCAGAACAAATTCCAGGCAGAGTACAACATTCAAACTGGTCCCATACATCTAGCCAAGGCAAATTTGTAAGACTGCGATCCAACCTTGATTTCACATTACCGCGGCGACCTCATCAACGAACCCAGGTAAACTCTACACCTTTGGTATCCACATGCACTAGCTCACATATATCAGACATTATTCAGCACAAGAGCGCTCACAAACAGGACCACCACCCTTCTTCTCATGAGCCCCTAAGGCTACATTAAAATCCCCAACAACAAGCCATGTACCAGAGACAAAGGTACCTTTAACATTAGTGATATCCTCCCATAATCGACGACGGTTAGCAGCTGTTGTGTAAGTATAAACAGCCGTAACGATACAGTTAACCGAATTAAACATAACTTGAAGAGATACTAGTTGGTCTGTGACGGAGAGGACACGAACCAAAGGAACATGAGAAAACTTACAGAGCACCCATAAATTAGGCTGTAGAGCAACTCTGTCATTTGTACACACCGCCACCATACCTATGGAGCGCCAAAAGTAAGATGAGATAGCATCTAATGAGACAAAAGGTTCAGCTATGCACAATAACTCTAGTTTATTAACTCGAACAAATTCTGACAACGCATCTTGAGTAGAGACACTACCAATGCCTCTTAAATTCCAATACATACTTTAGGAAGAAACATCTTTGGAACGGAGATAAGCCTCACCGGCTTTCGGTCTGGCCTGCTTTCCTCAGTGGTCGTTGTTTTTTTGACGAAGAACCTCAACGAAACTTTCTCGCTGCAAACTTTGAATATATAAGTTTCTATGCATGTATATTGTTTAATTTCGAAACATAAGTGGATGATGATGATAGACAGATGATATGTTTTTCATCACTAGCTAGTATTACGAATTAATTTGATGTAGAACGAATAGGGTCGTTTTCTGACGAAAAATAAAGATTGAATAACCATTTGATCGTGACAAATTATTTCCGGACATCCAAGTTCGTTGGGCTTTCAAAAGACTGTTTTAATTATTTTTGAGTTTTATTATTATTATTTTGTTTTATTTTATTTTAATCCATGAGCTTTTAGGTTTCATTGTTAGTTGCCCTACGATTTATTTGCTCCTATATAAAGAGTTTCTATCAGTTGTATTTGATAACCTTGATTTATAAAAAAAAACTCTTTGAGTTTATCTCAATTCCTGGTGGATTCCATAATCTCTCGTGGATTCGAGATCAAAAACAAATTGGTGGATTTCAATCTCTTATCCCTTTATATCCCGCTGCATCAATTGGTAATCAGAGCTTGATGAATTCCTAGTGAGTGATCTATCGATTCGATTTAGAAGCAAAAAACAAAAACAGTATCAAAAAAAGAACACATACAGCCGCGCCGCCGAACTGCCCCTCGACCCATCCTCCACAGCAACCTTGACAGCGCATCACAGCCGCCCTGCACCTCCAGCCCAAGCCAAGGCCGCCCAACCGAATCTGCGCTGAGGAGAGCGCTGCTCCTGTGAATTGCAGGTCCGGCTCCGCGTCCCTGCCTCCAAATTGCAGCCAAACTCACCACCCAGCATCATTTCCACCCATCTCGGCACCTCTCCGGCTTCCTACAGCTCTCGAAGAAACGTTTCCCGGCCAAGCAGCCCTGTCGGTGAAAACCCAGATTTTTTGGGTTTTTCTGCAACAGACCCGACCCGGTATCCTAACCCTACCTGACCTGGTAACCATCAACCCGACCCGATCCAAGTTAGCAACCTGACCCGCCCGACAAAAAACAGAAAAAGAAGAAGAAGAAGAAGAAGAAGAAGAAAAGGAAGTGGAAAAGAGAAAAAAAGGAAGCTAGCATGGAACGTTGGATATTTACCTCATCGGATTTTGAAAATTTCAGAACAACGTGTTTCATCAAAAACAAGGTATGGTCAACAATAATTGATAGTGATTTGCATGAGAATTTTGTTGTAAGTAAGGTTGTTCATTCTCTTCAATTATCGACAGTGAAGTTGAGCAATCCATTTTGGATTGATGATCGTGCACATGTGACAGAGGTTTGTAAAGTTCTCATCCCTATAAGAGAATTTTATAACGATGAGGTTACTTGCCATGTCATTGATATGGATGATAGTGATGTGTTTTTTGGAAAACCATGGCATGAAAGCGTCAACGGTAGTTATTGTAAAGATGAAACATATTTATTCATGAAGGAGTTGAACAAGATTACAATCAAGCCTGCAAAGCCTGAAGTGTGTGAAAAGAATGTTGAAGAAATCACTTTGCATATTAAAAAAGAATTTGCTCATGTTGACTCGGTTGTCAGTTTTGAAGAAACCTCGTCTCATATGACTTTTTCAGAACCATAACCAATGACCATTCAAGAATGCAATTTTAGAAATCATGAAGACTTCTCTCAAGTTACATTTGACAAACTCATCTATGGTGTTGGATTCATGATTGTGCCTTCAAAGTTTACAGAGTCTCCGACTTCTAAACCACATGTTTAATTATTAGATTATTGAGTTTGTTTTCAACAAATTATTCTTCTTTATTCAAGATGAACTCGAGATCGAGTTCTTTTGAAGTTGAGGAGACTGATGTGTAGAACGAAGGGGAGTCGCTTTCCGACGAAAAATAAAGATTGGAGAACCGTTTGATCGTGGCAAATTATTTCCGGACATTCAAGTACGTTGGGCTTCTAGAAGACTATTTTAATTATTTTTGAGTTTTATTTTTATTATTTTGTTTTGTTTTATTTTAATTAATTTGTTTTAAACTTTGTTTTATTTTAATCCATGGGCTTTTAGGTTTTATTATTAGTTGCCCTAGGGTTTATTTGCTCCTATATAAGGAGTCTCTATCAGTTGTATTTGATAACCTTGATTTATAAAAAAAACCTTTGAGTTTATCTCAATTCCTGGTGGATTTCAGAATCTCTCGTGGATTCGAGATCAAAAACAGATTGGTGGATTCTAATCTCCTATCCCTTTATATTTCGCTGCATCATAATTAGTTGCTTCATTAATCAAATATGTATGTAGTAGTCATCTCAAACCAATCACTCCTAGCTTGTTACACTTTTTTTAAAAAAATATTAATAACTCGCATATTTTATATATATCTTTGATGTTTGAACATGTGACTTTAACGTTGTCAGTTAAACACCTTAACTAATTAAACCACGATTCACTAACCCCATGTTAAACGTGTTTTCCCTCTTTTAGTTGAATGTATAGCATACTGATAGGTACCGTACACAAATCCTTGGTGGCCTTCATGTGATGTACAAATTTTAACGAATATCGTCAGAATTTGATCATATTTCTAAGATTTATGTTGCAATATAAATCTTATATGAGAAATATACGTGAGAGTTTATGCAGTTTATGCATCATCCACAGTCGTATATATCAAACCGTAAAGGGCAAAGGTACTTTTTGTATTCGAAATTTGGAATCAGCTTAGCTAGCTAAAGCTAAGAAAGGGTGAAAGGATGCACTACTTTCTGTCTGCAGGTGATTCAATTCCATTTTCGAAAAAGCTCTACGAGAGTGGCAGATGAATTATTGCCTCTTCAGCTTCAGATCTCAAACAAATAATAATATACGAGTCAATGTGTCAAACTATAAATTTACGCTATTTGTGCGGTACCTAGGAAATTAGGGCATGCACAAAATACTATGCTATCTTGATGACATGTGACATCTCTCTCTATTTTATCGATCATTGACATCAAATCGTGCAAATCCATATGAAAATCTGGCATAGAATTCGATCACTAGTTTCAGCTGCTATAGTAGGATCTGTATATTGTTCTATCTTTTCAAGCAGTATATATTTTAAAGAAAATCCCTAGACTACGTACATGAATGGAACCACGGAACCACCCTTTAATCATTCTCATTATCACGGAATATTTGATAAACAAATCTTTGTCAAATTGTTGTTTGAAAATATAAGAATGACCTGGGATCGGGAATAGAAGTCGTAATTCAGAAATGGAGAGCAGCTAAGGTGCAGTGTATAGTTGTATAAAGCTTTGTGCTGTTTAAGCTGTGGCAGAAGCTCAAACCTAACAAATGCCTTCCTTTCGAGTCGACACGTATGTACCCCAGTAACAAAAAAGCAGGAAAATATCCAACATACAACTACTATTAATTATCCATGAATTTAATACATACATTAGAAAATTTTTAGCATACGTGTATATATATAACATACATTAAATTATGAACGGTCATAAGACAAACTCCATACATTATATGAATGCATCACCTTCAGAAAAACTAGCAGCACAACCCTAAAGTTACAGGGTCACCCATATATTATGACCCACTGAAAATCCCCAGTGGTGTGTTTTTCTCGTGTTGCCCTCTCCCCTTCACTTTATAAAGAGTTATCACATGACTTCCATTGCATGTGATTTTGATCGATCTAGCTAAGCATTCTCTCTTTCCCTTCTTCCCCATCCTCTCTCTGTTACTTAGCTTTCCATCTTCTCTGTTCGACGACCGTCTCCGCTTCCTAAAGCAATGATACCACCGGAGCAGGAAAACACCATGACAAACACTACTCCACCTAACAAGTCTAGCATGCTCTCTAGTGCAAGCCGGTCTGATATTAGCTGGGTTCATGCCGAACTGTCTCCCAGAAGCATTAACGGAACCCCGCGTCTGGCACCGGACTACTTGCCGGAACATCCCCGTCCGGTTACCCCGCATAGAGCTTCTGTCTTGCGCGAGTCCCTGCGCCCCGTCACGCTTAAGGTACGTAACAGAGTTTTTCGCAGAGAGTCTGACATGTTATATTGTTACTACTGTCTGACATGTTATATTGTTATGCAATTAGGTCGGTTAAGGTGACTTTTCATAATAATGCAGCAGCTGCTCATCACTGTAATACGATGTCGTTGTTTATGTTTGCAGTTCGAAGACGTCACCTACAGCATTAAGCTCGAGCCGACAAAGGGTAGTTGCGTCGGTACATATAACGAGCCAAAGCAAACACGAAATCTACTGAACGGTGTGAGTGGGATTGTGCGACCGGGTGAGCTTCTGGCAATGCTAGGGCCCTCCGGCAGCGGAAAAACCACTCTCTTGACTGCCCTCGGCGGCCGTTTGCAGGGAAAAATATCCGGCAAAGTGACCTACAACGGCCAGCATTTCTCAAGCTCCATGAAGCACAACACTGGCTTCGTGACGCAAGATGACGTACTCTATCCTCATCTCACCGTGCTCGAAACCCTAACGTACACTGCCCTTCTGAGGCTTCCAAAGCAGCTGAGCAGGGAAGAGAAGAAAGAACAGGCCGAGAAAGTTTTGGTGGAGCTCGGGCTGACCCGGTGCCGTGACAGTGGTGTTGGCGGGCCTTTGCTACGTGGGGTCTCGGGTGGGGAGAGGAAACGGGTCAGCATCGGGCAGGAGATGCTTGTGAACCCAAGTCTCTTGTTCCTGGACGAGCCCACTTCTGGGCTCGACTCCACTACCGCAGAGCGTATAGTTGCTACGCTGCGCCGCCTGACGAGGGGTGGAAGGACGGTGATCACCACCATCCACCAGCCCTCGAGCAGGCTATACACGATGTTTGATAAGGTGGTTGTGTTGTCGGACGGGTGTCCGATTTACAGCGGGCATGCGGGTCGGGTCATGGAGTATTTCGGGTCCATTGGATATGAGGTCGGGTTCAATTTCATCAACCCGGCTGATTTCTTGCTTGATCTTGCTAACGGTAAGCTGCAACTTCAATTCTTTTCATCATTACCTTTACATCATAAATAATTTCCCTAATCCCATTATGGAACTTAATTATTAAAATTGATGAGTGCTTGACACAATAATAAGTCCCACTTTGACACATTATAGAACTTGATTATTATTAATTAGAGATAATTAGAGAAAAATTCAAAAAAAATCACCTTCTTTTAAGATAAACTATTTCATTTTTTGTTTTTAAATTTACACCCAATACAATAATTTAGCTTACCTTATAGATTTTATTTCATAAATTTAAATTTATTTCAATTTTTTCACAGTTATTTTTACCCTTCTGATGTTCATTTTGTTTTCTACATTTAAATTAGGTTACAAATAGAGGAATTGAGTTTTGGACATATGGTTTTAAGTTAGAGGTTAGGGTTTATGGAGAAATTGAGTTTTGGGTATAGGGTTTTAGGGTTTAGGAGTTAGGGTTTAGAGTTTTAGGGTTTAGGATTTAGAGTTTTAGGTTTTAGAGTTTAGGGGTTAGGGTTTAGAGTTTTAAGGTTTTAGGGTTTAGGGTTTAGGGTTTATATTAGTGGCAAATCTTGCAATTTCATTCTTGAATATGTTCTATTTTTTTAAGATTAAATATAAATAGATTTTTTTAATAAATTAACCTAATTAATAGGTGTGTGTATTTTA
Source organism: Comarum palustre (assembly GCA_951800085.1). Taxonomy (NCBI): domain Eukaryota; kingdom Viridiplantae; phylum Streptophyta; class Magnoliopsida; order Rosales; family Rosaceae; genus Comarum; species Comarum palustre. The sequence continues at coordinate 4,205,133 of OX637584.1, read as the reverse complement.
AAAGAATGTAAAGATTGAGTTTAATTTAAAATATGCCTAGTAAATTAGGTGTATTGTCAAATACCCCTTATTATTATTAATCCTCAATGCATTTAACAATTTTTATCTAAAAACATAATAAGTCCCAGAATGTGGTGGAGTCTAAATATCTAAGAAGTAGCAGACTGGAAGAATTCAGATTATATTACTAATACAGATTTGTAAATAAAGTGATAAGAGCATTATTTATATTGGAAGAATAAAATGATCAAATCAGGTAATTGCAGGATTTTGATAGTGGTGGTTAGACCAGTGATGAGTAAACATCACTTATCACTAATTAAGAAAGTTTTTTTGATACAACACTAATTCAGAAAGTTAAGATTATATGATGTTTTGCAAATGTCAACCTCACTGCCCACCCACAAGTAGCTAGTTACCATGAGTCCATGACCATGTTATTATGAAGGTTTAGCGATATATATTTGGCTTTTTAACTTGCCGCTAATTATGTAAGAGTCCATTTTCACAAGAATAATGTTAGTGCTGGGTGTGTCAGTGGTCCAAAAAAGGTTTACAACTTTCACCTTGTGATGATCAGAGGATAGAACAGAAAGCTGCAAAGGGAACCATCCGTTTAATTAATCAATCACTTTACTTGTGAGTTAGCAGTAGAAAATGTTGGTTAATTAGTTTGAATTGTTTTTGACAAGCAGGTATAGCACCTGATGCTAAACAAGATGATCAACTAGAATATAATGGCAGATTAGATCACCATGAAGAACTAAATAGTACCAAGCAGTTTCTGATATCCTCCTATAAGAAGAACCTACACCCTGCATTGAAGGCAGAGATTCAGCACAGTCAAAAAAATCCTGCAGTTCTTTCATCTTCATCAAGAACATTATCATCCAGAGGTACATTAGTCTTTGAAACTCGAATCAAGCTTCGTTTTATATGTTACCATTCTGTACAATGTGTTCTGATCATAAGCAGTGTGTGTATGTAGGTAGTCGAGATTACGAATGGACTACTAGCTGGTGGGAGCAATTCGTAGTTTTGCTTCAGAGGGGTTTGAAAGAGAGAAAGCATGAATCTTTCTCGGGTTTAAGGATTTTCCAAGTCATGTCAGTTGCAGTTCTCTCAGGCCTTTGTTGGTGGCACTCAGACACTTCACATTTGCAAGATCAGGTATTGTAATCTTAAGGCCCCTATAATTACTAGCATGGATGATGGATGTTCCATTATAAGTATGTACCAATCAAACTAATCAAATTAGTACTTTCGTGATATGAACAGGTTGGACTTCTGTTTTTCTTCTCCATATTCTGGGGCTTCTTCCCCCTCTTCAATGCCATATTTGCCTTTCCTATGGAACGACCGATGCTACGAAAGGAACGTTCCTCTGGCATGTACCGTCTCTCTTCTTACTACTTTGCCAGAACTGTAGGTGATTTGCCAATGGAGCTTGTGCTTCCCACTGTGTTTGTGACAGTTGCTTATTGGATGGGGGGTCTCAAGCCTTCACTAGTTACATATGGACTAACCCTCTGCACAGTTCTTTTCAATGTTCTAGTGTCACAAGGCCTTGGACTAGCACTTGGTGCAATACTAATGGATGTGAAGCAGGGGACAACTCTGGCTTCAGTGACCATGTTGGTATTTTTGCTAGTAGGAGGATACTACATTCAGCACATGCCAGGTCTTATTGCTTGGTTGAAGTATATTTCTTTCAGTCATTACTGTTATAAGCTTCTTCTGGGAGTTCAGTACTCGGTGAAGGAAGTTTACGAGTGCAATTTAGGGGTGCGTTGCAGGGTAATAGACTATCCTGCTGTTAAGTTTGTCGGTCTTGATGGTTTGTGGTCTGATGTTGCTGCTTTGGGTGTAATGCTAGTGGGATATAGAGTTCTAGCTTATGTTGCATTGAGGATGGGGCAACCTCACTGACTAGCTACTTCTTTGATCGATGACGATAATAGAAACTGACATTTTGCGGCTGCCGAAGGCTACAGAATCTGATGATGACTTTCAATCTCCGATTTTGTCAAATAATCAAGGTTTCAAACTGAGATATTGTGAATGAAGATATCATGCTGATAGCTAGCTGGAGAATTCTCAATTGTACTTCTTCACATGAATATAAATATGATATTATAATTATTTGTACCTAGGTCTGTAAAAGAAATTGCAGTTCAGTTACTGAACATCTTCCAGTAGAAAGAGCACTGTAGAACTGTAATTTGAAATGACCATAGGTTAGTTTATTTGATTTGTATGAAATCAGTTTAGTATATATGCATCATTTGTTTTCATAGTATTTCTCTGTAACACTCCTACGAGTAGACTTAGTTGCGACAGGGCCTTCAATCCATGAAAGGAAGGAAATCAAAACCAACAAAGCTAGGACATGGAGACATTTCTGGACACTAAATCTTCTCCTACTGCCGTGCAAATTACTTGCCCTAATTGGAGATGGATTCATTCAACTTTCTATCAATGACCAGGATTGCAACAAAAGCTAGAAGGTTTCCTCTATAAATAGAAGATACTTCGCCGAAGGTGTGTAAAACTCCCTAGAAGCCTAGTCCAACCGTGCCATCATTCTTCTAAAAATTCCGTCTTACTGTACGTGTGTTGGCCGTAGTTCAACGTGTTTCGAACAAGTATATCTAGGGGTGAGATTGGTATGAGACGGTAAGGGATTTGACATATCTCGATGTCGATCCTGATTTTTTTTTCGGTATGGGTACGGGATATGATGTGTGATTTTAAGGCTTGGTACCGAACCAGCCCGATACCGAAAAATTTAAGACAAGTTCGGGACCAATCAGGACATAAGGTTTTAAGTTAGGATTTTATATCTATAAATTAAAAAATCACTTTTATATTATATTTATGCAATATTTAACACTTTTTCTTAACATAAATGATAAATCAACAAACTAACATAATTAAGTGACATCATCACTTTAAGATGATTAATTCTTCATTATAAATACATACTTTTTTCTTTAAAACTAGTAAAATTATAAATTTGGGAAGATTCGGGACGGTTCGGGACATTTGGTATTTATTTGGCTCATACTGATCCCAAACCTATTACTAAATTTAGAATTTGATACGGTTCGAGACAACACTTTTTTCACTTTGTGTCCCGACCCAATAGAGTTCGGTACGGGACGGTTGGGATCGGTATCGGGATTTCGGTATCAAACTCCCACCCTAAGTGTATCTACTCACAAGGGTATGATAGATACTAATTACATACACAAATGGACCTATAGTCTTACACCATATGTTCGACTGTTGATAAAATCTCCACGGATCGAAGGTTGCCTATCTTAAGGATCAAACAGATCTTTGATAGGGGTTGTAATCAGGGTTGTAATGGGATGGGGACAAAGGTCAAGGTTTATAAGAAACGAAAGATTTGAGTCCCAGTACAACTCTTATCGAAGACTATTGATCCTTATGATGGATAGTCCTTGATCTATGGAGATCTAAACAAGAGCCGAGCATATGATGTAGGTCCATTTGTGCATGTAATTGGTATCTTTCATGAGGTTTTCGACATTATTAGTGTTTTTATCGGCGGGTTGTCGCCGTTTGCAATAACAGATATTAATTTACTGTAACTGTTTTTGTATGAATCTTCAACACAAACAATCTATTAGCGGGATCAAATTATGAGAGTGATTTCTGCTGTGCAATCAAGACCTAAACATTTGCATCCGTTTTGATTAGCTATACATCTGTTGTAAATGCATGACTATGTCTCTGCTTTATTTGACTTCTGTAGGATAGGAAAATCCCACTAATTGTGGATCACGTTTTTTTTACGCCTTAGATGTAGGAGTTAATTGTGTGCATCACTAGTATATATTCCATGTATCGGTTGACATAGAGAATAATATAACAAATACATTATTCACCAAATCTCCATTTCTTATATGGTATCAGAGCACCATCCTGGTGCCTGATTTCTTTCTTTCTCAATCTCTAGCCTACCTTCAACATTGCCACCGCCAGCAGCTTCCTGCACCATCATCACCACCGTTCTGCTTCCTACACAAAGTTGATCATCATCATCACCCGCTCCAGCGTTCCGCTCCGCTCTAGCATCAAAGCCAACCACCATGACAAAAGATGACATCCCTGCCAATGACAAAGACAAATCTTCAAGCAGTAACACCATTGATCCATCTAATTCTTACTATCTTCATCCCTCAGATCACCCTGGCCAAGTACTTGTTGCAACCAAACTAAACGGTGCCAATTACTCAGATTGGAGCAAATCCATACTTCATGCCCTCACAGCCAAAAATAAAGTTGGCTTCATCGATGGTTCAATTAAGCCTCCTTCAACCGAACAAGCGGCTGAATATGCTCTCTGGAAGCAATGCAACAGTATGCTCTTATCGTGGCTTGCTAACTCAGTAGAGCCAGATCTATCCAAAGGAGTCATTCATGCGAAAACCGCACATCAGGTATGGGATGACTTTAAACATCAGTTCTCTCCACATAATGCACCCACAGTTTATCAAATTCAGAAAGCAATTAGCTCTCATTCACAAGGCAGCATGACAGTCCAGACGTATTTCACACAACTCAAGGGTCTCTGGGATGAATTAGAGACATATCAAACCCTTCCCACCTGCAATCAGATGGATGCACATAATGAACAAAGAGAAATAGATCGGTTGATGCAGTTTCTTATAGGGCTCAATGACACTTACAATGGCGTTCGCAGCAACATTCTCATGATGTCACCATTGCCTAATGTTCGTCAAGCTTACTCCATAGTCAATCAAGATGAAAAACAACGGCAGATGACTTCGGGATCAAGTGAGAATTTTTCCATTGCTGCTGCTATTCAGAATCAGTCAAATGATTTTCAGAATAATGTCTCCAATAATCTCTCCAACAAGCATTGCAGCCACTGCAATAAGGTCGGGCATACAATTGAGACTTGTAGAACTCTCAAATACTATTGTTCCATTTGTGACATGAGAGGCCATACCGATGATAGGTGCAGAAACAAAAGATATGGTGGAAACAAAGGCAGCAAACAGAACAACAAACCGCAACAACAACATGGAGATAATCCACGTAATTCCTTCCATGCCGCAAACGCAGCAGGTGCCGGCCTTCTACCTCCACCACAAGAATCTCAAGCATCTACTTCAGTAAATCCATCAAATCTGCTACAAAGCTTCTCCCAAGAACAACTTCAACAATTGGCCCAGACCATTTCTATGCTGAGCACTCAAAATGCCTCTGATAACAACAATGCTTTTGCAAATGCTGCAGGTTTAACTCCTTCTACTATTTCCATTAATTCTGCCTTTTCTCAACCTTGGATTTTGGATAGCAGAGCTACTGACCATATCACATCTGATCCCACACTTTTTACCAAAACAAATCCCACATTATTGCCCCTTGTTAATTTACCAAATGGTTATGCAGTTCCCATTACTCACACTGGCACCATTCCATTCAACTCTGATATCACCCTAGAAAAAGTTCTTTGTGTACCATCTTTTCGTTTAAATCTTATGTCAGCGAGTAGAGTCACTAATTCTCTCAATTGTTGTGCCATTTTGTTTCCTAATTTCTGTATCTTGCAGGACTTGGCTACGGGGAAGATGATTGGCTCGGGTAAACAACGTGGTGGTCTTTATTACATGTCTCCCATAATGCACCAACCTATCTCCAGTCAAGTCTCTCATTCCTCCAACTTATGGCACATGCGACTTGGGCACCCATCCTCTTCTCGTCTCAAATTAGCTTCTTCGTTACTTTCCTCAAATAATATTTCTTTTCATAATAATTGTAGTGTTTGTCTTATGGCCAAACAGACCAGACTTCCATTTCCTTTAAGTTCAATCTCCACCCATGCTCCTTTTGATTTGCTACATTGTGATATATGGGGTCCTCACAAAGTTCCCACACATTCAGGAGCACGTTTTTTCCTTACCATTGTGGATGATTTCACTAGATGCACATGGGTTTTCTTGATGCCCCACAAATCTGATACACAATATCTCTTAAAGTCATTCATTAGCTTTGTTCGTACCCAATTTCATGCACATGTCAAAACTGTCAGGGTTGATAATGGATCTGAGTTTCTATGCATGAGAGATTTTTTTCACACACATGGCATTGAGTACCAACGTACTTGTGTTTACACTCCCCAGCAGAATGGTGTTGTTGAACGCAAACATCGACACATTATTACTGTCGCCCGTGCTTTACTTTTTCAATCCAGCCTTCCTCTTTCCTTTTGGGGTGAATGTGTGCTGACAGCAGTTTACCTTATTAATCGTCTACCATCACCTTTGTTATCCACCAAAACACCTTTTGAGAAATTATACAATCATCCCCCCTCTCTTGATCATTTGAGAGTTTTTGGTTGTCTTGCTTATGCAACTGTTGTCCATCCCACTCGTAAATTTGATCCAAGAGCTCACCGTTGTGTCTTTGTTGGCTACCCTACTGGTCAAAAAGGCTACAAACTCTATAATTTGGAGACCAAAAAGTTCCTTGTCAGCCGTGATGTTAGATTTTCTGAACACATCTTTCCTTTTTCTTCTGACCATTCCAACATCTCCAATTCACTTCCATCGGTGCTCACACCTCACCAAGTCTATGAACCACCCCTAACCTTGTTCTAGATAATGTCACCACACCTACACCAGATAATGCACACTCTCATGATTCTGATAATTTCAACCTCCTTCTAGATACTACCACACATACAGAACCTTCACCAATCAACGAGGATCTCAATGCCGATGGCCTCACCTCACCTACCATACCTTCACCTCGTCGGTCCACTCGTCCTACAAAACCACCAGCATGGCATAAAGACTACCACGTGTCTAACCAAGTTGCTCATCCTACCTCGGAGTCTCGTCCTAAATCTGGTACACGATATCCACTTTCACATTTTCTTTCCTATTCTCGGTTCTCTTCTGCACATTGCTCCTTTCTAGCTAACATTACAGGTCACACCGAGCCCACCTCTTATGCTCAAGCTATCCTTGATCCCAATTGGCAACAAGCCATGCATGCAGAATTGGAAGCACTCCAACATAATAACACATGGAGTATGGTCCCTCTACCTGATGGTCATAAACCAATCGGATGCAAATGGGTTTACAAAATCAAGTACAAGTCTGATGGCACCATTGAGCGTTACAAAGCTCGCCTTGTTGCCAAGGGCTATACTCAAGTTGAGGGTGTTGATTATCAAGAGACATTTTCTCCCACAGCCAAGCTTACTACCCTTCGTTGCCTACTCACTGTTGCTGCTTCCCGAAATTGGTTTATTCACCAACTGGATGTTCAGAATGCTTTCCTCCATGGCAACTTGCATGAAGAAGTGTACATGCAGCCTCCTCCTGGCCTTCGCCGAAAGGGGGAGAATCTTGTATGTCGGCTCAACAAGTCATTATATGGACTCAAACAGGCATCCCGCAACTGGTTTTCCACCTTTTCAATTACCATTCAAAAGGCCGGCTACATTCAATCCAAGGCAGATTATTCGCTTTTCACGAAAGTACAAGGTACTTCATTCACTGTAGTTCTTATCTATGTTGATGACATACTACTCTCAGGCAATGACCTTCAAGAAATGGAGCGTCTAAAAGCCTTTCTTCTCAAACACTTCCGCATGAAAGACCTTGGAGATCTGAAATATTTTTTAGGGATTGAATTCTCACGTTCCAAGAAAGGTATATTTATGTCTCAGAGGAAATATGCACTTGATATCTTGCAAGATTCAGGAAATCTGGGTGCGCGTCCACATGCTTTTCCCATGGAACAAAATTTAACACTCACCCTCACAGATGGAGCATTGTTGAAAGATCCTAGTAGATATAGAAGGCTGGTCGGTAAACTAATTTATCTCACAGTTACGAGACCAGACATAGTTTATCCTGTTCGTACATTAAGCCAATTCATGCACCAGCCCCGACAGCCCCATTGGGATGCAGCCATCCGAGTTCTCAAATACATCAAAGGTACACCTGGTCAAGGATTATTTTTTTCTGCCAACAACAATTTGGACCTGAAAGCTTATTGTGATTCGGATTGGGGAAGATGTCGAGCTACAAGAAGATCAGTTACCGGGTATTGTGCCTTTCTTGGAGATTCTCTCATCTCATGGAAATCTAAGAAACAAACAAATGTCTCCAGATCATCAGCAGAAGCCGAATATCGAGCCATGGCCAACACTTGCTTGGAATTGACTTGGCTACGTTACATACTACATGATTTGAAAGTCTCACAATTACATCCTACACCTTTGTTTTGTGATAATCAGGCAGCACTACATATAGCAGCAAATCCAGTTTTCCATGAACGCACTAAACACATTGAGATTGATTGTCATATAGTTCGGGAAAAATTGCAAGCTGGCATGATTCGTCCATCATATGTACCTACACGCTTCCAACTAGCAGACGTGTTCACAAAGGCTTTGGGGAAGAACCAGTTTTTAACATTACGAGCCAAGTTGGGAGTTCATGATCTACACTCTCCAACTTGAAGGGGAGTCTTGAGAAATATATTGAGATCATGTGAATGCATGACTATGTCTCTGCTTTATTTGACTTCTGTAGGATAGGAAAATCCCACTAATTGTGGATCACGTTTTTTTTACGCCTTAGATGTAGGAGTTAATTGTGTGCATCACTAGTATATATTCCATGTATCGGTTGACATAGAGAATAATATAACAAATACATTATTCACCAAATCTCCATTTCTTATAACAATCGGTTCCAAATCAGATTCTAATTTGCTGCAATCACAATTTATTCTTTGTGTTACTGCAACAATTGTGATTGCTATATAACTTGTATAGTTGTATTGAGAAAATCAATGAAATTCAGTTTCTACATGGTATCAGTAGTTTAAGTGTTCATCGATCAATCATTTCTCTTCTCAAAGATTGTACTTGTATTTCTCTTACATTTGTTCACATTCTAAATCGTTACCTCTTTGATCTTTCAGGTTATTTGATTCCATATAAAATTTTCATCGCTCTCTATTGTTCTCTTCCTTAGTCACTGCCTTCTCCTTCAACCTGATATCCTTCCCCATTACCAAAAAAACCTTCTTCACTCAAATGGGTGTCGTATTTCATCATGCCAACGACTCTTCCCAAGCATTTTACAACTACTTTGGAGGCTATTCTTTCACTTTTGATGCACATCATTCATCCTCCCAACACGGGCAACTTGTTGCCCCTTGATGTTGCAGCGACACAATGCACTCAGTTCCCCTTGCTCATCTACAAGGGTGGTGCCTCCTCCATTCTCACTTCCACATTTTGGCTAAATCAGTGACAAACCTTTTGCTAGCGTCCATTTTTCTACTGACAAGATTTGGTACCCAGATACTAGCACAACTCATCACATGTCGGCCGTGATCATATGTTGGACCTAGCAATGTCTATATGGGCAATGGAAATTCTATGATTGTTTCCTATATTGGTCACCTTCCCATGAAATTGGGCTCCTCCACTTTCAGTCTTCAAAATGTCCTTCGTATTCCTTCCATTCTTTCCTTTCAGTCTTCTATCTGTTGCTCGTTTTACCAAGGATATCTGGTTTACTTTATCTTTTTCCTTGATTATTATGAAATATACTGCTTACGTACTGGTCGTTTGTTATTCCAGGGCCCATGTGAGGATGGTGTTTACCCTCGTCAACTACCTTCAACACCCAATGTCCCTCAAGCACTCGTCTGCATTCAGTATTTCCTTTGGCATAATCGACTGGGTCATCCGTCATCTCCTTTTTTGAATTATTTACATCCTTCTATTGACTATAACACCTCTTCTGTTTCTTTTTGTACTCATTGTGCACTCAACAAGGCTCATCGTCTACCGTTTCCATCCAATGATATTACCGCCTCTTCTCTTTTTGATATTATTCATAGTGATGTGTGGATGTCTCCTACTATTTATGTTACTAGTTTTAAATATTATGTTCTCTTCACATATGAATATTCTCAATATACTTGGCTTTATTCCATAAGTCGGAAGAATAAAGCCTCCTCTCACAACTACTGATGGTGATCTCCTTGCCAATCTGACTGTCTTCCGTGAACTTGTTGGGTCACTCCAATATCTCACCATCACACGCCCGGACATCTCTTATGTTGTCAACTCTATTGCGCAGTTCATAAGTCAACCCCGCATTATCCATCTCTTTACTACCAAGCGCATTCTGTGTTATATAAAGGTTACCCTTAGTCATGGCCTATGTTTTTGTCCTCAGCATCATCATGTTCAACTCTCTGCTTACTCGAACGAGGATTGGGCAGGCTGTCCTGACTCTCGCCGCTCGACCTCTGGCTTCTTGTCTACCTTGGTTCGAATTTAATTTCATGGTGCTCCAAGAAACAGCCAACAGTCGCTCACTTAAGTCCATAAGCTGAGTACTGCTCCCTTGCTCATGTTGTTGCTAAAACAACCTGGTTAGGTTATTTATTATTTGAACTTGGTGTGCACAATATAATGCTTCATTGTGACATCCTCAGTGTAACTTACATGGCCTCTAATCCTGTTTTTCATGCCCACACCAAACACATTAAGCTAAACTATCATTTTGTTCGTGAAAAAGTTTTTTTGGTAGCCACCATGTTTGTTATATTCCCTCTATTGACCAACCCTGCTGACATTTTCACATACATCGTCATAATGTTCTCTGTCTCAAACTTGTTCGTCCAAGACTGTCCAGTTTGCGCGGGGGGTATTAGCGGAGATCAAATCATATCGGTGATTTATGTTGTGCAATAAAGTCATAAACATTAGCATCAGTTTTGATTAGCTATACATCTGTTGTAAATGCACAATCAGCTGCAAATCAGATTCTGATTTGCTGCAATCACAATTTATTTTTTGTGTAACTATATGTCACGTCGTGGTCCCGACGTCAGCAGGTTTTAGGCACCGGATGTCGATCCTGAGACGTGAACGAGTGTTACAAAGCGGAATGTAAATAAAATACTGTCTTTTAAGCTCTTCACTCTATGCTCGTCATCTACCCCGTTATCTTTCCTAGCTCGGTCAAATCTAAATAATTCTCTACAAAAAATATTAAAAATTGGTAGGTGAGCAAAACCACGCGCTCAGTGAGTAGACCAATATAATATGCCCGCAAAGCCTTGTCATTTTACACATACTATAAAATAATAATATATCATATACACAACAAATCAATCAATTCATAATATCGCATCCTCCCATCTTATTGGTTATCCTTCAATTTAGTCCACCATGGGAACCTAATGACCAACATGTCTTATACAACCGTGTGTCACATCCTTACTTCGGAATAACCAAGTCAAGAATTTCACATGTTCCTTGAGTAATCAGACAATGGATCTAACATATAATAATAATAATAATAATAATAATAATAATAATAATAATAATAATAATATACTGCACTTTTCACAAATATTGACATGCTTCACTAAAAATATACATATATTTCAAAAAAGAACAAAATCAAGTTTTCGACTATTTAAAACAAATAAGAATTTTTTAAACATATTATAAGAATCCACTTACCTCAACAATTTGAATCTCCACCAAGAACATTGATCGAAAACCGAGCCTCCTAAAACGAGTCATCTAGAAATTACTGTTGGATCTAATCCAGACTTGAAAGATAGAAAGATGATATCGATACAAACCTGTAACTTTTCACGGATTTAAAATCAGAGTTACGGATCAAAAGTTATGTGTTGTCTAAATTTAAACGATGACAAGAAATTTTAGAGAGAAAATGATGAAAATGAGGAGAGAGAAACTCTCCTAAAATTATGGAGGATAAGCTGGTGCATGACAGCCTATTTATAGGAATTTTTGCCTACAAAGAAAAATCGGTTGTGGTTTTTGGTCTAATAACAAGTTAAAAAGTGTCATGACCTCATAGTTTTCTTCTTCACCAAATCCACGTGGTAGAAGGAGAAAATTTTCAATATATTTTATTTTAGTTGTAATAAATTTATATGTTTAAATCTGATTGGAATGTAGCACGACAATGACACAGAAAAATTTCTCTAGTAGAGAGAAGTCTATCCTCAGCATCACATGGTCCACAAGTCATTGTCATCCAGATGTCAACTTGCAAGCTGAATCGTGGGGCCCAAGTTATGAAAAACTTCAATCATGTCACGTCATGTCACCAAATCTTAATAAATTGATAAAATTTACGACTAAACTTTAAAAATTTGTTAAAAATAGTTTGGAAGTCTGAAAAATTAACTAAAAAATGTCACAGACTTGACATAATTTCCTATGAACTGCAAATAAAAATCAACAATGATTTAGGAATTAAAAAGCAAATTTAAAAGTTAAAGATATGCAGCTCACTTCTTCTACCATAAATGATGTTTTTCTTCTGTTTTAACTTGAGCTTTAAAAACTTCTGTTTTAACTTGAGCTTCGTCTCATTTGTTCCTCTGAGTTTGTCCCTTATGCTCTTTCACATTTCTACACCTTTTTCATAACAACTTGTATTATATAATGAAACCTTAAAGTTTGATTGAGCATCATAACCACTGTTTTTTTCATATTAGAGGCACTACACCACACATTTTAACAATAAGACTATTACATTACAAGACATGAACTATGTAGTTAGACAATTTTGGTCATATAAAGTTTACACAATAGACAAAATGACACATTGTAAACATATTTTCACTATAAAAAGAGATCCTAAGAAATAAACATGAAAACTATCATTTGACCCTCTATAGTTTGATTAATTTCTGCTTTTTAAAGGTAAATCACATGTACCTTTATCTGTGATATCAAATTCTAAATAGGCAATGTCAACTCTGTCACTTATTGATGATGTGTGTAATATACACAATATCAATATCTTATAACATGTGCTTGACTAATTCAATTGTATGGAGCATTTTGCTACCAAACTTCTGTATCTCAAAAATAGAATGTGAATTGATTGAACAACTCTGACACTTGTTTTCACTATTTCTTTTCTGTTTTCTCAACTCATTCATAACATGTCTAAGAGTTTTATTGATAATAGTCCTTGCACTAAAATATAATAATTTTTTTATAACAAAACAATTTCATAATAGTTCTCATTTATGTCTCAATGTGTTCCAATCATATATATGGAAATAATATAAATTCTATGTTTCAACCATGCTGAAGAAATTTAAATCCTGTCAATTAGTTTCTAATGACCTATCTTCAACATCACATACTCATTAGTCATTGTATAAACCCATTAGTCATAAAAGTTTGTCTTCAATCTCCCGACCTTCATATCTATAACATAAGAAAATAGAACTCTCCTTAGCAATATTTTTCCAACGCATGCATCATAAAAAGTCTCATTCATCTACATTAAAAAAAAGTCTCATCCATCAACATTGCAACCAAATGTCCCAATATTCTTATATTAATTTTGCCTCCATCTAACTTTTCTTAGTTACAAATCATTAACTAAAGTAATCAATCCACAACAATTATAAAACATCGTAGGCCATGATCAAAATATAAGGAATCAAAGTTTATTCCCAATGTTTTTCAAACCATCTTAACTAATTCATTGTTCTGAAATAGTAATTGCATATGCCACTTCATTATTCTAACTAATACCAATTAATGTTGCTTTAATGGTAGGAATGTCTCACATAAATATATATTCAACTGAGATATGGACTCCATCATTACCTGTAGAAGACTGAAGAAGCCAGAAGACATTGTAAATTTTCCCCTTGCCCTTTTCACCACATTTCCAATAGCTGATACAGTATGAACTACGTTATGAAAAAGATAACATGAAACCCATAATGAAAGCAAATCACCCTATGTAAACCGTACATGTATCGTGAGGTTTGAACCCTCAAAGTTGTCCAACCAAATCACGGCTCACCGACAAGCATAAACCATGAACCTGAATGATGATGAAGTGCATACCCTTGTGAGTTGAATCATGTCCTGTTCAAAACAACTACTACTTCCATGCAATAGATTTCCAACAGGACAACTTCAAGTAATCCTGAATTTTTAGCATGGACTCAAGACTTGGATAGTTCAGGGTCCAGTAAAAAATTTTGATGAGGACGAGAATGTACCAAATGGTCAGAATACCAACCCTCGTCAACACAGAAAGTTCCTGGAGTTTGTGACAATGTGCTTGAGGCGTCGTGAAAATGATAAGTTGTTACATAAATTCCGGCTTCGCGTGGCATACTGTTATTACTGTAGAGACTGTGGAGAGCTTATGGATAAGTGTTTGAGTTTTGCTCTGGACAGAAATTGCCGAGTCAGGCTACTTCTAACCTCATAAAGGTTCTGAATGCTGAATGTTTAACTGTTTTAAGTTTGGATTCTATCAAGTAAGAGGTGATGAAACCGTAAATCTTCCTTCTCTGAAATGTTTCTCTCTAATCTGTATGAGTTTTGGCAGGCCCGACCCTTGGGCAAGACGTGCAAGGCCCAGGTCTAGGGCTTCCAATTCTAAAAAGCCTTTATATATAAAATTTATTGTAGAGATTTACATAAATTTGTTTCAGTTTTGGTGGTAAGTAATAGACATAACTTTTATCACATCTTGGGATCGAGTCTCACGGGTGTCATTTTTTTAAAAGATTTTTTCTTTTGTCTGTCTTTTTTTTTAATTTTTTTTCTTGTATCTCTCTCATTTATTTGTTCATTCATACACTTACATTTGTCCTTTTATACTTTTATTTACTTTTTTGTTTTTAAATTTTATTTTATACAATTATTTTCTATTATCTTGATATTATAACATTCATATTATAAAGATCTCTGTAACATATTTCATTTTTTTTTTCATTTAGAACAAACTATAACTATTTTCTTTATTATATAATATATATATATATATTGATTTTTTATCTAATATTTATTAGGAGGCCTCAAAAAAATTCACCTAGAGCCTTTAAGCACATAGGGCCGGCCCTGAGTTTTGGCGACTTGGGATTCCGTCACCTTATGGCATGGTGTCATTCCCTTGAGAATTTGTCAGTATTTAAGTGTACAGACTTCGAGAAAAGAATTATACTTCCAAATTCCATCCTCAAATCCTTGGAAGTTTTCAGCTCGGGTTTGTAGGTGCATGGTTTGATAACTTGAGTTCAAGGTTTCCATTTATAAATATGGCATAGAATGGGGAGATCTCTCAGTGTTTAGTAGAAAACTGAAACATTTTGTATTGGGTGGATGTGATCACAACATAAATGTCGAAGTTGATACTCCAAATCTGCATTCTTTTCGCTACATTGGCTCTACAAACATAAACTTTCATATGTTTTATCCAAATTTATCTGAGGCTACAATCATACTTGACAAGAGTACAAGATGGGGTTCATATCATATTACCCTCAGGGATTTCCTTGAAAAATTATCCAATTATGATTTTCATTCTGAGTTATGCAAAATGCCAGGTTTTAATCAGCTTTTAGTTTCTTGTATGTGTTTTTCAATAGTTCGTACTTGTAAATTTTCATGTTCTTTTCTGATGTTGTGGGAAATGCTGTAGGGATATCATTGCCTTTTCAGAGTATACAAGGCAAACCTGTTGTGTACCATTGCCTAGTTTCAAGCATTTGGACATAAAGATAATACTGCAGAAAAGTTTAGCAATGGCAGTGACAGATTGTTACATGGACTCGTTGAATTGGATGGTGTTGGCGTGAGTCAATCCATATACTATTAGGATTATGTATTGTTAGAAATATGTAGTATAATTAGTTTCCTATTAGGATTGATATATGTAATATTGTATATATACTTCATTCTTGGAGGGTGTTAATATATCGTAGAATTCATAATCTCTTTAGTTCTTCTTGACTTGGTATCAGAGTCAATCAAGGTCCATTGGGACTCGATTGGTTTTGTTCCGCTGCAAATTTTGATTCTTTTGAAGTTCTCTTGGTCGTTTGGGTTTTTCGTTTTTCTTGTGTACGTTGGGTTTAGTGATTTTTAGTTGTGAAAATAAATTTGTCAGTTTGGGGTATCGAACAAGCTTTGTCCAATTGCTTTGGAGATGTCCATCAAGTTTTTTGTTTAATTGGTTGGGGTGATTGTTGATTGACAAAGTGAAAAACAAAGGTGTGCAACAAACTTTGCTCATTCTAAAGTTTATTTTGGAGGTGAATTGAGAATAAAGGAAGGAAGGAACAAAATAGAAGAAGAAGAAGAAGAAGAAGAAGAAGAAGAATAACTACACGTGTGTTGTGCAATAGCGTTTTGTCTTTGTTATTCCTTACATTCGTTCTATTTGTGGTTTGTTGAAGGAGATAGAAACAAGACGGTCAATTTGACTCTCAACGACTATATAGCTCGCTACGATTCTAATGGTAATGGATTAATGACGTCTAAAAAATTTTGAGGTAAAATTGGTGTTGCTTTACATGTTTCTGACTTTACTGGAAGTAACACATGGGTTATTGATTCTGGTGTCTCAGATCACATGACTTATGATAAGTCATTCTTTGTCACATTATCCTCTTCGTCTATAAAACAAGTTTCTAATGCCAATTGTGAGTTTTTTTCGGTTATAGATATTGGGTATGTTCATGTTACACCCTCAATTGTTCTTCATAATGTCCTATATGTATCCTCTTTGTCTCACCATCTCTTGTCTGTGTCTCAGTTAATCTCACAAAATAAGTGTTCTGTCATCTTTTATCCTATGTATATTGTTTTTCAGGATCTGTGCACTCGGGTGATAATTGGAAATGGAGACCTGAGAAGGGGACTGTTTCACTTGGATTGCATGTACACTGGAAAGATACCAACACCACAAGGACAAGTTGTTTTGAAAGTGAGTTATAATCGGTTGAATGAAGTTTGGTTGTGGCATCGGCGTATGGGTCATCCGTCATTTGGTGTTATGAAGAAGTCCATGTCTTCTTTGTTTTATGGGATAAGTGATTCTAGCCTACACTGTGAAACTTGTGCCCTTGCTAAGATCAGAGTCATCGATCTAGTTATCCTTTGAGTTCTCATTCAAGTTCACGACCTTTTGAGTTAATTCATTCGGATTTATGGGGACCTTCCAAAAATTCTACCCTATCAGGTATGAATTACTTCATTCTGTTCATTGATGAATTCACAAGATTAACTTGGGTTATTTTGCTTAAGAAGAAAGATGCTTGCATAGTTTTCTCTGCCTTCACAGCTTTCCATAGTTTTGTCCGTACCCAATATGATGCTTGTATTAAGATCTTGCGGTCTGATAATGGAGGGGAATTTGTTAACTATCTGTTTCATGATTATTTCCAATCTCATGGGATTATTCATCAAACCACTTGTCCTCAAACACCAGAACAGAATGGGGTCTCTGAAAGAAAAAATCGTCACTTGTTAGACATGGCTCGTGCCCTCCTGCTTAGTGCCAATATGCCCAAGTAACTTTGGGGGAGGTCGTGTTGTGTGCCTCTCATCTCATCAATCGTCTTCCATCATCTTCTCTTAAAGATCGTATTCAGTTTGAGATGTTATCTAGTTATGTCTCAATTTCATCTCTTAGTACACTTCCTGCCCGTGCTTTTGGTTGTGTAGCCTATGTCTATCTTTATAAAAACCAAAGATCAAAGTTAGATGCTATAGCTCTCAAGTGTGTTGTTATTGGATATGAGACTCAACAGTGTTATCATCCTCATTCCCAACATTTTTATGTCACCATGGATGTTACTTTCAATGAGGATACATGTTATTTTTCACCATCTGCTACTCCTAGTTAGGGGGAGAGTGTTTACTTTGAGGATCAGTATAACTCTGTGACCGAAACAAGTCTTGGAATTACTCATTAATCCCAGAGACTTTCTGTTGAACCACTGCAACAAACGGTTCCTGAAGCCCTTGACCAGCTGTTTGGGTCTGTTCGACCCATACAAAAGGACTTCTATCAGTCGAATGGGGAGCAACCCATCGACAATACATCATCAGAGGACATTATTTTACAAGGTGAACAACCTAATACTGCTAGTCCAATCTCTCTCTCTCCATCAATGGTCTCTCCTGTTCAAGAATCGCCTGAGGTATGTACTAATTCTCTGCCTTTATCATCTAGTAGTGTTGATAATCCTTCTGTGTCTAGTGTTGTTGCTCCTTTATGTGACTCTATACAAGGTCAAACTAAAATTTTACTAAATCGATCAACCCGTGGTCAACCCCTAAAGAAGTATGAACCAAGTTTAAGTGCTAAGGCTAGATACCCTGTTGCTAATTATGTGTCGACTCATAGGTTATCTAAATCATATGTAACCTTTGTGAATCAATTATCTTCTGTGTCTCTTCCTAGTAAAGTGCAGGATGCCATGAAAGATGTGAAGTGGATGAAAGCAATGACAGTTGAGATGGATGCTATTGAGAAAAATTGTACGTGGGAGTTAGTGTTATTGCCACCGGGAAAGAAGATAGTTGGTTGTAGGTGGGTGTACACAGTAAAACATAATCTTGATGGTTCGGTAGATAGGTACAAGGCAAGGTTAGTAGCTAAAGGCAACACTCAGAAGTACGGGGTGGATTATGACGAGACATTTGCACCAGTGGCCAAAATTAATACAATACGTGTACTTCTTTCGTTAGCTGCTAACCTTGATTGGTCTTTACAACAATTTGACATCAAGAATGCTTTCTTGCATGGTGATTTGCATGAGGAAGTCTATATGGATTTGCCTCTTGGTTATGATACTTCAACTGGGGAGCCGATGGTGTGCAAGTTGAAAAAGTTTTTCTATGGTCTAAAACAATCACCAAGAGCGTGGTTCGGGCGTTTCTCCATATTTATGAAGAAGATTGGATATCGACAGAGCAACTCAGATCACACATTGTTTATTAAGCAACGTTGTGGTAAGGTGACAGCTTTAATTATTTATGTTGATGATAGTGAGGAAATTCAGAAGTTACAAGATCAATTATCTTTTAAATTTGAGATGAAAGATTTGGGTAGTTTGAAGTATTTTTTAGGAATCAAAGTTGCTCGTGCTGAGAATTGTATTGTGTTGAGCCAGAGGAAATGTGTTTTAGGCTTGCTTGCAGAAACATGTATGCTTGATTGTAAACCTGCTTATACTCCAATTGAACAGAATCATCGATTGGCAAAATATTTGGATCAGGTGCCTGCAAATAAGGTGCAGTGTCAGAGGTTAGTTGGCCGACTGATTTATTTATCTCACACCAGACCAGATTTAACCTATGCGGTTAGTGTTATGAGTCAATTTATGCATAATCCCAGTGAGACTCATATGGAAGTTGTATTTCGTATTTTGCGATATTTGAAGTCTGCTCCAGGAAAATGATTAATCTTTTCAAAACACAGACACTTGGATGTTTCTGGATACACAGACGCAGACTGGGAAGGTAATATTACAGATCGCAGGTCTACGTCTGGCTACTTCACTTTCGTATGTGGTAATTTGGTTACTTGGAAAAGTAAGAAGCAAAAAGTGGTAGCTCGCTCTAGTGCTAAAGGAGAGTATCGTTGTAACACCCCGTCCCGAAATTAACATTTTTACCGGGATTAGGCGAGTTACAGAGAATGGTAACCGCACTGTTAATTTCCCCGAATTATTATCGAGATATTCTCAGTTTTGGGGAAAAATAGAATTAATGTCCCGAGGGATAGATTATGTTATTACGAGATCCCCGGTATGTCCGGAAGATTTTCCGGAGCTATGAGTTGTTAGTTACGAATTTATCCAATTTACCGAAGTAATAAATGTTAAATACTTTACCGTAAAAAGATGACTTTGCGATAAGTCAGGAATTTGAGGAAACTTCCTTTGGAAAAGTTGTAGAGGACGTTAATACGAACCCGTGGGTATGTCCTATGACTTAATCGGAGTTCGTATGCGAAAGTTATTTGAGAAAATGTATAGATACTGTACGGTAAATAGTAAATGGTAAATTACCTAATTACTATTCAAGGTAACTCTTTCATAGAGGATCTGGGCCGTTGATTTTTGTGGAGATCTGATCTAGGCCATTGATCTGTTTGGATCAATCTGGGCCGCTGTTTTTTTCGTATATATATTGAGAGTGAGATCGATCGGGATCCCTTTTTCCCCCTTCTCGATCTGGTTCTGGTCTCCCCCTCTCCTTTGAAATCTCTCTCTCTGATCTCTCTACTGCTCGACTGGGCAGAGCAACAACTTGGAGGTACCACCCCAGTCGAGCCACCACCACCAGCTTCGAGTCTCCGTAGCTCTGCCCCGCCCAATCGTCCAACCCAGCAAACCTGTCGGATCTCCGTTGAGTTTTTCTAGCACACACCAGCTGCAGAAACTGCAGAGAAGAGGCAGGCAGTGCATTGGAGGAGAGACGACGTCAAGGAGGTGGAGGAAAGACTAGAGAAACGTTGTGTGTGCCACCGTCGAGCTTCGGGCTTGCCTGGGTAACCCTTGTGTCCCTTTCTCCTACTGTTTTAGACCATGTAGGGTGTTTTGTTGGGGTAGATCCTAGTGTTGCAGGTAGAGGAGCAGGGTTTGGCCGAGAAAACTCAGATTTCTGGCCAAACCAGTCGATCGAAATAGGCTAGGGTAAAAAGGGGTAAAACCCTGAGTTTTTACCGCGGTAGATCTGGTATTTTACATTTTAACGCATGTGTGAAAAGTCAGGACTGCCCCTGACTGTTTAGTATATTTACAAGGATGCCATTGAGGTTGAAATCTCATAAATACCCCTGGTAGTTTGAATTTATTACATGACTGCCATTGATATTTAAATTCCAGAAATTGCCCTTGGCAGATTTGTGAAATTACAATAGTGCCACTGAGGCCAAAAAGACAATACTGCCCCTGGCAGTTTAACATATTTACCAACGGTCATTGGTGTGAATTTGACCACGATGCCCTTGACAGTTTAAGATAATTACAAAGGTACCCTCACAGTTGATATTACAGTTATGCCCTGGAGGATTTGTTATTACGTGGTTACATTTACGTTATATTTTATGTGTGATTGTTGTATATTTGTATGGTGGAATGTTAGGAATAGTCCTGATAAATAGTGGTCGGTAATTACCTCAACGGAGAGGTTAAATTCCGGTTATGCATTAGGTTTTTGCTACCCTTTATGTTAGATCGACTGATAATTAGAAAAACAGGATTCGCCCGGTTAGGACGTTAGTAATACCAGAGCTACGTGTGGCTTGATCCCTGAGGACAGGGTACGTAGGCAGCCTGACTGAGATTCAGGTGCAGTCACAACTATTATTAGAACCCCTAGGTTCTTTAATTGGCATATTGAGATCCAAATGTAGGAATCAGAATAACCTCCGATTTGAGGTTTATTCCGGTACCGTTTGGACTGTTTGAATAGGGTTATCCTGGCTCAAGGGGGATTTCGAGTAAATCTCACTTGAGTTGGGTCCCGCACGTCTTAACCCAGGGTTAGGGAGGTAATCTTGGGTCGGGGCGTGACAATCGTGGATTGGTTTTTGGAGTATGTGAGATGTTGTGGTTGAGACACTTGTTGAGAGATTTGGGATTCAAGAAAAATAAGACGATGTTCTTGTATTGTGATAATAAAGCTGCTGTTGAAATTGCTTATAATCCAATTCAACGTGACAGAACGAAACATGTGGAGGTCGATAGACATTTCATTAAGGAGAAGTTGGATCAGCAGATTATTGCATTCCCATATGTACCTACTGAGGAGCAGCTAGCAGACATTCTTACGAAAACAATCTCTAGTAAGACATTTTATGACTCACTAGACAAGTTGGGCATTTGTGACCTGTATGCGCCAACTTGAGAGGGAGTGTTGGCGTGAGCCAATCCATATACTATTAGGATTATGTATTGTTAGGAATGTGTAATATAATTAGTTTCCTATTAGAATTGATATATGTAATCTTGTATATATACTTCATTGTTAGAGGGTGTTAATATATCGTAGAATTCATAATCTCTTTAGTTCTTCTTGACTACCATCTCTGGAAATTCAATAAAC
Source organism: Comarum palustre (assembly GCA_951800085.1). NCBI lineage: Eukaryota > Viridiplantae > Streptophyta > Magnoliopsida > Rosales > Rosaceae > Comarum > Comarum palustre. The sequence goes on along the minus strand of OX637584.1, from coordinate 4,183,163 downwards.
AAGATAAACAAGAAATGCAGTAAAAATTTCATCAAAGAGATTAATAAATTAAATCCTGGTACATTTTCATCTTTCTTAACGTCTTATGGCATTGATATTGACTGGAATTGTTCACAACTAATTTGCAGATAGTAACTCTAGTTAAGTCCATCTTGCCAATACTGATCGTAAAGCTACTATGCGAATAAAGTTCAAATCTGTGTGTAAGTTCTTTTTGTTTAGTTTCTCATCTGTATTATTTGAATGTCTGCAGTTTGTGATACCATTTCCATCCTGTGACAGGTGGATGTTGAAGTTCTTAGTAATCCAGCAATGATCTTGGACATGATATTGATCAACCTTCTATGGAGTCTGCTATAAATCATTCAGAAAGGGTCCCTAAAATGTAAAATTGTTCAGAATTACATATGAAAGCTTGTGGTGCCTTGATTCCATGATTGAAATCTAGTGTTAGCATCTCTGGCTTACAAAATCTTGTACTGGCTCCCACCATATATGTCAATATGCTTAGAATGATTTCTATCAATCTCTCTATTTTGGCTTATCGAAGGATCAGAAACTGACATGATTGCAACCTAAGAGCTATGAAATATGATCATGATTTTCTCCAATTCTGTCATATATCATGCTAGTCAAGTTTCTCATGTTTTGAAAGTCTATTCATAAATTAGGTACAACTGCAAATCCTACAGTCCTAGCCTTGGTACAAATGATATACAATTATTATCAATTTCATTAGGATGAAAATAATCTCGTGAGGTTTCTAGAGGAAACTGAACATAATCTTAATCCAAAGTCTAAACTGACGGTTTCTAGAGTCTAGACTATAATTTCCATGCTTTAAGATGAAATATCAGCAATTGCAGGCACTAGAATTCGCATCAAATGATGTCATTTTAGATCTTTGTTTGAGCATCAGATTCACCAACATCTCTCAAGAGGCCACCACTCCATTTACGCTGTATTATTCCATTCCCTAATGCCCATCCCTCTCTATCAGTTCTATATATCTACTATGAACAAGAATTCTGATTCCAGGTCAATTTATGAGCCACAACTGCTCCATTATAAAATAGTTTTATTGCACTAGAACTAACACTTGAGGCCAGAGACAGGAAGGAAGTGATCACCACACTTAAAATCTTAGAAAGAAATGGCATCACTCAAGGCTGAGAAACCTGTGGTACAATTGAAGAAAGAGCCTGCAGCTCCAAAAGCCAGTGGTACTACGCCCAAAGCTCCGGCCTCCAAAGCCGCCCCTAAGAAGGCTGAGACTAAGCCTAAGGAGCCTAGGAAGAAGGTAACTCTACATATTCATCCACTAATTAACAAAATTGGTGTTATACATATATGGAATTTAATGTTATGTGCTAATTTTTTGTTTTGTTTTGTGAATGTTTTGCTAGACCACTGGAAGCAAACCGGCTACAGCCAAGAATTAAGCAGAACAAGGATGAAGGCTGCGAGGTGTGGAGGTTATGAAGATGCTAAATCATTGTCGTCCTCCAGAATGTTTAATAAAATTATAACCAGTACTACTTGGTTATGATTTATATCCATGTTTCTCATAGTATCTTGGTCTTCTTAATAAAATATCTATGTTTTAAAGAAGCTTTGTTTGGAATTTGCTTAAACTAGGTGAAAAATCAGTGCTACTAAATGACTCAATTATTCAGATATTTAATCATTCAAGGTACACGACAAGGATAAACAAAATCATTATGGAACTGGTACAACTAAAATGCTGAAAATTCTGTAACTTCAGAGTTCAGAAACCACCACTAAGAATCTTCATTTCCTTGTAAGACAAACTAAATATTGGATAGCGTGAAGCAACAGTTGAACAAAGTGATCTTGAATGTGAAGTAAAACCTGTTAATATATGATTTACTTAAAATTTTGAAATGAAGATAGATTAAGAGCATAACTCTGATCAATAGCAGAGTTGTATGTATAAGATGTCCTGTAAAGCATTCAGAGGATACACTTAGATATCTAAGGTTCTGATTCTCAAGAACCTTGGGAAAAATGCTAGGTCCTGTCTAAGGTGTCAAATGGCTTTGTGTTCTATAATCTAAATGCTACAGTTTAATATGATCGATGTGTCAGCTAAAACAAATGAAAAAAAATAATTAGATTTAGCCTCCTTAGTTTCTCTTCTTTCTTAGCCAGAAGAAGAATAACAGGACCTTCTTCACAATTGTGGATGTAGTAGTTCCTTTTATTCTGATCCTCAGAGAGAAAGACCTTCTCCAGTCAAATGGTTTAGTAGGCAAAAAAGATTCAACTAATGAATTACAATTTGCAAATAGTTTGCTCTTTCTGCAGTCAGTTGAACATCGACTGTGTGTGGGTACAGAGAGAGAGAGAGAGAGAGAGAGAGGCTTACTGCAGTTATGGTTCACTCCCAGTGAAATATCAAATGTATCCACTAACATGCAGTTCCATATAGTCTGGATTAGAGAATCAGACAATTATGTTTAAAAGGAATCATGATCAGTTAAATTGTTCCCTTAAATGGCATTGATACCCATCACCATATGACGTTATATGCCTAGAAGAATTCAAACAGTTTCAGTCCATAACAGAAAGCAGTAACCAAGCATGAGCATCTGATGCTATAACCTGAACCTTCAAGAGCATACAGGTCTGCCAGTATATCTTATTCAATTCTCTGAAATCACCACCATCGATCCTCTATCTTCTATAGTAACTTACATGCTCCAATTATTCCAATTCCTTTTTCACAGCAGAGAAGGCTATCGCCTATAAAAAGGAGAGGCTCAGAAGAAGCAAGTAGTTAAGGTGATCAAGTTAGACAACACACACATTTCATATCTTTGTGAAACAGCTTCCAAGTTTGTGAAAGTATGGCATCAATGAAGGCTGAGAGAGGAGTCGGGACTCAACTGTTTGGGCCCAAGAAAGAACCTGCAGGCGTCGCCAAGGATGGTGCAGCCAAAATTCCGGCATCTAAAGCAGCACCAAAGAAGTCTGCAGCCAAGCCAGCTCCTGCACCCAAGAAGAAGGTACAAGTACAGCCTGCATAAACTAAGTTATGATATACATGAAGCTATAGTTCTGTCTCTAAACTCTGTAAGTTTTTTTCTGTAACAAACTAATAATCAGTAATTTTACAGGGTAAAGGTGGCAAAGCTGCGGCAAAGAACTGATCAAACTGCTGACGAATGCTTATATTTCAAGAGACAATCATATGGGAAAAGAAAAATGGTTCATTTCTCATTGTCTCATATTATTGTCCTACAGAATTTGTAATTAATGAGGGCAAGTATGGGAACTTTATGTCATCCACGTAAGCAATCCCACTGAAATAAGCATACCTCTTCAGCTACTACCAGGAACTGCGATTCTGCTACTTGTCTACAATCAAACCAAATACAATGCAAAACTATACATTGTATCTAACATGAATGGATCCTTCAAAATATTTCTGAGATAATAAACTCAGACTGTTAAAGTTTAGGGTTGGTTGACTTGAGCTTTCCTTATTAGGAAACAAATCAAACTGGTATTTTTTTAAGTCCTCAACACGAGTCAGTCACTCCAGGAAAAAATGAAAATAGGCAAAGTGAAACTGCTATACGTAAACGGCTATATGAAGTGTTTTTCTTTTTTAATAATTATGATGAACATGAGACAATTAGATTAAGGTTACAAAGATTGGCAACTTGCTGGTCAAGGAGAAGAGGGTTTTCATGAAATCTGGAGAAAGGAGAACACAAATGAAAAGAGGGGGGCTGTTCAAACGCGTAAGCATCATAGTATTATCATTAAACAGAATTTCAGAATCTCTCAATAATTTTATAAGTTGAACTATATGATAACTTAACGAAGATAGGGAATTCAGTAGGTTACCCAAAAATAAGGGGTAGAAGGTTGGGTTTTCATTAATATGTACAAAAAGAATAGATTACATCAAATAGAAACTCTATATGTTGGGGTGATCAATGATCAACAAAAATCATTAGAATGGGCTGACTTTGTGAGCCAACTTCAGCATGAACTCAGGTACGAGGCGCCTCCTTGGTGGAGCCACTGCATCTTTGGCAAGGGCCTCTGAATCACCTTCATGAATGATAGCTACTAAATCTTCAAACATATCATCTTTTCCACCTCGCATTGGATCCTAAATAACACATACACCAAAAAAATTTTACTTCATCTATTTTTCTTTTTTCTGGTTGTGTTCTGTTTCCCCTTTTGGAGGCAAGGTAACAGGCAAATGAAAACAGTACGAAGGATCTAGCACTAGAGCCAATCATGTTCAGAATGGAATGGAGATATGTGTATAGTCATATACTAATGGGATGTCAAATTAAGAAAAACTGCGCACAAAATGGCTTCCTATTGCAACAGATATGCATGCTACTTAAGTACTTGTATAAACTAAAAAGAACCAGATTTAGTGCTCTCATACCTGAAGAAACAAATCTGTGTGAGTTTTCCCTTCATACAGAATTGATTCAGATTTCACTCCAAGACTCCGAAGAGTCTCTGCAAAGTTCTTACTGCACAAGACAACATGTTTGTCAAAACCTGTGGACTTGAAATGATATGCTTATAAGATCAGGTGGAGAACCAAAAGTACAGTTATACTAGATTGAAAAACTCAGGTATATCAATTACTAATTCTCAGAATTTTACACCAATTATGATAAGAAATAACTTGTAACTAATCAAAGAAATAAATCCAGACGCAACTTATACCTGGCATCTGACGGTATGGAATAATCTGCAGTACCATGAAATAAGATAATAGGAGGTAAAAGAGAAGCTGCAGTCCTAACATTGGGGTTCTGAATCATGACTTCAGGAGAGAAACGGTGCAATGAGTTCTCCCCTTCCATTATTCTGTAAGAAGTTTAGGGGTCATGAAATACTCAAACAAAGCAGAACTATGGCATTGCAAGAGAAGGTTTGTACCCTAAAAAAATTGAACGGTATAGGCCTCGACTATGGAAGTGGTCTACTAAGTTAAACAAATTGTACCTGTGAGAGCATGTCAGAATGAAAATCCATAAGCGAAAGCATTTATCAAAAGATAGAAATCATAATTTACAAAAGTTATATAAAAAGAAGCTTCAATGTTGTGATTAAAAACTTAGTCCTCTTATAATGATCCAATTTTTACCCTCCAGAAAGACCAAAGTAAGCATTTATCTGGGAAACACTCCAAGAAGTGCTCTCTCCTTCACCAAGCTCCTTGATTGCCTGGTCAACAATTGCGCATGCACCAATATGTGCACCAGCTGATTGTCCCATCACATAAACCCTGCAGAAACATAGCATGACCAGCACCAACTTTAGCAATAGGATCACCAACATACTTTCTGAGAAAAATATATGGGAAAAGTATAAAATTATATTTTTACCTATTAGGATCGCCTCCATATTCAGCAATATGATTACACACAAATGAGATGCCTTGAGAAGCATCCTCTACCATATTGCTGATGGTACCCTGAGGAAAGTTTCTGCATGAAGGCATCAGAAGACAACAATTACAGGTTGGTAGGTACTTCAAGCAGTACACATGACATTGAAAATACTGACACTGACCTAAATGCAACAGACTGGTACTTACTAATTACTAAATCTGGTTTCGTTTTGAGGATGCCACGTGCATGTAGATGGAAACATGTCCAGATTACTATATTAACAAATCCAACTAAAGGATTTAATATATATTTTTTCCTATGCTTGAAAAGGAAAAATATAGAACAAAGTGAAGAGTTGTGTGCTTTGACCATCCCAGCATCACTTCTGAATGAGATCAGCCCATCATTTTATTAATTCCAGCCTAACAAACATTTTCCATATAGAGCATAACCAATGCAGTAATACTCCCAAGCCCCAAAAGACTAACTACTGTTACAATGTATGTTAAAGGATATCTGTTTATGATCAAGGACATATTCAAAGACAGATTCATAGACAGCAGATGATATGTTCCTCAGAGATGGAATCTCCTAGTATCCATTCAGCTATATGGCATCTAGTATTTACAGCATGTACGTGCTTGAAGTAAAAACAACTCACCTGTAATCTATGCATGCCACTATGATGTCTCGTTCTGATAACTGTTGCCCTAAAAGAGAGCCCCATGCTTTGTAACTACAAGAACAAAAAAATGAAATATTGTGAATAAGAAAGGCACAAGTTGCAAGAAGAAAATATCTTATGTGAAAAAAAACTATCACGTGGGAGCTACAACAATCACATGAAAAAAAAATCTAATTGATCTAAATCTCAGCTCTACTTACGCTTTACGCTCTGAAATTAACAGAAATGCATGCTACACTATCAAGGAACCCTTCAAAAATAAACAGGCAAGCATCAATCACTCACCCAATAATCCAGGCTCCACCAGTTATAAAGGCAATGACCGGTTTTGGCCCATCAGAATTTTTGGGTAGATATAGATCTAGCCTGTAGAACAAAATTCCGGCTATAACTACAGAAATGTTGAGTCATAAAATACTGATTGCTCTTTTGAAAAAAAAGTACACTTAACTCATCCTACCTATTTCTTGGTTGATCGCCATAAACTATACCTCTGCGGACCTGCTTGGAGAAGAAATAGTAATAGCCAACTGCAAAAGAGACAGGCACACTGGTTACAACCCTACGGAAGGTAGTTTCTGATGACTATGTCAAGACCACAAGTCCATCACCATGTCCACAATGTTTAATGTCTACACAGAAAACAAATATAATATCTGTCCAGCAACTTATGCATATATGCATGAAAAGTTGAAATTGAAATGGATTCATATAACAGTTACGAACCTTGAATGAAACCTGGAATGATTAAAAACGAATAACAACCAAGGGCCACAAATCTTGTAATCCATCTGTAGCCTACCCTGGATAAAAATATACGATCAGGAAGCGTCTAACATCAGATCCTGTTTGTCAAAACAAGCAGTAATTCCAAAATCCACAACACACAAGTCTTATCTACATCCAAATGCTATCTGATTTCATCCCATTTCCCCAATTTCAGCATTAGTTGCATTAGTTTCTCCAAGTTGTCCTCACAATCTATCCCTCATTCAAAGTCATTTTAAGAAAACCCAACCTCAAACTCATTCACAATAGTTAAAACACTTCACACTACTGGGAAATGTTACTTCAAATGATCTTATTGAGACAGTTATGGCTCAATGTTTAACACAAGAGTCTCAAATGACAATCCAATATTAAGTGACTTCAATCCAAACGTACACCATTTCCAATCCAGATTCAAAAATCATCCGAATTACAAACAAGGGTAGTTCAGAAAACAATCCAAAACACACCAAAACCCAATAAAGGAAGAAACTTTACATACCCAAGATAGCTCAAAAGCTTCAAACTCAGTCTGGTGATCAAGTACGTCTCAGCAGCAGCGTGCTCCACATCGCCAGCGATGGAGTGACGTTCAGCTCCCTCCTCTGCCGACGACCCCGTCCACGAAGAATACAGCGAGTTATCACTCGCCGTCCTCCGCCGCCGCTTCTGGTTGTTATTGGTAGAACCTGCCGGAGCAGCTGCTGCGGCGGCGGAGGAGGTGTTGAAGGTGTAACTGGCAGACTTGGGAAGAAGGGGTCTTAAAGGCGCGGCCTTTTCTTCATCTTCGAAATGTGAGGAAAGGAGGAGCTTTGTTGAAGGGTCGTCGTCTTCGGATTTGAGGATGAGCTTTTCGGTGTTGGAAGATGGAGGGTGGTATGTGACGGGCAGGATTTGCTGTGATGGCATTTTGAGGGGTTGTTTGGGGCTAAAGATTTGAGCTTTTTTGATGTGTTTGGTGGTGGTGGTGGTGGTGGTGGTGGTTATGAGTTTATGGGGATTTGGGTTTCTGAGAAGGGTGGAGATTCTGGAGATTGTTGTTCGAAACATGAACAGGAAGGAACAGCCAAATACTTCCGTCAATAACGTATTGACGCTTCGGTATCTCTTTTTTAATTAACCAATCAACATGTTTTCTAAAAAAAAATAATTTAAAAAAAAAGATTACTTCAACCAAATACATCGATCAATAGATCACACGTTACTAATTTTTATTCTATTTGATTAAAATATTTAATTAAGTAAATGTTTATTTTTTAAATTATTTTGTTGTATACGTAATCTTAATTAGTTAATTAAATATTTAAATGATTATAATTATAATTTATATCAGTAAAAATAGGTAAATAAGGCAGAGTATCGTAACTATTTGAGAAAGCAACATGCATTGGTCTGTGTTTTGTCAAAACTTGTGTGGGACCAGAGAGAGGAAGGGCAAGATCCAGTTAGGGTGTGACACGTGGTGTGTTTGATCCTTTTATAATGAATGAATCAAACTTTTTGGTTACTCCAAATTTTTCCTTCTTAAATCGACCTTTTTCCTCTAAAATCCCATCACTCCAAAATCTTCGTTCATTGATTTTCCGGCGATGATCATTGGCGACCTTTGACTCTAGGATGCAAAACGCATTTGATAAAGCGTTTGGGGTTTTCGACCAACTACGCCCAACCATGTCAAAACCAGTCCACTACCAACAGCGAGTATTGGAGCGTTCATCACCTCCAATCTCTGATTTTGTTGTTCACTCCCATCTCTGGAAGGCTCGCTGCAAGCAAGTCCTGCGCAAGTCAATTGAGGAAAGGATATTTAAGGTGAAGACTACGGCTGGAGATACCCATTTGGGTGGTAAGGATTTCGATAGCAGGATGGTGAACCACTCTGTCCAAGGTTCAAGAGGAAGAACAAGAAAGATATCAGTGGAAACCCACGAGCTCTTAGGAGGTGGAGGACAGCTGGTGAAAGAGCAAAGAGGACTCTGCCATACTCTGCTCAGAATACCATCGAGATTGACTCGCTGTTTGAGGGTATTGACTTCTATTCATTCATTACCCGTGCTAGGTTTGAAGAGCTGAACATGGATTTGTTTAGAAAGTGTATGGAGCCAGTTGGGAAGTGTTTGAGGGATGCAAAGATGGATGAGAGTTATGTCCATGATGTAGTCCTTGTGGGTGGTTCTACCAGGATTCCTAGGGAACATCATTTGTTGCAAGATTTCTTCAATGGAAAGGAACTGTGCAAAAGCATCAACCCAGATGAAGCTGTTGCTTATGGAGCCGCTGTGCAGGTAGCTATTCTTAGCGGGGAAGGTAATGAGAAGGTGCATGACTTATTATTTTTCGACGTGACTCCTCTGCCCTTGGGTCTGGAAACAGCTGGGGGTGTGATGACAGTGTGGATCCCAAAGAATACAATCAAGGAGCAGGTCTTCTCTAACAACAACTTGCTGGGCAAGTTTGAGGTTTCTGGCATTCCTCCAGCAACTAGGGGAGTCCCTCAGATCATTGCTGGCTTTGACATTGATGCTAATGGCATTCCCAATGTCTCTGCTGTGGACAAGATAACTGGCCAGAAGAACATGATTACAATCACTAATGACAAGGGAAGGCTGTCTGAGAAGGAGATTGTGACTAAGAGGGGCAGTAAGGGACAACACAAGGTGCTTATGAGCTGACTTCATTGATGCCAATCAACCATGACATGGGTGTATACTCTATAGTGATTTTGTTATGTTCAAAGAGGATATGTGATTATGTACTTCTACCATGCTTCCCTAGGTTTGATAAGATGGTTAGTGATAAAGGTAGTGGCTGCTCTACCTTAACAGAAGAACATCTTGATAAAGAGTCCACATGTATGTGGCTTGGGGTTAGTTTGCCCAACAGGACAGCTGCAATAGGACCTGTGAGGAAGCCAGGGAATGCCTACACTAGGCTATACTGCAGCAGTACACAAAGTTGCTGGGAGGAGTTCTGCGTAAAGATTAATGGCATTTCAGAAGGGGTTGCCCAAGTAGTTTATGAGTTGAGTCCTTTTACAGAAAAGATTAAGGTCGTGCATGTTGTGGAGTTTCCAGAGTTGGGGTATAGCATATTGGATTACTTTTGGAAAGATATCATAAAAGTTGTGGAGAATGAGAATGTATCTATCTCCCTGAATCTGTCATATGATGTTCTTGGAGCCCTGCATGTTCCTAATATAACGAAGTTTAAGGATAAGCAACAAGTTAACATGAACAGAAAATATGGTGGTGGAAATTAAGGCATGGGAAACTGGTCGATTCAGCTTCAATACTGAAAGAATGGCATTGAAAGCGATACAGGGAGACTACAATTTGATTGCAGAAGTGTTGGTGATAGTCCATGTCTATCAAAGGATGTATAAAGATGGAAGAATGATACAAGTTGATGGTTTTCTGAATCCTGATTCTGAGTTGGCGGAATTGTTAGAGTTGGATGACTATAAAATGTAGGAACTTATGAGGTTTTTAATCATTCATATTCTGTCCACCAGGTTTTTGGAGGAGCTAAAGGGAAATTGGTGCATTGTGCATAAAACAGAAATTGGTGCATTGTGCTTAAAACAGAAATTGGTGCCTTAAGTTGTCATATAGTTGACATTTTCACTATGCTAATTCTATGTTGCAGTGCATCTAAAAAGAATTTTGCTGCTACTGCACACAAAGTCACTGCTGTCTCTAGGAATGCCAATTTGCAGACAGCTTGTGTCAAGTCTGAGGATACGAAGACGGTTCAAGATGATATATTTGGGATAACTGGATCTGTTGCTAGCCTTCTTATTGACATGTGTGGTCACTGTGGAGTCAATGTAGAAGAGACTGTTTTTTGCTTGATGATGACTTCCAAGGGTTTAGGAAATGCTGGTCAGAATAGTTTGGTGGTGGACTCCTCAAATAAGAACTTATTTCCTGTTGAGGTGGTTGTGAATTGTGTTTGTGATGGTGATCCAAGGTCTTCACATATCAAAAGGACCAAGGTTAAGATGGCAGCTGAGTTGGTTTTGAACTATGGGAAGGGGTCTAAGATAATAGGAGTGCTTGAGTTTGGGGAAATTGATTGTGGCCAGGGGTTTTCAAGAGAAAATAGATCTTCTGGGTTCATGTTATATGGGTTGAGGTTAATGGAGTTTGGTTTGAGAAAGAAGGTTGTGCTGAGGGTTTGTGTTCCTATGAACAAAGTGGTGTGGGTTATCCCAGAATTTGACATCATGGTCACTCAAAATACAAGGTTGAATGATGATTGCATATACTTATCCATTAGGAACAAATTGTAACAGGTGAGATTATTACCTACTGATGTTGAGGACATGAAAATGGAGGTTGGGGGTGAGGAGAAGGAAGAAGGGAACTCACTGACCAATAATGTAATGGTAGGTATCAATGGGGGGAGGATTTTTGACATACAACAATCTGCCTACCTTAATCTTCAAGTGCATGTTGGAATCACAACTCTCTTTGCTAATGCTTTACGTCCATATGGCATGAAACTAGGATGGAAAGTCTCTGCCTATTTCTCTCATAACAAGTATGGTGCAGGTATAACCTTAGCTACAGACCCTCAAACTGTTGGTAGCACATCATGTTGCAAATGTGGTATCTCTGTGCACCAAATTCTGGCAGTGTTTACTTCAAGTGCTTACAATACGAAGTTGGCATTATTGAAAATTTATATAGATGATTAGAGCTAGTTTTTTGTGCAGCTGAATCCAAACGGTTGGTTTTTGTTAGTTGGATGTAAACACACTAATTAATATGCAGCTATTTGGTTGTTACTTTTGGTAATTATGAACATGATTGTATGTAGATTTTATCAAAAATTGATGGTTATTTTGTACAATTTGTGTGTTGTGTCATAGATTTTGTCCGAATTTTCACATAATTTTTTTAGAGATTTTTGATGTTACAGACCTATTTTAGGGTCGATTTTGTTGTTAGGATTAGAAGATGTAATTTTGCCAAATAGATGAATTTTTTTATCTTTAATAATATTTTGTCAAATTGACTATTTTACCTTTTTGAGGAGAGATAAAACTGAATTATAAGTCCTTTGTCAACTTTGGTGACGTCACGTTCTAGAGAAATTCAAAAATTGAAACCAACTGATGTATTTTCGAAAGTTAAGGGGGCAAACTGATTTAAAAAAAAGTACAGGACTGAAATGATTTTGACACAAAAGATTAGAGGATAAACTTAAATTTCTTCTAATATCTTATTAATTATATTTGAAAATCTTGTTTCTGATTGTTTTCTTTTTTGGACTTGACTAGGGTTACGTAATGGACAAGGAGGATTGAGCCAAACCTAGCAGAATATATATAAAGGAAGGTTACGTAATATACAAATCTTTGCACGCTTAGCGTTTGAAATAGCATATTGTTCCGCTGCCATATACAAGTTCAACTTTTCCTTGTGAGTTGAATTTGTTATTTGTGAGTGATTCTCATGTTGAAGAGAAGCTTGATGACGTCTTAAGGATTCAAAGTGTTCCTTGAAGACAGTAAGAAGAAAGCAGTTTGCCTAGAGAGTATTAATTTGTAATAGAATAGAGTTTACATGTGTTTAAGACTCTGTACGAATTCATCTAGTTGAGAGTGTTTTCTGAGCTTGTGCTCCGCTGTGTTTTTTTCTCTAATTTAAGGTTTTTACACAACATCAAAAATCTTGCGTCTTTTGTTTATTTTTCTGTCCAGTTTGTCAAGCAAAGCACGTTTTAGTACCTTTACACGACCGTTGCCCCTCATTTCTAAACGTACCAAGGGATAACGCTTGTGTAAGATGCAAAGTTGAGCATATACGTACTATGCTAAAATTGAAATCCATGGTGGATATATATGGTTTAGGGTAGTACAATATCCTAGGGTAGTGATACCAGAGGATAGACTGTAGCACGTACCAAATAACTGAGGTATATGCTCGAAGTGAATCATCAACGTGTGCAAAGAGATAATATTATAGGAGACAAACATGGGACTTTGTTACACTGAATAGTGGATATTCCTCATCAGGTCATTGTTTTAATGAGAAGAAACCAAGAATCGTATGCCCTAGAATATCATCTTACTCGTATATATGACCGAGTAGTATTGTAGAAGTCAGATTTTTCTTTGCTATATGCGTAAACTGAATTGGGAAAAATAGTACATTTGGGGTATAGCGCGATCAAGAATGTGAATAATTGAAGAGTGGCATCTCATTCTCGAATATGAAAGCATATATCATTTTATCTAGCTCTATCTATGATGTTAATATATGCCTTGAACCAGCTATTCGGGGATCTCGCTGACCGGTCAGCGAGTCGGGGTCCAGGGGCGACGCGCCCTGGTCTGGGGGTTCGGGGGCGCAACGTGGCCCCCGATGGGGGTTCGGGGGCAACGCCCCCGAAGCCCACGAAACCTGTTGTCTGTTATGCTGGGTTCCGTTCGCGCGCATCAGCCGTTCGCGCACTCATCAGTCGTTCGCGCGACTGTCGCTCGCGGAGTCAGTTTCGTTCGCGGGGTCAGTCTCGCTCGCGGGGACAGTTTCGCTCGCGGTCAGTTTCGGTCGCGGACGTTTAGTATATAAACGTCCTAAACCTAATTGTATCAGTGTGATAATACTTAGTAGTGGGTTGTTAGCGCCGCACTCTCTGTATCTCTGTATTCCGCACTCTGTATTCTGTGTTCTTCCTCAATCAATAATACTGTTCTCCTTCTGCCATGGACGTAGCTAACATATTGTTAGTGAACCACGTAAATCTGTGTGTTCTTTATTCCGTCCGTTACAACAAACTGGTATCAGAGCCCAGGAGGGGTTCGAAATCTGGGAAGAAAGATGTCTGGGTTAAACGTGAAGATTGATAAATTCACGGGGAGAAACAGTTTCAGTTTATGGCAGATCAAGATGCGAGCCTTGTTAAAACAACAAGGGATGTGGGCACCGCTGGTGAAGAAACCGGGGGATCCAGAAATCGCTGAGATGGCCAGTCTGGAGGAGAAGGCACACTCGACAATCTTGTTGTGTCTTGCAGATGATATTATCACCGAGGTCGCAGAGGAGGAAACTGCGGCTGGTCTGTGGTTGAAGCTTGAGAGTCTATACATGACGAAGTCTTTAACCAACAAGTTGCTTCTAAAGCGACGTCTGTTCAGTCTGCGAATGGAAGAAGGCACGACTCTAAGAGATCACTTAGATCAGTTAAACACAATTCTATTAGAGTTGCGTAATATTGATGTTAAGGTTGATGATGAAGATGCTGCCTTAATTCTGCTGGTCTCTCTACCTTTGTCGTATGAGAATTTTGTGGATTCTTTTATTGGTGGGAGAGATACTGTAACTCTGGAGGAGGTCAGATCATCTCTTCATACTAGAGAGATGCGTCATAAGGCCACCGGTACAAGTTCAGATAGTCAGGCTGCTGGGTTGGTAGCCAGTGGAAGGATGGGACAGGGAAGCTCGGGGAAGAAGAAATTCAAGAAACCAGTTTCAAAGAGTTCCAAATCCAATGATGTCTGTAACTACTGTAAAGAAAAGGGACATTGGAAAAACGAATGTCCAAAGAAGAAGCAGCAGCATGAGAAAGCATCAGGTACTGCTGTTGTAGCAGAGGTTGACACCAATTCTGAAGAGGATTTGGCTTTGGTTGCAGATGCACACATACATCATAGGGATGTGTGGATTTTAGATACCGGGGCGTCTTATCATATATGTCCACGTAGAGAGTGGTTTTCAACCTATGAGCAGATTGATGGAGGCAATATTTCTATGGCTGACAGTCATTCATGCAAGGTGGTTGGAATAGGCTCAATAAAAATACGGACACATGATGGTAAATTCTGTACATTGAATGAGGTTAGGCATGCTCCACGAATGACGAAGAATCTGATTTCTTTGGGTCTACTAGACAGCAAAGGGTTCAGTTATAAAGGCTCACGTGGAGTCATAAATGTCTACAAGGGTTCTAATGTAGTCCTGAAAGGTGTCAAGCGGGGTACTTTGTATTTTCTGCAAGGTACTACGCTTTCAGGTTCTGCTGCTGTTGCATCATCAGAGTTTCACAAGGATGATATGACCAAGCTATGGCACATGAGGCTCGGTCATATGAGTGAAAGAGGGATGCAAATTCTGTCAAAGGATGATCTTCTTGGTGGCCACAAGGTCAAGGATCTTGATTTCTGTGAACACTGTATCTTTGGGAAGCTACATCGCAAGAAGTTTCCTAAAGCAGTTCATAGAACTAAAGGCACGCTTGATTATATCCATTCTGATTGTTGGGGTCCTTCACGTGTTGATTCTTTGGGAGGTCACAGATATTTTGTGTCTATGATTGATGATTACTCAAGAATGACTTGGGTGTTCGTGATGAAGCATAAAAGTGACGCTTTCAAGAACTTCAAGCAGTGGAAGGCATTAGTGGAAAATCAAACAGGGAAGAAGATCAAGAGGCTGCGAACTGATAATGGTCTGGAATTCTGTTCTGCTGAATTTGATGAGCTCTGCAAATCTGAAGGCATTGCAAGGCATCATACAGTCCGGGATACACCACAGCAAAATGGTGTAGCAGAACGTATGAATCAGACACTTCTGGAGAGAGCTAGGTGCATGCTCTCTAATGCTGGATTAGAAAGAAGGTTCTGGGCAGAAGCGGTGAGTACTGCTTGTTATCTGATAAATCGTGGACCTCACACAGGTATACATCTCAAAACACCTTATGAGATGTGGTCTGGTAAGTCTGCTGATTACTCCAATCTGAGAGTTTTTGGGTGTACTGCTTATTATCATGTAAGTGAGGGTAAGTTAGAACCAAGAGCTAAAAAGGGAGTGTTTGTAGGCTATGGGGATGGGGTTAAAGGTGTCAGAATCTGGTCTCCATCTGAAAAGAGGGTTATACTCAGTAGAAACGTAGTATTTGATGAAAATTCTATGTTTAACCCTACTGTGAAGTCTACTGTAGTATCAGAAAATTGTAGTGTTGAGAGACAGGTGGAGCAACAAGTCACTGGAGATGAGTTTGAACCACAACAGGAAGATCAACACTTACATTCGGAAACAGAACCAACGGTAGCTAATCAGCATATTCTGACTCATGAGCGACCCAGGAGAGCAAATTTTGGGAAAGCTCCCACGAGGTATGGGTTTGAGGACATGGTAGCTTATGCACTACAGGTTGCTGAAGAGGTGGATCCTCATGAGCCATCCACCTATAAGGAAGCAGTTACATGTCCAGAGTCAACCCAATGGCTTGCTGCAATGGGAGATGAGATGGAATCACTTCAGAGAAATCAGACTTGGGAATTGACCAAACGACCTGGTCAGGGGAGAAAGGTCATTACTTGTAAATGGGTCTTCAAGAAGAAAGAAGGGATGTCACCTGCTGAGGGCATTAAGTATAAAGCTAGAGTAGTTGCAAGAGGGTTCCATCAGAAAGAGGGAGTAGACTACAATGAGATTTTCTCGCCAGTGGTCAGACATACCTCTATCAGGGTGTTACTAGCCATAGTAGCACATCAGAATCTGGAGCTTGAACAACTAGATGTGAAGACAGCTTTTCTACATGGAGAGTTGGAAGAAGAGGTATACATGACTCAGCCAGATGGTTTCCAAGTTCCTGGAAAAGAAGACTATGTTTGCAAGTTGAAGAAGTCCTTGTATGGACTAAAGCAGTCTCCCAGACAGTGGTACAAGAGGTTTGATAGCTATATGATAGAGATAGGCTACATCAGGAGTCCGTACGATTGTTGTGTCTACTACAACAAGGTCACAAATGGGTCTCTCATTTATCTGGTCCTGTATGTAGATGATATGTTGATAGCTGCAGAAAACAAGTCTGAGATACAGAAGTTGAAGGGTCTCCTCAGTGCAGAGTTTGAGATGAAGGATTTGGGAGCAGCTCGGAAGATTTTGGGAATGGAGATTTACAGGGATAGAAGTCAGAAGAAGCTTTTCTTATCACAGAAAGGTTACATCCAGAAAATTCTATCCAGGTTTGGTATGTCTACATCAAAATCTATAGATACTCCAAGTGCTGCAAATATTCATCTGTCTGCTGCGTTTGCACCTAAATCTGCTGAGGAGAAGGAATACATGTCTCGAGTTCCCTATGCAAGTGCAGTAGGAAGCTTGATGTATGCTATGGTCTGCACTAGGCCTGATCTTGCACATGCTGTTAGTGTTGTCAGCAGATTTATGGGTGATCCAGGAAAGGAGCATTGGCAAGCCGTGAAGAGAATTTTCCGGTACCTCAAAGGTACGTCTGATGTTGGTCTCATTTATGGAGGTGATACAAAATGCTTAGTAACAGGCTATTCAGATAGCGATTATGCTGGAGATGTTGATACTAGGAGATCTATGACCGGTTACGTATTTACCCTTGGTGGTTCTGTTGTTAGTTGGAAAGCTACTTTGCAGCCTACAGTGACTTTGTCTACTACTGAAGCAGAGTATATGGCTTTGACAGCAGCTGCAAAGGAAGGAATCTGGTTGAAGGGACTGGTCAGTAGTCTTGGTCTGCATCATGATCAGGCTACAGTATATTGTGACAGTTTGAGTGCAATATGTTTAGCAAAGGATCAGGTCCATCATGAGAGGACTAAGCACATTGATGTCAGGTATCATTTTCTGAGAAGTGAGAGCAGAATTAAGGTGAAGAAAGTGGGTACTGCTGATAATCCCGCTGATATGTTCACCAAGCCGGTTCCTCACAGCAAGTTTCAACACTGCTTGGACTTGCTAAATGTTACAAGCTGTTAGTTGCCCGATGGGGGTAACATCTGAGGCTGAGAAGCCATATGGTACATCTGGCACTATTGTGGTGCATCTGGTACATCTGTGTAACATCTGAGGCAGAGGAGTTATTTGTACATCTGGCACTATTATGGTGCATCTGGTACTTTCAGGTGGAGATTTGTGAGAGGATTCAAGTCAAGGTGGAGATTTGTTAATATATGCCTTGAACCAGCTATTCGGGGATCTCGCTGACCGGTCAGCGAGTCGGGGTCCAGGGGCGACGCGCCCTGGTCTGGGGGTTCGGGGGCGCAACGTGGCCCCCGATGGGGGTTCGGGGGCAACGCCCCCGAAGCCCACGAAACCTGTTGTCTGTTATGCTGGGTTCCGTTCGCGCGCATCAGCCGTTCGCGCACTCATCAGTCGTTCGCGCGACTGTCGCTCGCGGAGTCAGTTTCGTTCGCGGGGTCAGTCTCGCTCGCGGGGACAGTTTCGCTCGCGGTCAGTTTCGGTCGCGGACGTTTAGTATATAAACGTCCTAAACCTAATTGTATCAGTGTGATAATACTTAGTAGTGGGTTGTTAGCGCCGCACTCTCTGTATCTCTGTATTCCGCACTCTGTATTCTGTGTTCTTCCTCAATCAATAATACTGTTCTCCTTCTGCCGTGGACGTAGCTAACATATTGTTAGTGAACCACGTAAATCTGTGTGTTCTTTATTCCGTCCGTTACAACATATGACATGAGTGATTTTGGTACAAGCATTTCAGACATGAAGATCCATAAAATGAGCAGTTTCATGAAAACCTGCAGCAAAGTATGATTGATCCACGCGTACTGTATTAGCTAGGGTTCCAATAGGCATTCAAGTCAGTAATCTCAGTATCATTTTCACTTAATTAAGCGTAGGAAAAACAGATGAATATATTGATAGCGTAAAGAAATGGACGAGAGAGAGAGAGAGAGAGGGAGCACTCAACTATATATGGCATCCGAATCGATCTCCATGTCCATGGCTTCTCATTGGCTCTAAAGGCTTTAGATTTCGTGGTAAAGCCTTCAAGACTTAAACTAAAACTTCCACGATTAGGATTTTAAGATGACACGCCATTTGAAGTCCCTATATCGTTATGTATATGCGTACCTTAAACGAATTCCTATGTGTATGGTGTAATGAAAATTCTATGATATATATACAAACACATATACAGGTTTAATTTACATTTTCATTCCTATGTAGCTTCTGGTTATATTAACAGGGACGCAACTGGAATTGGAATATAGAGCAGACAAAATTTTTTAGTGTTCCATGTATTGGGCGAATGCCAATTTTTTTTCTAGGTCTTCATAAAACTTCCGTTTGAGAAACTTTTGATGTTATAACAAGAGACAACTAAATCCAAAATTAAAACATAATAAATACCAAATTACTCAAATATAAACACACTACACAATTTATAAGATATAACTACCAATGAAAAGATATAATTTTGAATTTTCTTTCAAGGGTGATAAAACTATATATATATATATATATTACACACTAAACATAGAGTCTTCCTACTTTTCTCTAGGATTGCCTCCTCTTTTTTTAGTTTAATATACTAGATCATACATATAATAGTTCATATGATGAGAGCCGATGTGAGGCGGACGTCCGCACCGCACTTAAAGTGCATATTTTCTGCGTTTTTAGCTATCAGACGTCAGTGATGGAGCTGCTATTGCCAGATGAACACCAGATGCATCCCAAACGGTCTTACCATGAAGAAGAAGAAGACCAAGGAGATCAGGATTGAAGGTCTGAGAAACAACCTCACCGAAAACTTGAACTGTGATTAAGATTGGCTGCAAATTTGTTGCCGCCAAGTTCACCAGAAAGAAGAAACTCAGTATTAAGGTCTCGTGTCCGTCCGGAAAGAAGAAACAGCATGATCGACGCGTTATAGTGGAGAAATCGTAGAAAATCTACACTTTAAGTGCGGTGCAGACGTCTGTCTCATATTGGCCCTCTTCATATGATTAGTAAACAACTCAACTAGAATGATTCTAAATTAATCTTTTCTCTTCCATTTAAAATCTTTGTTTGCATTCTAGACAAACAAACATATCTGCCCTCTGTGTTTTTGGGAACCAGCTATATTGGTCTCTCATTCTTTCATGCATGTCTGGTATATATCTTTTTGTAGCGCTGTCAATTTTCCACAATTTTTATAGTTAGAAGGTGCAATCCATGTCCTTAAAGAAAAACCAGAAAAGGATGATAACTAGGGCCCTGCGGGAGCATAGCCACGGCTGCGAATTCTTCTTCTTTTCTTACTAGCAAGCTTTCTGTATTCATTTTGTGGAAGTGATGATGTTCATGTTGACAAGTTGCTAATGGAATGAATTTAGAACATACGAATAGAACATAATACAATTCATACATGGAACCTCTGCATTACAACCACTACTATTTCCCTAGTAGAACTACTAGCAAAAATAATTAGCCTAACTTGTATACAAATAATGTATATTTATGATCTCGATCACTAGCTAGTATTCTCTTTGCCTTTTCTTTTTGGATCATGAGCACTATTCTCTTGTATGCATTTCATAATACATAATAATAGAAATGATATCCAAAACATATACCTTTCTTCTTAGAATAGTCTAATCAAGCATATTTGTGTTGGCTTTCAATAATGTGTTCGGATGCACTAACTCGCTTCTACAGTTCTTCTTACGAAGGAAATGCTACGTCACCCCAGATAAAATGATACCGGGCGAAAACTAATGAATTTTACATTCATATAATTTCATATTTGTTTTGACAAAGATGGAACAAGTTTGGACTATATGTACTGGGCAGTTCAACTCGGGTTGGACATTAAACTTTTCCTTATCCTGTGATCTTGTATGAGATTAATAGATATATCATTGCAGAACAAAAGTATTGATTTCTTAGTGAAAGAAAGATAACTTGAGCTTTTTAGTTTATCTTCCCTTAGTGGAATTTAGGTGGTCTAATTAGAAATGATCTTGGTGTGCTTATAGATTTCTAGCCAATGAGCAATTCACTTTTCACTTACAAATCATTAGGCAGCTCTTCACTAACTTATGGGGCACTGCCAGTATCAATATTGCCCCTTTGCATGCCTTCATCCATATGTATAGTGGTTCTAAAACAGAGGGCTTTGTAGTAAACTAGAGGCTAATCACTTTGCATATTCTACTAAATGACAAACTATGCCCTCCCCAAAAGGGTCATTGTTATCATATAAATTTTGGGTTGAGCTAGTTTGGTACCACTTTGAATTCCCCACCCCTTCAAAATCTTCCTGAGCACAATTGGCTCGGAAGTCATAGCATCTCCGGTGGCGGTTCAGCAAACTTTCCGGCAGAAAGGTGGCCATTATACCTCTCCAAGTGGAGGAATAGGATGGTGTAAGTGCAAAGGATATTTGAGAATGTGCTAAGAGCATCAGTACGAGCAATCAATCAGCTGACACTTCTTTTCCCTACCCCAACCATATATAATGTCGTCGAGGGCTTCCATGGAACACTCACAAGTGATAGAAGAATAAGAACCTCTTACTTCTTGTCCCTCAGCTCATCAACAACTTAAGAGGCAGAGAGAGAAGATGGTGAAGTTCTCAAAGCAATTCGAGGCACAACTAGTCCCCGAATGGAAAGATGCATTTGTAGATTACTGGCAACTCAAGAAAGATCTCAAAAAAATCCACCTCCTTAATACTAACAACAACAAAACACCTACTCATAATACCTCTTTATCTAACACTCTCTTCACATCTATTAAGAAGTTCTCTTTATTTGGCCATCAACACAGAGAACATGAACTCATACATGTACTACTTGATCACTCTCTCTAGACTTCTCTCCTTGTTACTGTTACATGTTGTACAATGATGAACTAATGTTGTGGTCTTGACTCTTACTCATCAGGTTCACAAGAAGCTTGCCTCATCAGCAAGCAAGGGGGACTTTTACGAGACTGAATTGTTCGAGCAACTTGCTGATACTGATGCCGCGAAAGAGTTTTTCGCATGCTTGGACCTTCAACTCAACAAGGTGAATCAGTTCTACCAGAAAAAGGAGAAAGAATTTATGGAGAGAGGAGATTCCTTGAGGAAGCAGATGGATATCCTCATTGAGCTCAAAACCGCTTTCAAGCAACAGCGCGCCAAAGGTGGAGCATCTCCTCAGGACTCCAAGGAGGAAGCCTCTATTCTCTGCACCTTCTCATCTGGTATTTACATATTTCACAAACTTGTACTATTTTTCAATCAAAATGAGCAAGAAAATGCACTTCAAAATGGCTAAATATTAGTTTTGTAAGATTTTATTCACACGTTGTACATTCTTTTCTTTAGAAATTGCTTCTTGTCAAACTTCCCATGTATGAATTTCCTGTAGACTTTTCTCAAAGTTCGATGCTTATTACCAACAGTTTCACTTCAGAGTCCCATAATAAATAATCTTCTAATTTTGGAACACACTAGAGAACCTAGTCCTTAACATGGAACCAAATATTGATGATTATGCATGATCATTTTACTTGAAAACAGAAGAGGACTCCGTAAAGGACAAAACAGAACTTGAACAGCTGCAAGAAACAGATGAGTTGGAGAAAAATTATGAAGCAGCCTACACACAAGTCCCATCATCAGGCGAATTGGTGAAACCGATGAGAATGAAAAGTGAGGATATTGGGAAGCGACTTAGGAGCGTATCAAGCCGTTCTTTCAATTGCCAAGGGAAGAACGTAAAGATCAGCATTCCTCTGACTACACCTTCACGTACCTTCTCAGCAATCAGTTATTTAGTCTGGGAGGATCTAGTTAATCAGTCCTCAAAGAAATGCACTTCAGATGGCATGAGTAAGCTGCACGTCAACAAAACTAAGTTGCATCATGCAGATAAGATGATCAGAGGAGCTTTTGTTGAGCTGTACAAAGGCTTGGGATATCTAAAAACTTACAGGTATATATCATCAATCATCCTAATTAAAGTTGTTAGTTGTTACGTATTCAAATTTTGAAGCTTACGTGTTGTGCAATACTAATGATTTTCAGGAACTTGAACATGCTGGCGTTTATAAAGATTTTAAAGAAGTTTGACAAGGTAAGTAAATGACCTTGACATCTTTGTAAGCATTGCTTTTTGGTTTTCGTATGAAATAAAGAGGATACTTGTTTCTTGGTTGTTTTCAGGCGACTGGAAAACAAGTTCTTCCAATCTATCTAAAGGTTGTTGAGAGTTCCTATTTCAACAGCTCAGATAAGGTACTTCACTAAATCAAATTCTAGACCACCAAGTAAATATCTAACTCCGGTGCAAAAAGAACATTTATGCATTATAGTTGAAATTTGAATGAATGCTCAGCTGTAATGTTGGCCACCAGCTACCGTGTGTGATATTCGAAAAATATTTTCCGACAATAAAAGGTGGATATTATTCTGTTGTTCATGACTGCACAATGGATGCCATTAACATAGACGTACAGAAATCGAACTTAGATGTGCTTGTCTGACATGTACATAAACTTTGTGAAGTCCGGTGTAAGTTTTTCTAACTAGTTTGAGAAATGACAGGTAATGAATCTAGCAGATGAAGTTGAGGAGCTGTTTATCAAACACTTTGCTGAAGAAGATCGAAGAAAGGCCATGAAATACCTTAAACCACACCATCGCAAAGAATCACACTCTGTAACATTCTTCATTGGTAAGTTAAATAGGCAAAGTGGGATTTCTTTAACACAATTATTAGTGGAGAAGTTCTTAAACGTTTGCTCAATCTGTGACCATAAAAGAGATTTAAGAGTATGGACCCATTAGGCCACTTAGTCTTGAATTATAGAGCACTGACTAATCTCCCTTTTCTGGGTGGACTATAATGCACAGGTCCCATATATGGATCTAAAGCTACCCTATATATCTTCTTTCAGACCATTTTTTTGTCGTACAAAGATTGAACCTTAAAGATCCATCAGCACCAATAGGGCAGCAATGTTTTGTTTTTGTTTCCTCAGTGTGCAACCAAACCAGCAGCATGAACACTTCTAATTGTTTGACATACTTATGCAAACTTAACCAACTGTATACCTCTAAATTGTGAAGATTATTGTGTCACTTTGTGCACTTCACAGTCAATACTTAGATTAAATTAGAAGTGACTGATCTTCTGTTGTAATAAACAGGTCTGTTTACTGGGTGTTTCATTGCACTCTTTGCTGGATATGTCATTATGGCTCATATTACTGGGTTGTACAGAAGGCAACCAAATTCGATATACATGGAAACTGCCTACCCTATACTCAGGCAAGTATTTCACCAATTAAATTCTTTGGCATCTTAAGATGAACATGTAAATGAAGGTAGATAACAAAACAGACTTGTCTTGCAGCATGTTCAGCCTACTGTTTCTACACTTCTTCCTATATGGCTGTAACATTTTTGCGTGGAGAAAGGCTCGTATAAACTACAGCTTCATCTTTGAACTGTCCCAAACAATTGAGCTGAAGTACAGAGATGTGTTCTTGATATGTACCACATCAATGAGTGTCGTGGTTGGGGTCATGTTTATTCATTTGTTCTTGCTAACAAAAGGATATTCATACTCCCAAGTTCAAGCAATCCCTGGTCTTCTACTGCTGGTATTTTCTATAACTCATGACATGAAAATGTAGAGTAGTATCTAGTGTTTTTTTGGGTATAAAAGTAGTTTATCTCCATCAAGTGTTTAACTTTCTTATCACAAACAGATGTTTATATTACTACTTGTGTGTCCCTTCAACATCATCTACAAATCAAGCCGTTGTCGTCTTCTTCGTGTGATAAGAAATATCATTTTGTCACCTCTGTACAAGGTACTGTAAATATCTCAAGCATCCACTAGATACTTAATCAATTGTGTTCTGTAGTTCTTTATGTTGATGGTCTAATAGACTGTATGTATGTCAATGTTTCTAATTGACTTCTGTTTGCTCTCTACAACAGGTTGTCATGCTAGACTTCTTCATGGCAGACCAGCTTTGTAGTCAGGTATTACTGAGCATTTACTAAATAAGTTTACATTGTTTTTCTTTTCTTTTTCTTTTTTCCTTTTACTTGTTCAGATTTATCATAACAATAGCTTTCTGGCTTTACATAGGTTCCGATGCTTAGGAACCTCGAGTATGTGGCATGTTACTACATAACTGGAAGCTACAAAACTCAGGACTATGGTTATTGCATGAGGGCCACGCATTACCGTGATCTTGCTTATGCTGTGTCCTTCCTGCCCTATTACTGGAGAGCAATGCAGGTAATGCTTCATTGCTATTAGGCTTTGTTGCTCCATTTGTATTTATCTGTATTGCTTTTTTCATTTTCTTTTTCCAATGACCAAGATTTTTTATCTGGCTGAATTGATGTTGCAGTGTGCTAGAAGGTGGTTTGATGAAGGAGAGATGAGCCACCTGCTCAATCTCGGCAAATATGTGTCTGCAATGCTAGCAGCAGGAGCTAAAGTGGCTTATGAGAAGGAAAGAGGTGCTGGTTGGCTCTGTCTGCTTGTGATCATGTCAACTTTTGCAACAGTGTACCAATTGTATTGGGACTTTGTAAAGGATTGGGGTTTGCTTCAAATGAATTCCAAGAATCCTTTGCTTAGGAATGAATTAATGCTTCGCAGAAAGATCATTTACTACTTCTCAATGGTATATGTCATGCCCCTCTCTCTCTTATTTCAGTTCAGAAAAGTTTTAACAGTCTATGGGCCTTTGGCATACAATTGGTACCTTACTAGTCTTTAACATAACCAATTTAGCATCTCACAAATGACCAAGATAGATCATAAATTGGATAATGAAGTTTCTCTTGACTGGGATAAACAAGTAGACAATGAACATATTCTTGAAATAAATCCTGATAATGTCATTATATATCAAAGAGGATTCCCAGTCTAGTTCAGATATGACAATATGAACACATGGATTTAGATGACATCATAGATGCAAATTCCGTCTTCTTCCAGTTTCATTTTAGGTCTTATCACTAGTTTAACAGCTTCTAAATTTGACTTTGAACAATTTTGTGTATGTTGTGCAGGGATTAAACCTTGTTCTCAGGTTAGCTTGGTTGCAAACTGTTCTTCATTCAAGTTTTGGACATGTGGACTACAGAGTAACAGGGCTATTTTTAGCATCCCTTGAAGTCATTAGAAGAGGTTTATGGAACTTTTACAGGTAAACCAAGTTTTCTCTTCATTATGATTTTGATATGAATGAGTCTATATCTGCAGCCTTATGATATTAACTTGAAATCAAACTCGTAGTCTTTTCGATTACTGGATCTAATGATCATTTTTGTTTCGATGGTCCAGGTTGGAGAATGAGCATCTAAATAATGCAGGCAAGTTTAGAGCAGTTAAAATAGTTCCACTTCCTTTCCATGAAGTGGATGAAGAAGACTGATGCCCCATTGGCAACAGTTGCACATAGAATTGGATTCAGTTTGTAGGGTGATGGAATGGTGTACTTAATTTAGGAGGAGAGAGTATTTGTGTATCGAATAAAGATAAAAAAACATGAACAGTGCATACATTTAACGATAATAACGCAATCAGACGATGTGAGATGGTTATGTGTGCACCACCGATGCACCGAATAATTTTCAGAGCAAAATGTTTCCAGAGAAGAACCTAAGCTTGTAGAGCTCATTCAATTTGATGAAAAAAGACATCATCAACGTATCTCGTTTTTGTTCGATGGATCGTGGGAACAACTGTTCATAATTGTATACAACAAATCTCTTCATCATTGAAATGAAAAGAAAATGATCCAAAGTGCAAAGGCAGTGATAATAACACAGGAGATTCTTAGTAATCCATGTTGTATTACACTCACCTCTCATTCGCCCTTTCGAATTAAACACCTGCACCGGATCTCATTAGAACCCCATGGCGGCAACATCAACTGCTACACTTCCATTTTTCTCCTCTCCCATAATTAACCATCATAAATCCATTAAAACCCTTCAAGCTCCCAACTTTCTCAGATCCTTTTCTGCTCCCAGGAGAAAACCTATCAGCCTCTGCAGGTCTGTAACTCAAAGGCAAAACCTTTATCTGTGTTTCTTTCAAGTTTCGATTTTTATTAGAGTTCTGGGTTTTTTGGGTCAGTCTTTGATTCTTTAAATTTGGTTTTCAGCTCTAAAATTTCCCATGTGGGAACTGTAGCATCAAAGCTTGCTCACAAAAGTTTGGCTGTTTCTGGGTTGATGAGTGGGGGTGATTCTGAAACAGACGCAGAATTGGAACAGAACAATCTGAATAGGGTATGGTAGTAATGTGATTCTAGCTTTTTTGATGCCGTCATTGTCCTTTTTCAGATTTAGTGACTTGAATTGGTCATGTCATGGTTGGAAACCAATGTGGCATTGTTCTCATTTTCAATGCGTGTGTATTTCACTACTGTTTGAAGGCTTATTTTGTTGTTGAAGTTGATTCTGGTTTTGTGTACAGGATGCCACAATTGATTTACAACTGCCAAGAAGGCATACTCGTGAACCGTGTGGCATATAAGAAGGGGCTTGTTTATGTTCACTTCAGGTAATTTCTTTTTCTTGATTGATATTATAGTTTGTGTGGTCTTGTTATTGTTCGATGGTTGTTCCTGACCAGTTATATTGATTTTTATCAGTGTGCAGGGTGCCTCAAGTATCACAAGTTGGTTGATAATCTTGGCCTTGTGGTTGAGTATGACTTAAGAGGGGATGTGGATTTAGATTCAAATTCAGATGAAGTGTATCTGAAATTGAATTGGTTGTGGTATCGAGTTACTTGATGTTGTTGAAACCAAAAATACATATCCCTCAATATATTGAACAAGTCGCATATACAAAAATGCTATTGTTGGTGGTTTGTCTCTTGCATTATTCATTCCTACATCTGAGTTTTACATTTAAAATAAATGTCTCCGTGCAACATCAATGAATTCATAGTTCATCATCTAAGATACTAGTTTGCCAGCAGTATAGCAATAGCTATTCCAGTCATAATCCAGATAGCAGAGTTCATTCCTTTCTGGTACAGTGCATTTCCTCCGTTCTATGGGACAAAAAAGTAGAAGGGTCATCCAACAAATTTTGCTTTTATCATTATAAAATTTGAGTTCTCAGTTTATGGAAATGTAATGTTGTTTGGTCAAGACTGAGTTTAGAAAAAGAACTACTGATAGTAAAGGCTGGTCAGATCTTATACCAAATTCAAACTTGGTGATGGTGCTGGTGTTGTATCCACTGTATCTGTCACTGTAGGTGGGGCTGGGGGACTTTGGACAGTTGGCGCTGGTGCTGGTGCATGATGATGCCTCCTGTGCTTGTGCTTTCTTTTCTTGTGTTTATGTGGAGCTGGTGCAGGTGATGGGACTTCCACAGGTGCTGGAGCTGGTTCTGCAACAACTGGTGCTGGCGCAGGTGATGCTTTTAATGGTGTTGGCGCTGGGACTGGTGGTGCTTGTGATGGTGAGGGCACTGGTGATTTTTTAACAGGAGCTGGGGTTGGGGATACCTGTGGTGGTAGTGTTGGAGGTGGTAGTGGTGGTGGCTGAGATGGAGTTAAGACTGGTGAAATCTTTGGTGGTTGTGTTGGAGTTTTTGGAGGTGCAACTGTCGGGCTTGTGGCTGGTGCAACTTTAGGGGCTGGGGATGTTGGCGGGATTGTGGGTGGGGTTGCTGCTGCTGTTACAGGGGGTGGTGTTACAGCAGTCGGGGGTTGTGCAGCT
This sequence comes from Comarum palustre, assembly GCA_951800085.1. Lineage (NCBI taxonomy): Eukaryota > Viridiplantae > Streptophyta > Magnoliopsida > Rosales > Rosaceae > Comarum > Comarum palustre. The sequence goes on along the minus strand of OX637584.1, from coordinate 4,154,830 downwards.
GGTGCAACCAGTGTGGTAGATGGTGGTGGTGTAGTAGCTGTAGTGGGTGCAGCTGCTGGTGTTTGTGCATTGATAAGCACTAGTTGAAAGGTGAGACAGGTTAGAACCAGAGCCAAAAGAGTGGAATCCATATTTACCAGACGGATAGTATTTCCAAGAACTCAAACTTATATATGGTTTTGAGGAGAGATGAGAAAGTAAGGGAAACGTTTGGTGGAACAGAGAAGGGAGGGATGTAATTTTCATGTGATAGGTACTTCCCTTCTAATCATTTGGCCTGCAATATTGTTATTAATGAAGATGGGCAGGTCTCACTAGATTCTGAGTAAATTTTCACGTAAATTGAGCACAAAACTCTGCAATTGCGGCACATATTTCTCATGTCACAGATGGAAAGTAGATTAAGACTTGAGCAAGGTACTAAATCTAATTAGGAAAAGAAAAAGTGATACCTACCTGCTGTTTGCTGATCTTAACAGCAAACCTGAACTATGGTGAGAGGTACCTATCACGGTCAAGCACAGTGGCTTGCAAGGGATTTATTCCTTTGATCTTATTCAGTTGAGGAACCTTCACTTGATGAAAGTAAGAAACCAGCGTTTGGTGGGTCTGAAGCTATAATGAATTAACCTAATTGCAGATGCAACTGCACCTGAGACGTGTTATATTGTATACTACGGATCACTTCACTATTTACCCCAAAGGCTAATTTGCCAACACTGATAACATATACGTTGACACAATATTGAAACATTTGCGGCAACAATAGTTTTCTACGGCGACAAAATTTAACACAGATTGTGTACAAGGAATTCAAGACATTCTACCATCTCTCATAAACAGAACATAATGTGGAAGATGTCATGCAGCTTGGTTAGTATCTTCCGTGGATGGTGAGAAACAGCACTGGTCGAGGGTGGTGCTGGTGGGGTTGATTGCCTCTTTTCTTTCTTTCTTCTCAGCTGGAAGAATTGCTGCATTATATCTGCGCACTCTGATGCCAACACGCCTCGTCGGATAGTTATGTTCGGGTGGAATGGGTGGACTGGTGCAGCTGGCTTGTCTGACCGTTCTGATTCACTTCCTTGGCTCCCATCAGGAAAAAGTCTGTGAGTTGACAAAAGTTCGTCATTTTTAGATGTGGAATGCAGCAGAGATCCAATGCAGCCTCTGTAAAGCAAAGATGGCCTATGAGGAAGCACGTAAATCATACCTTATCCAGCTCCCGTCAGCTCCAAGAAGCTTATTAGGAGCTCCCCATACAACAGTGTCCACTCTTGCTTGATAAATTGCTCCAGCACACATAGGGCAGGGTTCAAGTGTCACATAAAGTGTACAATCCTAAGATATATGGGAAAACAAGATTCAGGTCAAACCAAGAGTTAGCATTCATCGTTAAGCAGGAAATTGAGAAGCAGACAAATTTCTTTCAACAAAGCCACTTCCATGGTTATGAAAATGTCGTCATTACTTTATACAATTTCGTGGCAAATGGTGAATTCAAAATATCAGTTTCAATACACCTGACAAACTAATTCAGCACAGGTGGGTATTCAAACATCCAAAAAAGATGCAATCATTTAATGTTCAAGGAAAAGGAAGGGGTGTTCTCAAACTGTAGAGTATCATCATGCAGGATTAATTATTCCTAATTGTTCAAGGAGCAGGTACTATACGTTCTTTCATAATTCAGAACTAGTGATCAGTTGACCAGAACAACAAATGACAGAAGGAAAACATCAAAATGAATTATTACCTATGTGCTATCAACATGATTTACAATAAGAAATTGGACCAAGTACAGATAATAATAGAGAAATTACCGCAAGCCTCCAAGTCCGAAGAACGTTTGAAGCCTCCCTTATGCATATCATTTCAGCATGGGCCGTTGAATCTAGTAATTCTTCCACTCTAATAAACGTAGTATGAATATTAAGTAAACAAGTATTTGGCCAACTATAAAACAAATATATAAGGTTATTAACTCACAAGTTAAATCCACGCGCAATAATCTTCCCCTGAAGTACCAGTACAGCACCAACAGGAACCTCCCAAGTATCAGCAGCTTTCTTCGCTTCCAGCAGTGCTTCTCTCATAAAAAATTCATCAATTTTTCTCTGTTCCATTTCACAAGTATGAGCTTCTTCCCATTCATCAAATCTGTCTCTCATCACTTGTTTATTCCTATGAAGCTTCCTTTGTTTCAGTTCAGCAGTTTGCACATTGTCTGACTCTTCATCAAACTTCTGATGACCAAAATGGTCCCTGTTTACCTCTGAACAGCTTCCAGAGACGGTGTAACCAGCATTTGAAATTTCTTTGACAACAAGAGACTTTATGCCAGTAGCAACTTGTGGTTGTGATGATTCAACTATTTGAATGCCAGAAGAACCTCGAAGGTTCTTTTGATAATCTTTTGGACTCAAAGTCTCCTCACCAGAAGACAAGGAAACGGATTTAGATGTCAATCTACTTCCCTCTTTATATGGAGAAGATGTCATACCTGTTTCAAGATATCTTACTTCGTCCTTCGACTTCACAGTGCCAGACGCTTTTTCAGTTTGAGAAAATGATTTCACGGGTTGTAGCTGATCAGTGGTGGTCTCTGGTTGCAAGCCTTTATCCCATTTCACAATCTTTTCGCTGCTCTCCTCAGTCTCGTGGCCAGAAAACCATGCCTCACTTCTTGCAGATTCTGTTGATGAAATCTTTTCACCTGACCTTACAGCAGAAGGATGCGTCTCAACATAAGAACTCCACCTCAGCTTAACTATATCTGCTACAAGATTCCATATGGACCGGCCAGTTCTCTTGGCAACGGCATTCCCACTTGTTGCAGTAGCCTCAACTTTTTCACTTCCTGTAGCAGCCTCTGATTTTTCACTTATTGTAGTAGCCTCTGATTTTAAACCAGTAGCAGTAGCTTCTGGTTTTTCTTCCTCTGGGCTTTTAAGAGTGGATGTTTCGGTCACATTCCACATTTCAATTGAAGGCCCCTTGGTTCCAGAACCTCCAGATGAACGCCTTGACTCATTCCCCTTCAGCTTCAAATCTTCAGACCCATATTGACTAGGAATTCTCTGCCCATTCTCTCCAGGCACCCATTGTGCTTCAGAAACCATCTCCATGCCATATTCTTCAGAAGTTGAGGCTTCTTGCCTTACCTTCTCAGAGAACTCCCCAACAAACTGTGATGATGACTTGTCGAAACGCTGAGCTGAACCCAAAGCATCCTCAGGATTAATGAGGTAGGAACTCTCCCCTTTAGTCTCATGATTTCCAGTTCTTCTGCATGACGAAGTCAAAGTCTTTTGCCCATACTTCTCACCTCCATACACCAAATCTGCTCCAGAGACTCTATTTGCAGTCTGGTTTTCAGAAGTTGAGACTCCATAACTAATTTTCTCAAAGAACTCCCCAACAAACTGTGAAGATGATTCCTCCAACCACTGAGCTGAACCCAAAGCATCTTCAGGATTATCAAGGTATGAAATCTCTGCTGGAGTCTCAGTGTTACTGCTCCCACCAAAAGATTCATAGTTCACAGCTGAATTACTCTCAGAAGTTTCTTCAAAAACTTCCTCACTTGCAGTCTCACTCAACAACTCAACGTATACTGGTCCTCTAGCAATCAACTGCGGAGAGGGAGGCAACAGTGGTGCCTGTGGACTTCTCTTATGCTCCTCAACATCCTGACGTTTAGCTTGAGAAACTGTACCTATAGATGCTTGGAAACTATAAGGTTCTTCTGAGTCTTTTTCCTGAAAAGTTGATGCTGTTGCTTTACTTGATTTAACTTGCATGAGCTTCTCATCAGTTCGTTTATTTCTCTGCATTGTTTCCTCAACTGATGTAGCAGCCAACACTGAAACACTTTCTTCATTCGCAGATCTCTTGTCAAAGGTTCTTTGTGTATTGGTATTTCTTGCTGTGTCACTTGCATGAACCAATGACATTTCAGCAACATCATTGGTTCCTTTTCTGGATTGAACTCTCTGAATAGCATTTTGATCTAACTGATGCCCTATTTGGTGGCATTGCTCTTCTGTCTTCTCAACTGAAATCAGCCCCATATTTTTTTTTTCTTCCAGGTTAGTCCCTGTATCAGACTGCCTCTGCCAATTGGAAGTCCTTTCAGTATCAACAACTTGAACTTGTGAAACTCTCGAGAGCTTTTGGATGTCAATATTAATATCTTCCCCTTGAGTGATATGACCAGTTGTCTTGTAATGCTTATCCCTTGTCTCCTGTACTAAATTCGTAGCCACAGCTAGGTTTTGTCCTTTGTCACTGTGTCTCTTTCGGGACCGGAATGTTGTCTCAGCATCACTATGGACTTCTGATTTCTCTTTTCCTTCTTGAAATTTTCTTCTAGATTCTGTCTCAACAACTTGGTTCCCTATTTGACTATATTGTTCTTTTGTTCCCTGAGTCCAATATGAATTCCCCCTCTCATCATCAAACTGCTTCTGTGACCCAGAGGCCTTCGATAACTCACTTTTACTGGTCTTCATTACTCTTGAATGCATTTCTGAGGATTTTTTTGATGCATGTGTTTCTTCGATCACTACTTCTGTAAGCTTCTTTTCTGACTTCTTCCTCCAATCCCATATACCACCACCCTCAACTACATTATTTCTGTGCTTTGATATTTCACTACCAGCCTCGGCATCATCCCTACGGTTCCTGTACTCTTCACTGATTTGCCCATCGTATCTACCTCTACCATACTGTGAATCATTATACTCACTTGAACCTGGTTCCTCCAGAAAGCCATGATTATCCTTGACATCAGCCTCATTTCCAAAATCACCTGAAGATGACAAGGAGTAATAAGATGAACTACTGGAACCCTCTTTCTTTCCCCCATGACTGTCGGCTCTTAAAAGCATTCCCGTCTCTTCTCTCTGTCTAGAATCTTTTTCACTTAACTCGACTCTGGTTGATTCCAATTGGTGCTTTGAATTACTCTCCATAGATGAGTACCGACCATTACTTCTCTTCTCCCCACTGCTACACTCACTCCTATCATTTTCTTCAAATTCTACTTGCACTCCCTTCGATACACTCTCAATTTTCTCTCTCCCCTTACCAGAACTCTCACCTTTATCTCTACCACCAAAGCTCCTCCTCTCCTCTTCCACTCTATTCGACAAACTCACATTTCTCTTACCACCACCCAAACTACTACTCTCCTCTTCCACACTATTTGACAAACTCACATTTTTCCTTACACCACCCAAACTTCTCCTATTCTCCTCTTCCACTCTCTTCGACAAACTCACATTTCTCCTACCACCACCCGAACTCCTACCACTATCCTCTTCCACTCTCTTCGACAAACTCACATTTCTCCTACCACCACCCGAACTCCTACCACTATCCTCTTCCACTCTCTTCGACAAACCCACATTTCTCCGACCACCACCCAAACTCCTCCTACACTCCTCGTCCACTCTCTTCAACAAACCCACATTTCTCCTCCTCCTACCCTCATCCTCCACTCTCTTAAACCCATTCCTCCCCCTACCAAAACACTCCTCCCCAACTTCCTCACTCAACAAACTCAACACAGCCTCAACATCACTAAACCCCTCCGAATCGCATACCTCACTCTCCCCCACCTCATCAACCCCACACCTACACCTCCCCTTCCCTCTCCTCCCACCCCTATTATAACCCCTCCTCTCCCCACCTCCCCAATAAACCACACTACAATCCAAACCCGGCCCACATTCCTGAATCCGGTAAAAACCCCGGTCTCTGCCACCCAATATCAACCTTCTGGAACCTCCCCACTGAAGCAATGACAACTGCCTCAGCCCATACAAGTAACAAGGGCTTATGGCCACTCTAGGACTCACAAATGCACAACAATCACAACAACATGAAGTTGGTTTTGATACTAATGATGAGTGAATTGGGTTTCTGTCAAATCTTTCATTCAACAAGTAAGAGTAGTCATTAAAGATTGAAGCTTTGGTTCTGAAAGAGTACAGAGTTGAGCTAATATATGCGTTCTGCATGGTTACAGAGAGTGACAGACATTAAAGGAGAGAGCTTTACCTTTGAGATTGAGAAGTGGGTTTTGCAGAGCTGGTGGCAGTGAAGCTTTTGAGTGAAGAAAGATTGAGTCTTCGTAAAAGATCAGATTGGCAGAACTGTGGAAACTAGAAAATGGGAGAGGAAAACTGTGAGCTTTAGGATCGGGTCGGGTATTTGGGTTACCAAGTAGAGTTGGGCTTCTAACTTGGATTGAAACTTGAAAGCATACAAGTAATGAGAAACGGCCTATGAACACTAACAATTCAATTGACTTGTCCTTTGTATAGGAAGTACTGAACTTTCAATGAATGAATGAATGAATTGTTGAAAATAGATGTTTTTGTTATAGGATATTTGATATATATGTGTGTCTTGGTTCATGCCTTGTATACAGACTTTATGTAATAATCTATGTTGTAATAGTGTTTTACACATATCCATGTAATAGGCTCACTGACTCATGAAATAGCTCAAGAGCCCTACGTATTTCCCTATATAAAGGGGTTTCACTCTATCAATAAAATAAGGAGAATTCATTCCCTCAATATTATTCTACAACACGTTATCATGCACTTAGCTTTAAACCCCAAAAAGAGCAAGTAGCCACCGAAAAAAAAAAATTTGTCGCGCGCACCACTGCTGCGCACCTTCCGGGCACCGCTGCACACCTCCTAGGCACCGCTGCGCACCCCTGTGCACTGCTGCGCACCCCCCGGGCACCGCCGTTCACCCCATGTGCACCTGCTGTGCACCAAAAACCCTAAAATCTGCCTCAGGGTTCAAACGTATTTATCGACAAAATAAAATCCGAATTGGATTTCGTCACCAACAGAGAACTTGAAGATATTGTTCTCATGAATCCAACAACATCGGCCTCACTCCAAAAACCGGTCGGAACGGCATTGAACCGGCCGCCAGAATTCCCAGACCGGCCAAACTATTTCAAGCACCGGTTAGGGCACTTTTCGAAGTCCGATTTCCATGAAATTTGGAGAGGTTGTGTACAAGGATGTCAGGATTCTTTAGTCAAAAGGGTATCCCCAGAACCGGAGCAAAAGTGGGTGAATCGGTCCTCCCAATGACTGCACCGCTCATGGAAATCACTTTTCCTTGAGAAAAACGGGTTGTATTCCTAATTTCTCTTTGAATCCTTCATATGGTTGTTATTTTTCAATGATTTGCTACTGTTTTATGGCAAGTTTAACTAACCATATGTTTTTCATGTGTTTTATGGACTCTCCCCGCGACAATTCACAATGGAATTACGCGAACAATCGTCGAACGTGCATGGATTTGAGCATAGAAGCATGGAGCAGCTTATATAAATGCAGTCTATTTGGCAGACTAGCAAGTATGTTTTACATTTGAGTAATTTCAAAATTCAATAACCTCGGGAGGATAAAATCTGTTCCTCCCTTCTTCATCTCTCATTCTATGCTTGGAACGTTTGTCTTTGCAGGTTATTATAGAAATCCTAAAACATATGTGCATTTGGCTACCGGCACCACTAGCTACTCGCTGTGCCCTGCTGTCAAGCATTGTGCTCTGGCGCGTGCATAGCTGCTGAGCGCTGTGCTCTAGCACACGTGCGCTGCTGCCGAGTGATGTGCTTTGGCGCGCACACCTACTGACCGATGTGATGCCGCGTGCACCTGCTGACTATTGTGCTGCTGCGTGCACCTGATGAGCACAGCTGCAAGGGCATGCCCCTGTGCGCGTGCACGTTGCTGCCAGGGCTTGCCCCTGTGCACGTGTCCGCTGCTGCAAGGGCTTGTCCCTGTGCACGCGTGCGCTGCTGTCGGGCACCGTATGTGCACCTGCCTCTGTGCATGTGCACGCTGCTGCCAGGGCTTGCCCCTGTGCACACATGTGTTACTGCCGGGCACTGTATGTGCACCTGCCTAGGCGTTGTCGTGCGCTGTTGCTGTTAGGCACTATATGTGCGCATGGCTACCACCTGCCGAAGCCCTGCTCACTAATTATTATGCACTGTCGAGTGCTGACTTCCGATTGCTACAGAGCGCTGCCTCGGGCAGCTACCGAGCACTATCGAGCACTAGCTGCCAAGTGACAAGCACTACTTGGCGTGCACCATACACCGAAGATGTTTTTAGGTCCACGTTGTGAGGTATCCAACGTTGTTTTGTGTTTTGGTATTAAAGAGAGTTCAGAATTAGAGAATCATCTCATTCCTCAAACCCGCGTTGTGTTTGATCAACGTTAGCACATTTCTCTGGGTTGAAGTCCCGTTGAGAACAAGGTAGGAGAATCGGCTACCGGTGCAGGATGCCCAAGGTCTAGCTGTAGAGCACCACCGCCAAGCTGTAGAGCACCGGCTACCCAGCTGTCAGCTGTCGAGCGCCTAGTGTCCAGCTACAGAGTACCAGTGTTGCATAGCTGCCGAGTGCTAGTTTCCAACCACTGAGCACCCAGCTGCCGAGCATGACATAGATTTTGCTCGAAATTTAGCCACTGCTTCCTACGCTAAAACTCCAACCCATAAAGCGAGATGACCACTCTCGAGTCTCAACAGTTTGGTATTGTATGCATGAGCGAGGCAATTTGTCTCTCACTTACATATTGACTCTTGAATGCCGCTCTAAGTCTTAGACGGAGATTAGAAGCTGAGCAACACTGTTTTATGCTAAAGGCATACAGCTATTGAGCGCTGCCTATGAGCTACTGAGCGCTACACAAGCTGCCGGCATGGTTGTCGTGCACACTCCCGAGCCCATGTGCACCTGGCTACCAGTTGTCGATAGTCACGCGCTTGTTGCAGCCTAACGTGCCTGTTGCTAACCATGTATGCTACCTACTGCCCCTTGATTTTTTTTGCTCTAATTGTGTGTCAATTGCCGCCCCTGTGTGTCAGTTGCTTCATGTTGTGTGAGGAATGCCACCACTTATGTGTCAGATGTCGATTAGTTATGTGTTTGTTGCTTTGCGCTCTAAACATGAACTATCATGCACTGTGCATTAGTTGTTGAGCACTAAGCGCCAGATGTTAGCACTGAACACAAGGAACCATGCACTGATCACCAATGGTTGTGCAATTACATCAAGGACAAGCACTAAGTGAGCATAGCACAGAACACTCAAGGACGTGCACAGAATACCGACTGTCGAGCACTGGGAACCAGGGCCGAGCTCTGTACAGCAGCTGTCGAAGCTCTGTGCACCTCATGTTGTGCACTTGAGACAAGCTGTCGAGCCCCTTACTGCCAAATATCGTGCGTCATGGGCGCTAACGGTTGTGCAACCACTGAATGTTGTCGAGTGCTCAGTACACCGGCATATGTGTGGCTTCTCATGCACTACCAAATTTTGTCATGCAATGGCATATGTGTAGGTGCAATGTGCTGCCGAATGTTGCCGAGTGCCTAGTGCACTAGCATATGTGCAAGCTGCAAAGGAGGACAACCAAAAACAAAAACAGTGAATCTGTCACTCTCTATATAGCAACTTCTGAAGAGCTTTGTGAACAGCTCCGGATGAACTAGAATGCAAACTATATATCACTGGAAAGCTACGTCTATCTAGTTTCTAAGGGTTTTCATGGTTTGTTCATATTCATTCTAACGAAGGAGTTATAACTGTTTTAGTGAGAAAATGTAATGCTGCCAGGAATTCTGCAATGCACACGGTTGTCTTTGATTGTTGCCTTCGGTGTTTATGTCTTTTTCTCACGTATCTACCTTGTTTGATAGGTAAGTTATGTGGAGAAATTGAGTGTCTTACAGACTGTGGAGTCACCCACACAATCCTGAGCAAAAGAATGAATGCATACAAGAAATGTACAAAGAGAGTACGAAACATCAAATGGATGCCTCTGACATTTGACGTCATGAAGGGCTCTTTGATTTTCTTCAAACTAAATGATGAGACCTCGATGAAATCGTTGGTTCGATAAGTGTATTCACACTATGACATGATCATGCACAGCCTTATGAAGGTGTGCTGATGTTTGTGGTTTAGTCTTCACCTAACAGCAGATTTTCCATCATCAGATGACGTGGTTAACCTCAGCAAATGTTACCTACTCCCTTGATTTTGGATCCCTCCATGATGCTGGTACCAAATGCCATCCTTCATAGATGTTGAAGACATGTAATGTCATATGAACGCTTTACTTTTGGCCGAGGAGAACTCCTGCTATGCCACTTTAAAGTTGAAAGCTTCATCATGTCAAAATTTGCGACCACAGTAAGTTGAACCTACTGTATCATAACTTCGTCAGAGTTTTCTGAACAGCTCCAGATGAACTAGAAGCCCTATTTTATATCATTGGAAAGCTACGTGAGTCTAGTTTCCATTGGTTTAAGCAGCTCGTTTATAACTATCCCGACGAAAGAGTTATGACAGTTTAAGTGCGTAGAGGTCATGCTGTCAGATGGCAAACTGTATCTTACTATCCCCTTAACTTCGTCAGAGCCTCCAGACCAACTCCGGATGAACTGGAATGCGCACTTTATATCGTTGAAAATATATGTGAATCTAGTTTCTAATGGTTCAAGCGGTTCGTTCATATCCATCAAGACGAGAGAGTTATGGTCATTGTAGTGAGTATATGTCATACTGCATGAAAACCATACTCTTCGCAGATTGTGAATCCTTTTTGTGACTAAGTTTGATTGGATCTTCACCATCATTTATGACATGGTTGAATCAATTATTGATGCCTTTGGCTCGATGATCCAAGTCACAAATTGCCTCCTTATGGTGAGAGAGGCAATCGAACATTGAAGTGTGTTATGAACATACACACCGATGATTACTGTGATGAGAATGATTGAGACTTTTGTGTATAATTCGCATGAGAGCCGATTGAGAGCATCATGGAGAAGTGCATGAGTCCTAAGGTGTCACCAATAAGTAGATTTGGGACAATTGAATCAGACAAGCTATGCCACAAAAGATATCATTCTTATTGAAAATCCAAAGAGGAATTATGTAGACCGATGCAACCAACTTATGGATACCGTAAATGCTTTTATGGTGTTGGTTCAAGGGCTAACACACTGGTCATGTGTTGCATCATCGTCTACCACATGCTGCTTATATATCTATGGGCTCACTACCCATCCCTGAAGTGGACATGCAGGCATGTATTAATTCGTCCATGACTTACCATCAATGCATTGATGCATGACAGCTCGTAATTGTGTGCTAGGATTGACACGTAGTTGTAATCCTTAAACTCGGCGGGATAGTAACGGATCTCCAAGCCTTGAGTTCCACAATGTGCCAAATTGGACTGCCACAGTACCCAATAATGATGTCTCGGATGAGATGAATATGTTCTAAGGTTGGATAGGAGTCATTTTATTGCTCTCCACCTTAAGCTCCTTGACAGACGATCTTCTTAACCGCTACACTGCGACAAAGTGTATTGACCTAAAATGGGAAGATGCGACCCAAACAAAGGGATATGTCCTTGGGCAGGTGTTGCCGACACCGCAAGCGTAAACCCTATAAGTAAACCTTTGTGAGTTAGCGTAGTGAGAACAAGAGTCTCAGACTCCTTTATGGCGCAAGGTTTCTCACAAACATGCACTGGGAACGACTACGATGAGATGTACTCTCGTAATGGATGTTATTGCACTCCACTACATTGTCATTTTGGTAGTTCTCAATAACTGTACATGCAGCCCTATGAATATGATCATAATGACGTCTCTATGAGATCAGAGATATGCATGAAGATCTTAAATAAACTTCATAAGCCCAAATCAAGTGGAGCTTGTGTTGGCCAAGTGTTTTGGACGCATATTACATGACTCCTTGATTTCAGATGAGATATGATGAATAATGTCATTGCGTATTGATTCCAGATGATCGCAGTATATGCTGGACATCCGATATTAGAATGAAAAGTATCTTGGGAAAGACACAATCTCATATTGAAGTCGATTGATTGTGTATTGATGATATATTTCCATCAATCGGCTTAGATCCTCTGAAGAAGAGTGGAACCTTCATATGCTCTCATGATTAGTCAAGGTCTTTACTCCAAGAGAGAGTGATCTGTTTAATCAAAAGAAAGACTTGACCTCTCCTCCATTATTTGAAAAGCTAAGTAGTTTTGCGCCCACGCAATGCCAATGATATGGCAAAAGACATCACTTGAATACTCTAAGAGTATCTGGCATATTCAATCCCTATGGCATGAGAGAAATGTTGTTGCCTATGTCATTGCTAGCCATGCATGAATCAAGATGCATCGGAAGCATAATTATGATCTAGGCACTGGTTGGTTTAGTGACCGAGTTGCCGGACATATGGCATGCTGCCTGTGCGCGCTGCCTGAGCGCTGCCTATGCGCACTGCCTGAGCGCTGCCTATGCGCACTGCCTGAGCGCTGCCTATGCACTGTCTATGCACACGTGTGCACTGCTGCCATACACTATATGTGCACCTGTGCACCTAGCTGTCGAGCGCTGTGCACGTCGGCTGCAGAGCGTTGTGCACATAGCTGCTAGGCACCGTGCACATAGCTGCTGACACTGAATAATGCCACATTTGAGATATGTTGAAAGAGCATACATATGTCAGATTGTCAAAACAGCTTCGTGATCACTAAGAATCCGGAAGCGCCCTTTGAATGATCTTAAGATCAAGGGGAGATGCAGATTTAAAAGAAAGTCTAGCATATACATGTCATGATCAAATGTGAATGGTGTGGTTGTTTGTGTCAACCATGTTGAACTCTTTTTCCCTTAGTCTATGCTTTTTGTCCCACTGGGTTTTTGCTTGACAAGGTTTTTAACGAGGTAACAATACATGCACCGCTAAGACCATTGATCCCCATTTGTGGTTGATCATGACAGACTTGTTTAAGTCTTGGTTCACATCTACTCTTAAGATGCATGTTGGAATGCACCATTCATCAGGAAAATCCGATTGAAGTACACATCAGGGGGAGCATCATATGACGAGTTCTCAATGGAGTAGTTGGTGCGTTGTACTCTTTTTCCTTCGACCAAGGTTTAGTTTTCTCACAGGGTTTTTGTTACTTGGCAAGGTTTTGATGAGGCAACACTGTAAGCACCATACCGACATGAAGACACGCGACACAAGGGAGAGTGTTATATGATATTTGATATATATATATATATATATATATGTGTGTGTGTGTGTGTGTGTCTTGGTCCATGCCTTGTATTCGGGTTTTATGTAGTAATTCATGTTGTAATAGGGTTTTACACATATCCATGAATTAGGATCATTGGCTCATGTAATAGCCCAAGAGACCTATGTATTTTCCTATATAAAGGGGTTTCACTCTATCAATAAGATAAAAAGAATTCACTCCCTCAATATTATTCTACAACAGTTTTGTCACTAAACTAAAATTTAATTTATTGTATACAAATCAATCTAAACCCTTATAAAGGAAAGTCAAGTTTTGGTGTCAAAGATCACTAAAAATTTCAACTTCTAAATTTAACATGTTGTAAATGGTTGAAAAAAACTGAAAATATTAGACATGATTATAAAAGTAAATATGATGTATGTATTTTTATTTTACATATTTATCTCATAAAATATCTATTTACAGATTTATTTAACTACACGTTTAAAAAACAAATTAACATGTAAGAAAAGGTCGGGAAAAAAATTAACATGTAATAAAAGGTCGGAATCGATCCAAACATCTATTAATACATACGTGTTGACAAAGAATCTATCATCATTTCTTTTCGTACTGTCAATCATGAAATACATATTTAAAATAATCTGGTTGATATAAAATTTGCTACGAATGCAACTTTCCACTTACTACTTTACCTAAGCTTCCCATATTTGTATTATCGACCATAATGATAAGCAGTGACGATTAATTAGCGAGTTCAATCACTTTTTCAAGTATATGAAGTATAAGCAACTATTTGGGCGTGTCACATCAATTTTTACGGAAATTTCCATTTTTCTTCTTCTAACGGTTGGTGGATATCGATCAATATATGGACATGTAAGGCAAATTTTGTCCACAAAGACTGTAGTTTTGATATATTTGATACAATGGTAGGTGATCACGATTTCTGTTTACTTCAATAATTATCGATATTTGATACAATTATCGATCAATAATTGGTATGCGACTGTGTGCATATATGTCTACTTCAACAAGAGCATAATCCATATGTTCACATCAATTTGATGGTTCCTGTTTTTCTTTAATTCTTCAATCACAATTTCTAACTTCTCTTTCCCTTCTTGGATATTGCATAAATATTCTTGTAATGATTTCTTTTAGGGTTATATTCACGAACGATATATTCTGAAAAATAATAGATGTTATACAAGTTCAAAAACGGATAGCGATAACTTAGATTCTAAATGTAAAAATGATCTTTAATCATAATTTCGTATCATCTCTCTAGATGAATTTGATGTTCATAACAACATTTAAAAGTTTGATTAATCTGTGGAGCCCTAGAATAGGCTAATCGATCGGGAATTCTTCATCAGTCTTTTCAACGTCCATCTCAAACCAAACCAGATTTTGAAAGTCTCGCTTGTGCTGCGGAATATGCAATATGGTGCATATATAGAAAGCTAGCGTCCCATTCAGTCATTCACGGCAGCCTACATATGAAAACTTACCACTCATTTGCACGACCTAAACCAAACCCATTGTTCATCTTAGCCTCTTCATTTTTCACATGCAATTCTATCAATCAGCTAATAGTCTCTTCTCCACGTACAATCCACTCATGAAAATAAGGTGCAAATATATATATGGAACAGATCACAGATGTCGATGTCAATGCCAAGTAAGAATGAATATAAGGCTAGCATATGCATGATTGATTGTGAAATGTTTAAACCCAGAGAGACCTAAACAATATTAGCTAGCTTGTTCTTGCAGACAGGTTTACAAATGCAGAAATAGCTTCCAACCCACCAGGGGAGACGTGGCCTTCCTTCATGGATGCCTCACTCATCACACTCAACATGAAGTTTGATAAAATGGATTATTAAGAATAACTGAGCAGGTTGAATAATTCAACTCGTGGCTCTGCACGTTACATATTTGATTATGAAGCTAAAACTATTCGCCACCACTGGGCATTGGCAGCCAAAATCGAGCGTGAGTTGGTACTAATGGTAGACTAGTGATTTACGATATGAATTTTTGCAGTCCAGTCTTTGGGCTCTGCTTATTTTTCAAGAAATAGAAACTACGTACGTAGATCAACAATACAGTTGACAAAAACAAACTTTGATACGAACTCATCCTAGCTAGTGATCGAGAAGCATCTCTTGTAAATTAAAATTATGATAAGACCCGTGTACAGCATTACAGGATACAGGGGCGGAGCTACGTTCAGATCTGACGGGGTGCAGACCTTCTTAAGTTTCTGACAGATCTAGTTTTTTATATGTTGCAGAGAGTAAAGTTGCTGAGTACAAGTTTGTTTCTGAATATGAATCCCTTCATCCAATAACATACTAACATATGTCAAACTCGAACCTCTTCTAACTGAAAATCCTGACTCGTCACTGACAGGATATATATATATATATATATATATATATAATTAATTTTCACAATTATATATACCAAGTCACGAAAGTTTTTTTTGTTTCATTTGCTCAAACAATATGATGAAGTTTATGAACTCTATCTTTGAAGATGCATGTTTCTCATGAGGATCGATGTCCAATTGTCAAACATTTGCAAATGTACTAATATACCAGTTATGGCACATTTCGGGGTTTGCTTATTTTCCATAACTTCATTTTGGCTCGATCTGTAAGCAGAAGGTGATGTCTGCTGCCTTGTTGCGCAGGTCGTGCCAAAACGTGTCACTCTGTTTCGTCAAGGTCATCGTAAGCAATGACACAAACCCTAGAAAAAAAAATTGTTGTATACTTTCCCGGATCACACTACGAGTATCATTCTGGGTTCTGATTTGTAAGGTTCAGACAAATAGCTGTTAGAAGCTGACCCTTTCAGAATATCAGATACGATAATGCAATTTCTTGTTGCATATATCATGATGCTGATGATTTGGGGCAGTTTAATATGTTTCCTATAGCCTACAAATTAAGATCGAATCACATCAGCAAAAGGATTGCAGGCTTAGGGTCACCACCGGGACGTTTAATCTTGTTATTATCCTACATATGAGGGACAGATAAAGTTCAGATAAACAATTAACATATAGTTTTGGTCTTGTATTATACTGTGAGCGTGGCCAAATTGTCGAATATGTAGGTACAAATCACGTACTAATTCATTTGATTATCACCCAACTTTATATATATTCTACCTTTTGGAGGTCGGGCATTTAGTTTTTAATCTTTTGGCTTAATAGCTAATTTGCTAGATATATGTCAAACTTGGATGAAAGATAACCTAAATATGCTACTTGAAATTGAAACAGGGTATCTATCATTTCAAACTGAAAGTTGCACTGGGAAAACCTGACCTCAGACACTAGCGTGGTGCCTGAATTATTAGTTTGAAAATTGAGTTTTCCTACTTACTAGATCGATCGTTCACCAATAAATAGTATAGCTAGGTTCAGATGCTTCACCAACCCTAACGCATGCATTAGATTTGGTTGTAAGTTCTAGAAAAGCCTAAATTTCAGTTGCATGTCACCATTTTAGTTAGCTAGGCATACATTATATTGTTTTACCGGATGAGCTTAACTTCATGTACCCATGCCAACAATAAACAAAGGGTAAACGTATATGTTACATATATGTATACAGTGATGTACGTACATTGTCACATTGATGTTGGTCTCATACCAAAAGTACACGTATATGTTGCTAATGAAAACGAAACAGCGAGAATCAACATCTAAGTTTCTTATACACTAACTACGTGCGTTTTCCTTGATTGATCAGCTCAATCTTTATATATTAAGAAGGAACGATCAGCTTAGCTAGGCATAATTAAACAAACATGACTAGAGTTAATTTCCTTTCACCCGTTGGACTCGAAAACATCAATATAAACAACAGGTCCGGACCTGAGATTTTCAGACCTGAGTCGAACTTTTAAAAATGGGCTCTTAAACTATAGTATTCATTTAAATTTATTTTCTCTTTTTAAAAAATTCATGAACTAAAGCTATAAATTCAAAATCTAACAACATAAAATATTAGAATTTTTTTATACTTATTTACACTACTCATTTTTTTAAATAGTAACTAATAATTGTAATATAATGCTTGTTTTTACTAAACTAATGTGTTCACACAATGAGAAAATAAAATTGTAGGCCCTTAAAGGTTTGAGGCCCTGAGTTCATCGACTTTTGAGACTCTATTCAGGTACAGGTCTGATGAACAAACATGAATACTCTAAACTCTGAATCTCGAAAAAAAACTTCCAACCAAATTCTGAAACCACTTAGAAAGAACTTTCAACCAAATTCTGAAACAGCTTTAAACTCCAAACTCTAAAAGAATCAAACCAAAGTCATAACCTCTGAAATATATATAAAAGCTATGAAGCCACAACATGCATGGATAGACGACTAATATTAATAATGAGAGTTTCCAGCGAACACTGCGGCAGTTAACGCATACATGCGCTACAGTATTTTCTAATTACATGCCAGTTGCATGCAGTGATTGGCGATGAAGCTGAAGTGATCGATCAAGCAGTGAACGCCGGCCGGCAGTGCTAGCTTAGCTTAATTACGGCAAACATTCTATAGATTCACAAAGCTGGTGTTAATTAGTTTAGTTTGTAATTAATAACCCGACGGCAGTTTGTATTAGAAATTTAGAATATCCAGAGATTGAGAATCTGTACGTACGTGTTGCTAATCAATGCTGGCTGGCCAAAACGGTCTCTCTCTCCGTCTTTGTTTCTTTCACGGGCGCTCGGCGGCTGCTTTGCCTCTTTCTCCTTCATATTCTACTACCTGTGTACATGTGCTTATATTAACCAATGCCTTCACGTCTGCATTGTTTATAGGCTGGGATAAACAAACAAGCTAGCTGAGATAAAATTTCAGCATCACACCAAAACTCTTATAATATGATTAAAGTAATATCCAAACTTACAAAACTATCAATATACTAACTAAATTTCATTTTCACTACAAACGAAAGACTTTATACCATTTTCTGACATGATATCGTTTGCTAATTTGATGACGTGTCTCATATGAGACCCACCAAAATATTTCTTATCAGTAGATAACATCAGCAATAAAATAGGATCAACGTGATACAAGGAATAAAAACTTAAGTTTTTTATGTTCAAACTAGAAGGAAAATGGATCCCAAGATATAATTTTAGAGATTTTGAAAGAAAATATGATCTAAGAAAAGTCTGAATGTTATCTAAACTTTAAACCTTTAATGAAAAATCTCTAAACCCTAAGCCCTTCAAGAAAATAGGATCTAGAAAAAGTATGAAAGTCATCTAAACCCTCGACGAAAATAACATTCTGTCCTAAAATGCATTCCTTTTGAAATCTCTAAAATTAAATCTTACGGATCCATTTTCCCTCTTAGTTTGAACATCGAAAACATGAGTTTTCATTATGAGTATCACATTGATCATTCCAGAAAAGTTCGGGGACTGTTGATGTGGTTATCTACTGACAATAAATATTTATGGTGAGTCACATATGAGACACGTCATTAAACAAACGGCGTCGTGACGGAAAATGACTTCAAACCTTTCGTTGGTAACGAAAATGAAGTTTGGGTATCACATTAGTAGTTTTGTAAGTTTGTGTATCACTTTGACTGTGCCACAAGAGTTTGAGTATCATATTTGTAGTTTTGTAAGTTTAGGTATCACTTAGATTGTGGCACAAAAGTTTGGATATCGACGCTGTCAAAAACTCATATAATAATGGTACTTATATGCATGCATGGAGATGGAATGAGGTATCATGTTCAAAACAAGTCGATGGCATGTTATAAAAAAGATGAAATATTATGTCTATAGTTCACTGTATTATATATATATATATATATATATATATATATATATATATATATATATATATGAAGTTGGAAAAACTCTATTCTCTCTCGCATGTCAAACAACATAAAATGGTTTAACCCAAGTTTACCGGGTGTAATTTTGTATTAGGTTGAATGTGCAAATGAGGATAATAGTAGTAAATGTATGTTTATAATTTTAATCAAGTAGTTACTTAATTACTTGAAACGGAGAAGGCAACAAGATGTGGAATTCTTACAGTTCATGAACTCTCCCCCATTAATTTGGATATAATCACGATTTTTTTTTAGAATCCAGGCAAGAAGCATGGTCCTATTTATTAAGGAATGCTAGTAACAAAAGTTTGCAACGAGGGCGGACAAGAACCAGACTCTCGATTTACAATATAAACTGTATTAATATTCTTGTAGAGAATATTTTAAATAATAACAGATGTCTCCTCTAATTATGGTTTATTTTTTTTTAAAAAAAAATTGATATATATTACAAGTAATCTATAAGTAAAAAATTGATATATATTACAAGTAATCTATAAGTATGCAAATCTATCATTTGAAGAAAAAGTTACATCGATGAAAAGGGATAGTTTATAACTTTTCCAGCTACAAATTGCAAAGTTCAACAATGTAGAACAAAAGAGGAAGGAATCTAGCTAGCTAACTACATAATCTAATCCAATATCCCATCAATGAATGTTCCACGCACGCAAATCATTTTCCAAATTAAACAAAAACATGGTATTAGACTACATATTCCTTCATATCCAAGGTAGACAAAATTAGTAAAAATGGAACGGATAATCAAAGTAAAATCTTATCCCAACTCAATTTCATTGTGCTTTTATAAAAAAAAAGTGAAGAAAGTGCTCTTTAACTTTTTTTCTGGTAAAAAAATTAGACAAAGATTCTGATTTCTGACAGCAGAAACTAAAAGAGCAACACAAAAAAAAAGTAAAAATATGATCACAGACAAGCAGCCAAGTATTTGCATGTGAAATAGGAAGAGACCATTGGTTATCACAGAGTGTTTGACCCGTCCATTCTGCCCCATACACACTCCACGTTTCATTTTCACAGCCGAACTCTGTTTCTATTTTGAATAAATTTTCCAACCAATGAAACTAATGTTACTATAATTAAACCAAAGCAACCAAATTTGACTGGAATGCAAATCCCAAATTGTCAGTAATTTCTGCTCATAAACTCCACCAGACACCAGATCAAGTGCTGGCATCAAATTTCTGGTTAAGCATGAAATGAAAAGAAAAAAAACAACATATCTGTTTTTTTTCTTTTCATTTCACCTGCTTAACCAGAAAATTTGCTAATGTGTCTTCATCATTCCCTCCTTTGATTCAATTAATTAATCCCCTGTGATTAATAATTGCATTAAACTAATTTGCTTACATTTCTGGGTCTTTGTTGGGAGGGAGGCACAAGCAATTGAGAAGAAGATGAAGACCATTTCAGACACCCAAAACAGAACACATTTAACACTTCCTCTCCCTACCATTCTTCTCTGCTTCTTATAACTTTTCCCGCGGGTTTGAAATTTCCCAGAAAACCGTAATCATATTTATGCTTCACACATTTTAGTTTTCATTCTTCTCCTTTGTTTTTTGGGAAACGAGTTGAATTTGGCTAAATACAAAACCATATTACAAGCCCAAAAGCCAAGTCCTTCTTCTTCTTCTTCTTCTTCTTCTTCAACTATCTCAGAGAACAATTCAATTACCCGCATATCTCATTCAAACCTCTCCTCTCTATTGTATGCCCTCCCTGAACCTCTTTTCATCATTATATTCTCTCTTTTGGTTTAGCTTCACAAAAAGAACATAACTCCTTTTGGGTTTACATAACTGTGTTGCTTCTGCTTTCCTTGTTCAAACTTCAAACCTCTACAGCTGCTTTGCTTCTCTTAAGTTTCTTTCCTCTTCAGATTCTTTTATTTCATTTATTCTTTTTTTTCTCCACCTCTGTTTAGTATTCAGATTCTTTAATCTCTAAATTACTGGGGCTCTGAGCTTTTCTTGTTTTGAGTCTCTGTGTTTAATATTTGTAAACTTTTGGGGTCTTGTGGAGCTGGGTTTGATCGTTCTTGAACAAAGAAGCTGTCTTTTTAACTCAAGTAAGTTAAGTTTCACTTGTTTGAGTGGGTTCTGTTTCTGGGTTTAGAACTTTGGAATGGTTTTGGAATTGCATTAATTACAGGGTTGGCATTTAAAACAGAGTTAGGCCTTTCTAGGTTGGCATTAATTTTTGGTGTTAGTCTCAAGAAAAATGGGAAGGAGTGGTGGGAGAAAGAGAAGGCTGCATTTCAGCAAGATCTATTCTTTCAGCTGCGGTAGAGCTTCTGTCAAGGAGGAGCATTCACAGATTGGAGGGCCAGGATTTTCCAGAGTGGTGTTCTGCAACGAACCTGATTCGTTTGAGGCTGGGATTCGAAATTATGCAGATAATTATGTCAGCACTACAAAGTATACAGTTGCTACATTCTTGCCCAAGTCTTTGTTTGAGCAGTTCAGGAGGGTAGCTAACTTCTACTTCTTGGTCACTGGAATCTTGGCTTTCACTCCTTTGGCTCCTTATTCAGCTGTTAGTGCTATAATTCCTCTGATCATTGTTATTGGCGCGACGATGACTAAGGAGGGGATCGAAGATTGGCGTCGGAAACAGCAGGTAATGATCATCTTTCAATTGGTTTGTGTTTGTTTTAAGTGAAGAAATTTCATTGTGCATGCAAAGTCAACATCACGAAATTTTTTGTTTGTTTTCTGTTATGGGATTGTTGAGGAGTATCTGTTGATTTCAGTTGGGAGAATGAAAAAACAGGATTCATTGTTATGTTTTTAGTGCTTAATTTTTGTGATATATGTGGAATGAACCGGACTGTTTGATTTTCTCTAAGATACCATCAATTGGAAATGTTTGACTTGCTGGAGATTCTTGCTTACAGTTGGAATTTGATTAGTATGTGATTGATTCTTTCTGGTAAGATGTTGGATATAGATGTATAATTTTACCATGTGTAATGTTTATTCAGGATATTGAAGTGAACAATAGGAAGGTTAAAGTGCACAAGGGTAGTGGCGAGTTTGATTATACTGAGTGGAAGAATCTGAGAGTGGGAGATATAGTGAGAGTGGAAAAGGATGATTTCTTTCCAACAGATCTCCTGTTACTTTCGTCTAGTTATGAAGATGCAATCTGCTATGTTGAGACAATGAACCTTGATGGGGAGACAAACTTAAAGTTGAAACAAGCATTGGAGGTTACTTCATCGTTACAGGAGGACACCAGCATCGGCGATTTTCATGCCATGGTGAAATGTGAGGACCCAAATGCAAATTTGTACTCATTTGTCGGAACTATGGATTTTGAAAAGCAGCAGTATCCCCTCTCTCCTCAACAGCTTCTCCTCAGAGACTCTAAACTCCGAAATACAGACTACATATACGGAGTGGTTATCTACACCGGTACTGATACAAAGGTCATTCAAAACTCTACTCCCCCTCCTTCAAAAAGAAGCAGAGTTGAGAAGAAGATGGATAAAATTATCTACCTCTTGTTTGGTGTTTTATTTACATTGTCATCAGTTGGTTCCATTTTCTTTGGCATTAAAACCAAAGATGACTTAAATGATGGGATCATGAAAAGGTGGTATCTGAAGCCAGATGATTCTACAATTTTCTATGATCCCAAAAAGGCTCCTGTTGCAGCAATTTATCACTTCCTGACTGCTCTGATGCTATATAGCTACTTCATCCCTATCTCCTTGTATGTGTCAATAGAGATTGTTAAAGTTCTTCAGAGCGTCTTCATCAATCAAGATATTCACATGTACTATGAAGAGACCGATAAACCAGCATATGCCCGTACCTCAAACTTGAATGAAGAACTTGGCCAAGTTGACACAATTCTTTCGGACAAGACTGGAACTTTGACATGCAATTCAATGGAGTTCATCAAATGTTCTGTGGCTGGAACAGCTTATGGCCGTGGTTTTACAGAGGTTGAGAGGTCTATGGGCAGGCGAAATGGTTCACCAGTTCATGAATCTCTAAGAGGGAAGGATGACACGGCACCCATCAAAGGCTTTAATTTTAAAGATGAAAGGATCATGTTTGGAAATTGGGTTAATGAGACTCATGGAGATTTCATCCAGAAATTCTTCCGCTTATTAGCAGTCTGCCATACAGCCATTCCAGAAGTTGATGAAGTAACTGGGAAGGTTATGTATGAGGCTGAGTCTCCTGATGAAGCAGCATTTGTGATTGCAGCAAGAGAAGTTGGTTTTGAATTCTATAAAAGGACGCAAACAAGCATATCAGTGAGAGAATTGGACAGAGCCTCTGGACTTCAAGTTGATAGGTAAGTACATTTCATTGTTTATCTAATAAGTAGAAATCTCGAACAGCCTTATTCAACTTTCATGTGTCTCGTAGAATAAAATTTCTCTTCCATATTGGAAAATCAGGCATTTTTAGAGCAATATACAGGTTAACATAACAATGCTTGTTTTATGCTGGATCTTGCTTTTAAGAAAGCATCTAGTTTGTTCATACAGAACTATGTGGTACTTTCTTATGAAATTTCGAGTCTTTTAACTACCTCTTGACTAGAAAAGGCCTTTGCGATACAGCACACAACCACTAACCTCAAGCTTCAATCTTGTTTTGCAAAGCTCAGCATACAATATTCAATAACCAATACTTTCTGTTACCTTTGTTATGCATCTTGTTACTTTCTCCTACTTACTTGTGGTGTGTTTCTTCCTACACTAGTATTTTGTTCTTAACTTTAGTGTGCTTAATAAAGTAATGTGAGATTATATTCGTTGAAATTTCTGGTTAATTTGCAGGTTGTACACTCTTCTGAATGTGTTAGAGTTCGACAGCACAAGGAAGCGGATGTCTGTGATTGTAAGAAATGAGGAAGGAAAAGTATTATTGCTCTGTAAAGGTGCCGACAAGTATGTGTTAGCTCCCTAAAACCTCGAATCAGTTCCTAGTTCCCTATTTCTATGTGTTGGTCCATTTATAGATTCTAACCAGCTCAGCTCATTTTTTGTCCAGTGTCATGTTTGAAAGGCTTGCCAAAAATGGTAGGGAGTTCGAGGAAGAAACCAAGGAGCATATAAATGGGTATGCTGATGCAGGCCTGAGGACTTTGATACTTGCCTATCGTGAACTTCAGGAAGATGAATACACAGAGTTCAATGCAAAATTCATCAAGGCCAAGAACTCAATTAGTGCGGACCGTGAAGCATTGATTGATGAAGTAACAGATAATTTTGAGAAAGATCTGATTCTTCTTGGTGCAACTGCTGTTGAGGACAAACTTCAAAATGGGGTTCCCGATTGCATTGACAAGCTTGCCCAAGCCGGAATTAAGATTTGGGTTTTGACTGGAGACAAGATGGAAACTGCCATCAACATTGGGTATGATTTGTGCACATAAATTACATGGGGAGTTGGTGACCATTAATTTCTCTGCTGATGAAGGTCTCTGACTCGCATTGTTAACATGTAGGTTTTCCTGTAGCTTACTTAGACAAGGAATGACGCAGATTATGATAAATCTGGAGTCTCCAGAAATTAAGGTGCTGGAAAAGGAAGGAGATAAAAATGCCATCACCAAGGTAAACTTTACAAACTTATTCATATATGGTATTTACACATGTTATATCAAGTTTATGTATTGAAAATGCTTTTTACACGAGGGATAAAATGATATAGTGTGGAGTTCACATCTAAAACCAATTGGCAATGGTTGGAGTGGTCCAAACCCTTATTAACCCACATGCAATGTCCTATATTCCCGATGTAAGATAGATATCTCAACACGTCCCCGCACGTGTGACGAATTTTCAAGCCTAACATGACTTGGAGTTCGTGTGGTCTTTGGACTTCACACGTGGACGTAGGTAACCTGTTCTGATAGCATGACAAAGTAGTTTGGGGTTCACATCCAAAATAAATTGGCAATGTTTGGAGTGACCTAAACTCTTGTTAACCCACATGTAAGGTCTCATATTACTGATGTGGGATAGATATCTCAACATAAAATAGTGAATCTTGAACAATATAAAGCTTGCCAGCCTTCTCTCGTGATTATGCTTGGCTATGCCTATGCGTACAACATAAGACTATAACTGGCATAACTATTTGAAGTTAGAGCATGTATGATACTGATAGGATTTGCTGACTCATGTTTTAGGCATCAAGAGCAAGAGTCCTCCATCACATAAATAAGGGAACTGCCCAGCTTACAACATCAAGTGGGGGCACCGAGGCATTTGCGCTGATCATTGATGGAAAGTCTCTTGTGTATGCTCTCGAGGATGATATAAAGTCATTGTTTCTAGAGCTTGCAATGGGCTGTGCATCTGTTATCTGTTGTCGCTCATCACCAAAACAGAAAGCACTGGTATGTTACAAGTTTCTATCTTAGGGTTTTACAAGATGATATCTTGCATCTTCATTCTTATATCATGCTCTTATTTAGGAACTAATTTGTTTTAAATGGTGAAATCTATAAAAAGGTCACTAGACTGGTCAAATCTGGAACCGGCAAAACAACTCTTGCGATTGGTGATGGCGCCAATGATGTGGGAATGCTCCAAGAAGCAGATATTGGGATTGGAATTAGTGGCGTCGAAGGAATGCAGGTACTTCACCGGTTCTTCTGCATGTTTTATTATTTTGTTTCCTGCAATTTCACTGAACTTGTGTTCTTATAAACTTGCATTCTTATTTTCATTCCAGGCGGTCATGTCAAGTGATATTGCAATTGCACAATTTCGTTATTTGGAGCGCCTGCTGCTTGTTCATGGACATTGGTGTTACAGAAGGATCTCATCAATGGTATTACATTTCACCTTCTATCAAATAAACTTGAAATTTTAACATCTTGACAGTGTGTCAATCCGGCTAAAATTGCATACAATCTAAAACATCTACTTCACAATGGGTTTGACATTCTCAAATTAACTTTGCAGATTTGCTACTTCTTCTACAAGAACATCACATTTGGTTTAACTCTGTTCCTATACGAGGCATCCACAACCTTCTCTGGACAACCTGCATACAATGACTGGTTTTTGTCACTGTATAATGTATTCTTCTCATCACTTCCAGTGGTTGCCATGGGAGTTTTTGACCAGGATGTTTCTGCACGATTTTGTCTGAAGGTAAACTGACTTGGTATACCGTAAACTATGGAATACAATTCAAGCTGGTGTAAAATACTAGTCTGATTCAAGTATAATGATGTTTTACTTCACTGAACATATTGTTTATCCTTTTCTCAATGGCAGTTTCCTCTACTATACCAAGAAGGGGTGCAAAATGTTCTCTTCAGCTGGCGTAGAATAATTGGTTGGATGTTGAATGGATTAACAAGCGCTGTGATCATCTTCTTTTTCTGCATGAAAGCGCTACAACCATGCGCCTTCAATTTAGATGGAAAAACTGCTGGGAAGGACATTCTAGGAGCAACAATGTACACATGCACTGTTTGGGTGGTGAACTTGCAGATGGCACTTGCCATAAGTTACTTCACCTTGATACAACATCTTGTCATCTGGGGTTCCATTACTCTCTGGTATCTTTTTATGTTAGCATATGGAGCCATGTCACCCACGATCTCTACCAATGCTTACAAAATCTTCGTCGAAACCCTTGCACCCACCCCTTCTTTCTGGCTCATCACATTGCTTGTGCCAATCTCAGCTCTACTCCCATATTTCACATACTCATCAATTCGGATGCGGTTCTTTCCTTTGTATCATAAAATGATACAATGGATAAGGTACGAGGGACAGTCGAATGATCCCGAGTTTTGTGATATGGTTCGGCAGAGATCTTTGCGGCCAACAACCGTGGGTTTCACAGCACGGTTAGCAGCCAGGGCCAACAAATTAAGAAGACAGCAATGATAGCCAGAGTTTTTTTGGATCAGTTAGGTCTCGGAGTATACACACCTCATGAATCTCTGCCAATTTTCAGGGTTCTGCACTTGTATATGTTTGGATTGCATATATAAAAGATACGAGCTTTTTTTGTGTCTAATTGTTCTAGGAGTAGACCCTGTAGTGTGGATATAAGTATGTACAGAAGCAACATTGTTTAGCAGTAAATACATTATTAGAGGGGCAAGCTCTTTAGAGAATGTAAAGCTGTATAAGCCAAGTGAAAGTACTCGGTGCACCTTTCAATAAAATTGCTCTCTTGAATGAAAGCTTCAATTCTTTCTTCATTTTTCTTGTTAATCGATTATTTCGCTATTATGACTATTGCACTGCTTGTAAGTTCTGCATTAAGTTACTTGCCTTTTTGGAAAATTTCTGCATCAAGTTCCTGTAGGAGTTGATTGTGCAATTCCAAAGATGCTTGAAAAGAGAAAAGGAGGTGTTGGTTTGAGCTTCTTTCTAGCTAGTACAAAAAATGGAATGATCAAATCAGAAAAAGAAGATTCTATATATTACGCAAAATGGGAAATTCTTCATGATCACCAATAAGGAACGTACTCCTAACTTTGATATTCATGCAAATTCGACAAACTCATATAGAATGCCCCCATATTACAAGTACTTGAGAGAATTATGCCTGTAAAAAAGACACCAGCAAATGGAGAAGAGTTGAAATGCTACAAGTACCAACTCATTTTCCCAAGTTAACAATCGTATCAGTAGTTCTCATAACACAACAATTTCTGATGCAAAATTTACAAGTTTCTGTTCATAATTAATTGGTAATGAACTAGAAAGCAATAGGTATATATATATATATGCCGGATCTGAAACGCACATCCACACTTTGTTAAATTGCGCACGGTCCGCGTGTCACCATCTACGCTGTTTTCTTTTCTCTCTATACGGAGATGACGATACGTGACCGTCTGTACCTTAACAAAATGCGTAAGGTGCATTCTAGATCCGGACTTTTTATATATATATAATTCATCCCATAAACCTTTTCATCTTCTTCAAATAATGTACACTTGAAATTCTACATATCAAAACAAGCACATAAGAAGAACAAAGAAGAAGAAAATTCAAGCTAATTAATAAAAGTCAGCTTGAAAGAGTCAGATCATCACATACATGACGATTGACGAAAACACCCCTACGGTGGCGGCGCCCTCCTACACCCGCCTACCACCGTCATCAGATTCCGAGAAAGTTAGCGGCGGACCGAGACATGATGGTGGCAAACTCATTGAAGCTAATAACGCCGTCGCCGTTGGTGTCAGCCTCCCTCATCATATCAGACAACTCCCTATACGTCAAGGGGTGCCCCATCTTCGCCATCGACCCCGCCAACTCCGCCGCCGTTATGTAGCCGTTACCGTCGCGGTCGAACGACCGGAAGACCTCCATGAGTTGCTCTTGGTTGACCAGAATGTCGTCGTTCATGTTCGGCATGATGGCGTTCACCAACTCCTCGAACTCAACGGCGCCGTTACCGTTGGCGTCCATATTGTTGAGCAGAACGTGGAGCTGGTCGCCGTGGGGCTTGACGCCGAGGGACCGGAGGAGCGCGGCAAGCTCCAGGTGGGTTAGGCTGCCGTCGGAGTTCATGTCAAACCTCATGAAGATGTCTTTGAGCTGTTTAAGCTGGTCGGTCTCGAGCTTAGCCATCATTTATGTAACCCTAAAACGAAGAACATACAAATATGGACGTATGTTGCTAAGAAAACTCAGAAATGGAAGTCAATTAAGGATTTAGGTTTGAGAAATATAGGGTTTGTTTGTTTTGGGGTTAGGAATTGGTTGAAGGGTATGGTGTTTTTGTTATATGATTTTTTTACTGATCGAATAGAAATGTCAAAGGGTTCTGGTGGTTATCTTCTTCTTCGTCAGCATCTGTTCCTTCAGTTCTGTTTTTATCTAGAAGAAACTGAAAGCGCGTTGCAGTAAAATGTTATGAGGGCAGATGAATTTATGAACGTAGGTAATAATTAGAAGGGGTCGTATGGTAAAGTTTTCGACGGTGATTAGCTAGCTTGTTAACCTCTATTTAGTAAACATGTTTTATACTATTTTGGAGAATTTTCTAGGGTCATCTGGTTTGGAACTCTCCAACCATGTCCAACGCGTTCCACCATGGTCAACGACTCTATGTTTCACCCGCCTTTGATTTGGATATAGCGGGAAACTATATATATATATATATATATATATATATATATATATATATATATATATATATATATTTCTTTTCTTTGGGAAAGATAAGTGAAAGAGATAAGAGACTTTCCATCACTGTTATTTAATTAATAAAAGAGAAAGAGAATAATAAGAGAGGGGATTAAAACCCAAACCTCTCACAAATGAAACAAAATTAAGAAAATTGAAAATAAGGAAGACTTAGACATTATCAGAAAAAAAAAACTTTAACCGATGAAATTACCAAAAACAAGCTGATGAAATTTTTTTCATCGGCTAAAGTCC
Source organism: Comarum palustre (assembly GCA_951800085.1). NCBI lineage: Eukaryota > Viridiplantae > Streptophyta > Magnoliopsida > Rosales > Rosaceae > Comarum > Comarum palustre. The sequence goes on along the minus strand of OX637584.1, from coordinate 4,125,378 downwards.
ACTATAGCCGACGAAAAATTATTTCGTTGGCTAAGTTAAATTTTCGTCGGCTAAAGTGAAATTTTAGCCGACGAATAAAATCTTCGTCGGCTATAGTCTGTGAACTTTAGCCGACGAAATTAGGGTATTTCGTCGGCTAAAGTACCTTTTAGTTACAAAATTACACTACGGATATTTCGATGTTCGATTAACTATTGTGATACCAATCTGGAAGTGGAACGTGTGTACGAGTAATACACATAGCTAACGCTATAACATATGTGCTTTTTTGACCATCCGAGTTTGTTTAAGGCTTTAAAATTACGTTTTTCTAAACACTTAACACACGAAAACGTCCATATCTACATCTATATGAGGTATTTTGGTCAAATCTTCAGCATAACAAACTCTGAGCTCTATTGACATGATTAGCTTGACCCAAAAAATGATTTTGTTTTTCTCCTGTATCTATCAGATCCATGTAGTATAATTTCTCATTTCTTACACCATAACCCAGAATCCGTCGAGTCAGAATATCCTGAAATACACAGAAAGAATGGTAGAAAGTAACAGTACATGATAATGCTTGAATGATTTGGCTAACTGAGAGGAGATTGTATGACAATGAAGAGACAACTAATACAAAATCAAGAGTTAACGTGTCAGATAGGACAATAGAACCTTCTCCGGTAACCGGAGTTGGAGTACCATCGATGGTATAAACACTATTTTGAGAGGAAGATTGTAATTTTTGCAAAAGGGTATAATCATTAGTCATGTGATCACTTGCTCCTCTATCAATAATCTAGGAACTATTCATAGATACCTTATCGTTCATACCTGATTGTGCGACATTGGAAGCATTTGACGATTGTTCTTCCTCTGTAGTGGCTATGACAACTTTTGCTTGATTCTTTCGAGGTGTCTTGGTGAAATCCCACCAATTTGGGTACCCAATTGTTTCATAACACCGTTTCTTGTTATGACCGAAATATCCACATAGCGGGCATTTTGAGTTTGTATATAAATTTGATTTGTGATATGGTGGAATGATGGTGTGGTTGTTGATTTGATATGTCATGAAAAATAAATTCATTTTGCTGAGATTTGAAATTTGAGATTTGAATTTTGGGATTTGAAATTTAGGATTTGTGATTTTAGTATGATTATGGTACGCAGCGAAATATGAATATGAAATTCGGGTTTGTGACTCTCATGCCAAGTAGAAAAGAATAATTTGATACGGTTTTAAATACTTTAATGTGTTATTCTCCTGCAATTAAGAAGATATATATAAAGATGCAATCATAATGTTAATAAAAATAATATAACGTATTTATAGAATATTCCAATACATCAGTGAGGGCAGACTCGCTTTAACATCAAATTAAGGCTCTGATTTTCCTGTTCAAAAAAATAAAAAATTAAGGCTCTGATTGACAAGCAATAATGTAAATGATGTCAGCTCGGACTTAACGTACTGAAACAGACAATTAAACTCAACACCCTGAAGCTCAAACCAGCTCATTCCTTCCAGAACTTGTTCATCAATGGCTGCTTGCTTTGCAGAAACTCTAAATCACAATTACATGACTAACCATGATATGTTTGTTCATCAATGGCTATAGCTAGCTAAGCTGTGTTAGGATTCAATAGCTAACTGAATCAATTGATACCGTACAAAACTAGGGTCGAATTGATTATCATCTTTTCCTAAACGATGAGTTGGGGAGAATCCTAGTTCTCCTCCACCCCAAAAGCTTCCAAATCCAAACTCCCCCCTCTGATACATATCATCTAGAACCTTGTCAACCTCTTCTATGCAACATCTGCAACTGTGGATTTCCTCCATGGATCTCGTAGACTCTCCAAGAATACTCACAATGTCGTTTTCGCATTGATGTACTGTATTGCTTTCCACAACAATCCCTTTTCTCTTTCTTAGTTGAAGCTTCTTCATGGTGTACGCTCTTGTTTTCTTGATCAACTTGCAAGGAAGCTTGAAGAAGATGTAGATGGTGATTTGGAGGATCAAGCACTGGCAGCAGCACGAGATCACAACGCAATCGGCAGCGAGCATGTTGCAGTCTTCCATGGTGGCAGCGAAGAAATCAGGAGGAAGAGCGTGATGGTGGTGAAGAGAATGGTTTAGTGAAGACATTAGGGGAATAAGTTCCTTGCCTTCCTTGGAGGTTATGGGAAGGGTGAAGCAATCAGAATTGTATGTGGCACATAGCTAATGAAAAAGGCTGTGTATGGGTAATGAGTCTTTACTTCAATCATTGCCAAACCTAAATGTGGAACTGTAGCTTGTAAAAGGGGTTATCCAATAAAATAGAGTATTGGATGTGAAGGGAACCGACGCTGTTGTAACTTGGCTTCTACTGCTTGCTCGAAGATTTTTTAGACAGCTGTTAAGAGAATCAGAGCTTCACTTTCAGAGAAAGATCTCTCACCCTTTCTGAGATCACTTGCAGATTAGTTAAAAGATTGGCAAATCCAGATTCACATTACATCAAAGTTAGAGTAGATTCACATACCAGAAAACCTCCAACCCACCGTTTCAGAAAAGCATCCAAGCTAACAAAATTGAATTATTACTTTTATAGCACCAAGGGCAAAGGTCATACATGGCTAGATGATTACAAGGGCAAAAAATAGCAGTGCAGAAACTACTAAGTGGCAGGTAGAAGCAAAAATTAGCCTATACATGAACAAGAAAAAGTAATGTGGTTTCAGCCTCTACATCTGATGCAGGTTGCAGACAAATCAGTGTCTCTGCTGAGCCAAATCCTTATCTCTTCTTATATTTATTATACCACGTAACTATTCCTACTACCTTCGCTGAAAAAATCTGTACTGTAATTTTGACTACCAAATGCCATTCTCCGAAACATTCTAATTTCAGCTGATTGTTGAGCTGAGTTGAATGTTTCACTTTCCCCCACTTTCATTCCGTTGGTTAAATCGACAGTTGCCATACTATCGAAAGCTCTAACAACCTGACAAGTTTAAGAATGCTAAGAAAGATGAGTTCACCCTAGTGGAATGATTAAGCTACTTAAGAAAAAGTATGAGCTTTTTATTACCTGCCCCATTCGTGGTCTCTTCGCAGCTGAGTGCCGCACACAAGCAGCAGCAATCTCAATCAGTCTGAACACTTCACTTTCAACATAGTTCTTCTGAAGCCTTGGATCAACCAAACCTTCAAATTCCTCATTATCAAGAGCATAACCCAATAACGGTCGAGCCTGGAATGTAAAATAAATGGATCATATTATCAGGAAAGTTGGGCCTAAAAATTTAGACAGAAAAGTTGCACTAGATATGGACCAGATCCAATGACAACTTCAACCGTGGCTAGGAAGATATAATTATTAAATTTAGACTTCAAAATATAAGATATAAAATATCCACGTCCTGTTTTAGAACAAGTTAAGCAATATTGATGGTGGGAACATGCTGCAATTAGTAGCAAATAAAAGATAGAACACGATTGATCATAAATTTACCCATTCAACTAGACTCTCATCTCCCAACGGCTGGGATGCATCCACAGCCTTCCGTCCAGTAATCAATTCCAGAAGCACAACTCCAAATGAGTACACATCAGATTTCTCAGTCAATTTGCCACTTGAAGCATACTCAGGGGCCACATATCTGAAAACCAAGCGGCATCAATTTATATCTGTCACAACAGTATGGTATAGATTCTACCTTTTGTGATAACAATATATGTTAAAAACTTAGTTGAACATAGATAGTAAGCATATATGATTGATACTAGGCTCACATACCCAAAGGTTCCCATGACACGTGTACTTATATGTGTATTTGCATCCAGACACAATTTGGCAAGTCCAAAATCTGAAACCTGTATATAAAAAAAGGAGGAAACGGTGATCTACTGGCTACCTGGAATAGATTACTGAAATGTACTCTTAGAGAAGTTATGCATACCCGAGCTTCAAAGTTGTTATCTAACAGAATGTTTGATGACTTTATATCCCTGTGAATAATGCGAGGATGGCCTGAGTGAAACAAAGTTAGTTAACAGAAAGTTTGCAGATAAACATGTAACCCGACAACCTATAGCATGAAAATTATAGAGTAGAACCTACTAGGATAGTACCTAACACTTGTTACCAGAAATTAGATCAACAGGTAACTATCTTTGATTTTCTATGGAATGAAGTACAGACTCAGTTATTAGACTAGATACTAAGGGTAGAAAATTACAGTCTTCATGAAGATACGCGATTCCACGAGCGGCACCAGCAGCAACTTTAACACGTGTGGCCCAATCAAGAACTGGCCTACCTTCGCCTGCAAATTGCTAGTACAAAAACATGAGTACATCAATCATTATCAATAATTGATTTCAAAGCTCAGGGTATATATTTACCATGAAGATGGAAATAGAGGGTATCATTAGAGACAAATTCATAAACAAGCAGCCTTTGGTTCTCAGAAATACAGTAGCCCACCAAAGAAACCAAATGGCGGTGGTGAACGCGACTAATAGTCTCAACTTCAGCTTTGAATTCTCTCTCACCCTGACCCCCACCTATTTTCAATTGTTTTACTGCCACCTCTCTATCATCTGGCAAAATTCCCTTATATACAGAACCAAATCCACCTTCACCCAAAAGATTCTTAGATGAAAAGCCATTTGTGGCCTTAACTAGTTCGTCATAAGTAAACCAAGGTCTTGAATTGCTTCCTGCCGGCTCTGCAGGAGGAGAATTCACGAAATCACTGCCAGAAGCACTTCCAATGAGGGGAGCTGAAGAATGTGTCTTCAAGAATGATGATGAATCTGGGAACAAGTTACACAACTTATTAGTTCATTTGAATGACTACATATTTGAAATATCTAATATTTACATTGTCTGGAAGCATTTAACCACCAACAGTTAATATGGCTCGATAAATTTGACCATATCCTGATTTCATGAAACTAGTTAAATACATGATAAATATACTGATGGTTTAGTTTTTGATATCAAACAGAAAATGTCCAAATGAACTACTCGTCCAGAAATATACATAACTTTTGCATCATTGCACCATAATGATCATTTGAAAAAGGTACGAATCACAAGACATTATATTGTTATCCGGATAGTATATCCATAATCACAAGATGAATGTAAATTCATCACACACTATATATAAACCTACCCCATATGAATATAAACATGAATACGAAGGAAGCTCAAAGAGACATGCAAATACTAATACAGCTCATTGTTTAAGTGTTAATCTTATAATTGAGACATGCTAAAGTTACTGAGAAAGCAGAGAGGGGACGTAAATGAACGACATGATAAAGTAAGATAACATTTACCTGATTGGGGAGAAGATGCCATCGGTGATGGCATAACATAACCTCCAAATCCAGAAACCTTTTTCCATTGCTTCCTCCTCATGCACCATACAGCTAATGCAATCAAGCTAAGCACTACTATCCCTGCCACTACACTAATTGCCGCTACACCTCCAGTGCTAAGGCCCTTATTACCAGTGGCATTTGAACTTTGTGGAACAGTAGGACTGGGATTGGTTGCGTTTGGAACATTTGATGGTGGGCTTGGAATTTGACTAGTTGGTGGGGGAGCATCATGTGAGGGTGGAGGTGGTGACAGTCGTATTGTGGGTGGTGGAGCTGATGACTTTGGAGGTGGTGCTGAAAGGGTTGGTTGAGAACCGGGTGGAGGGGGAGGGTTGGGGCTTGAAGGTGGGGGTGAACTGCTGGGAGGCTCTGATGCCGGAGGAGGAGGTGAACTTTTAGTAGGAGGTGATGTTGGTGGTGGAGGTGAACTTTTGGGGGGATCAGATTTTGGAGGTGGTGGTGAACTCTTTGGTGGGTCTGTTGGTGGTGGTGGAGGTGATTTCTCAGGTGGTGGTGGTGATGTTTCAGGGGGCTGTGATGTTGGTGGAGGTGGTGGTGATATTTCAGGGGGATTTGCTGGAGGTGGAGGAGATTTGTCAGGTGGCTCTGCTGGCGGTGGAGGTGAACTTTTGGGGGGTGTTGTTGATGGAGGTGGAGGTGAACTCACAGGCTGTGGTGGGGGTGGTGAACTTGCAGGTGGATCAGACACTGGCGGTGGCGATGAAGGTGAACTTTTTGGAGGGTCAGATGATGATGGGGGTGGAGAATTTGAAGCTGGTGGAGGCACATTGGATGAAGAAGGTGGTGGTGGCGGTGAGGCTGGTGGATCAGATTGTTTAACCACTGGAGGAGATGAAGGAGGGGATGGATTTGGAGGTGGTGATGATACAGTTGGAGGAGGAACTGATGGAACATCAGGCGGTGGGGATTGAATTGTAGTGTTTGAGGAAGCTGGTGGTTCTACATTGGGCTGTGGTGGTGGTGTTGGGCTAGTATTAGAAGCTGGTGACACAGCTGAAGGAGATGAATTTGGAGATGACGATGTGGTTGTCATCTATCTCTCACCAAATCCAAACATACAAAATCATAAAAGCTTCTATTCTACAATCTTCAATCCATCATCAAATTCTCAATCTTTTCTCACCAAATCCACAGTTCCAATACAAAAGCCAGAATCTTGATCAAAATCCAGTTTCCAAAATCAGTCCTTTATCAAACCCCAACAGTCCTAAACCTCTAAGCCTCAAATCCCTTCATCTCTGAACTCATTTACAGCAAAAACCCAAAATCAACACAACACAGATAACACCTCTACTCGTCTCTAATCCAACCAAAGTGGAAAACAGTCCTACAGAATCAATCACTGATCTTACTCCAATGTGTTCAACAGTTAAAAGCCTAAATCTTCAGTCTCAAAATGTGTTCAACACAAACTAGATATCCAAATGTGGCAAAACAAAAGCAACAAAATCTCAAAAGGCCTGACCTGTTTCCCTTCACCAACTCGCTATTACTTGTTCCTCAATGATTACCAAAACCACACGTGAGCCCATTGTCCTACCCAAAAACTGCAGCCAAATCTTGATTCTTCGTAAAACTGTCTCTAAACTGAAGCAGCTCAACTCAACACAGCACAACAAACAGAGAGACACGGATTGTAGGGTCAGAAAACTCCCGTATGTGAAAACGACCTCAAAGAATATTAAGTGAATAATGATAATAACATAAATGGCTTTGCTATTTGCTATTTTTCTCTTTTGGTTTTTAATACTATGGTTGGGAAAATCACTATCTTGATCATTTTCCGAAGAAAGAATCAAAATCATAAATGTCTACCTACATCCCCATATTTTAAGCTTTTTTGAAACATCCATTTGGTACTACGCAGCGTAAACGCAATGCTAGAGAGTTCATGTTGGTCAGAGCTATCATCATATCTTTGCAAGTTTGGACCTTTTCACTTTTCATAAATATTGTAAATGACTATTCAAAAAAGAATTGTAAGTGAATACTATGATTTTATGAAGCTTATACAAACTATCCAAATGTGGCTTATACGTTATCAGAATTCTATCTCTAATAATATTATTTCACAATATCGTCATTGTTCCATTTAATATGAAGATTAAATTGGATAAAAATTTCCACCTCCCCTAAATGATTGTTTTTGTCGTTAATCTGATCTCATAAACAAATAGAACATTACAGTAAATTGCGCGTTCTTTTTAGCATTTTCTATATAGAGCCCTGAGTAATGCATGTGATTCCAGATTAGTTCTAATTGTCAGTTTAATACTTTGATTTTCTTGACCCCTTTTTAATGTGTATCAAAGAATTTTTGATCCGTTTATGATGAATATGCTTTCTTCCTCGATCTGAACGTACAAAGGCAACCTCAGATTTATTCGAAAAAAAACAACCTCAGATATGCGCAATCTTTTATTTTGTTCCATTGTTGATTTTTCTTGTTAAGAATCGTAGTTCATGCATGCAAGTGAAGAGACTTGACAGTGAATTGCGGTGAGCGCGGTTCTGTTCGGATCGGTTTGAGGCTTAAATCGTAATCAAATCGTTTTTTTTGTTTTTACAATATTTCAAACCACAACCAAATAGTTTTTTTTTTCGATTTTTAAAAAATTCGGTTACACAATTTTTCGGTACGGTGCGGGTCGGTTTCGGTGTGAACCGATTTAACAAACTTGAAGATAAATAATTTTTTATATATTACAAATCAAATTCATTCAATGAAAAATTAAAAATATATATAATTCGGTGCGGTTCGGTGTAAATCGGTTAAATTATAACTCCAAACCGTAACCGAACCGCTTTTATGCGGTTCGGTGTGATGTGACCATAAAATGACACCATTTTAATTCGGTACAGTTACCGAATCGTGTTTTTTAGTACGATTCAAGTTAATAACCATATTTTCGATGTAAAACGTCCACCTTTGAGTGAGTGATCTGGTTCACAAAGAATTAAAGTAGCAATGAATATTGGTTTAGATTGGGATGCTTAATTAACACACAGAATTTGAGTAATACAAGAGTCATTAATTAATTTAGAAACATGCAGACGAAGAAGTGGGTCTTCAGTCTTGTCTTGCTGAAATGGCAAAGGCTTAAAAGGTGGTCGACTGATGGCATTGGTAGGTCATGTGCTATTCCTCTAATTATTCTCAGCGTCTTTCTGCAGTTTTTGTGCCCGTGAAGCATCTGCTTAAAAGCTTAAACAGAAGAGAGAAAACAGAGAATCCAACAAAATACGATCGCTATTGTTAACTGGTTAAACAGTACATACAAAAGAGTGGCTGCAGCTATTTGTACATATAAGTATTAGCTAGAGTAGTACAACTGTAAAAAGTCTCCTATTTAACTATAAAAACTAAAATAACTTTTACTATTTTGCTCTTAATAAGGCTCCTCCACTGGTTGCTACTTCGGATTTTGTTTAGGTAGATGGTTGAGCCTAATTGGACTATAGAAAAGAACAAGAGCTACTAAGGATTCCTTTGCCAAACTAATTGGCAACAATTAGGTAAGTGTAATGCAGCCTAGGTCCAAGTTCTGGTTTGGATTAGCTAAATGAGATCAAAAATTCATGTATAGTTATGATCGACGATAAAGGAGTTTCCTTCGTGTCTTGCTAACTGGCTTTGGTTTTGCATAAGAGTGTTTATAACAATCATAAGTAGGACTAAAAAATATTTATCGCTACATTAATCACAAGCAAGATTAGAATATCATCGTCGCTACATTAATCTGTCATTGTAAATTTTTTAAAACTCATCTAGGGGCGGAGGGTGACAGGGTGACAGGGTCTGGACCCAGTGAGTTTCAAAAGCTGAGTTATATATTAGAACCCCTTGATAATTCAATATAATATTATTGTACTTCATTTCTTTCATAGTTTCATACTAGTGAATGCTTCAAATCTTCATGTTTTCAATTCTGGTTTACATTTAACATTTTCAAAACATCAATTAGGAAATGATATGTATCAAACTACATTGTTATGTAGCAAACAATACCTGTTAAGTGGCTGTAAAATAGCACTAAACAATGCTAAATTCATTATTTATTCTAACAAAATTGATTTTATATTTAGATTTGGTAAAATAATCCAAACAATGTCTGACCTTTTAGAGAAGCAAAACTTTAGTATCTCACATTTCAAAAACTTCAAAACGGTATCACAGGTTCTTACCCTGACCGAAAAAATGTATCTAAAATCATTAGTTCCGCTAAAAAAATTAACGACATACATTTTTTTACATAAAAAGGCTAGCTTACCCTTTTATTAACAATGTCTGACCTTTTAGAGAAGCAAATATTTGGTGTCTCACGTTTCAAAAACTTCAAAACGATATCCCACTCTCTTACCCTGACTGCAAAAGGTATCTAGAACTGTTAGTTCAATTAAAAATCCTTTTATACCTTTTTCATCTATAAAATTCTGTCTTTAAAATTAAGAACATTAGTTAATTGAATTTTTATGTAAGAGTGAATATAACTTATTAAATTGAAAAGAAAAGAAAAAAGATTGTCATGTTCGTCTCCATCAGAGAAAAAGAGAAGTGTGAAGCGCCGTCGCCGGAGAAAGAGAGAAGCGAGATGCACTGCTGGAGGAGAAGAGAGAAAAGAGCAGCGTCGCCGTTGAAAAACAATTTTGTCACGGTAGTCATCGTTATTGTCGAATAGATTTGCCAAACCGGTTTACCCTTCTTAAACACAATTGTTTGTAGTCGGCGCTCAAAGAAGTTCTCTATAGTCAAAGCCAAAATATAATCAAACTTGCTCTGACCCTCCTCCAAAAACTCATAACGATCAAGTAAACCATGACTTCTCCATTCCATCACGACAACCTCTCTTTCTCAGAGAATAATATAGTTTATGATATTAATACTTGACTTTATGCACTTGATAGTTAGCATTAGTTAACTATAACCATCTAAACTATTTTGTATCAGTCATATTTTCTAAATCTTTTATGGTTCATGCTAAAATTGGAGAAAGTATGTGATCAATTGGTGGTTATCAAAAACAAAAGTAGCCAGATGTGGTCAATTTGAGATTCAGATATTGTATCGGATCCTACAATAGCCATCTATACCATGCGATCTCGACGAAGTAGACGATGTCGGGACCGAGAGTGGATTGGAGGAGGGCGAGGAGCTCAGATGGGAGTGATGATGTAGGGGAGTGATGGTGACTCTGAACTAACAGTTTCAGATATATTTCTTCTGTATGTGTAAGAACGAGAGATACCGTTTTGAAGTTTTTGAAACGTGAGATACCAAAGTATGACTTCTTTAAAAGGTCGGACACTGTTTGGATTATTTTTTGAAAAACAAAGAGTAAATAAGTCTTTCCACGTCAAAAAATGTATGCCGTTAGTTTTTTAACTAAACTAACGGTTCTAGATACATTTTTTCAGTCGGGGTAAGAACGCTAGATAACGTTCTGAAGTTTTTGAAACATGAGACACCAAAATTTTACTTCTCTAAAAGGTCGGACACCGTTTAGATCATTTTTCCTTTAATCCCTCGCTAACTTTGAATCTTGCTTCTGCTACATAACTTATCATCATAGATTCACTTGACAAGTTTCTTGAAAATTAACAAATTCCACGCCTTATGAAAACTTCTATGCAATCATTTCCTACGGTTGCATATGGTACACAATTTTTGTTTCCTATGGTTGTAAACGGTATAAAGTAACAAATGGAGTGTTATCTTTGCTTTATCATCTTCATCCCTTCTTATCTTTGATCACTATTTATTGTGGAATAAATTCTTTTTACATATTTTGACGTTATATGTTTCCTTGAAGTTCAACACCGACTTAGACATTATCATTGTGGGAAATTCACCACATGATGAGAGAATATTTCCCTACAATATATGTGCGTGGGATGTATATCTAGAGTGGCCAGGAAAAAATAAAAGCAACCAGAGATTTGAAGCACACATTTGCATCAATGTGGCAAAAACAGACGGGGGAACTCAGAAGTGGAAACACTTGTTAACCTGAACTTTCCCACTCATGCTCATCATACTTGACGGGAGGGAATGTTAGAGACACACAGTCAGAAGCTTCGATTCATGATTGTAACCATGTCAGATAACCATGTGTACCTTGTCATTGAGTTGGGTTGGGAGCCCTTTGAGACTAGCCTCGCCAAACCCAGTTACCAAACCTTATTAGGCTTTTGGATCTGCTCGATCCAAACATGAAAACACATACAATTTCGTGTGTAAAGTTTGATCCTTTCATTCAAATTTTAAGCAAGTTTATGATAAGATAAGTTCAATCTTTCAGCAAAACTAACTGATGTATTAGGAGAAGGTGACTAATGGGTAATTCAAAATTATGAAATACTGGATTAGCTTGAAGTAGAAAGAGGGGTTTCCTACTTCCACGTTCGATTCAGTTAGCAGTCTTCAACTATCTGACATTTTCATTGCTCTTTTCATGCCTAGATCTCCACAGATGTTATAACAGACTTGTTGCTGAGCCGATCTGGTTTCCCTGCAGTAATGGGAACATGTACAGTAGGATGTCTTCAAAAAAGGAGTGGCTTCGACTGCAAAAAGAAAATCAGTTCTGGCTTTTGCCCAGCTGTGTATTTCTTCTAGAAATGATCTCGGCTGCCCAACTCTTCCCTAAATCAGTCTGAAATTTTTCTGAAAAAAAGGAAGAAAGAAAGATGGTCCAAGTTTATTATTTTCCACTAAAATCGGACATATAGGAGGCCCGAAATACTATCTACTCCAGCTAACATCAAAAAATTCCTACCTGCTGTAGAAATGAAAAACTCATCCAGCACTTTTCCATGTTCTGTTACAGGAATCAGAAAATCAGAGACAAGCAAAGTTATAGTCACTGTCAAAGAAATGGAAGTATGAAACACATACCCATTTCATATTCCAATGCTTGCAGAATCATTTCAACCTGGACGCAGTTGCACAGACCATGTTAAAAAGAAGAAAAAATGGAAGCACGCAGCATACACACACACACACACCAAAAGATACACACACACATAAGTATTCTTCAGCCAGTCAAGATATACAAACTTTGTCAAAATCCTTCACAAGATTAGCCTCTACAGAGGAATTGTTTTCATATTCTTCCCAAAGTTCTTTTATCTCTTCAGCTGCAGATAAGAACATTACAGTTAACACACACCCAAACGTAACTACTTCTAACTAATCAAAGAACTCCACAAAAACAAGACAATTTCTCCACATGCTTAATCTCTCCATATAAAAGACAATTTCTCATTCAACTAATTTTTGGAAAAAATTGTTAGTGTAGAAAATATTAGGAATGCATTAGATTGCTTGTTGTATTTTGAGTTTATAAAAAGACATGTTACGCAAGTTAAAAACTTGAAGTTTTACTTTACAGTGAGATACTAGATTGACCAAAAGTTTTTTAAATATGGACCAAAACCGACCCGATCTGATCTGAAAATTCAGATGAGCCGAATATTCGGGTCAAGGTTTAAAATCTGGAGTAGGTTGAAAAAAAAACCTTCAACCGAATAATTCAGATTAGTTTTGGTTTCGTCTTAAAATCGACCCAAACCGAAGATGCCCAACCCTAATTAATTAGGCCAAATAGAATATGGGTTAAATCCGAAACCAATTCAAAAAACGGGTCACCCGAATATGAAAAAACCATTTAAAATGAATTGGATTAGATTTGAAGAATTATCAAACCATATAAGGTGAATTAGATTAAAATTGAACGTTAATCCGTACCGTACCAACATGTGCCCACCCCTAACCTAAAATGTTAAGCCTATGTCTAAAAAGCTTTTGGGTGAAAATAAACACAAAATTCACGAACAATGCATACGAGAAATATATTGCTTCCAAGATGGCACCCACGACCGTGACAAGACAAGTACACAACGTTCAAAGCCATCTGTAACAAGAAAAATCAAAGCCTCCTTGGAACTTAGGGTGGAAAAGAAGAACTTGGCCTTCAACATCGAATTTGTTTGTTTTGCTTCAGGTTTTGTGCTCTTAATTGAACGATGAAGTTAACTTGTGTACTACAAATTTTGGTTTCGTGCATGTAACTTGGTCACAAAATACCATTCGCATGGTGCATATGGATTCGAATTGACGACGACCAACAACATATATGGCCACCAGAATAATAGCCTAGTTAGTTAATGCATGTATTATATACGTATGTATGAATTTTTTAAAACATACGTGTATAATATAATTTTATCAATGATATAAAAAAATATGTTTTTACTACATGTATTATATGCGTATTAAATGTAGACGCGTATTTTATCATTCAAAAATATGGGATATTTAAAAAAATTATTTAATATAAATTTTTATTTTTTACACTTCCATAAACAATTAATGTTGATGACACACTATTCTAGATATTTTTAGCTTTTTCTAAGACCAGCTCTCTTATAACTTAATTAATTAATCATTTTGTTGATACTCGAAAAATCACGTATTGTGCCACTCGACAATTTGTTTTGTGATTCAAGCTAAAATCTATAGTCTTAGGTTGAATCATTGAATATAACCTGCTAAATAAACACGTTAATTGATGTGGACCTAAGTCACATCCACGCACCTTTTGGGCTTGTAGAAGTGGATATGGTGTGGATGGTTACAAAGAAGCATATGCTCGTTCATCGATTTAGCGTCGTAATAATTTCGGTCTTGGGCCCTAAATTTAAGCCGACGAGTTAAATCGATAACGAATTTGAAAAATGCAACAGAATTAAACTACTTATTCTATAAGCCCAAAACACCTAATTCCTTTTAAAATCCTAAATCTCCCTAAAAGCTGAGCTCCTTTCAAGGACACAATCCCTCTCGTTTGCATAACAAACCCAAATTGCTGATTTATGTCAATTCCTCGCCTAATTTTTCAACGTATTTTTTATTAAAATGTAACGAATTATACACACATATTTTTCAGTTTAATTCGCATGCCATATTTAACTAATACCAGGAGTCATACTGAGCAATTGGTTGCAACTGATTGCAACTCCTCCAAAGCTTTGTCTTACAATTCCAGAACCCAGCCCAAAAAGGCCCCAAATAATTAACATGAACACAAGGACAGCAGCAAAGCATGTCGAGGGAGGTGAATATAAACTCGATCTGGCCTAAAATGACTTGCTCTTTGTTAACATGCATGGTTATGTATCAACTGCAAATTTTGCTTCCTGTGAAGGGTGAATGTAAGTTGCTCATCTCTGTCGGTCACGCATGCAAATGCGTTTTTCATGGAAATCACAATTCAAGCATATATATGATGCATTATTGTTGTTCATGCCTCCAGTTACGTTTTGAATTGGTCCAGAAAATTACAGGTCACACTGGACACTGACAGAACAGGAAAACAAAACAAAACAAAAACTAAGAAGAATGCATGGTGGGGTTTTCAGTTTCAATGGAAAATAGATCGAGAGATACGCATTTTGTTCAATCAGAAAGAGATATACTAACACACTATAATTATTGGAAGTATCAACTGTATATTGAACCATACCATTTATGAGAATTGACATATCTAAATGACCTGGAGCCTATAGGACTGACAGGATTAGAATTTTTAGTTAGATCAAGTTGCTAACTGCAGGATCTATCAATGTTGTTTATCGCGGATTAAGATTCAGTACTCTCAATTCACCACTCTTTCATTTTTTTGTATGAATCACGCGCATATATAATCGACAAGAGGATATTTGTTAATGTGTGTTTTGTAATGAGCATCGAGTCTTCAACTTTCTTCCTTAAATACCTACATTTGGTCCTCGTCAGGTCATCATATCCGATCCCAAGTCCCAGGAATCCAAGAATATCCACCCGTATAGCTCATTCATCTTTTATTCCTCTTCTTCTATCTACCAACAATGTGGAAGTTCATAGTTCAAATTGCTATTCAGTTGAGCTGGTTGTTCAACTACTTGCTTTTCTGTTCCTTTGCCAAACCCTACTGCTATGAGTTTGAGACTTTGAGTTACCTTCAGAATCTACGGAGACTCATATTAGCACAGTACACTACAAAAGCCCCAACACTGCTGTGAGTTCTGAAGAAGAATGTGCTGTGTATCTATGCAAAATTGAGGAAGGTGCAGAGATGAGAGAACTGAGATGTGCTCATTCATTTCATAAAGCTTGCTTGGACCGTTGGACAGGTCTTAAACATGTTACATGTCCCTTTTGCCGGAGTTTCCTTGCCCCCAGTAAGTAAGGAATCACAGATCGAAGTTCTGCATTTCAGGTGTTTTGGCCTCACTCTCACGGTCTCACCTAGGGGGAAGATAGTCAAATAGGGCGGGTGACTGTGGAGTAAAACTAAATTACACGTAAAAAGTAAATTACAAGAATTAAAGAAGGTGTGGACGTGCCACCACACAGATAGGGAATGTAGAAGATGTTGAGAAAGTTAGGGGAGTGCACCACCTGGGCTTCGCGTCAAACGAATGTATGCCACCGATATTATCTCTGAAGAAAATACTCTTATCGATACTTGTGTGGAGACAAGCAGAGCTATTAAATGGAAGAGAGCACATGCAACGTTACTCCAAGAAGTTTCGCACTGAAGATGACTCCGGGGAGTCAGAAGAATTTGCTAAGCCATAAGACTTTAGCGTCTAGGTTTGTATCGACGAGGTCGAGTTGTTTGTTGTTGTTGATTGATTGCGTGTGTTCTGATCCTCGAGCCTTCTTTTTATAGTGGCTTGAATAACAATCTGATAAGGATGCAACTCCACCAATCTAAGTGGATTTATACTACTCTAATTGCACAATGTTTCGTTTTACTTTGTAACGAAGCAACTGGATGACACAATTCCAGCCACAAGTGGGTTTCACATAGGTCTCTAGTCCAGACCTCTCACCTCTAAAAAAATCTTAGTTTCCATCATGGAGTCAACCACCCAAGGGCTGGTGCAGCGCGCGAAACAATTTAGTCAAACTAGGACTCACCTCGCCTCGTTGTCCCTTGGTTGACTAACCAAAAAATGTTTATTTATGGGCCATTGGTATTGGCCCAAATGCTGCCTAAGGCCTTGAATTAATTAGCCTCATATCCAATGTATATTGGGCTCCAACAATGCCCCTAAGTCTCGAACGCGGCTCATCTCGCAACGGCCAAATGAAGAGGACTTATTGCTTACGTTTCGTCAGTTTCAAAATTTAAAACGAGCTGATGTTTCAATCCTCATCACTTTATCTCGCATCATTGTGAGACGACGTTACTGTTGATGAGACATTTCCTTTCGAGAAGACGTTGGCTTTCAAATCTCTATAAAAGGAAAGCAGTGGACCCGAAGCCTTAGATTGTCAACATCGTCTTTCTTCTTCTTCTTCTTCTCTCTTCTCTGTAGCTCGAAAACCCTTTGCCAAAAACCTAAAAAACACTACCACCACCACCATGTCCCCAACAACTCCCATCCAAGATCTAGATGTCAAGCACACCGCTACGATCGACTGGTTCACCAGATTTGGTCGCCTCCTTGCCTGCAATCTAGCCCACCGAGACTACATCCAGTTCTTAGAGAACATGGATACAGTTCTAGGTCCGACCCTGACTGAGCCGTCATCTCTCGCAGTTTTGAACAGTTATGCCGATCCAGTCTGGCAATCAATCCTCGCCCATCGACGTAGTGACCCAGCCGACTTTTCCACTTGGGCCTATCCGTGCTCTCACACCAACATCCGAGTCGGTGAATGACTCATCGCCACAGAAGAGGAGAGCACCTGGTATGAGTCTTGCCTCCGAACCGACTATCAGATTTGGGAGGTAGTGAGTATCGTCGAAGCTATTGCTTTGAGCTTCTCACTGCCCCTGCCACAGATTGGGCACTTTTCGCGACGACGTCGTGTCTATAGAACAGTTACACCAACACCAACACCTTCGACTTCCCCTTCGGCCAGATAAACGTCACCCTTCTGGAAATCATTGCCATCACTAGTTTACCGATCCATGGTAGACTCTATGACCTCAGGGACATTTTCGACACCGCTTTTACCCATAAGAGTAACCGAGTCATCCGTAGGCCACTGAAGACATACTTGCAGGTATGGAGAAACTACTTCATCAAGCATGCAAGCTAGAATGAAGGAGGTATTGCTTTCCTTGAGTATTGGTTAAATAAGTTTTTTTTTTGTGGTGGAGTTCATAAGTCTACGAACAAGTGCAACAAACTAGCCGTAATGCTTTATAATGGCATAGAGGTAGGACTAAGGCAACATGTGCTTGCTTCTTTGTACCGCGCACTTTGCACATTATCTCTGTGCTTTTTCCAGGTCCCAGTCGGTCCACTGTAGGTTCTGGACCTTTGGCTCCAGTTGTACTTTCAGCTCTTTCGCCTGTCTCCTCTAGCAATCTAGGCCGAACAGGCCCTGCTAGGCTCTAACGTGAACCAGAACGCTGCAAACCAGACCCCGCTTTCCTTCATTACCATCCTCTCTATTTTGTACAACTAGCTTGAGCTACCGCCCACCATTGATCTGGTAGCGCGCCGTCACCACCCAGCCATCCTAGCCAAGGGTTTCTTTCCTCGAGGCAATTTTGGACACGCTGTCCAACTTTACCAGGGCTGTATCCTGTATCGATATGTGCCTCCTTGTGTTAGAGGACGGTTATGAGCTCTATGCGTCGAACCACTTCGCGTGACAGTTTGGGTTTAGCCAAGCCATTACGTACCTCCTCGTCCATTCCTTTAACTACTATACCTCCTAGCGACGAATTGGCAATGTGCACCGCCTCACACCTTTGGACTACACTTTCTCTGTGGCCTCCGCCTACTTGGAGATTGAGTCGTCGTTCGGCACGGATCCTGCCTACCTAGAATGGTGGCAGTCCATTACCGATAACGCCTAGCGAACCAAGGATGAAGCAATTTTTGCTACAATCTTCTCTCCTCTTTACCCAATATTGAGTGACGCCGAGAGGACCATTGTTGATCGCTGCCACTCACATTAAGAAGGCAGAACCACTAAGGCTGCACCGCCTCAATCTAAGCCTGTTTGCTGCCCAACAGGGATCGTCATCCGCTAAGGGAAAGCATCTGAGGTATGTGTAAATCCAAACCATACTTGTTTTTCTTTCTAGAACCTTGTCCACATTTCCCCTGCTGACCTTTTCTTTGGACAGGTCACGCCATTGCCGTAATTCTCCACGGTCTACAAGAACTACCCCGTCCGTCCCATTAAGAGGAAAGGGTCCGGGCTCAGCCACACCAACGGGAGGCTCTGATGATGAAGAGGTGACACCCATTCAAATCCCAAGAGTATGTTGCCTCGCTTGGTACCTTTTCCTTTAGTACCAAAATTCATGTCCTTACCCGAGTCCTTCTCTAGTCTTCAAGTGGGCAAAGTTCGCGGAAATGCGTCTTCGTTGATGAAGACGAAGAAGAAGAAGAAGAAGAAGAAGAAGAAGAAGAAGAAGAAGAAGGAGACCACGCCTTTCAACGACAGTTTGGTTTGGTAAGTCTCTCGCTACGGCGCCCTTTTGTCTTTCTAAAGATCTACTCTTCGGTTACTTATTTGCAATTTTCATTACGCTAAACCCAATCTATGTCCATTGAAAAATGAGTGTTGCAGTGCGAACCCAAAATTTTAGGATGTGGTGCAGGTGATAAATTTATGGTGCTACAGATCCAGGAAGGATATATCACTTTGTTCATCTCCACGAGTGCAAAAATGATCAACCTATGTCTTGTAGGAGATCGTGGATGGATAATTTGATAGGTCGACCGCAAATACCACTTCTTTATCTGCAAAAAGGTGTTCTTGATATGGTTCTTTAGTGACTGGGAGGGCAGTAATGGTGTAGATATTAAGAAGAGTAATTCTCATTTGCCCAAATCGAAAATCAAAGGTATTGCTGAAAGTATTCTAGAAACATGCAACAACCATCATCGAGGTCTGTTGGTCCCATGTTTCTCCAATTTGAAGCTTAAATCGATAGTGTCGAAGATGCCGCCTTGTTTCCATCGATCCAGATCAATAACCCAACGATTTTCGTACCATTGTTTCATGGGTTCACTGAGATAAGGCCATGCACCGATTCTAGCAGTTTGATGGCTCTGTTTCCATGATGAAACGTCTACGATTGTTTTTTGAAATGTGCAAATGAGTATCCGCTATTCATGGTAATAGTGCTTGACTTTAGGGAATTTGGGCATCCAAGATCCCAATAGCTGGCTTTTGCTCCGATATCTAGTTCTAAATGTGTTTGATTGAGATGTTGGATGACTTTCAGACCATGTACGATCTGTTTACCATCAAGAGCCATGGAAGAGGTTGGGATTTCGACCATCTTTGTTGAAGTTTGGTTTCAAGAATTGAAATGAAGATTCTGGGTTTTATAGAAACTAAAAGGGTTTATGGAAGTGAAGTATTGTTTCATGAAAGGAGATGATAACGAAGGGAGAAACGATATAACGTTTTATTATTTTAAGGAACTTGATTGGGGCTCTAACCCTCTACAATTTCACTAATGGGCTTACGTTTAATTTCGAGACCTGGGGGTAATGTTGGGGCCAAAATATTAATTATTGATGAATGTCTATGATTCGAGTCCATTAGACCAATATCTGTGGTCAAATATATGTACAATATTTTTTCTTTCTTTTAGGGTCATGCGTGACGTGATTTGTAGTTTGTGTGGATCTGTATCATAATCTTTTTGAGAAATTTATTCCCTAATTGATTTAGAGAATCTGGTTTATCTTGATCCGTAAGGAATGACGAACTCTAGTCTTCTATATAAATGAGTCGATGGTAAACAGAGAAGACACACATCAACATACAAACAACCTTGCAACACTGCAAAACAAGCCTCCATAGGAGCACCTCTAACAAAAAGACTTTCAGGGTCTTTAATTCCATCAAAGCCCACCCAGTCGGCGAGTCCCGCTTCTACCTGACCAAGCCCGCCTAGTCGGCAAAAGTCCATCCCTAGTTCATTAAAACTCATCACGAGCGCAAGTCCGTCAACAACCATTGTTAGAGAGTAAAACCTTTAGCAAATACCACATTCAGAGAGTAATCTTTGACGAACACCCTATCCTGATATTGTTTGACTCTGCTCAGCCACACCGGTCTGAGTAAAAAGCATCTACTGTACATGGAGTGGAGGAAAATCCTAGCCATCTGTTATGTCTGAGAAAGAACATGAGTGTCGGTTTGATCAACGTCCGTACGTTAGTCGTTTGAGGAAGAAGTCCGAAGGCAAACAAGCAAGAACATGTCGCTCCTATCCCAAAGAAATTAGCACGTTGTAAGAAGCTGATTGTTCAAAAAAAATCTATTTTCATCCAGAATAGTGTGTTCATCCTTCCACAAATAATACGAGAAGAATCAACTGGAAGCGATGTCGAAAAAAATAACCGTAAGCATGGATCTGTAGTCAACAGGTATGGTCATGGTTTGTATAGTCAAGTATCCACCTTTGAAAGCCGTTAATTTGTATGTTGTTTTCTATTAGAGTACGTAGCTAAAGAAAGGCGCCGGATAAGTCAGATATATTCTACTAATCGACAAACTGGAAAAGTCCTAATCTAATTAATATCTAGATGATCTTTGAATATGCTGTAATCAAATTCAAACATAAATCTTAGTCTTTGCTTGACTTCCATGTCGTAATGTACCTTATATATAGCAGCACTGCAAACCATATTGAATCAAATGAAAAACAGTTTCTTACATTAAGATTTAGTACTTTCAGTTTCTTTCATTTTTTGTATGAATCCGGCTCAAACTACATTCATTCATAACTTAATTTCTTCTTATAATACCTACTTTTGGTCCTCCTCAAGTCATCACCCCATCCCAAGTTCTAGAATCTACCCAGTTTCATTCTTAGTTCATTCCTCTTCTTCTGCAAATAATGTGGAAGATCATAGTTCAAATTGCTACCCAGACGAGCTGGTTGTTCAACTATTTGCTTTTCTGTTCTTTTGCCAGACCCTGCTATGAGTTTGAGTTACCTGCAGAAGCTACAGAGGCTCTTATTAGAACAGTTCACTACGAGAACCCCGACACTGCTGAGAGTTCTGAAGTTGAATGTGCTGTGTGTCTATGCAAAATTAAGGAGGGAGCAGAGATTAGAGAACTCAAATGCGATCATCTCTTTCATAAAGCTTGCTTGGATCGTTGGACAGGTCTTAACCATGTTACGTGTCCCCTTTGCCGGAATTTCCTGGCTCCCCCGGTAAGCAAAGAATCCCAGTTTCAGACCGAAGTGCTTCGTTTCAGGTTCTGCTCTTTTCGGAAGTCAGATAAAGAGGATCGTGATACATGGTGGTTGCGCTAAACAGAAGAGTTGTGAGCACTTGTCCAAAGCTGTGAAATTACTCAAATTAGTGTATGAATTATATTGTTGCCTAAACTAAGATATCTCATTGAAGAAAATATATAATAAAAGATTCAAAATAGTTTGATTGAATAATCATTGCAAATGACTTATTGGTTGAGCGTCTTGATCCGGAGTTGTAAATGACATTGATTGAGCGTCTTGAACCTTGTAGATCATCCAACCAAATCCTTATTGTTACTTTCTCCAATCATGTTGAGATCATCACACTACATGAAGTAGTTAAAGAATGTATTTGGTCTCGGTCTGTAGCGACACATATTCGAGAATCTAGTGGACTAATATCTACTACGACTGAACGTACTTGCATCTATGAAGATAATGCAGTTTGCATTGAGCAAATTAAGTTCGGTTACATCAAGGGTGATAATACTAAGCATATCTCGCTGAAATTCTTTTATAATCAGCAACAACACCAATTTTTGAATATCCATGTGAACCATGTGAGTTCTGAGGATAATGTAGCAGATTTGTTCACCAAGTCTCTACCCAAATCTACATTTAAGAAACGTGTGGGGAGCATTGGAATGCTTCGTTTATCTGAACTCTAAGATTGAGTTACTAATCAGGGGGAGTTGTTTTGTAGACATCATGGGGAGTCTACGTCACACGTTACATATAATTGTAGTGGGTGCGTTGTGCTCTATGTTTTACTTGACAAAGTTTCTAATGAGACAACACTATAAACAATATGTTGTACTAGGTACGCGACACAAGGGGGAGTGTTCAATGATGATGTTTCTTGACCTATTCAACTGTTTACCAGATCAGCACTTGACATGTTCTTTTGTTTATTTAAATGACATTCTGTTTAGATAAGTGTGACTGATCCTATAGGATAATTATTGTAATGCCTATAAATAGGTTTTCATTATCAATAAATGATAGACGCTTTTCCCAAAATCTATTCTTCCTGAAATAGGTTGATTATTTACTTGATTAAAATAACATATTAACATGTAGCACTAATTTTTTAAATTAGTAATTTTTACTATTTGCTTGTTGTCGATAGATTTCATGAACTCATCAAATTCTTATGAGGTTCATAACTAATTTTATGCATTTTTCTCAAAGCATATTCTCTATATATACGGGCGAAGCTCTTTGGGGGCTGTGGCCCTTACAATAATTTTGAAAAATGTTAAAATGTTTGGTTAATTTGTTATTGGTCTTGCTATTTAGACTAAAATTTATGATAATTGTCTCTCTAAATTTACTTCTAAATTTATCATTAGACCGAAATTTACAAAAATTATGTTTTAAGAATGAAAGATTGTAATAATTATGTTGGTTAACTGTCCTAATATATCTCATAACATACTATAAAATATTAATAAAACATTTAAATGAGAATTTTCTTGGTTTCGAACATGAAAACAATACATATTTCCTTTTGTATATCATATTCAATACTTGTAGTTTGTTTTTATAATAAAAAAATAAAATAAAAAACTTATCATTTTATCTTGTTAATTATCTTTGTCCCCTCAAAAACAAGCTTCAGACACTGTTTATATATGCTGACAACTATTACTTGTAGTAGTTGTAAATCATGATCAATATCATGCCTTAATCCTATATTTACAAGTCATGTGTTGATGTTTGTTTGTCCTTTGGGATTGAGGTGATCCAAGAGCCAAATAAAGACCCAGTATCAGTCACTAGAATTATCAGATTAATGAACTAAATTCAACTGATATTTCAATAAGCAAGTCAAGTCAGCATTTGTAGCAAATGGCAGAAAGGTTCATATCCTCATTCAATCTATGATGGAAACAGTATTCAAGTGAATAAATTCAATCTATGATGGAAACAGTATTCAAGTTAATAAATAGGTAGATTTTTACTTTGTCGGATTACTTAGTCAAAGTTATTATATTTGTGTCGGCATATACCATATAACAAGAAGATGTTCATGTAATCTAGTTATTTGTAATCTTTTATTTTTTGCTCCCATTTCATCCTCTCAACAATTGTCATGCTCAACCCTACACTCCTTTCTCCTCCTGCCCCATCAGAACTCTTAAACCACATGAAATCGTCATGAACGATGTTAACTGTGTCATGATTATCAGACAAAGCTTCATTTCCAGCAACAAATATTGCCTCTCGTTGAACAAATGTATCCACAAACACAGCATTAGCATTGCTGCTCTTTCCTTCATTGGACTTGTCGAAAATCTTCTCCCATCTTTGCTCTAGTCTCATTTCATAGAACAGGCATTGCTTCATTTGGTGCTTCAACTTCAGTCCCCCTTCCTTGATGAACAAGAAATGACTGTTCCACTTCCCAACTACCAAAGCCTCAGAACAATCTTCGGACAATGGAAAGTCGAATCCAGGAAGGCCGTATCGCTTTGAAGCGTTGAGTCCTGGAGCATTGTTTAGTTGGTAATGAAGGGGTTGGTAATGGAGAATGGGTGTGGCCATATCGACTGGCCAAGTTTTTCTCCTCAAAAAAGGAGGAATCCCATCTGAAGTAACAGCCGTAGCAGTAACGTAACCACGCTGCTTGGGTATTTTCTCAATCTGTTGATTCATGTCTGATGGATCAAATGGCTTTGGTTCTACATCAATGACAGTTTTGCCAACAGTTCTACCAAACCAGCCTATATCTACCATGTTCTTTTTCTTTGAATCTGTACACACTACACACATCCCTGCAAAGGAAATGACATGACTATAAGGGCGGGCTTGTGGTGGAGACCCCACTCGAGTTCGATCTCCGCTACCAACATGCCTCGTTTGATTCGTGATCTGTAAATTCCTGTGGAAATCCATACTTGGAGGCTTGTGTGACAGGCACGTGTCCACTATCAGTTCTTCAGAGTTAATGTTGCAGGTATGTCCTGACGATTATAGTGTAGCGTAACCAAGCTCACACCTAAACTTTTTTGTTCAACAATATATGTGTGTGAATCTCAAAGCTAATATAAAAACATTATCAGTATACGTAGCTCTGTGTTTCCCACCCCTGTGTAGCACATGGTATGTATTGGCAGATAAAGGCTTATCAAGAACTGTAATGAAGGTGACCTCATCACTATCTGAGGAATATCCAATTGAGAGATCCTTGTTCTGAGGGAAAGGCAAATCCTTCACCCTAGTATCTATGCAACATCCGAAACATGTAGAATCATCTGATTCTGCATCATCCAGCACAAGATAACCGGAATTTGGCCCTTCGGACAGGAGACCTTATATACATAGACAGAGGCCTTATCACATAAATTTTTACTTGCTGAGGTAGTTTTTTTTCTTCCCAATGGACTGAGGAACCAGTAGAGGAGTAGTCACTCTAAATTGGCTTGTTCATTGACTTGATCAATTCTATATAGTACTGATTTATACTATATATTTGTTAGAAAAGTGATAGAAATAAAATATTTTTGTAATCATTTTGATAGTTAAAGGCGAATAAAAATAGTCACCAAAGTAATGCATGTAATGATTGATCTTTCAACTTCATTGTCTTTTGGTTTTTGTAACAACATGAATCAATGACATTGTAGTGGGCTAATGAAAGGTTACACCCTTATTCATGGCATTCAAGTTTTCCTCTAATCCCACCAATATAAATAGGTGACTCAATCCCTCATTTTAAACACACAAACTCAAAACATCTCTTCTTATTAGAGTTATCTCTCTCCCTCTCTAAGTTATGTTCTGGTGATAGACGAAGGTACTTCAAGTTCGTTCAGTGTCCTTAGTAGTAGTGCAGCTTCAAGGGACAAGCGGTCGTTGTATCCTGTGAGACAAGTGTCATCAAACATTTGCACCGAAAAGGAGGCATAATTTGTCTTAAAGAAAGTGTGTAAGACACACGACTCGACTTCCTTCAACATCCTCATATCCTTCAATCCGAGTTGGTAACATTAGTGTTCATCATCATGTTTGTATTATGAGTTTTTAGTTATAATTATTTATTTAATTATAATGAATTTATGTTATTATATATTTGCATTATTTGACATATTTTCTAACAATCTTAAGACAAATTAATATTTCTTTGGTTTATAAATCTTTCCAACTAGGCGTACTCAGTTTGAAATGATGTCTAGGCTAGAACCATTGAGGCAAAGTTCTAAAGAGAGCCACGCTCCACTAAAGCTTCATCTTTTTACCTAATCGTGTCTGACTGGAATTACCGAATGGATTGAGGAGTAGCCAAATTAATATTTATGTTGCCTTTATTTTGTGTTACCAATTACGAATATTGTTGATATGAATCAATATTAACTTGTATTGTTAACATTTTCAGAAAAATGGAATTTACTTCTGAGAAGTCTGTTGACAGGAGTAGCTCTTCAACCCAAGTGACAATCATTCCTGCTGTTGTTGCTGCTCATGTACCTGTGTCGGTGTCTCATAGTGAGAAACCTGAGAAGTTCAATGGGCTGCACTTCAAGAGGTGGCAGCAAAAGATGATGTTTTATTTGACCACTCTGAATCTGTCAAGGTTCCTGACTGAGAAAGCTCCTGAGCTTAAAGAAGATGAGCAAGATGATGAAGCAAAAATTACAGCTGTGAATGCATGGAATAGTCGTGACTATCTGTGCGGAAACTATATCATGAATTGTTTGACTGACTCTTTGTACAATGTGTACATTAGCATGGGAACAACTAAGGAGCTGTGAGAATCCCTTGAGAAGAAATATAAAACTGAGGATGCCGGTGTCAAGAAATTTATTATGGGCCGCTTCCTTGATTATAAGATGGTGGATTGGAAAACTGTGATAAGTCAATTCTCAGAAATCCAGTTAATCCTGCATGAGATTCACGCTGAAGGGATGAAGTTTGGAGAAAGCTTTCAAGTAGCATGCGTTATTGAGAAATTGCCACCAGCTTGGAAAGACTTCAAGAATTATTTGAAGCACAAGCGAAAGGAAATGAGTTTGGAAGATCTGGATGTCAGACTTCGCATTGAAGAAGACAACTGAGGATCTGAAAAGAAGACATGTGTTAGTGGCTACTCTGCTAAGGCAAATGTTGTGGAACATGGTCAAAGCTCCAAGACCAAGAAGTTCAAAAATCAAGGGTCCAAGCTCGGACCAAGAGGGGATATTTTCAAGAAGCCTAGATTTAAAAGCAAGTGCTTCAATTGTGACAAGACTGGTTATAAGGCTGTTGACTGCAACAAGCCAAAGAAGAAGAAGAATAAGGAAGCCAACATGATTGAAGAAGTCATAAGGGATGTCTCTGACATGAACCTCTCTGCTGTGCTGTCAGAGGTGAACATGGTGGGCTCAAACCTAAAGGAATGGTGGCTCGACAATGGAGCAACTCCCCATGTATGTGCTGATAAGAAGATGTTCTCCAAATTTAAACTCAACACTGATGGGGAGATAATGTACATGGGGAACTCAGCCACATCTGTCATTGGGGACAAGGGCAGGATGGTTCTAAAGATGACCTCTATAAAGGAGCTAACTTTGAACAATGTTGTATATGTTCCTGATATCCACAAGAACCTTATCTCTGGTGTACTGCTAAACACTCATGGTTTTCGCATTGTGATCGAGTCTGACAAAGTTGTTTTGTCTAAGGGTAGAATGTATGTGGGTAAGGGTTATATGAGTGGTGGAATGTTCAAATTGAATGTAATGACTATTGTTAAAAATATGAATGGAGCTAGTACTTTCACTTATATGCTTGAGTCTTCCAATTTGTGGTATGGTAGACTAGGACATGTTAATTATGGTACTTTACAAAGACTAATTAACATGGAACACTTACCAAAATTTCAAGTTGATGCGAAACATAAGTGTGAGACTTGTGTAGAGACAAAACTAACGAGACCATCTTTCAAAAGTGTTGAAAGAAACAATGTACCTCTTGAGATTGTACTTTAAAACCAACACAGTCAAGAGATGGTAACCAATATTTCATTACCTTTATCGATGACAGCACGAAATATTGCTATGTGTATTTGTTGAAGAGCAAAGATGAGGCAATAGAGAAGTTTGTTCTCTATAAGAGTGAGGTGGAAAATCAACTCGATAAGAAAATAAAAGTATTGAGAAGTGATCAATGAGGTGAATATGAATCGTCATTTGCTGAATTTTTTGCTCAGCATGAGATTATTCATGAAAGAACTGCACCTTATTCTCCACAATCAAACGGTGTTGCTGAACGAAAGAACCGTACATTGATTGAAATGATGAATGCAATGCTACAAAGTTCTGGTTTGCCACCCAACATGTGGGGAGACGCCATTTTGTCGGCTAACTACCTTTTAAATAAGGTTCCGAAAAAGAAACAAGAGAGAAACTCCATATGATATATGAAAGGAAGAAAGACATCTTATGATTACTTGCGAGTGTGGAGATGTTTGGCTAAGGTGGTAGTCTCTAAACCTAAAAAAGTAAAAAATGGACCTAGAACAGTTGATTGCATTTTCATTGGATATGCACATAACAATACGGCTTATCGCTATCTTGTGCACAAATCAGAGATTTCTAATATACATGAGGGCACGGTAATGGAATCGAGAAATGCATCATTCTTTGAAAATGTGTTTCCATGTAGGTTTAGAGGGGAATCGTGTTCTTCGAAACAGACACGTGAGGCTGGTACTAGAACTAGCCAAGCTGCTAATGAAAGCAATCAACATTAAGACACTGAGTCTGAGGTTGAACCCAGACGAAGTAAGGGAGCAAGGATAGAAAAATCATTTGGGTCAGATTATTTGACATATATGCTTGAAGGTAAACCTCGTACATTTAAAGAGGCGGTGAAACTATCAAGAATGAAATTGACTCTATTTTGCAAAATCACACTTGAGAACTGGTGGATCTTCCACCAGGTTGTAAACCTTTAAGTTCCAAATAGATTTTCAAAAGGAAATTGAAAGCAGATGAGTCAATAGACAAGTATAAGACAAGACTTGTAATTAAAGGCTATAAGTAAAAGGAAGATCTTGATTATTTCGACACTTACTCTCCTGTGATGAGAATAGCATCTATCAGAATGATAATTGCAATTGCCACATTACGAAATTTTGAAGTTCATCAAATGGATGTAAAGACTGCTTTTCTTAATGGAGATGTCGAAGAGGAAATTTATATGGAGCAACCTGAGGGTTTCTCTACTCCTGGTCAAGAAAGGAAAGTGTGCAAATTGGTGAAGTCATTGTATGACTTAAAACAAGCCCCAAAGCAGTGGCATGACAAATTTGACAACGCTATGATCACCAATGGTTTCAAGATCAATGAATGTGATAAATGTGTTTATGTCAAAGATACAGAAAATGGATATGTCATTCTATGTCTATATGTTGATGACATGCTTATCGTTGGAACTAATGAAAAGATAATCAAGTCCACTAAAGATATGTTAAATTCCAGATTTGATATGAAAGATATGGGTTATGCTGATGTCATATTGGGGATTAAAATCAAACGAACATCAAATGGGCTTGTATTGAGTCAATCTCATTATGTGGACAATATCCTTGAAAAATTCGATAAGGATAATTCTGGAGTTGTCAGAACTCCGGTGGATATGACTCTTCATCTTTCAAAGAATAAAGGAGAGAGTGTCTCTCAGTTAGAGTACTCTAGAGTCATTGGAAGTTTGATGTACCTAACAAGTTGTACAAGACCTGACATAGATTATGCTGTGAACAAGCTGAACAGGTACGCGAGTAATCCTGGAGCTATGCATTGGCAAACAATTGTGAGGGTACTAAAGTACTTAAGGTATACTTGAGACTATGGGCTGCATTATACCAATTATTCAGCTGTCCTGGAAGGATACAATGATGCAAATTGGATTTCTGACATGAAAGACTCAAAATCCACTAGCGGGTATTTGTTCACATTATAACCAGATCCACGATGGAGTCTGAATTTGTCGCATTAGACAAATGTGGGAAAGAGGCAGAATGGCTACGCCAATTCATAGAGGATATTCCAAGATGGAAAAAACATGTGCCTGCAATATGCATAGATTGTGATAGTCAATCTGCAATTGGCAGGGCACAGAGCATGATGTACAATGGTAAGTCAAGACATATTCGTCGAAGACATAATACCATTAAACAACTATTTTCTACTGGAGTTATCTCTATTGACTATGTGAGGTCAAAGGATAATATTGCGGATCCGCTAACCAAAGGGTTAAACAGAGAGCTAGTTGATAAATCATCGAGAGGAATGAGACTAAAGCCCATGAATAAAAAATCTTTGCAGTGGA
The DNA here is from genome assembly GCA_951800085.1 of Comarum palustre. Classification (NCBI taxonomy): domain Eukaryota; kingdom Viridiplantae; phylum Streptophyta; class Magnoliopsida; order Rosales; family Rosaceae; genus Comarum; species Comarum palustre. The sequence continues at coordinate 4,095,423 of OX637584.1, read as the reverse complement.
TACCCAACCTAGCTAACTGGAGATCCCAAGATCTAGGTTCAAAAGGGACAACCAAACTGTTGAGACCATGTTGGATCATTGTGGGGATTTTCCTCATGTCCATTCCTATGATGAAAACAGTGATGCCTGTAAGGAATGAGGTTAAGCGAAAGCTTTTAATGATTCTTATGTGTCGGAGATCCGAGCGGAGTAATGTGGGTTACTCTTAAGAAATCACCTATGTAAGAGAGAAGTGGGGCCGCTTCTAAGGGAATTATTTAAGGGCTCAATACCTATCAAACTCTTACAGAACCAGGCGCGTATCCAGGGCCAAAATGGACACAAAAGTGAGAACTATAAGTACCATGAAAATTCTTGTGTGAAGTATGTTATCATTTACACAAATGACGAACAGTTCAAAGGGTAAAACCTACCTATCCTAAGCAGGTTTCAACCATAGATATCTATCACCAAGTCTATCGAGTCTTTGGTCGCCTATTTCATTCTTATGGGGAATTGTTGGAAAAATGATAGAAATAAAAGATTTTTTGTAATCATTTTGATAGTTAAAAGAGAATAAAAATAGTCACCAAAGTAATGTATGTAATGGTTGATTTTTCAACTTTCTTGTCTTTTGGTTTTTGTAACAACATGAATTAATGACATGGTAGTGGGCTAATGAAAAGTTGTAACCTTATTCATGGCATTCAAGTTTTCCTCCAATTCCACCAATATAAATAGGTGACTTCATCCCTCATTCCAAACACACCAACTCAAAACATCTCTCCTTACTTGAGTTCTCTCTCTCTAAGTTGTGTTCTGGTGATAGACGAAGGTACTTCAAGTTCGTTTAGTATCCTTAGTAGCAGTGCAGCTTCAAGGGACAAACAGTCGTTGTATCCTAGGAGACAAGTTGTCACATCCCGGACCATCTCCGCCGTAGCACGATATTGTCCGCTTTGGGCCCGCCGTCCCTCACGGTTTTGTTTTCAGGAGCTCTTAGAGCAACTTCTCAGGGGGTCACCCATCATGGGATTACTCTAAGCTTAGCAAGCTTAACTTCAGAGTTCTCATCCCCTCCAAAGCCACTGAGCTCCCAAAAGGCCTCGTGCTAGATGGGTGTCACCGATGTACATATATGGTACATCACCCTCTCCGTTGGTCGATGTGGGATGTTACATCCACCCCCTTAGGGGCCCGACGTCCTCGTCGGCACACTCGCACCCCTCGGCAGAGTGGCTCTGATACCAATCTGTCACATCCCGGACCATCTCCGCCGTAGCACGATATTGTCCGCTTTGGGCCCGCCGTCCCTCACGGTTTTGTTTCCAGGAGCTCTTAGAGCAACTTCCCAGGGGGTCACCCATCATGGGATTGTTCTAAGCTTAGCAAGCTTAACTTTGGAGTTCTCATCCCCTCCAAAGCCACTGAGCTCCAAAATGCCTCGTGCTAGATGGGTGTCACCGATGTACATATATGGTACATCACCCTCTCCGTTGGTCGATGTGGGATGTTACACAAGTGCCCTCAAACCTTTGCACCGAAGAGGGGGCATAATTTGTCTTAAGGAAAGTGTATGAGACACACGACTCGACTTTCTTCAATATCCTCCTATCCTTGAATCCGAGTTGGTAACATTGGTGTTCATCATCATGTTTGTATTATGAGTTTTTAGTTATAATTATTTATTTAATTATAATAAATTTATGTTATTATATATTTACATTATTTGACATGTAGAATTCATGAACTTTTCAATTCTTACGAGGTTCTTATGCATTTTCCTCTAACATATTCTCTATGCTGACCGCTATTACTTGTTTATTATCCTGCTTAATCCTATATTGACAGAAAGACATGTCATGTACGGCTTGATGTTTGTTTGTCCTTTGGGATTGAGGTGATCCAATCTACCTAGTCTCAATTACTTAAATTATCAGTTCAAATTGAACTGACATATCAAGAAACAAGCAAGTCTGAATTTTGTAGCAGATACCAGAAAGGTTCATATTCTCAATCAACAAGTTTGGTTTCTATTATATTTGGCTGCCTTTAGCCATTTATGTAAATCCATAATTCAACCATGAAACAAATGTAGCTAGATACAATACTATGGCCTTATTCCTTATTGAAATCATACAAGTTTGTCATTCCCATTTGCACCTGATCTCATGAGTGTGCTTGAAATCATATGTCAATAATGCTAAGCTTCCATCATTTCTCTTCAACACAAACCTCTCCACCAACACATAACAACCAAATCTATTCCAACCGCCACTTCCTCCAAACTTTTCACTTCTCTCCACTCTCACTTTTCTCTTCTCCCCATCAACCCATCCAACTCTTTCCTGCTCCCATTTCATTCTCTCCACAACTTTTATGCTCAACCCTACACTTCTTCCTCCTCCGGCACCATCAGAGCTCTTATACCACACGAAACCATCATCGGCGACATCAAATCTGTCAAGATTATCCCGAAAAGCTTCATTTCCAGCAACAAAAATTGCCTCTCTTTGAACAAATGTATCCACAAACACAGCATTAGGATTGCTGCTTGTTCCCTCATTGTACTTGTCGAAAATCTTCTCCCATCTTTGCTCCAGTCTCATTTCATAGAACATGCATTGCTTCATTTGGTGCTTCAACTTCAGTCCACCTTCCTTGATGAACAAGAAAGGACAGTGCCACTTCCCAACTAACATAGCCTCAGAACAATCCTTGGACAATGGAAAGTCCAAACTCGGAAAGCCTGATCGCTTTGAAGCGTCGAGTCCTGGAGCTTCGCCTAGTTGGTAATGACGGGGTGTGTCCATGGTCACTCTCCAACCTTTTCTCCTCAGAAAATTAGGAGGAAAGCCATCTGAAGCAACAGCTTTGGCAGTAAAGGAACCCCGGTGCCTCCTTGGAACTATCTCAATCTGTTGGTATATGTCTGATGGATCCAGTGGTTTTGGTTTTGCATCTTGAGGAGTCATAGCACAACAGCAATCCACCATGTCTTCTTCCTTTGAATTTGTGTACGCTTCCCTGCAAATAAATATGTAAACGTGACCATTACCAAACTATTTAAGATATATAAACATACGTTCATATGTTAAACTAAATATACAAAAATATTGTACCCTCTGCGTTTCCCAGACCGCCGGCGTATCACATGGTACGTATTGGCAGATAAAGGGTTATCAAGAACTGGAATGAAGGCAACATCATCAGTATCTGAGCCATAATGAACTGTGAGATCCTTGTTCTGAGGGAAAGGCAAGTCTTTCACCTCATTATCTTCGCAGCCGCAACATGTAACCTCTACCGATTCTTCATCGTGGAGTACAAGATAACCGGAATTTGGCCCTTCCGGCGTTGGTACAGATAGTGACTCAGGTGACCTTCTGTACATAGACAGAGGCCTTGTTACATACATGTTGACTATTCTTTTGCTAAATAATTGAGGAAGAAGATGAGGGATTGAAAGGATAGGCTAACATATATATAGTATTTACTGATAGAATTCATGAAATTCAAATTCTAGGAAGCAACCTAAGTCAGAATTTGTGCCATATCCCAGGAAGGTTCATGTATATCTCAATCACTCTGCTGGAAAAGTTTTCAAGTTTTTTGTCTATATCTGTATGTATTACTCTTATCAACAATGCCAAAGGCTTAATGTGGAGACATTATAATAAGGACAGTTTAACATCACATCTAGAGTTCTTCCATGGACTCATTGACAAAGGAAAACATACAATTCTTCCTCGTAATTCCAACGTACCCTAGAGTCATTTCTTTTTGTAACCTTGTCTGGTTAGGTCTCCCTCTAATTTCCTATATTGTTAATGGTTTTTTTTTTAAAAAAAACATTATTAATAACATGCAGAGATGATGTTTAGTGAGATTTAAACCTGTAACCTTAAAGTTGTTAGCTAAACACCTTAATCAACCAAGCCACAACTCACGTTGGTCTAACCAACATGCAACGATGATGTTCTTCTCTTGTACCACATTTTCATATTTTCTTCAAGGAAATTGGTTGCATCGTATCTCTTATATGTTACAGACCGTTAAAGACCACATTTTCTCTCTAAATGTCTTTGTACAGCTATTTCTGTGTTAAATTTTTGGGTATGAGGATCATATGAGCCTTGAGCTACTTGAATAGTTATTGGACACTGCAAATCAATCCTTTGACTATTATTAAGATACTGAAGAACATGCATGGATTAGTGGAGAGTTGACATTAGCAATTTAACTTCAATAAGAAGTATAAAGATGAAGAAGGGGTGCATCTGTCGACACTTTAATATATATATATATATATATATATATATATATATATATATATATATATATATATATTAAATAGCTGTGCATACTGCATTCTGAGAAGAAATAAAGTACCTCAATTATACCTTTGACATTTCTTTTAGATGGGGATACCAACAAATTAGCTATGAATATTTCTATTCATCAAACAAATATCGATGGAATTTCAATCCACTGAATGGTCAAAGCCTTGATTTTTAAGTTTATAGGAACATACCAGGAAGAATATTGAAACAGGTTTGCACCACTTGGTGGTACGTGTGTGCAGTGTGTGTTATGGCGATACTCTATAACAGAATGTTATGGACGACACGTAATCTATAGTCGTTAACCTCACCTTTAGTGGGCAGGGCTGCATCCACTTAACTTGTATTAAGGTTTATATGACGAATCACATTTATCAAGTGTCACAAATCTCTATCGAGGATTACATGATGCTATTAAGGGTATGTTATATCTGTTTGATTCAAACGTCCCTTTTAAGTAGGAGGAAGTCTCTTATTTATAGAAAGGGGAGACTCCCTCCATTTACATGTTTCTGATGTGGGACTATATCTGCGGAATGTATTTCGTGGGGCATGTCGGTGAGGCCGAGAGTATGACTTCCTGATGTCGTATCGACGACTTCCGAGTGTCGTTTCATAGCTTGTATGATTGCCTTCATGATGTATGTCGTTATGGTTTGCGGGCCCACATAAAAGGTGTTACTTATGCTTGACGGTGGAGGCATATAGTGTCTGCTCTAACAAGTCTGCGAAGTCCCTAAGTAAGAGAATGTTCTTAGTTGGGGAGTTAAAATCAAGTCTCCAACCATAAGTGATACGAATGTGACGCCTAACCCTACCAGTTCCCTAGCTCCTCAATCAAGAATGGTCTCGCTGTCTTTTGTTCTTGTGTTGTCGATGGCGAAGTCTTGCATTTGTTGCATATGGCGAAGTCTCGTCTTTTAACGCTGATGGCGAACTCTTGTCTCTCGCATGTTGGCGTAGATGGCAAATTCTCGCCTGTTGCGCTAATGGTGGGATCTCGCCAAATAATATGCATGTTTTCTTCCACACATGTAACAAAGAAAATACTGGTAGTGGATCACTTACAATGATAGGTGAATCAGTAGATACCGGAAACACATCGTGTGAGGACATGTTATCTCACAACGATATGCAATTCAGTGTAGGGCATTGCTATGTAAGGTATACAAAACTCTTACAGCGGTATGCGTTCAGTAGATGCTAGAGACATATCGTGTGAGGACATGTTATCTCACAACGATATGCAATTCGGTGTAGGGCATTGTCGTGTAAGGTATACAAAACTCTTACAACGGTATGCATTCAGTAGATGCCAGAGACAGTATCGTGTAAGACATCATACAGTGACACGCAGTACATAGTTTAACTACCGTTGTAAGGTTTTGTCTTATACGGCGACATAGTGAGCAAGTAGTTCTCTTACCGCTGTAAGACATTTTACAGTCGGCAGGGCTCCTACCGTTGCAAGACATCTTGCAGTCGGCAGGGTATGCAAGTAGTTCTCCTACCGCTGCAAGACTTCTTACAGTCAGCAGGGCATCTTTAAACCTTCGATGTAAAGCAGTACCGTGCAAGACATCTTACAATGGTACACTATCCAACCTAGCATATCTGCACATGTATCAAATGCACAGAATACTAATGCACAAGTGCAAGCTCTTACAGTGATACGCAGTACAAGAGATGGTGATGTATCCTGTGAGGGTCGTGAGTGTTTACAGCGATGGTGAAGCAATGGAGATTGAATGGTCGCGTGGCACGTGTCACTTTTTAGTGGGTGACGTTTGGTTAACAGCATTTATTAGGCACCATAGTAACCGATGTGTCGCTCCGATTTCTATGCCATTTATGGATTTCTGTGAACAAGTGGCACACATCCGAAGGTCGGAGCAAAAACACGGAACGGCTGGCGTTCGCTGGGTACCAGTATATATAGGGGGAAGCTCAGATTCATTCCTCATTCATGCAAGCCGAAGCTCTGCCAAATTGTTAAGAGAGTGTGAGGAGCTGCCGAGGAGCGTCAAAGGGGGGACTCGAATGCACATATAATCAGGTTTGTTCTTCTGTCTTGTGCCTTGTGTATGCATGTTTTTGGGTAGATCAATACGAGGGTTGGACAGGTTACTAATTTCAACAGAGGTTGAAGCAAAGTTTAAGCTAGACCTAACTCTAGATCTAACTTCGCTAACATTTTTAGGTTTAGGACGTTTGTAGCATATGTCCGATAAGCGGATCGTTGTGGCAGATTCAGAAAAAACGGAGTCCCCGAAGAGCGAATCGCTGTTAAATCTCATTGCCAACTTTATTTTGAGCTTTGAGTCGTCATCTGCAGTGTGGACTTTTAAGGATGGGCTGGAGTTGTTCGTCCTCGGAGAAATGGTGAAACGTGGTCAAGGTTGTGAGCAACCAAGTCCGATAACGATGAGTAATCCGATGGAGGAGTATATGGCGCGTCCTGACGGTCATGAACGTCATGGGAAGAGGGAAAGCGAGAAGGCAATGGCGAATCCTGGAGGCAAGGCGAGTTCGTCAGGGCGAATTCACATAGAAGCGAATCCCGTGTCCTAGAAACTTGTGGATGGAACTGCAGTTGACGAACCCGTTGTTCAATTACCTGCGCGAAGAGTGGAAGCTTTGATGGGCGTTAGTCTCATTCCCCTCGCTGAGAAATGCATCATTCTTTGAAAATGTGTTTCCATGTAAGTCTAGAGAAGAATCGTGTTCTTCGAAATATACACGTGAGGCTAGTACTAGAACTAGCCAAGCTGCTAATGAAAGTAGTCAACATTAAGACAGTGAGTCTGAGGTTGAACCCAGACGAAGTAAGAGAGCAAGGATAGAAAAATCATTTGGGTCAGATTATTTGATATATATGCTTGAAGGTAAACATCGTATCTTTAAAGAAGCGGTGAACTCCACAGATAGTCCTTTGTGAAAAGAAGCTATCAAGAGTGAAATTGACTCTATTTTACAAAATCACACTTGAGAACTGGTGGATCTTCCACCAGGTTGTAAACCTTTAAGTTCCAAATGGATTTTCAAAAGGAAATTGAAAGCAGATGGGTCAATAGACAAGTATAAGGCAAGACTTGTAATTAAAGGCTATAAGTAAAAGGAAGATCTTGATTATTTCGACACTTATTCTCCTGTGACGAAAATAGCATCTATCAGAATGATAATTGCAATTGCCACATTGTGAAATTTTGAAGTTCATCAAATGGATGTAAAGACTGCTTTTCTTAATGGAGATGTCGAAGAGGAAATTTATATGGAGCAACCTGATGGTTTCTCTGCTCCTGGTCAAGAAAGGAAAGTGTGTAAATTGGTGAAGTCATTGTATGGCTTAAAACAAGCCCCAAAGCAGTGACATGAGAAATTTGACAACGCTATGATCACTAATGGTTTCAAGATCAATGAATGTGATAAATGTGTTTATGGCAAAGATACAAAAAATGGATATGTCATTCTATGTCTATATGTTGATGACATGCTTATCATTAGAACTAATGAAAAGATAATCAAGTCCACTAAAGATATGTTAAATTCCAGATTTGATATGAAAGATATGAGTTATGCTGATGTCATAACTAATGAAAAGATAATCAAGTCCACTAAAGATATGTTAAATTCCAGATTTGATATGAAAGATATGAGTTATGCTGATGTCATATTGAGGATTAAAATCAAACGAACATCAAATGGGCTTGTATTGAGTCAATCTCATTATGTGGACGATATCCTTAAAAAATTCTATAAGGATAATTCTGGAGTTGTCAGAACGCCGGTGGATATGACTCTACATCTTTCAAAGAATAAAGGAGAGAGTGTCTCACAGTTAGAGTACTTTAGAGTCATTAGAAGTCTGATGTACCTAACAAGTTGTACAAGACCTGACATAGCTTATGCTGTGAACAAGTTGAGCAGGTACACGAGTAATCCTGGAGCTATGCATTAGCAAGCAATTGTGAAGGTAGTAAAGTACTTAAGGTATACGAGAGACTATGAGCTGCATTATACCAATTATTCAGCTGTCCTAGAAGGATACAATGATGCAAATTGGATTTCTGACATGAAAGACTCAAAATCCACTATCGGGTATTTGTTCACATTATAACCAGATCCACGATGAAGTCTGAATTTGTCGCATTAGACAAATATGGGGAAGAGGCAGAATGGCTACACCAATTCATAGAGGATATTCCATGATGGAAAAAAACATGTGCCTGCAATATGCATAGATTGTGATAGTCAATCTGCAATTGGCAGGGCACAGAGCACGATGTACAATGGTAAGTTAAGACATATTCGTCGAAGACATAATACCATTAAACAACTACTTTCTACTGAAGTTATCTCTATTGACTATGTGAGGTCAAAGGATAATATTGCGGATCCACTAACCAAAGGGTTAAACAGAGAGCTAGTTGATAAATCATCGAGGGGAATGAGACTAACGCCCATGAAGATAATTAGCTAGCAACTCATCTTTTAGAAGACGAAACGCTAGTGAGTGAGATCCTAGTTCTGCATGGATTGAAGCTTCCACTTGACCCATAGGTGCATTATATGCTGATCGAGCTCGGAGTCGTCCTTAGACAAATGGGGATAAACATGTTCAAGATCTTAATGGTGATGGTCGTGGTCTGGGAGATGTGTGGTTGTTAGCGCCCCCAGTGGCGGAAATCACGCACTTTTATGACCTAAGATACTCAAAAAGAAGCGGGAAGTGAGGGACAACAACATTGGTGTTGTGAAATGATAATAGTAAGAATCCTCCAAATATGTGCATTTAGGGGATGCTTGAGTCCAAAAATGAATGGTAAACCAATGTGTTTGTCGCTGTCAAGCGCTGGGAGTTTGGAGGCAATGACTCTTGTGGGACTTCACCTTATAGGTTGAAGTCTTGTGGGTTTCATAATAGCGATATACTATTTGTTGTACGTATATGTATATGCAATATGTTTAACATGCTAACTTTCTTGTGCATAAAATAGCGTGTTCCCGCTGTCAGACATCGAGCTAGAGAGACTACGTCGTGTAAAGCTACTTTGGATCAGAAAGCGGACTACTGATCAACGTATCGCTGCATGCTGGCCCTTCTTGATCGCTTGCTGATTGAGTAGATCTCCAGGTAGATGTTGCTTTCACATATCCATGGAGTTTAAAAATTGAATTTTCGCTATCTAACATGTGCTTGTTGTTTGCAGTTAGCGGATTCAAGGTTGGGTACAACTCCAAGCCGTCTTTTCAAAAGCTGTACCTAGAGTTTTTGTTATAGTATCCCTCTCCAGAAACAGAAGAGGAATCCGTAGACAACCTTCCCTTTTTTGACATAATGAATGCTGCTGCCAGATGTGTGTTGCAAGAGTGTGTCCAACTGTCCAAGCTGAAGATTGCAGAGGGCGATGTCATCCACAAAACCATTGAAAAAGTGAAGGTTCATGGTTCTCCTCTACATACTCACCAAGAAGGAGCGTCTAGGCAGTTTTTACCGCCTCATCCACCGATTGCCCAACAACGTAGGGAGGAAGAGCCCTCGGAAGATAAAGGCAATGTCGCCGAGGTGCAGAGAAAGAGGAAGTTAAAGAGTGACGCTCTTGTTGCATGTGAGAAGAAGCGTAGCCGACAAAATGCAACCGCTTCTAGCCTTGCTGCTCCTTATAAAAGGGCGAAGTCTGCCGAGGGGAGTAAAGAGGTCCAAGAGCATACCGTTAAAGAAGGTGAAGAACAGACAGTTCTTACCTTGGTCGAGGGATCCTCATTCCCGGTGGTGGAAGTGTTATCCCGGGTTTCGTCATCTAAGTAGTTGCTGGTTCAGGTCTTCTTCCAGTTCGCTGGCGTGAGAGGTCTTGAACGCCCAGAGCAATCGGATGAAGAAGAGGTGGTGGGAGCCGAGAATGAGGGGCTGATGGAAGTGTTGACCAATTCCTTCATGGTTGTGCACTCAACTAGTGGAGTGGAGTCCACCCAAGCCCAGTGAATGAAGGAGATGGAGAAGCCCTAACGGCGACCAAAAGGGAGTTGGCGTTGTTGAACGCCTAGAGCAATCGAATGAAGAAGATGGAGAAAGCCCTAACGACGACCAAAAGGGAGTTGGCACTGTTGAAGGCGAGGAATGCCAAGCTATCAGTCGATCAACCTGACCGAGAGCAGAAGCTTGAAAACGTCCGGATCAAGGCTTTGGAAGATGACACGAACGTGGAATCCATGAAGTCCGAGGTGGAGCGTACACTTCGCTTCTGAGCTCTGCCAAGCAGGAGGTTGTGTCCCTGCAACACACTATCACCACCAACGAGAAGGAGATGTAGCAAGCTATGGTGGCAAAACAAGAAGATCTGAAAGGTGTAATTGCCAACTATGAAGCCAAAATGAAGAAGACCATAGATGACACTGCAGCAGTCAATATGTGAGAACTAATGGACATAGGCTGCATCGACTTCAACAAGTACTTGGAATGGGAGCAGACTCAAGCTACAAAGAAGGGACAACCTGTTGAGGTCCAGTCTGCAGATGAAGGTAAAAGCGTATCCTCTGATTTATCATGTAATAGCGATAGGTCAGATTCTAACCTTGCAATGCCTTCTATTACTCCACAGGAAGAAAGACGACAACGGAGATAGATGTTGTGGAGATAAGCCAAAAAGAAGCAGAGGAGCGAGCAGATTAGGAATAGGGACTTGGAGATGGTAAGACGGTTTATTGCATAAACATGGTCTTACGTAAATCCCCCTTTTTGCTTAGTTAACGTAATAATGTTGTTTAAACAGCGGATTGCTTTATTTATCATGTTTATATATATATATGGGAATTACGTAAAGATTAATTAAACTGAAATATAAATTGAAATATAACTTACTTATTCAAAACATCATATGCATGAAGGATTTAGGGTTTTTGTTTACAAGAAAGAAAGTGAAAACTATTGACTAAATCAGAAGGGTCTCAACACATGAGAGCTTCTGAGTGTTTGGAGAAAAAAAGAAAGAGGGAGGTCCTGGGAATGAAGGAGGAATGCCCCTTATATAAGCTGCTGGGATGTGTGGACTGTTCTTTCTGTAAATCGTGTTACTTTACTGACTGTCGGGGAATCTGCGTTTACTGTTTTCAGAAATGGACAAACATGAAGCAGCACGATTAGCTGTGTTTTGTCATGTGAGTGAACAGTAAAAAATGATTTTACTATTCATGATGATTGGATTTACAGCTCATATGGATCTTGACTGTCTTAATAATAGTGAATTGGATTTTGAGAAGTTACTGAATTCCTTGAACTCTCAGAATGGTCTTGAGAGTCTTCAGAATCTTCTTCATGAGATGAGCCTTCTTCGTCTGAGAGACCTGCTGCAACGTCAAAAAGATCACTTTTTTTTTCAAAAACAAAGGGTAAATAAGTCTTTTCATGTCAAAAATACATGTCGTTAGTTTTTTTAACGAAACTAACGGTTCTATATACATTTCTTCAATCGGGATAAAAACGTGAGATACTATTTTAAAATTTTTAAAACGTGAGACACTAAAATTTTGCTTATCTAAAATGTGAGACATTGTTTGGTCCGATTAATAATATTGCATTTGGCTACTTGCCAGCTGATATTGGGGATAAGATTTGCCATGTGGTTGTGACTTGTGAAGTGATGACTTGCTCACTAGAGGCCAAGTCTCTCACAAGATTGGATTGGATATGATGTTGAAATGGTTTAAAGTTCAAAAGAAATATCAACAACCTGAGTAATGGACTATTGGCTAGGGTCCAGGGAAGAGGATGAACCCCAAAAGTTGTAGCATGTATCAGACAATAATATCACATGTAAGGAATAAAGTTCAAGGCCTACAAGACTTGCTTGCAAAGCAAAACCAACCCTACATTCCTGCAAAACCTCTTGAAGTGAAAATGAAGCATCACCTAAAGTCCTATACTCAAAATTTGTAGTTAGCAGAAAAAGATGAAACCTTCTCCTTTCTTAATTAGGCCTCCTAGAGTAGCAAGTCTATAGATCTTATTTTCTTTTCGGAAAGATTTTATCTTGGGGCTAGCATTCCTTTAATTTTATTGATGTTGGTGAAAAAGAAAAGGACGGTTTTGCTCTTTTGTAACTTTAAAACCTCAGGCATATATGCGTAGGGTAAGTGCATTCAAATAATGCTAATGAGATTCTGACCTTTTGGCCCTTACAGGTTTAGCTCTCTCCTGTATGCATTTTAGACAGACCTTTATGTAACTAGCGAGTGAAATACATATGAAACATACAGTTAACACTGCAAAATACAATGACGTTATTTCATGAGCAAAATTATTATGATCCTCATTCCTCAATACAATGCTGTTTGAAGAATCATACCCTAAGGAAAACACTTGAAGTCTATGCAAACACCCCACAGTTAGTATGAGCTATTTTCTTTAACATTTTACTAACAGCAACATAAATACAAAGAGGAGAGAAACTAGAGTTGAAGTGATGTGAATGTGGTAACTAGTGACTAACTACAAATGCGAATTAAGACAGGAGGTAACTGACAGAAGATTTCTGTAAAGCTGAAGAACAGAGAATTTGTCATTTTCGGCCAGCATTTTTCTCAGGTTTTGAACATCATATCTTCTTCATCTTTCTTCCTCCTAGTACTTGATCCCCGGCTTGGATGATGCCTGAAAATCCATTTCCATCCACCCTTCAAGCTCTTCCTTCCCCTCTTTATCCCTCTCTCATTCACTGTAATTCTACAAGAACCACTATGACTGAAAATCCCATCCCCAAATTGACCTGGACCATATTCATGTGCCACAAAGTCACTACCCCTCATGCTTCCAAACAAGGATTCTGAACCTGTCAAGCTTCCCATCTTCAATTCTGGCTTGGATTCTGTTGAGTAATCAAGCTGCAAATCAATAAACCTCGACTCATCCAACCTACTAAAATCACTCTCTTTGAGTGAGAAAACTCTCTTAGTTGCTCCAGTAAACTCACTCATCTTCACACCCTTGAACTGATCATTGCCACCACCTGTTTCAGAAACCAAGACTTCATCTTTCTTTTCACCCTCAAAACCACTCTTCCTTCCTTCACTAAAACCACTCTTCCTCCCTTCACTAAATCCACTCTTCCTCCCTTCACTAAAACCACTCTTTCTTCCAGAATCCAAAACCATACCAGCAGTGACACTAGAACTCCTTGCAGCTGATATTGAACTCCTAGCTCCAGAAACCATTAAATGATCACCACCATCTTCTGACTCAAACAAACTACCACCTCTAAAACTACAAAGAGACCTTGACCTTGACACACCAACATGATCAACCAACCACATCTCATTTTTCTCATCGAACCCACCAACACTTTTGTTCCCACAATCCTTACTCTCTGACCTCTTCTTCCGAAACAACCTCCCAAATCTCCAAAACCCACTTCTCTTGATCTCAGCACAGCTGCTGCTGCTCCTCCTCAGCACCACAGCCTCCTCTTTCTCTTGTGGTTTAGTCTTGTGTTTCGAAACTAAAGCCTCATTCTTCTCATTCTCAATCAGAAAAGAGACTCTTCCAACACTCCCTACCTCCCCAGTGCATGAGTTTCGATTGGATGAGGATGAGATCTCAGAACAAGAACAAGAAGAGAGACGTTGCTCACCGCAATCTGAACACACCAGCAGAGCTAGGCGCTCTTTCAGACAATAAGCACATATCCCAATGGAAGAAGAATTGGGGTGTTTGTTGCATGGAATTTCAGATGAAGAACAATAGTACTCCATGTCAAAGTTGTGAGCTAACTCCACAGCTTTGCCTCTATCTCTCATGGCGTGAAAGAATGAATGAAAAAGCTTGAATCTTCAAGATCAAGTTTCAACTTTCAAGTATAAAAGGGTCTGTGAGAATGAAAATGGATCAAAGCTTTGAGATGTTTATGATCAAATCAAATGCCAGCTCCAAAAGGCTTTGTGGGCAATAAAATGAGAGGCACAACACAATGTGATCACTTTGGAGAACTTTGAAAGAACTTGGGTTAGATGATTGAGTAAAGTAAAGAGATTTTCTTTGGGAATGAATTCAAGTATTGAGAGATTTAGAGGGTGATTGAAGGATGGCTGAATTGATAGATGAAAGGAAGGCGTCAACTTTACGTTAGCTTTACAGCCAACAGTGTAAGCAAGGCAGAGAGAAAAGAGCGATTGATGCAAGAAAAGCACTAATTCCTGCAGGCATTATTGAGTAGGGAAGTGAATGTTACAGCAAGTTTGAGTAAAATCAATGAACATAACCAAAGAGAAAGCTCCATAAATCTATTAGCACTGGTTCCTGTGTGCATTTGTACACCATCAGTGCAGTATCAGACCCACCTAACAAAACCCACATAGTCCCCTACTCCCCACTCAAGAAGAAAAGTCATTACTTCATATGGTCTATATCCCATCAGTCTTTCATCTGTTTTGTCAACTTCGTTTCTGCCCTCCAAGATTTCCTTACTCCCTCTCCTTTCTCTTTTTCCTCATGTCCTTGCTCTCCCAAGTTCACTTTAACTTGAAAAATATTTGCAACTTCTTATTCCTCAGACAAATATTTTGCAACTTCTTATTCCTCAGACAAAACAGAAGTAACATGATACGGAATTACGCATTACCGCAAATATTACAAACTCTCGACAGATTTTTCTTTATGTGGATCGAAATGAGTTTCGCATGCTCATGTTCATAAATTGTCGACAACTAGTAAATTTTGTGACAATTTATCGAACACTTCGCCGTAACAAACATGTAACAACTGAAAGCTCACACGAAAAGGGTAATGAAACTCAGATGGTGTTATCGTTAAGCAAAGGGGTGTCAAGAGTGAAGCAGACATTGCGTTTGTCCATTTCCCCTTACATTCTACCATCATTCATGGAGACACAATCCAATACCACGTCGTTTTCTTGTTCTCTATGGAGGCACGTGTCCCACCGACAACTAAATTCATGTTGTTTGACCCCTCCTAACTGGGAAATGCACGATGCTATTGTGTTTCAGGCTGAGCTGGTTTTAGGACAACAATGATGATGGTTTTTTGCATCAGTCGCATTGTGCGTAGTAGGGTTTCCATCAAACAAAAAGTTTGATAAATCAGATCGGAGCTTTCTATGTGCCGTGAAGACTTTGAGTTTGTAGTGATTGTCGTTGTTTCTGTCCATTGCATTTGGCCGGGTTATCGATCGATCTGATGGAAGCTCACCCACATTATTATTCATCAACAAATATTACACTTAGTATCACACCATTTGATAACATAGTGGTGATGTTTCCTGAATAACTCTGTCTAGTCTCTACTGTAAAACACTGTGTATATATAGTCGCCAAGCTATAACTATTTAACTAGAACAATAATGCTTCATCAAACAAACAAACAAAGTACATATATATCCCACATCAGAAATATGAGACCTTACCTGTGGATTTATAAGGGTTTGGACTACTCTCTCTATTGTCAATTGGTTTTGGAGTTGAACCCCAGACTACTTTATCATGATATCAGAGCGGGTTGCCCACGTACACGTGTGAAGCCTAAAGATCACACGAACTCCACGACCACCCAAGTTGTTGTCCACGTGTTAGGCTTAAAGATTCGCCACACGTGCGGGGGCGTGTTGAAATATATATATCCCACATCGGAAATATGAGACCTTGCCTGTGGGTTTATAAGAGTTTGGGCTACTCTCTCTATTGCCAATTGGTTTTGGAGTTGTACCTGTGACTACTTTATCACTCATATCGGAGCTTTTGACCTGCCGTGATCGAATTATCATTCGATCCAGTCCCTTCTTCCTTCATAACTGCATGAATTAAGGGACCCCTTGTTTTCTCACTTTCGTCTCTGGCCATATTGTTCCACTTTCAGCTTAATTTTCGTGTCTTGTTCGCGTTCCTGTTCGAGACGTTTCGGGTGTTTGTTCCCCTCTTGACCTCTTCTTCTATTTTCGCTTTCATTTTGAGCGAGAATTCTTCTATGTATATGTATCAAGGTGTAAGAGAACCTAAAGCTATAGTACGATATCCGAAAATTCTTCTACATACGACGAAAATGGTACGCAGCACGCAGCAGTAGGAGCTAGGAGGCACGTCTGGATAGAAACAATAATAGCAAGATTGGCACGCCCAAGGCATGCGCGGATCCTGGTGTGTATAGTTGAGGCACACAATTATTTGGTAAAAGAATGTTTTGTTTAATGTAAGTATGATTAAACAATGGTGGAAGTGTGGTGATCATGATGTTTTCCATTGCTATGAGCTCGTTAATTATTTTGTTGGTTTGCAATTCATTGGGTTTAAAAACGTCATTGGGATCGGAAAGGCTAACACTAATTATATGGCTGTATCACATTGAGATTTGAGAGTGATCTGAGATTTGAGAGTGATCTGAGGAGGAGGGGAGGAGGTAGGGCACTGTGGCCTGGGCTTTAAATTTGATTTGAAAGTGCACAGTGCTAATGATTGAGTGCAAGTTTAGCTGCAGAGATGGTTTTATTATGAATCGAACACGCTTGCTGTCTGACATGCACTTTCTTTGGGCTGTCAGTGACGTGCCATGTGCCTGCACCTAAGGCTTTCTAATCATTCACCTCATTTATTAGGTTCTAGCTCTGGTGATCTCACTCAATCAAAATAAATGGCTTGATCAGAAAATGGAAAGGATATTTCACCCATAATAATAATAATAATAATAATAATAATAATAATAATAATAATAAGAAGAAGAAGAAGGATGAAGCATTCGTTGGTTTTACAATGTTAGGGAATCCTTAAGATTGTATATGCTAAAAATGTAATCTCTACTTATATGAAATGTTCTAACTATACATTGCAATATAATCTGATCACGTTGATAACTTCGGTTCGAGTCTAGGGTGGGGAGTCATTTGCTCTATGTATTAAGAGTTGTTATACCACTCTTACAAACACTACTATACCACTCTATGATGGTGGGTGGATAATGTAGCAGTTTCCTATCTTCTAGGTTGTTCTCATTCATCAGTTCTTCATTGCGCGTTTAAAACAACAGAAAGAAGCAAGAAATGTGTGACAACTGTGCACCTTCTCTAGCAATGAACATGAGGCCCAAAACCAAAGCAAGGCCCAAAAATCTCAGCCTATTAGCACAATCCACTTCTCCTTCCCACACTTCCCCTGACCTCTCTCACTTCCCTGAGAGAGCTCCCATGATTCCACTGCAAATTCACCACCTCAATCCACCCTACTTGCCAATTCCCCAAACTACCCCTCACCTCCTCTCTCCCTTCTCCCAAAGACTCCACCTTTCGCCCAACTCCACTCCCAAAACCAGCCTCCAACTCTCTTGGAATTGAGGTGATCACCTCCATGAGATGGGGTGTCGCAGCTGGAAGGAAAACTATGGTTTGTGATCATACCTTCAAGATTGATGTGATGTTTGCTTTGTAAAATTTTGCAGTAATGTTGATGAGCTTTTGGGGTGGCAACGACTATGCTGTTACTTGTCTTGTCTGGTCCTCTGAAAGCCTAAACCTATCCTGTGCTTGTCTCTATGAATTTGAACTAGCATGTATAGCAATTTTTTGGTTCATGTTCAAAGTTCAAACTGATTGCCTCTTTGTTCTTCAATTCTTCACTTTGCTTAGATATAGTTGTTAGTTGATGTTATACTTGTGAAAACTATGTTGGACTTGTATGTCCATTGAGGCTGGCCATAATTAACCCACAAAATGGAACTAATGTCAACTGGCCGGTGCATATCCTTTACTTTAGAAACTGTTTCTATTTGAAATTTTCTGTATATTTTATGAAGGCTTTACAGTTGACCATGTTGATTGATTATTAGTAGATGTCTCTCTTGTGCGGCTTAAGCATGGATTAGTTGGCTTCACAACGGGAAGCTTGTGGAGGTATGAAGTTGCTCACTTTATTTTAGGACTGTGGTTATGAATTACTCTTTTGAATTCTAAGTTTATAATGAGTTTAACTCATGCTGCTCAGTGGTTTTAACTTTTAATTTTGCATCTTCTCAGGTCGGGGGCGAATTGGACTGTTTCGGTTTTCTTGTGTGCAATTGTAATGTTTTCTCCTTACTGCTATGAATTAACTACATATGTTGAAGCAATATTTCTTGTCTCATTCTATAATTAAAATGTTTGAAATGGCATTTGATATCCAGGTTCGAGCCTTGGGTTCTGTAGGTTATGTTTTGATCACTTCTTTCTTGATAAGAGAAAACATATTTGCTCTGGTAATACTTTCTCCTATTATTTGCTTGGTACAGTATATCAAGATTCAAATTACATTTTCTAATGTGCCCATTTTACTTGTAGATTACCATAAACATTCATGCTTCTCTAACATTCATCTTTCACAGCAGCAGACATATATACAGGTTTTTATAAATATATGCCTTATTTAGTATTCTGGTATCATCAACCACCCTATTTCCCCCGAGTCCTTAATATTGAATTACTGAAGCTTTGCATTTCTTAACAGGTTTTTATAAATAGCTGGTCCTTCACTTTCTTGCTGCACCTATTATATGCTGCCTTCCTTTCGAGGCTCGGGATGAAGGCATCTTTGAGATTGCCAAGATGGATATAACAGCATTTGAGGGACTGTATAGTTATAGATGTGTGCCATGGGTAATACATTATGCGAGCAAAAGCTTCTTAGTGTTGATTATTGGATAGGGTTGGGATAGGGCTACAAGGATTGTGTAAGCATTCCTACTATGATATCATGTATCATTGTCAATCATCAATGTTAATGACTACATTCTTTACAAAGGAGAAAACAGATTTCCGTTGGACACTTTGTATCCGACCCCAGTAACAGACCAAACTCACAATACGATGCAAGGACTTGACTCCTGTTTCCAGATTACACATTAGGGTGAAAACAGTATTGAGGTTTTTGTTATTGGGGATGTGAAGTTCAATACACATTCCTCCAGCATCACACAAAATATGTGCACTCAGCCAGACGCATCAGATTTTCAAACTTCAAACATGTATTTTTTAAATTTCAAATGATAGAAGTGATCAAGAACCAGACCTATATGCTCAACTCTATTCTTAAAATCAACAACTCAATCTAGTACAACAGTGCAATGAAAATATGTTGGATCCTGAGCAATGCATCCTTTTGTAAACTTTTTATACAAAATCTATATTGATGAAATACTTCACTTGACCTGCACCATTCTCGACTTGCTGGCAGAACTGAAAGATGTTTACAACATGAGAGAACGAATGCAATGTACGCACTGCAATACAAAGCACAGAAATCTCCCACAATGAATCATACTAGCACGTAAAGGATAAAATGAAGGGGCAGAGAATATGCCCAGAAGTCAAACACAACCAGAACTCAAGCTTCTTTCCTAGTTATCCTGTAATTCAACAATAAACTGATAGTTAGGATCATAAGTAGACTTGGTCCTCTATGAAGGAATGAAGATAAGGTGGTCTGGTAAGTATTAGCCTGATTATATGAACCTGGTAGGTGCGACCGATTTAAATAAATAAATAAAAGCAAAAAAGCAAAATCCATAAAAGTGGAGAATATTATGTGCTCTAATACAATACCATACTCACCTGAAGCAATAAATACCCAAGGCTGTCGTGATTTCATGAATGACCGATGTTGCAAAATGAAGATAGAGTGTCACTGTGTTTGGAAGAAAAGAAATATCTTAAGTCATGATAACACTATAACATGATACGAGTTACTAAGCCACTACTAAATTCATACCAAACCAGCGGCTGCAAATGCATATCTATATTTGAAAAACATTCTAAAAGGACAGTAATTACGAATGAAAATTTAAATTGTTGTCAGGGAAAAGGACAATGTTGTTACCAATATAACACCAAAAGGATTATCATACCTGTAAATGCACAGAAACCAAGGAGAACCAAACTGTCATCAACCAGTGGAACACTGCAATAGAAGGTGACAGGAAGTTCAAGACGAGATATCAGGACCATCAAGAACAGAAGGAATACATTTCTACAAAGACAGAAGAGATAGAAATATCAAATAAAACATACCCGTCGTTCAGACTAGCTGTGAGTGCATTTGCAATGGCAAATGGGAGGTACACCAATGACTGTATGGTTAATAGATATTGAAATTAGTAATCCAATCGGGTCTTCAATAGAATTACTTCATGAAAAACAAATAAAACTCTGCCACAAACATCAAAATTTATCCCTCATAAAAAAAGTAATAATAGAAGCCCCTCTCTCCACGAAGATAAGCATGATACTACCATATTGAATACAAAAGGTAGAATCTTAAAATAAACCTGCATACCATGCACATTCCGGTTTTCAAGCCCTTTGGCTCATCACACAAGTGAGCAAGAATCATTCTTCCCTGCAAAAACAAGCTTTTCATCAATAACAGTTGTACATAAAGAATTTGATTGTTCACATTAGAAATATAGGACTTCCATAGCAGAAAATGTAGAGAAATTCAATTTGAGATGAAAAAAAAAGTGCGAACCTCCAAATAGATTATAAAAAGACAAATATCTTACCACAAGGTACCCAAAAGCAAGCCCAGTTCCCATTATGACTAAATGTGGATAGTTCTTCATGATGCCTGCTGGTGACAAATAATCCCTGAAGAAAGATATATACAGCATCAATATGCCACTAATTTGATTTCTCTTTCGCCGAAGGAAAAGAAAAGGTAGACAAGGTGATAAAAGGAGTGGGACGTACCATGCCAAAACTACTCCCAAAAGAACAGCAAAAGGATAAAGCTGGGAGAAAACAACCAGAATCACATTATGATTATGGAGTAATGAGACTCAATATACAAGAATCACAAAACATAATAATAACATTACCATTGCCAATGACGATAGCATGTTGCCCTTCCTTGCCTGGACGACCTTATAAACATTCACAACACTGCATATAAGCATGAAACCACATAAGGTCTAGCTGGCCTTCACATAACTACTGAAAAGTGTACCTTTCAGCTCTGACAGTTCATATGAATTTAACAGAGAAGACAAATATAAAAGCACTTCATAAACATATTTTGCGCAGATTTACAGAAGATTGGTGTTATATATTTACAAAATTTTAATATTGATTTATGATCATGATATCAGTACATAGGCAAAATACGAGGATGAAAGTGGTAATGCAGTAACTATGAGTTCACATCCACAACGTGGGCTCATCTGTACCAACCCTGCTTCTAAAACTTTAACATATGGAAGTAAATTCATAGAAGCATGGGTATCAAACTACAGGCTCTACACAAAATAGACAACCAAAAACAAATCAACCAAAGTAAAATAAGTCAGGATGTATGCATCAAGAGTTCAGGAATTTATTGTAAAAGAAAAGAAGGAAACTGTTACAAGTGAATTTGACAAAACATTCAAATGTTGGAGAATGATAGCCACGTACTTGAATGTTACTGTTGGGAGAACAGCAAAAGCTATCATTAGTAACAGCACAGTGTTGGACATCGTAATATCTGAAGTAAGAACAGCAAAAGGATCAACTTTAGACCAACAGCTGTGAAATATTTGGACAACAAGAGCATAGACCAAACCCCTCTCTGACTTGATAATAGCTCATTGTGATAAGTGAAATATTAAAAAAACAGTACTCTTATCAATTAGGTAATGAAAGATGACCAAGTTATCTTTAAAGGAAGATCAATGAATTACATTGCAGTATCCGGGCCAAGCCTCATGAAATGTTGATTCCCATACATATGTTTGATGACAGATATAAAATTATTGTTTATCAACTAATTCATAGTCTTACCACTTAGAAAAGGGATCCAACTCAAAATAGGCAAAGACTTGCCAAATGGTTGTGCCCACCACTCAGAACCTGAAAAATGAAATAGTATAACCACATTTAAAACACAAAAATTATAGGGAAAACTAATCACTATGGTGTCAATTTCAAAGAAAAATTTCAAATTTATACATATTTGAAACAATAGCAAGACGAGTAGAATTTTACCAACAAATGCTGTGAAACAATGAGTCAGATATATCAGCATGAGACCCTCTGTGGGCCCATTCAAGGCAGGTAGTATTAGGGTATTGGTAAAGTAACTGGATCAATAAAGCCAGATATCAGTACTAATAAGATATCATCTAATTTCACATTAAAATTTCTTTTAGCATTAATCAATTACAAACATGCTATCAGAGCAATTTGAATCAACTGACTTCCCAATTCTTTCCACACAGAAAAAAGGGTGGGGTATAACTTTTGATGTGAAAAGAAACCATTATAACTTAAGAATCAAGGTACACATCAACCATATTGTTAGACTTGCTCACAGAGGGACGAGAATCTGTAAACTAAATATAAATTGAACTGAGTTAGGAAACTCACTGCTCCCAAGTTGCAAAGTAAAATGGAACAGCTGAAATCACCCAGAGCCAGAAAGTGTTTGTTCCACACATTGCAGTGCTCCCAAAAGCCAACGCTTCAAGCTAAACAAAACCATAGGCAAATGTAGTTCGGTAGTTCCATCAGATGTAACAAAAAGAAATGCATTTACAAGGTTGCAAAACAATAGAATAGAAGAAGAAACATACCGCACATGCAAGTGCATCACATCCTGCAATACAAGTTGAGAATGTTCAAAATAATAGTCATCAATCTCTAACTCTTAACGTAAATAGTGGACAGCATAAATATGATAAAGTAAATTACCATGGTCAAACAGTTCCCCAAGTGGACTTGAGGAATTTGTTCGTCTGGCTTGTTTTCCATCAACCGCATCAAAGGTCTAACATATTTGACATATGCCAAATCAGAGGATGGAAAATATCCAGATGCACACAAAAATGCATATACAATGTACCTCTTGTAAAGAGAACACATAAATTCAACATGACTTATGACTAACCTGGTATAGGAAAAGTAGCAATCCATGAGCAAAATTGACCCATCTAGGAGGAGCTGAATCCAATCTTGGTGAATATATCTGGGCAAAAACAACACAACGTAGTTCATGGGAGTTCAGTACACAATAGCATTTCTATTCTACAGATCATGCACACTGCAACAAGAGGAAATGCATTTAACACCATTAACAATAGTAAAAGTAAACATACAAATGCGTAGATGTTTAAGTTTACAATTAGCATTATAGACTAGGAAACCTAACATATATTTAAACTGTAAAATTAAGCAAATATGAATACATGATAAGAAAAGTTTTACTTACGTAGCCAAGCAGTGCAGATGTGAGTAAGAACATGAACCCTGTAAGTGTAATCTGGCAGAAATTAAAACATTATCAATATTAGAAATGAAGAGCGATGGTTACTGAAACTCATAAGGAAGCAACATAATCAGATGGAAGAAAAAACTCTACCATGTTGGGCCTGAAAATGAACTCAGAAGCGTAAATATGTGAGGCGACCAAAGGAAGAGAAAAGGTTAGCAAACTCAGCAAAAAGATTAGCACATGATAAAGTTCTATAAGCAAATGAACAGGCAATAGGAAATTTCATGACCAAATGATCATAAGCAGACATTCACAAATACATCCAAAAAGCACCCTTCAAAAATGAAACCCATAACTCTATAACTCCTAAGCTAATAGCTGCAACTGCAACACAATATATATGTGCACACAATTACACATGCAAATGCTCACATCTATAAATAAAAGTTATAAAACACACAGTGGTGGCTTTGTAATTCAACCAAAAATCCGGAACGATACATGCTAACTGAAGTCCTTGCCTATTTGGAATTATTTTTAAAAAATAAACGCATGAGATGTAAACTACCTAAAAAAGGAATAAGTATATCAAACAGGATACTTATGCCTCTTGAGATTCAGAAAAGAAATGCCCATTCTAAAGTACACAAACAACCTCAAAGTTTTAGCAGCCGATCAAACCCAATAAAACCAGTGTAACAAAGACAAGATTTTTCATCTTAACTGTAGTCATGCACAATACTCATAAGTCAGAACTGAAACAAAAACCGGGTTTTAACTTACGGCATCCACAGGGGAAAGAAATTCACAAAGCGAGACCAGAAGGGATTCAACACATATTTGGATACCAAGGAGTGATCCACACCACTATACTTGTACTTATGCAAAGCATTCACACCATGTGCCCCAATATACCCCATTCTTCCAAATCAAGCTCTTCCTTTTCGTTTCACAGACCAACCTGCACAGTAAATTAAACTAAAACAACTCAATACAAGCATCCCCACACAGACCCATCACTGCTTAAATGCTCAAAAAGCTCAAACCAAATCCAATTTCTGCAACAATATCACATTTAAGCATCTGGGTAATGCTACAAGTGCACAGAAATCACAACCCAATAAGCCATTACCATCAAAACGAATAAAGATTCAAACTTTCAGAGCTTCAAAGATTGAAAAGGCACCCAAAAGATCAGTCTTTTCTCTTCCGAGAAAATGGGCCTTCAGTACGCATGTGCAGAAACGCTGGTTCCCAAACACCAAACATCTTGCGGCACCCATCTTTCTGCTTTGGGGTTACGAAAATCGTGGTGGGAGGAGATCAGCTGTCCCCAATAAACCTGTACCAACCCTGTCCCAATGACTAATATCGCGACACCTGTCCAACAACTTAACAGAGTTGAACCCCGTTAGGTAACTAATTTTGCCCTTTTTCTTGATTAAAAAAAATATATTGCAGAAACCTACGTTGCTGCAACTAACCCAGAAACCTACCATGCTGCAAATTCCAATCCTTCATTACACCGACATCATTGAGTTTTCTTTGGAATGTAATGAGGCCACACCTCCTCTCTAACTATGTTTGAGATTGACAATACCAAATTACCAATTGATAATCTGTATGTTATGGTACTGGTTATGGCTTCGGCATAATTTTCATGTTCCTTGACTTCCTTCTACACATATGTGACGACTGGATGTAAATAGTCCATAGCGATGCGAGCATGTGAGTCACTAAACAAAGGAATTATTAGCTTGAGAATGATTTCGTTGGTCCAAAACAGACAACCCTTTCCTACACGAAGAAGTATTCCAATGTCAGATTCCTCTCTTGTTCTCCCAGTTTTGAGTTGATCAAATTCTAATTTGTAGTTATGTTTTTGACACTTCGACTCATGAGCATGCAACAAGCAGTCAATACTTTCATATATGGTGTCCGTTATAGATTACTATCTAGATTTAAGAGATACATATTGTTTTCGCAAGTTTGATATATATATATATATCGATGAGACTATCTTACTTGCATTGCTATGATATATGAGGTTTTATTATACGCAATTAGTCTGATATACATCCTTGATATTTTGTGTGTGGCCATAATTGAGTAACAAATGCGTATCATTGCACACATATATACATTAATACATGTATTAGAATTTAGAAGCACCATGTGGCTGCCTTGCAAGTTGAAAATAGGCAAAGAAAGAAAAATAGGGTTGTGAAATGTGGAGTACTAGTACCGTGAACAAATGTGCACCAGTACGTATATATATGCATGTTAATATTTCCAAGATGATGTTATTATTAAGCTGATCCGCCCTTACGTATTTCAATAAAAATAGAACCCTAATTTTTACAATGATGGAATTATAATTTACTAACAAGTCGTAGCTCACCGATATAGGGCTTTACTTCTGATCCAATCCACAACTTTCACTGTGTTCTTCAACCTCACTCACAGACTCCAGCGTAGGACCACCCTCTCCATCCAAAACGTTCACAATGTTTCCTTGTTCATCAAGCTTGACTCCCACCGGATAACGCTCTTAGACTATTTAGTGCAACCCAAAATTCACCATTGTCAGTTCTCTTAATGTTATCGGCAGGCCTTTTCAGTTGAGTGAAGAGTTCTACGTACATGGTACATCACCAGCGTTGGGTCCTTCAGTCCAAAGCTTGAAGATTTCAAATGTCGCAGATTCGGCTACGTGGAGGAAAGAACTGTCCTTGCTTAGAACATATACATCCATTTTACTTATTAAACTATCAATTCATCAATTAAATTGCTTCTATCAATTATTATTCACTGTAAATAGTTTTTCTATTTTAGTTTTTATGCAGCAGTGAGGCTCCATCAATTTAACAATCACTATTCATCGATTCAATATTTCATTTTTTGAATTTCATATAAGATAATCAATATTCAATTAGAAAACGACGCGTGACATTTTTAAGTGTCATTATCACCTAAATAATGTTACAGATTTCCAATAGGATTTCTGATGAGATTTTCGACCAACCAAAAAGTGACACGTGTGTTTGTCGGCCAAATAATGTCATTAGATTTTCGATAAGATTTTCGACGAATGATGAGTCAACTTGTAACATGATCTTCAAATTTTATGATATGAAAATGACCATAAATAAGCTTCATCACTCACTCAACCTTCACAACTCACTTTCAAATCTTCGAAACACATTCCTTTATTAATTACTTCTTCATATTTCCCCATCACTACGATGAGTTTCTTTTGCAAATTGTTGAAGCAGAGGCAACAATACAGTCAAGAGGACGCCGAGACGATGGATGCCATGATGACTAACGCGACCATGCTAATGACACATCTTGATGCTTCAGATGAACCACAAGGATGCGGTTCACGTCCAGGCCGCTCTCCTAATCACCCTAGAAATAGGGTATCTAGGGGGACAAGTCTCATGACAGATTACTTCATCGAGTGTCCGATCTTTACGACAGAAGAATTTCTTCAAATGTACCGAATGCACACCTATTTGTTCAACCGCATCATGGCAAAGCTCTGCAACCACGACCCTTATTGGCATCAAAGAGCAGATGTTGCTGGGCTACTAGGGTTGCTGCCCCAACAAAAGATGACAGGTGCCCTCCGAATGTTGGCATACGCCGCAACTGCTAATCAGTGTGTTGAAATATGCAGGATGGGCATTGGAAACCAATGAACAATAATCAATTTTATTTGATATTGTAATTTTATTTGGTATTATAATTTTACTTAAAAAAATATGACCATTTTGTATAATTTTCAGTGGGTCTTTTTTTTAAATGACCGTTGCGGCTCAAAGAGCCGTTGAACCAGACAAACTGCCACGTAGCAGCCTGTGGCTGGCCAACGGCTCTACAGCGCAGACCGCTTTTTTATTACGCACGAGTAATATACGCGCCAGAAAACACAAATGCGTGAGTCCTGCTCATTGCAGCTCTATCAGAGACGCAATCTCTGATTGACTGCCTGATTAAATTTTGGTGGGCCCGATGCATGATTTTCTTCTTCCTTTTCAATCGATGCATCCCCTTCTCTTCGTCAGTTTGTCAATTTGTTGACAAATTGACATGATTTTAGTACCAGCTGCATATACTCTTAGTGCCACACCATTTGCAAAAGCCAAGCTATTGAGCAATACTGTCACCTTCTTTGTACAAGGGTCGTATTGCAATAACCTCCCGGTTTTGTCACCGGCAGCAATTGATAATGGCCAAAACCTTAATATGGCATTGATCATGATGAGAAGACACACACAAAAAAAGAATGTAAGCAAGTTAAAGAGAAAACAAATTAAAGAATTGCAATTGCATCAGATGTAGATGCATTGGCATGGACTACGTAGTTAAGTACCTTCTTTGGAATACTGTGCTGGTGTCTGTAAAATAGACAATTCCAGTGTGACTGTCCAGAGCATTCGTAAAACGGAAAGAGATTCCATTTAGGGAAGTAGCAAGTTGTTGAGGATGACCACCATGGCGAGCTATCTTCAAGAGCCCGAAGTAGGCATCTGCAATATAGAGTTCACAAGGTTTTGGGTGGAACTTCAAACCTAGTGGCCTTCCACATATTGGTTCAGTCACATTATCCGTTGAACCATCACATATTTTCCTTTGCCTGATTGAGTAATACAAAGAAGGTGACAGTGTTGATTAATACTAGCATCACGCTTAACTTGAAGGTTCTATAACACTCTAAAAGAGGCTCACATGCAGATTAGTTGTAAGCACACGGGATAGCGTATCGAAGCAATTATTTTCTTCTAATTAAGTAAAAATAAAGTAATACAAGCAAAAGAAATATCTTAAAGAAAAAAGGTTATGGTAACTAGCTTGCCTGGTTGGGGAGGAGATGGCAAATTCCGTCCAGCCTCGGTGAGGCCTTTGCCATTTGAGAATTCTGCCATCTGAAACTCCAACATAAGGCCCTTTTCCGGACCAACTATGCTACTTGGGAGCTCTAGAGTAAAGATGGTGTTGTGTTGTAGATGCCAAAGTCGCCTGTAATATTGAATGGTTCAATCAAAACTTAGATACTAATCATATATATGGTTCTTTCTTTTCCCGTTGACTATCGAAAATTATAATTGAACTATGTGACAGGATGACAATGATAATAACATGCCTTGTTC
The DNA here is from genome assembly GCA_951800085.1 of Comarum palustre. Lineage (NCBI taxonomy): Eukaryota > Viridiplantae > Streptophyta > Magnoliopsida > Rosales > Rosaceae > Comarum > Comarum palustre. The sequence continues at coordinate 4,066,742 of OX637584.1, read as the reverse complement.
ATGCCAGAAGGCTGCAAATCACTAAACAATTAAACCTGTAAACTTGTATGTACATATTGTAGTGTATGTATTTTATCATTAAGCTTGAACTTCTATCAAACCTGTAGTTGTTGTATTTCCCTTGAATGTTTTGATACATGATTTACACGTATCTACAACTACTGCGGCTAATGTTTAGGAGATTCACAATCACACTAATCAAGCTAGCTATTAATCTAAATGACGACAGATTCTATAAAACACTTTGGGCATGCTTATTAATTTGAAATGAAACTTATTATAAATCAATATTAACAAGAATCGGTATAAGAATATTTTATGACATTCTACTGCATGTTTACTTACAATAAGGAATAAAAACGTTTATAGAACTAATTACGATTGATATGTTTACTTACAATATGGAATCATAATCAAAACTAATTTGATTACTAAAATACCCCTGCAAGAAATGAATTTAAAATACCCCTAAAATACAATATATATATAGGGTTGAGTAATTTAGAAATATTATAAATACAATACAATTTAGAAATATCCTCAATTAAAAATACCCCTAAAATATTATATATATATATATATATATATATATATATATTTAGGGTTGGGTGATTTAGAAATATTATAAATTATGTGAGCATATTTTTAAAAAAAAATCGTTGATTCAATTACCTTAATCTTGATACTCATCTCCCTCCTTGTGTATCGAATAAGGGGTTTAATTAGAAATCAATTCCTGATAAGCAAGCGAGACTCACACTCATTCAATACCTTGACATGTTAGTAAACGTCGGAATGAATTCATTCCGGAATCAATTATTACACCACTCTCAATTTCATTCCAAGTTAGTAAACATGTCCTTTATCTATTGATTCTAGATGATTCAGTGATCTGAAGAGAATTAGGCTTGATTTGAGGAAGATTGATATGCTCGCTTACACCCCCTTCAAACTTGACGGTCTTGCACGGAAAAGTTTGTAAAGCAAAAAGAAGATGACGTGGCTTGTGAAAGGCTTTTGTGAGTAGATTGGCCTGTTGGTCTTTAGAATGAATGAAGCAAACACGATGGCTTCCATTAGACATTTTCTCACGAACAAAATGATAATATTCTAATTCAATGTGTTTGGTGTGTGTGTGGAACATAGGATTTGATGTCATGTACGTTGCACTTAGATTATCGCAATAAAGCAAAATAAGAAATTGTATGAGTGCTCCAAGTTCAAATAATAAGTAGTCTAACTAAGCAATTTAGGCGCTTGCATGAGCAAGTGAACGATACTCAGATTCCGCACTGGTGCATGCTACAGCTGGTTACTTTTTAGAGCATCATGAGATAAAGTTGGTGCCAAGGAAGACCATATAGCATGAGGTGGAGCGACGAGAGTCATAACAACCAGCTCAATCAGCATCATAATAGGCAATAAGCTAAACATGTTGGTGTTGAGTAAAGGAAATGTCTTGATCCATAGTGCCCTTGATATAGCGAATGATTCGCTTAGCTGCAATGAGATGAGGAACTCGGGACTAACTCATGTATTGAGATAAAGAGTTCACAACAAAAGTGATGTCAGAATGAGTAATGGTGAGGTACTGTAAGGCGCCAACTATTTCTCGAAAGATTGTGGGATTTGCAATTGATTCTCCATCATGTGCAATGAGTAAGGCCTTTGCGGACAGTGGTGTGCTAGCCGGTTTACAAAGCAAAGAATCATGTCGTTTGAGGATGTCATGAATGTCGTTGGAAAGAGTTGTCACCATAAACCAAGAAAGTAGTGAAAAAGTCTAAGGTCTTTGATATCAAAGTTGTGAGCCAAAATATTAATGAAATTCTAGAGTAGTTGATTATTGCTTCCAGTGACCACTATATCATCAACATAGAGAATGAAAAGAATTATGTACATACCATTTTGAAATATTAATATAGAAGAGTCGGTCTTACTATGACGAAAGCCAATATACAAGAGAAATTTGCTCATACGTTTGAACCAGACACAAGGTGCTTGTTTGAGGACATATAGAGCTTTGTTGAGTTTGCAGACATAAGATGGGCTACTTTCATCAATGAACCTAGGGGGTTAAGACATTTATACATTCTCTTGCAGATATCCATGGAGGAATGCATTGGTGACATCGAGTTGGCAGAGAGGCCAACCACGAGATGCAGCGAGACTGAGCACTGTGCAGATTGTAGCTAGTTTTATGACTAGACTGTAAGTTTTGTCATAGTCAATGTCATGATGCTAATGGAAGCCTTTGGCAACAAGGCGAGCTTTGTAGCATTCCACTGAATCATTAGGGTTGCCTTTGATTCGAAATACCCATTTGCATCTGACTACATATTGTGAATGAGACGGTGGGACTAGAGACCATGTATCATTCTTTAACAAGGCATTGATTTTGGTGGCCATGGCAGACCGCTAATTCTCATCCTTAACTGCTTATGAGTAACAAGTTGGTTCCAAAATATTAATCACATAAATAAAAGCTTTAAGGGGTACTAAATAGTGTCATCTCGTCGAATAATTGGTTTAGTGATGTCATCACGGAGTCTTGTTGTCATAGAATGAATTAAGTTGAGTGTTCTAGTGGAGTTGTGCACCGGCAGAGAGGTAGCAACTTGTTCATATGATGAAGGGGGAGCCGCGGTGGTGACCGGAGGAGCAGCGGTGAATGAATTTTGTGCAGCGGTCATTGAAGGCTTAGCAGCAAAGGAGGGAAGGACGATGGAGGACGCCGGTATGGTGAAGGGAAAAGGTGGATTGAGAGTGAGGGCTGAACTTTGAGAAATTAAGGATTGTGATCGCCGTCGATATGTGTGAGTCATTAGGGGTCGAGGTGGCAGAGTTGGTGGTAAAGGATGGATTGGGCGGCCTGAGGGAGATCAGGGACGACCTGAGGCAAGTCAGGGACGGCCTGAGGCAGGTCGGGGAAGGGCTGAGGCGGGTCAGAGGTGACCTGGGATGGGTTAGAGGCGGCCTGGCCTGCAGAGGAAATCAGAGATGGCAAGTCGATTTGCGGCAGGGACATTGAGGATTGTGTAGTTTGCGATGAAGGAGGTTGATGCAAAGTTGATATTGTGATGTGTTCCTGTAAGTATACAGGGTGGATGTAGTATAGTGAGTGGAAGAAAGAGTTTGTCGTTTCAACAAGATATTGATAATTAATTTAAATCCTAACTTAATTAATCTATACTAAGAACATGAAAACAATCAAGATTCGAAAATATGATTTTTAGGATTTTCAAATAAAGACACAAAAAAAGATAACAGGCAAAGACGGAAGAACCTAGGGTGTCGAAATCAACCACTAACAATCCTATTTATGAATTGATGCAACTAATAGACTATTTCGTTTCTTTTGATGACAATTCTCGTATCTAAGTCCAGGTATGACACTTAGACCATAATTTTTCTTAAGTGTATGATTCTCTACAATTACGGCAGATGTCGTATGTCCTAGCATGCAGTCTATCCAGTTACGGCATAAATTTAACATGTAAAACTCATTACGTTCTAGAAAACAAGAGAATCATACAAATCATTACTTCAGTTACGACAATAATGTAATTCACAATTCTTAATCACAAGAACCTAACATGAACTATATTACAGTTACGCCTCAAATTCATCTTATAATTACTAGATACAAAGCTCTAAGGTGATCAATCAAAAAACTAAAACATATAACATCAATTCTAATAGTGACTAAGAATTCATCATGAAGAAACTACAAATCTATTAGTCAATTATCAAAAACACAAACAATAATGTTAGGGCATTATCCTAACCCTAGAAAAGGTTTAACAAAAGATAACTAAATAAAACATAGAAAACATGAAAAGGAGATGAAGGGTGGATGGATGGATCTCTGCTCCTTTAGGCATATTCAATGCGCGTCGAGACCTCTCTTCTCATGTGAAATTTGTGCTCCTTTATATAGAGAAGTTTTTGCTCATCTTTGGCTTCATAGTTCCTCGTAACACTTGGATTCAGACTCATTTCTTGATATGGAATGGAAAAACCTTAAAATATATTTTTTAGAAGTAGGAAACCATGTATTCATCCTCGTCTGCATTATTGTCCTTGAAGCTTTAGGGTTGACGGTCTTGTGTCACGAAACGTGAGCTCTCTACAGATGTTTGTAAATCCGAGTAGATTTTTTGATGTGACATTTCTTCATTCAAATGATCATAACTCGCTCTAGAAGTATCGAAATCGAGAACCATAAAATCCAAAATAAAGTAGACATCTGTATCTTTCCAATGATATAAGGCTCATTGTCTGATTCAATCTGAGTTCTTCGTAGTAATTCGGCGAATTTGGCTGTTCTACACAGACAAATTCTGGACACTTGGGATTGTAGTTGCCTTTCAATCCTTGTTAGCTCATTTTAAATCTTTTTCTTCCTTGTATGACAAAAACCTACAAAACACTAAAATAATGTAAATCGATCATAAACAATAGAACTAAACACAAATACAAAGGTTAAGGAGACATAAATATAGGATAATACAAGCACATCATGTTGTAGGAGGACTTGGGCTCGACAAGGAAGCCTGCGGAGGTCAATTAAAATTATGGGTGATGCTAGATGAGGATGACAATGGGCTCGGAAGTTGGTCTTGCGAAGGTGTTGTTGGGCTCATACTAGATAAAAGAATAAATTCAAACGAGCCAGAATCATTATTGGAATGTACCTATAAATTTTTGTAGGAAAAATAAGTTTCGTTAAATAAAACATGACGCGAAATGTAGACACGATTGGTAGAGGGATGAAGACACCTATAACCCATATGATGGGGACTATAACCAATAAATACACATTCAAGACTAGGAGGAGACAATTTCAAGACTAAGAGGAGACAATTTGTTGGACCTATAGTCGCCAAGATAAGAAAAACATGAACAACCAAAGACACAAAGTGAAGAATAAGGAGGAGTGTCATAAAGGCGAGTGTGCGGTGTTTCTCAATTGAGAGTTGGGGTTGGAAGGAGATTGAAGAGATAAACGGAGGTGGTGAAGCTTCAACCCAAATATTTTGAGGAACACAAGAGGTAAGTAGTAAGATACAGGCTATTGTAGCAATGTGGTGATGATTTCTTTTAGCAAGGCCATTTTTTATGGGGTATGAGGACAAGAGAAGTGTTGTTGGATGCACAATAGTGAGAGAAAACTTGGTTTACATATTATGTGTCGTTATCACTTTGGAAAAATTTGACTGAGCCATTAAAAATATTTCGGATCATAGCAACCAAGGTTTGAAAATGCATGAAGACTTCATTTTTCTGATGCATTGGATAAAACCAAGTATATCGAGAGTACTTATCTGTAAAAACACGTAATATTTGAAACCAGTCAAAGATTAGGTTGGGGACTGCCACACATCATTATAAATAACATCAAAAAGTGCATAAGCAGAAGTATGACGAGATGTAAAAGGTAGTTGGTGAGATTTTCCGAGTGCATAATCATTGCAAAAAGAATTTAAAGAAAGTTGGGATCCAAAGCAGAATCTAAGCGAGCATGAAGAAGAAGAAGGACCCAAGCGATTATACCACAGAGATGAGTGAACAGTATATAATTTAGTTTTTAGCTAATTGGTTTAGTTTGTTTTAAATAAGCAACCCCTAACCTGTTTTTTAAATAGTAAAATACAGTTTAGTTATCAATCAAATTTCAGTTTACAATTACATTATTTAGATAATATCTTACACTTTTAAGGACACAAATTAACAAATTAGGACAAGTTGATGTCCACTTGCCATCTGTCATTACATGCTTTACCAAACTACTCTTCCTAGCATATTCAATTGGATGTCTACTATCGCTGCTATTGTCGAATTAGATGTCTGTCGCTGCTACTGCAAAATTAGATGCTCGTCGCTGCTACTGCCTTGAACGCTCGTAGCTGCAGCTGGCGAATAGAACGATGTTATTGCTGCTACTGCCTTACATAAGAAAAAACTTCTGCTACTACTACCAAATTTGTATAGTATCACACAATGACAAATGTAAGGTAGCTGCTGCTGATTAAATAGCTACTACTACTACCAAATTCACCAGAAAAAAAATATGCTACTACCAAATGTACAGTAACAGAACTCTTACACATCCAAATTTTGATAATCTGTAGTAGCAGCAAAATCTGATAATCTGCAGAGCAGCAAAATTTAATGTTCTGCCTCAACAGTAGCAACAAGATCTTTTGATCTGCAACAACAGTAGCAGCATGACTTGATGATTTGCATCAACAATAGCAGAAATACTTGATGATCTACAACAACAGTAGCAGCAAGACTTGATGATATGCATCAACTATAGCAGCAAGACCTTTTGATCTGCAGTAACTATAGTAGCAACAGGTTTTGATGACATGCAGCAACAGTAAAAGCAAGACCTGATGATTACAGCAATAGTAGCAGTAAGACTGAAAAATTAAGAATTGGATGACGGTAGCTAGAGAGAGAAGAGCCTATTGGAGATGAGAGAGAAGATCGAAGGTGATAGAGAAAATCAGAGGTGAGAGAGAGAATAGCAGGTATGAGAAAGATGAAAATAATATGTGGCTATGAATGATTGAGGATAATAAAGGATGAGGTGCGTACCTTTTGATATAGAATTTGGCAGTTTAGTCATTTTTTAACAATAATCTGGGTCAACCTGTTATAATTTGGTTTTGGGCTTGAGCCGGTGTCCTAATTTATATAACAAATTATGAAAAATGGTTTTTTGTGTTTACAAATTTAGTTGGTTTATTATATGTAATTCTCTTTTTTTTAAATTGTGATTATTTAAACTAAAAAATTTAAATAAGCAATTTTAAGATTTTACTAAATAAAAATTATATCTATAATGTTGATTATAATTTATAAGTAATTATAATCCTTAAAACTTAATACCAAATTAGGTCTTATTTGAGATCGATGAAGATTGCATAAACTAGTACACATATGTAATAGGAAAATCGCATATAGCGCTCCTTTTTGTTGGAAATTGCTTAACTGTTTATTTGGAAGAACCAACATGCACGCTACGAAACTCAGATTTATATCAAGCTATATATCTAATTAATTTAAAATAAACCCACACCAACATATGCATTCTGCGCCGATCCCATCCACAGCCTTCCGTTGTGTTCTTCAACTTCACTAACTGACTGAAGCAAGGCTGCAGCACTATCTTTTCCATCCAACATCTCCAAAACATTTCCTTCCTCATCAAACTTTGCTCCTACAGGATCTCCTAGCAGAGTAGATATTGCTCCTCCTGCTACTCCGTTGTTCATCGCAACCCAGAATTCTCCATTGTCATTTATCTTGATGTTGTCCGGGAACCCTGCTAGTTGAGCAAAGAGTTCCAAGGTATTAGCTTTGCGTCCTCGAAGCCACAACCTGAGGATCTTCAGCGTGCCGGTTTCGGCTAAGAGGAGGAAAGACTTGTCCTTGCTAAGAGCCACACCATTTGGAAATGCCAATCCCTCGAGCAACACGGTCACCTTCTTTGTACTAGGGTCGTATTGCATTAACCTTCCAGTTCTGTCTGCTGAGATGATGGACAATATCCAAACACTATGCCATGGTGAAAGAAAAGAAGAAGTATTAAGAAAGCTAATCTGGTGAGTTATGAGATGAACAAAAAGATGAAAATTAAGAAACAAAGGGTTAATTATGCATATATACAATACCTTCCTTGGAAAATAAGGCTAGTATCTGTAAAATAAACCAGTCCAGACTCGTTATCAACGTCCAAAGCATTTAAGAAATGGAAGGGGACTCCTCCTGCAGAGTTTGCAAGTTGATGAGGACAACCGCCGTTTGGTCCCGTCTTAAGGAGCCCAAAATAGGCGTCTGCAATATAGAGCTCACACGTTGTGGGGTTAAACTTCAGACCCAGTGGCCTTCCGCAGATCGGTTCATTAAACTTGTTGGTTGAGCCATCGCATAGTTTCCTCGGCCTGGTTGAATCAACAAAACGATCACTCTCCGTTTAGAGTGCATGAACAACTTAAAGTCTTAAACATAGCATGATGCAAGTAAACCCAAGTATATAATTAATTAATGCATGATATATATCTTAAACTCATGAGATCGAGTTGGCAAAGCTTTGCCTGTTGGGGGAAGTGTAGGCAAACTCTTTCCACCCCTTTAGGGGTTCTTCCCATTTGAGAACTGTACCATCTGAAACCCCAACATAAGGTCCTTCTCCACGGCAGTCGAACGCGACGCTTTCAGGCCCGACTGTGTTATACGGGAGATCGAGCTGGTGGTAGTTCCTGAGGCTAGCAATATTGGAGAAAGCTAATGCAGGTTTGGATGTCGAAGTTGAGACTAGGATGAAGATCAGTCGTAAACAAGACGGGAGCAAGTAGAATGAAGCAAAATTAGGGTTCATGGCTGAAATGGTTATGCAGGCGAGTGCTATGATGATCTAGTACTAGCTACCTCTGGCTGCTATTTATAAACAGCGTTTTGCATATCATTTCCCAACAACTTGGGATATATGTCATAGCCACGGCAAGTGATTCAGTAGAAATGCTGGGTTCACCCACGAGTACATGCATGGCATATATATGTGACACGTCATATAGATGTTTGAACGTTGGGTTGGTAAATTTTAAACGGAGCTACATTGACAAAATCGTGAGAAACTAACCATTAAAAAAAGACATAATGAAGGCACTTAACGGAACAATTTTTAGATTTATAAATTAAATCTTTAAGGTATAATGATTTGACTCGTCTATTATATAGATATGTGTAGCATGTGATTGATTTCTGACCACAGAATAAAGGCATGAGAACTAGTAGAAATGAGAGTGAGTGATTGGGACGATGATTAGCATGAAATGTCGATATATAGAAAAGATTTTTTCATCACGATTAATCTAAAAATAATGATTATCTGTCATGATAAATATATATGTATCTTGTAAATTCAAATTTTAATCGAGTTATTAGTCGAAACATAAGCACTTATAGTTATATTTAAAAGTTCAAACCAATGTACGCATATGTTGGACCAGTATAGATAATTTCAGATACATGAAGGCACACAAGATGAAACTTGAGTAACCATAGTCATCAAACGGGAGCGACAGCCTTCAATTCAGTCGGTCCCGGATCTATAATGAACCCGTCCCTTAATTCTTCGACATGGTCCCCTTTAATTTGGTGGGAATATATTGTTTTACGATCGATCGAGTTGAACCGGCTGGCTAGGTTTCTTACATATATATATATATATATAACGAGGGATTTTTTTTTTGACATATATGATAAATCGGTGTTTACATTAATTTTTTGATTATAAAATTATATTTTTACTGTTTAATATCTATATAATTATGATTACACTAAATTGGTAATTATTAAAATGTTTAAAACTTAAAACATGAATGATGTTATTGACAACTTGATTCCCTCCTCCCTCTCATCCTTCGCGTTGAGAGCAATAAGAAAACTGAGAATTATTGATGGGTGATATTTTGTTGTCATACGAACACATTGAGTGTTTAACTGTTGATGTTTGATCTTGTATTATCAGGATCTACTTTGGGCTTCCTTGATTGTATTTCTTTTGGACTTCATGATTTTTTTTCTTCGTCGTTGTTCCTTCCCATTTGGTTGCTGCTGTGTGGTTTTGACGTCTTGTTGCCTGTTTGGGCTTGGCCTGATGTCTTAGGATGGGAGCCGAAGACACTAATCAAAGTAAACATGCTAGCTCGATCAAGAAAGACTCCATTTAGTCTTCCATTCAACAAGAAAGATAGGAGTAAGTAGAGTATACTAGTGTATAATCTCACCATTTTTGAACGCCATTATTAAGCAAGGGGTAAGACTAGAGTGGATTAATTCATGTGAACGACATGATACATCAACTTTATAAAACGAGTCATCAAAGTAGTAATATTAATCTTTAAAATTGTAATATGAGTCATTAAAATTGTAAAAAAAATAGTTACAACATTAGTCATCATTTGTCCTTAAAGTGGTAATTGAGTCCTCAAAGTTGTAATTATCACTTTAAGGACTCAATTACCACTTTAATTAAGTACACATTTTACCACTTTAATAACACATGATGACTAATCTTGTAACTAGAAAATTTACAACTTTAAAGACTCATATTACAACTTTAAGGACTAATATTAGAAATAATTAGAGAAAAACCCAAATAAAAAATCACCCTCTCTTAAAATAAACTCATTCACTTTTCGTTTTTAAATTTACATCAAATGCAATGATTTAGCATGTCTTATAGATTTTATTTCAGAAATTTAAATTTATTTTAATTTTTTCACTGTCATTTTTGTTCTTCTAATGTTCATTTTGTTTTCTACCTTTAAGTTAGGTTACAAATAGAGGAATTGAGTTTTGGGTATAGGGTTTTAGGTTAGGGGTTAGATTTTAGGATTTAGGGTTAGGGTTTATAGAGGAATTGAGTTTTGGGTATAGGGTTTAGGGTTTATGGAGAAATTATTAGGTTTTGAGTATAGGGTTTTAGGGTTTAGTGACAAATCTTGTAATTTAATTATTGAACATGTTCTATTTCTAAGATTAAATATAAATAGATTTTTTTTCAATAAATCAACCGAATTAATAGGTGGGTGTATTTTAAAAGAATGTAAAGAGGTGAGTTTAATCTAAAATATGCCTAATAAATTAGATGTATTGTCAAATACCCTATAATATTACTACCTTAACGACTCATTTTATATAATTGATGCATCATATCATTCACATAAAATAATATATGCTAAAATTTCTCTTAAGCAAGACCCTATCAACCTGCCACATCAGGCAACTCCGAGTGGTCGATAATAATGAATACAACAGTTCTGCATGTTCATCAACTAGACTCATTCGTCAAAACTTGAACGCAAATTGCAAAATATATTTCCGATTATTGCACACATATCAACGATGTCATCGACCGATCGATGCATGCATTCATGTCGTGGAAATTAATACCGAGTCAACTGATCAACCGGTTCAAGCAAAACCAAAAGTACCATCCCGGTTCAAAAAGAAAAGAAAGCAAAACCTGGATAAGATGGATGATCAGTCCTAGGCACGCAGCTGCTGATCACAAATGAAAGTCTAGCAAGCTAGCTACCTTCCCAAATGCAGATGGTTTTCACGTATACTAAACACTAGGGTGGAGGATTGATACCGAAATTCTGATACCGATCACGATCATCCTGTACCGAATCTGATCGGGTCGGGACACAAAGTGAAAAAATGTTGTCTTCAACCGTACCGAATCTCAAATTTAGTAATCGGTTCAGGATCCGTATGAGCTAAATAGATATCGAATGTCTCGAACAGTCCTGAATCCTTTCAAATTTATAATTTAATTTACTAGTTTTAAAGAAAAAAATTATATATTTATAATAAAAAAAAATTAATCTTCTTAAAGTGATGAAGTCGCCTAATTATGTTAGTTTGTTAATTTATGTTAAGAAAAAGTGTTAAATATTGCATAAATATAATACAAAAGTAATTGTTTAATTTATAGATATAAAATCCTAACTTAAAACCTTATGTCCAGATTGGTCCCGAACTTGTCCTGAATTTGTTGGTATCGGGACGGTTCAGTACCAAGTCTTAAAATCACACATCTCGTCCTATACCGATACTGAAAAAAAAATCAGGATCAGTATCAGGATATGTCAAATCACGTACCGTCCCATACTAATCCCACCCTTACTAAACACGATCTAGTAATGTATGATCGACATTGTGGATCAACTGCGGATGCAACAAGGTAGCAATATATATATAACCCTTCCAATAAGGGTTCTCTTTTTTTGACATAATTACACCAACTTTTTGATCACATATCAACATCTTCACCGTTCAATATTTAGATGCATATATGTAGATCATATATGCAAAAATTTCATCTAATTTGGTGATCTTTAAGGCTTCAAATTAACTGAAATCAATTGACGGATCAAATCTGTCAAACCTGAACCGTTCATGTTTTAACTTTTAATTCGCAGTTTTGAGCACCTTAACAATTATCAATTCGGATGAAATTTTGCATAAGTCATCTACTTATATATAACTACATATTAAACAGTAGAGATGTGATTTTGTGATTAAAAAGTTGGTGTAAACCTCAATCCCTCATATATGTCAAAAAAATGATCCCTCATTGAAGGAGACTATATATATATTCAACTACGGATGTAACAAAGTACGTACTTACCAATATATATAGGGGTGGGAAAAAAGCCCGAAGAAGAAAAAAACCAAGCTCGGGATCGGACCGACGGGCAGGGCAGGGCCGGGTTTTTTTTCCGGGCTCATGTGATTTTAGGTGACATAGGGACCGGGTTTTGTTATGTGCGGGCCAAGCTCGGGCCTTCGAATTTTTAACCAAAAAACCCTGAAGCCTGGTATCTAATATGTCATTCTCTGATTGGGTGTCCTAAACTAATATCGTACATTCAACCACACTAAAAACCTACCCTAAATTCCCACACATTCGTTGACAAATTTTGTTCGGGCCCGGAAACCTGGCGAGTTCGGCCCGTTTTATACCGGTCCAGGCTTTACTTGGACCCTACAGATAACACACCCGGGCCGAACTTAATCTGGGTCCTGATTTTTTAACGACTAAACCCGGCCTACCATACTATCACCGGACCGGGCCCGGGCCCTACAAAAATTAACTTGGGCTGAACCCATGCCCAGCCCTATATATATATAGCTCTTCTATTGTAGGATCCCTATTTTTTAGTTTATTTATAGGGATAGACATTCAACAAACTTTTCGATCACATAACAACATCTCCACCGCTCAATATGTAGATGCATATATATATATCATTTCTGCAAAATTTCATCAAATTTGGTGATCGTTAAGGCTTTAAATAACTGAAATCATTTGACGGATCAAATCTGTCAAACTTGAACCGTTAATGTCTATAATTTTAATTTGCAGTTTTGAACATTTAAACGATCACAGTAAAGACTATACTACTTTATCATAGTATCAGAGCGGGTTACCTATGTCCACGTGTAAAGTCTAAATGTCACACGTGCTGTGACATGTTGAGATATAAATCTCACATCAAGAAAAATGAGATTAATTAGCAACTTACCAACAATCTAATGGGATTCAATATAATAGGATGCACGATTATATCAATCGAGTACTAATTAGTTCTTGTGGTACGTACTTACCGTTGGAAAAATGATAGAAATAAAATATTTTTTATAATCATTTTGATAGTTAAATGTGAATGAAAATAGTCACCAAAGTAATGCATGTAATGGTTGATCTTTCAACTTCATTGTCTTTTGGTTTTTGTAACAACATGAATCAATGACATGGTAGTGGTCTAATAAAAAGTTGTAACCTTATTCATGACATTCAAGTTTTCCTTTATTCCTACCAATATAAATGGGTGACTGATTATGTGCATTTTACACACGTAATTACTACTTAAACACTTGAATAAAGCTAGTCATTAGGTTAATTAATTTGCAGTTAATTTATTTTGTAGAAAATAAGAAGAATACGGATTTCATCGGGAATTAGCAATATCGGAGCAAAATGAAGTTATTCTCAAAAAGAAGAAGAGAAAGAATTTGTGATTAATCATATAAATTGGTAATTAATCAATTAATTAACCAATTGGTTAATTATGATTGCTAAAGCCAAAACGTGCTCATTTTCCATTTCATTCCCTTCTCATGTGCTAATCCCACTTCTCTTCCAATGATGAGCTGCCATGTGGCCTGAACTTTCAATTCCTCTACAGCTACACATGTGGACCATCGTCAAATAAATATTCATCAATCTCTATTCTTTGAGAGAGACAGAGGAGAACCCAGACAACCGCAGTCACCAAAACTAAAGGGAAAGGCTTCTGCCCTCTCCCTCCAACCATATTCTCATCCTCCACAATCTTCTAGTTTAGTTAGATTTATTATCAGAAATCAAGGACTTTCTCGTTACTTAAAGGATTCATCATCAAGAGCACCTCCTCTTCAATTGGGTAGTTGGGTGAAATGCTTACTTAGGTTCATACTAGCTCATAGCTTAAAGTGACCAAGCTAGCTCTCTCCTCTCTTCCTTATTGTCTATTCTTTATCTTATATGCTTTGATTGATGTATTTGATTATAGGTAACGAGTAATTCTATTTTGAAAGTTAGGGTTGTGAATCCCTAAACTCATTTTACATTAATGTTGGTACTTTGATTGATATAAATGCAATTCATGTTGTGTATGCTTTGAATTCAAATTTGTTGTCCTTAGAAGCATGTTTCTAGGATTTGTCACCCTTTGAAATCATGTTGTGGACTATTTGATGAGTCAATTAGTAAATTGACAACTTATTAGTCTTGTGCATCTATGATTTGAAGTGTGGTAACCATTAGCTAGCTTAATTGTAGCTAAACTTGCTTGAGTCTCTATTATCTTGTACTATATGCCTCTAAACTGGATTTTACGGCCTTAACCCGGCGTAATGTTCATGTTAGAGAGTCGATTGTGGCCTTAACTGGCATAATCGATACACCGAACGGATAATTGGTCTAGTTGCCTTAACCGGTACTAGATACGAGACTTAACACAATATGATATGCATTTGTGAAATTGGTATTGATGTATGCAAATGAGTTAGGGTGGATCACCCGACACTCCCATATTCCCATCATTTCTAGTTCATTAGTTAGTAGTTTATTTATCATTTTGTTTGTCGTCAATTTAGTTTATTCCTCATTCGATCTCACTTAATATCTCGACTCATTGTAATTACCCATCATTAGGCATTTAGTTTTGATTAGGCTTTGGTGAGAACTAGAGTCGAGCAATATTAAGGCTTAGTGTCTTAGTTTATCATTTTCTATTTGTTTTATTTTCTTTGCTAGGTGATTTTAGCTCCGATTAGTCTAGGATTGTGGGTTAGCCACTAATCCTCGAGGTTTGATAACTTGGGCAATTATATTTTCCTATCTTGACAACGATACGTTCGCTTGCGTGAATTATATCCAATTCAGTGACTTCATCCCTCATTCTAAACACACCAACTCAAAGCATCTTTCATTACTTGAGTTCTCTTTCTCTCTCTCTAAGTTGTGTTCTGGTGATAGACGAAGGTACTTCAAGTTCGTTCAGTGTCCTTAGTAGCATTGTAGTTTCAAAGGACGAGCAGTTGTTGTATCCTAGAAGACAAGTGTCATCAAACCTTTGCACCGAAGATGAGGCATAATTTGTCTTAAGAAAAGTGTGTGTGACACACGACTCGACTTCCTTCAACATCCTCCTATCCTTAAATCCGAGTTGGTAGCATTGGTAGCCAAATTAATATTGATGTTGCCTTTATTTTGTGTTACCAATTGCGAATATTGTTGATATGAATCAATATTAACTTGTATTGTTAACATTTTCAGAAAAAAAAAATTAATTATGAGAAGTCTGTTGACGGGAGTAGCTCTTCAACCCAAGTGTTAATCATTCCTGCTGTTGTTGCTGCTCATGTACATGTGTCGGTGTCTCATGGTGAGAAACCTGAGAAGTTTAATGGGTTGCACTTCAAGAGGTGGCAACAAAAGATGATGTTTTATTTGACCACTTTGAAGAACGACTATGATACCATTGAGCTTGAAGAAATGAGTCAAGTGGCTCTCTTATGCACTCAAAATCTTCCTGGTCAGAGACCAAAGATGGCTGAAGTGGTACGAATGCTTGAAGGAGATGGACTCGCAGAGAAATGGGAAGCTTCTCAGAGAGCTGAATCAAACAGGTGCAGAACCAACAATGACTTTTCGTCTTCTGAGCGATACTCTGATCTCACTGATGACTCTTCATTACTTGCACAAGCAATGGAGCTATCTGGACCAAGGTAAAGGTACTTCAGAAATGCATAGGCAAAAGACATAATACAAGTTGATACCGTGAACATGAGTCGGTCAACATTGAGTTTGTTGTAATTAGCATCATCACCATCAATAGCTCAAAAGAGTTGTGTTAATATCGATTGTACGATATGAGAAATCTGACATGTAGATTTGACTGTGCTACATGCCCTTTTCGATTATTCTAGAGTGAAAAAGTATTCCTGAGACTCCAGTTTGAGGTCTTCAGATTGTAAGAATAATGTTCTCGGATTAAATTTTGTCTGCTTGTTAAATTTCAATGGCAGCTTGCATAGAATTTTTGGATTAGGGACTTATTTGGATTAGGAATGCACTCTCTTAAAGTTAATAGTCATATTTCTGCAAAAAGATGAATAACCAAATAAAAACTAAATGGCATTTGTTAAAGTCCTCAAGAGGTTCATTGTTCATATATCAAAGGCACAACAGAAAGAAGGCACTTCCAGAAATTCTTTTGTTCCTGCCAAACCAGCGTATATATTGGTCACATTAAAACCAGTAGAACAAAATGAAACTGTCTGCCATGGTCCTAGATTTCTACTATCATGGAACATGTGCTTATCTAAAGCCAAAACCATATCAACACATTGGCATTTCTCAAAAGATATTGAATTGAACAAGCACAACAGAAGCCCAGCTTGCCAGCTCTGTCAAACAAAATCAGACACAGTACCTAATCTTGGATGAAAACAATTCCAGCCTTAGGAGACGTCCTTGTAAAACTCAGCAGCGCAGTGACTATTATCAAACGTGCCTCCATAGTAACAAACACACAAGGCATGATACTCATGAACTCAAGCACTGGTGATGTTCTCAACAGAAATTTGATAAATTCCATCTCATGTGGCAGTCCGGATATATCTGTCATCTTCACGACTTTAAGTTTGTGGAATGTGCAATCTGAAGGGCCTTCTTTCTCCCAGAAGTCCAAATCAGGTGATTCCATTGATGTTAAAGAGGATCCCTAAGTTTGGCAGTAATCTTTACTATTAACTGAAGAGTAAAGTTGAAAATTAGAACAGCTCTGAGTAATGAAAATGTAAGAATGAAGGATAACATAGTCACAATAACTTACCGAGAGTTGAAGTTCCTTTAAATTAGGAGAGTTTGTAATCAACCAAAGAACAACTAGTATCTCTTTCATATCTTCAAAACTCACTAGATATAATTCAATACTCTTTAGATGGTTATATGTAATTGGAAGAACTCCTGGGTCTTTACCTACGCTCAAATACTTGAAACAACAAAAAATATAAACGCAGAAATAAGAAGAGTATTGCCGTCGTGAAACATAAATACAGCTATGGTACATACGCTTGAATATGAAATGCAAGTATGAACAAAGAAACAAAAGCATCTCATATTTTTACCTTAGTAAAGTAGATATGCCCAACAAGCCTCTCAAGGCGTGGTATGCCACCAAGAAACTTGATAAACTTGCAATTTGAACTGTGCTCGGGGTTCTCCCCATTTTCATCAGTCATGTACAAAGCAACAGATAGATCAACCAAAAGTGCAGTATTTTCAAGAGATATGTCCTTAAACTCACCTTCAAGACTCAAGTGCTTGAGGTTTGGAGCACAGATATTTAAAGATAGGCTATCAAAGTATGACAAAGACAGAGACTCAAGTAGAGGGCAACTAGATATAAGACTTTCAATTGCCTCAGGAGCAACCAAAACTTGATGAAGATTAAGGCTTTTCAAACACGGAAATCCTTTAAAATAGGAGGTGGATCCAACTCGCAGCGAAATAAATCCAAACATGTCAGCCTTTCACAATGAAAAAGACACCAATGCACCCTAAACCACTCGCCATCTTCTCCCAATTCAAGAACCATTTCTTTGATGCCATTCCTCGAAGGGATAAGTATCCATTGATCTATATCCAGGCAGCTCTGCAAGATCGAAGTACAGACCTGGAACTTGTGAATAGGCCTTGGTGAAGAAAGAGCGCTCAAGTTAAAAAATTGACGAGGCTTTTTTCGTCAACTATTGGGTCACCGGATTGAGCAACACATTTCTCATCGAATACAAGATCAGTGAGTGTAGTCCATTTATATCTCCATTTCCTCAACAAGCAGCTAATTCTAACAGCATCCCTTATCCGTAAATACGTGAGAAAGCTCTCTGTAATGCTCTGAGGCAGATTGCTTATCAAATCAAGATCCGGTTTCTCGCCTATTTGCATACTCCAACTAAACTACTACAAAGAAAACAATCAGTTCTAGAATTTCTTTCAGTAAAAAATAAAATGCAATCATACATTCATCAACTCCAAAAAAATCACAAATTCTGAGGGGACACCATAATTTTCACCATCAGGTCTGAAACAAAAACAATTCTAGACATCAAGTGAGAGTCTTTGCTCTAAGTTTTAGTGAATGCAATACACAAAAGCCTTCAAATTTGTTTCCTTTACATTTCTACATAAACCCTTCAAAGTTTCACTGACATTTATCATTCTCTAAATCAAACCATGCTCATCAATCAAAGCCCATTTGAAATTCCATTGAATCGTACCAAACACAAATAATCAAAAATCAAATCTTTGGAGAAAATTAAAGGACAGAAGCAACAAAATCCGACCAAAATTTAAGACTGAAAGCTTTACCTTGACGAGGTTTCAGATTTGCTGTCTTCTCCAAAATGTAAGACTGAAACCTCAACCTTAATAGTTACTCTGTGTCAGGTCTCAAGAGGTGTACGCGGCGGTTGGAGACAAAACTCGGTTTAACACCTTCTGGTCGGGTCATTTTACATAAAAATAATAAAAAATAATACACCAAATTTATAAATATATTATTTATACATTATCCTATCATTTTAAAAATAAATATTAATAAATTAAGACAAACTAATATTTATATATCATCAACGAGAAACATACTACTACATATAGAAAAGTGCTACTGCTGATGCTATTGTAACTTTTTTCGACAATTTTCTTGTGCTAGCTCGTTGCTACTATTGACTTTGATTCTAAAGCACTGCTATTGTCAAGCTGCTACTATTAAAGTTGTATTAATGGTGCTACTATTGCTACAGAACTTCATTTGTATCAATGTTACTGTTAATTGTAGATTTGAATCTTGACTGCTAGTCCTGCTACTACTGCAATTACTCACAATTACTGACAAAGTCCAGCCATAACTCAGCCTTCTTGCTACCTCTTGTGGTCATAAACCCAAGCATATCATCTCTCCCCAACCCTCCTTTTCATATCACACATCCTCGTCTCCGCCGACATCAACGTCGACGAGAGGCAGCGCTAATACTGTCGTGTCATCTAGAGGCAGCGCTACTGCCTTGTCACCTGATCTTTTCATGTTCGAAATCCTCCAGATCATATCATCTCCAATGAAGCTAGTAATCCTAGCTACTCTGATCTCCAACCATCAGTCTTTTCCAAGTCATGAAGACGTCATATCTCCATCTGAATGAGTAACGCTGACGACAAGGATGATGAGCTGGAATCGAGATTAATAACGACGACGAATGGTTGTTGGTGCTGATCTCCACAAGCCATGGTTGCCGATCTCGACCATTTCTACCAACCTTAGTCCATGGTAGGAGCTCTGATGCTTTGATTAACGACTATGCCGGCATGAAAGAGGTCGATGAACGTTGGTTGTAGGGTGAGTCCGGTTTTGATTCCCAAAGAGAGAGAGAGAGAGCTGAAGTTCAATTTGAAGAAGAAAAAAAGAGACGAGCAGATCTTGACGACGAGGGAAGAGGAATATTGGTCAAGAGGGTATAATGGTCAATTGATACATATAATCCAGATCGAGCTTGATACTCTCTTTTTGGGTCTAAGTCTAAGTCTGTGTCCTAATTTGTTTAAAAATTATTAAAAGTGATTTTTTGTGTTTTAAAATTTGATTGGATATTACTATGTTATTTTCCCTAATAATTAATAGCTGAATTGGGCCTAAGCATCGGCTAGGCGGAGCGGTGTGCCTGCTCAGTTAAGACGTAGGCGGGCTGGACGGGTTCATCTTAAACTTTAATTCTTTTATGGGGTATTTGACTATACACTCAATTTACTAGGTCTATTTTAGATTAAACACACATCTTTACACTCTTTTAAAATACACCCACCTATTAATTATGTTGATTTATTAAAAAAACCTATTTATATTTAATATTAAAAATAGAACATGTTCAAGAATGAAAATTGCAAGACTTGCCACTAAACCCTAAACTCTAAAACCCTATACCAAAAACTCAATTCCTCCATAAACCCTAACCCCTAACCTAAAACCCTATGCCCAAAACTCAATTCCTCTGTTTGTAACCTAACCTAAAGGTAGAAAACAAAATGAACATTAGAAGGGCAAAAACGATAGTGAAAAAATTAAAATAAATTTAAATTTCTGAAATAAAGTCTATAAGACATGCTAAATTATTACATTGGATGTAAATTTAAAAATAAAAGTGAATAAGTTTATCTTTTTTAGGATGAATTTTTTTAAGTTTTTCTCTAATTATCTCATCTTTTAGATGCCAAATGACTTATATACCACTCAACGAACTTCACTGTTATGTTCTGAAAGTTTAGGAAGCTCAAGACCACCTTCAACCCACCTCTCACTATTTACGAATCAAATGGTGATACAATTTGATAACATTGATATCATAGAGTTGGAAAGTTGACTGAAAGAGATGAAATTGCTTGAGATAGAAGTATTTTAACTCTGGAATTCATCTCTTTTTTTGTTAAAATTAGCAATTGAATGGAATGAAACCATGACCTAATGCAAGTAATCCCACAAAATTTCAAATTTTCTACGTCACCCTTGGTTCAAAAACTCTCAAAAGAAGCTCTCTAGCTCATATATGATTCTACCATCTCTTAACTGTTAACTGTGTTTTTCCGGGCAAGGATAGTACTGCATTAACTCAGGTGGGGAAAGTTGACAAGTCTGTTAACTTTTCAAGTCAAATCAGCTTCGGTTTGAGAAGCCCTTGTATACGATGAAGACTCCTAAAATGCCAAAAGCAAGCGTTATTGCAAGAGGAACTGTGAAGGATTCATGACGAGAATCTGTGCCTTTACTGTTGTTTGTTCTTGGCAGTCTTCTCTCTCCCATGCTTTCCCGGAGGAGATTGTTGAGATTGTCTAACTGATGCATGATTTGACGCTGTCCCTTTGTAATATTTGATATCTGACAGAGTTACGAAGTCATTACTTGACCCTTTTACTAATATGTATGGTGATAATACACAATCATTCCCCTGCAAACTGTAATAGAGTAACTGAGGAAGGTCAAGTATAGTACCTCTTCCAGTGCTGGAGTCTCCTTAGCCAGCTGGGCAGAAGACGAAGAATTAGGCATTATAGATCCAGTTAAAGATCCATTGCCTAAGCCAGAGATGAAATAAGAAGTGGGAGCGGAACCATTGCAGGTTTCAGCCAGGTTTTGTTGGCTAGAACTTTTCTTCACAGTCAACTTGGAATTCAGCTCTTCAATTCGGTTCGTAAACTCATCCATTCTATCATTCAGCGAGGAAATATGTTCTGATAGCTGAGTAATGACTCCCTGCCACAATAGAAAGGAGGGGAAAAAGAGAAATAGTCTAAGTGATCACATTAACAAGTGGCTCCAATGCCGAAAGCAAAAATAATGACCATAAGGCCCACTCTAGTACCTGGCTTGCTAGTGTTGCTTGTGATTCTGAATTTCTGTCATCAAACCTTTGACCATTAGAATATCCAGTGAGCCTGGATGTACTCTTGTCCCTTTGGTTTGTATATGACTGTGACATACCACTGTCCATAACAAACTCGGGTCTCAGTTTTGGGCAGAAATTGAAATAAGCAGAAACAGACAAACTTGCATGTTATAAACAAGAATGATGTCTTTCTGAATATTGACAGAGACCCAATGCTTTCCAATAGAAGTGAGATTTTTATTGAAGTACTGGACTCTATTTCATGTCATGAAGATCGCTGATTGTTTAGATAAGTTAAGGGGAGAAAGAACCAAAAAATCAGTATTTACATGCCAAAGCATCCATCTCCTGTGAAGAAAATAAAACCTGAAATTCCATTTAACACATTAACACACTATCACTTTCAAGATGCTGGACTGACGCTTATGTTGCCTACTCAAACAATGTCTTCTGACCATAAAATAGTAAAAACACAATGCAATTCTAACCAGATAGATAAAATTTTAGAAACACCCTAAACGTCCCTAACCACCCCTAAATTTCAATATAGAAACAATTATAGGCAGATTGAAAATCAAACCTCTTTAGATGCTTATTTCTCATGACAGCTGCAGATACTCTAGAAAGTGCGTCTCTGGGGCTCAAAACAAGATCTTCATCTAGGCTAAGCTTTGTTTTCAAATCATCTGGCAAGGCCTGAGAGATGATCGGAAGAGAAAAAAAGGCAAGTTATGCTTTGGACCACCATAATATCATCCCAGATAGAGTAACTGATGTAGAATTCCTACCATGACTTCATTCACGAGCTTTTCCAGTTGAATTTGTTCAATGTAGGTACGAGGGATGTATGAACCTTCCAAGCCAAGCTGCTCCGCAACACATCTTACAACTACTCGATCCTTTCCTTGCACCTTTTACCGAATATGTAATAAATTCAAATCATAATAGATGTAAGAAAGAACAAATGAAATTAGAAAATATGAACCATAAGGTTATGATTTATGAAAGCCATCAAAGAAGGCACTAGAATTATAATCCATAGATCTAACACTAAAATTTAATCAAGCAAGAATTGAGCATATTGAATGTTACAGAATATCTGTTCGATATCCTATACATGTCTTCATGTTAGAACTAACAACAGATGTTACTATGCAGAAGATATTATCAGCATGACCAGCAAAAGAAAATTGGAAAATATCACAAGGCATGACCATTTAGTAAGCTCCTCATTAGGAACAATATCAGTTTTGGTTTTTGATTCTCATATCTCTCCCTCCTTTCTCCCTTACGCTTTTTATCTCTGATTATGATTAACCGGCCCTAGTTACGTATCAGTGCAATTAAGAATAATATTATGAGAAAGTAGAAAGCATCCAATCTTATGTGGTATCCAGATATAAAATCATAAAAAGAGAAAAACAGCAAACCTGAATATATCGACGATTTAGTTGCTCCAGCCAATCAATTTTTACACAGACACCATCATTGGAGAATACATGACTGCTTCTCTTAAGAATAGTTGCAATTGTGTATCCCAGAGCCATTAGTCCACCAAGAAGACGCACACTGACTTCAAAAGTTATTCTTGGTGATATAACAAATGGATTATCCGTCACCCACTCCTGAAATATACATTACACTGTCTAATCATGTATATGAAAATAAATCAGTTTTGGCTATGCAACTCTCTTATAAGTTATAATTAAACAACATACAATTTTGACCTCTGTAAGTCCTCCCTATCTCATCTCACACAAAATACAATAACTGAGCTTTGAGCAAACCTCAAACATGAGACTATATTTTCCATCTTTATCTCGCATCCTCAAATATGATTGGCAAGATTCTGGATCTTCACCGGGAGGTAGAAGGTATATATCATAGGTCTCCTCCTTGGCTTCTGTATGCTCTTCAGTAAATACTGCCTTTATTTGATCCACTGACAAAGGCTTTGCTGACTGCAATATACAGTGCACTCAATTTTCAGTGAAAACGCAGGTATAAGAACTTCAGGTTAGCAATCAACACCAAAACCAGTAAATTTACTAAAAAGAATGGAGATTAACCTTTAAAATGTACGTGGGGCTTTGAAATCCAGTAAATGGATTGAACTTGTTGATAATTTTTATATGAGCAGTTTCAAGATCTGGCTCGATAAAGGCCTTGTACATTGGGTATACCTGTACATGTGAAAGAAGTTCAGAGCTTCTGGAGAAGCAACAATTTGTCAAGTGCTTAATGGTAAGGAGGGAGAGAAGTACTGTTTCAGATATTTGATGAATTATTTCTTCTGGTTGTTGGCCAGCTCGCTGTATGTCCCGTAAAACCCTTTTAACAAGGTCAAAGTGAACACCTCCTGTGACAGATACTCGTAGATCCAGTAAAGGTCGCAACTTTTCACTCAAAGCATAGATGCCCTCAATGATCACGATACGGGAACTTGGGACTTCAACTGTCCTGTCACCAGTACATTCTTTAACATAAGGTTTAAGCCAGAAAATAATAGTTTAGTAAGGCACTGTTCAAAAAGGGAGCAGAGAGAGAGAGAGGGAGGATGGTTGACTGGTTGGAATGATTTTGAAAGGAAAGTTCAACATATATTATATTTATTCAGATGTGAAAAATTCATATTCAAGATGCTTAGGGATAATGATAAGCTTTCTCAACCTGTAACCTGTGCGGGAACTGGACTTGAAGTCATAAACTGGCACCTCAACCGCTTTCCCTGCTCTCAAGTCACTGACATTCTGGAGCAATGTGTCGTAGTCTGTCAAACGTGGATCTGCACAGAAAAAAAATGAATGGAAAATAATTACTGTATTGTTTCACTACTTGAAATGCCTACTCTAATGGATGGCACACAAAGCTGAACCATAAAGTTCTGCTGCAAAATTACATACGGAACGGTCTAAAAATAATTATATGTCATCTTCGATTGCAAAGTACATGAATAACAATCTAAAAAGAACTCTTATGCAAGAATAATGAACCCTAGGAAACTCTATGCAAGAACAACTCTTTTATTTTACTTCATGATAAGAGGAAAAAAAAGGAAAAAAAGGAATCTACAAAGCTTCATAACCTGAGAGAAGTAGCTGAGCTACTGACTTACCATCAAAGTTTCCATCAACAATTCGACTAGCATCATTGTAGTTGTCCATGGATATGACCGCAACACTGGGCATGAAGTTGAGTATCTTTTCAGTAAACACAGATTTTCCAGCCCCAGAAGGACCCGCCACTCCTACCAATATTATTCCATCATTCTTTTGAGCCAGTAACTGACATGCACGGATTACAATAAAGAAACCCTTCTCAAATGACAGAGGATTTTGGATTGTTGCAATCTCATAATGATTGGAATCCTTCCTCTTAACCAATCGAACTTGATCTTTCAACAGGCCTGACCGTTTTTGATGTGAATCAGCACCAGACATATCTTGAGTCATTAATACTACTGACTCACTCTGAGGAGAGCAAAACAGCAAAACATGGAGTGAGACAACTAAAGTGTACATATGAAAGCTCACAAGGGCAACGGCTAAATACTGCTTACAATAAATGCAATGGTGTAATTCTAGCTACTTAAAAATAAAGACAATATCTTCATGTCTGCATGCACACCCCTGACCAGACACATAAAAGATGATGCTTGTCTTGCAATCAATGACAACTTTAATTTATTAAACTACAGCATCCAAACGTTATGGAATTGCCATTCAAGGATAACCGACATACGACTGTAAAATGAATGGATGTTTTGCCACAACTAGGCGATTTACAGCAATACTGAGAACTACTACACACACGCAAAATAACAAAAATCGCAAACAACTTCTGAAAGGGCTCAAATTTATGGAATTCCTCGGATGCTTAAAGCAACGGATGACACAGGCAAACCTCTGCCCCAGACCATTATCTGACGCTACCAAATTTCTTTTCAATAAATACGCAACAAAATCATTGCTCGGCCATGATCATAGCTGACACTACTTCCGTTTTACTTGCAGATGATTTGGAGCATATAACTAAAACCCACTGAAGTTAAAAGAAAATAATAGAAATTCTCACCGTACTAAAGACTGTTCATTTGTAAGACAGAATCCATATGAACAATACTCCCATTAGTCCCCTAATACTCAGATGCACCTGCATGCAATAACTAGTTGCACTAAACAAAACTGACACACTCCTGATAGCTCAATTGTTTAACCCAAAGCTTGCCAAAGAAGCTGTAACTCCAACGAAAGCAAAGTTCTTGCCTTTAATCATTGTCAAACCAGAATTGTAGGTCCCCTAACACAAACTAAGACCATAAAGATCAAATAAAACACCTTTCTGCACTCCCCTTACAAATACTTGATCCAAAACTGTTCTTTATCAAAAAAGCATGAATTCATCACCACCCAGATATCAAAACCACAAACAAAACACACCCAGAAACTAAAATCACAACAAGAACACACCAAAACAATCCAAATTCCACACACCAGGCTCAAAAGCTCTGTTCTTGGATCTAAAAAACACTGCTTTTGCAAACCGCCTCCAAAAAAAACAGGAATCACATAAAGAAAAAAAGTAAAGATCACCCAGAAATCAAAATGCCAAAACAACCAATACCCAAGTGCGCAGAGTACAAATTTCTAAAGATGAAAAACAAAACAATGTGTGAGGTTGTGTAAACTCACCAGTTTATGCGGCAATGAGTCGAAGTGAGAGTAGAGCAACAATGATGAGTCACAAGCTTGGCATCATATTAAGGTTTTGGTTTTCCCAATACAAAACTATTAAATGTTTTCCCTTCCAGCAAAGAGAAAGGGTCTCAGTTTTTTTTGTGGGGGAAGATTTTTTGGGAAGTGGGAATTCTAGAGAATCTGCAAACTATCGAAAGAGAGAAGTGAGCAGTCTGAGAAGAGAGAGAAGAAGAGGGGTTTTAGATAGTATAATTCGTTTTGATTTTTTTACAATAATTACCATATAAATTCTGAGATCTTCAACAAATTGACTTTAATTGTTGTTTAAGAATTAAATTTCATCGACTTTACGGTGGAAGGTAGTGTTTTTTTAAAGTAATAACAAGAATTTTATTAATCAGAAATAAAATTATAATCATGAGAAAAATCGATGGTAAAAATAAATTTTTCACTATCCTTTTTACCTACCCGAAAACTAACGATTACAGTGGACAAAAACCAATATGGGTTCAACCGTAACCTAACCTAATCCAGAAGCATCGATACACCCTTACAGTCAATCTTAAGAAGAAGCAGCTCTTTCAAACACTACATGCCAAATTTACTAGCATATATGCACAGGTAACCTCCACATTACAATGACAACAAGAACAAACCGACATTAATATAGTCTCTGGAAACGACATCATAACCATGGCTCTGGTGGAAGGTAGTGTTTTAGTCTTTTTTATAAATAAAAATATAGTGTTTTAAGTCTCTTAGATGAATGAAAACACTAGTCAGAGTCAAAAATACTTGTGTAGTACTCCAAGAGAATTTAGTTTCGGTTTTATTTTTCTAATGAATGTATAAATCGATTAGGTCAAACACAAATCATCGTCCGAGCGAATTGATGAGAAAGGGTCTTCGAGTGTTGCAGAGAAACCTAGGCTTCAATGACGGTTGTGATCTATTCAATGACGGTTGCATGGAGAGGTTTCTCAACGTTGATCGTAATGATGGCAAAATGATCCTTGGAGGTCCCTCAGACCATGTTGTTTTGTGTCGGGTTCCATTCAAGGTTGGTCGATGTTGGTCTGTGGAAGGTTCGGCCGCTAAAGGCGATGATGTTGTTTGGCATGAGAAGATCTCGGATTTGGAATGAGTGCGTCAAATATGGGTCTTTGATTGTTGTTGGCTTCTGATTTCCTTTCGGTGGTAACTGTTTTGACGAAGGAAACCAATTTCAGTCTAGCCAGAGTTGATCGGGAGGAAGCCAAAAGGGTGGTCCTTAAGATGCAGTTGATCATGGATGACGAGTCAGGGAAGTCACAGGAGAAGGTGTCGGCAGATGTTGTGGATGTTGGTCTCAGGGTTTGGGCCTTAAAGTCTGAGGCTAATGGGCTCAAGAATTGGGCTGCTAAGGAGGGTGTGTTGCCACCCTCAATTGTCAATCCCTTGGGCATACTTGCTCAAGGTTAGGGCCTGAGCTCATACTTTTAATTTTGTTTGTTATTTCTAGAATAAATGCCTATAATTTATGTTTTTCATAAATTATAGATTTTGTTATTTCCTTTTCCTTAGTTGATTTTTCTTATGTTGAGAGAACTTGTATGTGATCTGATTACATAGACGTATATTTGTGGTGGTATAAGAGCTAAAATGTATAGTGAGGATGCTACATGCACGCAAGTCATTTGATCTTATTTGCACTCTGTACGTAAGACTGTGGATCGATTCATGATATTTCTTTTATATGAGAACAAAATATCTCAAAAAATCATGGCCAGAGGTACGCAAAACTTGTTAGGTATCTTTTTAGTCATATCATTAAGGATGAGAAAGTGTGGATGCATATATCATTCCGTAACTATAGATATTCATGGACTAGAAAAGAGAGACAGATCATGCAATGAGTTTCGTATTTTGGTCTTTCAAATCTATGGACAAGATTTCAACTTTTGAGTTTTGTATTACTCAATTGTGGCATGTATGGAACCACAAAAAAACTCGTACCCATAGTTGGCTACTTCCCAAAGACCAAAGCTAGAAGCAAAGTCCCCAAACAAGTTGTTTTGTCATATTTATATATATCCCACGAAGGGATGAATGCCAGTCTAATAATAGCACATTCACATAGAATGTGGACATTGCATTATATATGGTCGTTCATGTTTTTGCCAACTTTGGTGTATTTGCCTCGCAAGTTAAATGAAAGAGGTACGAATTGGAACCAGAATGTGCTAAACCCATCTTCAAAGAAACAGCCCGTGTGCCCTAGAAGTGAATAAGGAACCTTAGTAGCTAGAATTACCGAAAACAATCATAATTACATTGACTTTAGCTTAAGATATGAGTGTATAAAGCCTTTTACGATATTGTGTTGATCGTATATAAAAATATTATACGATATCAAAACAAAAAATCAAATTGTATTTGATCTCGGTAATCTTTCATAATTTGATATTACAAGATAGTCACTCAATTTTTATAATAAAAAATTTCATGAAAGTACACCTTTAAACATTTTTTTCTTTATAAATCCACTTAATATTTTTTATATATACAAGTTCTCTTTTTGATCCAAACCAATCACATTTATTTTTCATTCTACCTAAATTATCCTTATCCATGACTCAAATCCATTAGAAACTCTCTCTCTCTCTTTCTCTTTCTCTTTCTCTTTCTCTCTCAGATACCAAGGCCTATATCTCTGGTGTCAATCTGCTTCTCCAACGACGATGATAATGCATCTACCTTGACATCGTCCTCGCCTCGACCTTGACGACGTCGGCTTACGAAGACGACACGACCTCGACAACGCCTCGGTCTCGACCTTGACGCAGCCAATTCCATCACAACGAATTCTTATTCGACCTCGACGCCTCGGCTTAACGATGAAATAGCCTGGATAACGACGTGTGCCTCGATGCATAACCAAAATTCTGATATATAAGTAACAAATTTGGTTGACAACATGAAGGTCTAGGTCTTTCTCTCGGGCTCTTCGTGTAACATTCCGTCCTGAAATTTACTTTTTTACTAGGATTAGGCGGGTTACGGAGAGTTGTAACCACGCTGTTAGTCTTTCCTGAACTACTGTTCGAGTTTAATATCGAAATATTCTTGATTCTGGGGGAAGATAGAATTAATGCCCTCGAGGTGGTAGATTATGTTAATACGAGTCCACCGGTATGTCCGGAATATTTTCCAGAGCTACGAGCTATTTAAAATGGATTTATTTAGTTTACGGAAGTAATAAAAGTTATTTACTTTACTGTAAAAGATGACTTTGTGATAAGTCGAGAATTTGATGAAACTTCCTTCGAAAAAATTGTAGAGGACGTTAATACGAACGCAGACATGTCGTGCATTTTAATCGGAGTTCGTATGTAAGAGTTATAAGCAAAAATGTAAAGTTACTGTACGATAAAAGGACTATAAATATGAGTTACCGAGGTGAAAAATCAGTTTTTCACCCCGGGCCTTTCTCTCCCCCGAGCTCTCTCTCCCTCCCTCACTGCCGGATCTTCTCTCTGTCACCATGCCTCCGTCAGGCCACGTCAGGCCACCAAACCGGTCCGGTTCGACTCGCCGCTGTCCCAGCTTCTGATCTGAGCATGTGGCTGGCTGAGATATGCCGCCATAGGGGAGAAAACACGACGAGAATGCCGACTGTTCACTCGGACGAATTGGCCGGATTTCTCTCTCCACTGACAACCAATCGGTGAGTTCTCTATATGATTTTGTTGGGCTTGATGAGTACTATAATCCCCTAGAATTTGGTGGCTCGATTCATTGTGTGTAGGAAGAATTTTGGATTTGAAATTTTGGAGATTTTAGCCTCATTTCGGGTTTATATTGTTCTTGAATAATTGATATGTTTAAAGCTGAAATTAGGCTTAGTGTTGAACTAGAAAGATGTTTGGATTGATGAGACGATCAACCTATGAAATTTTGGAAGGTTTCTGGGTTGGTCAGTGTCCGGTGGCCGGTCGGCCGCCACCAGCGGTGACGCTGCTGATTCTGGGCAGTTGAAGCTGAAATCTCATAAATGCCCTAGTGGTCTGGGGTAATTACAGGGGTACCACTAGGGCTGAAATCTCAGAAATACCTCTAGTGGTTTTGTATAATTACAAGGATGTCATTGAGTTAGAAATTCTATAAGTACCTCTGACTGTTTTATATCATTATAAGGATGTCATTGAGACTGAAATTCCAGATTTGCCCTTGGCAAGTTTGTATATTTACAAGACTGCCACTGAGGTTAAAAAGACGTTGTTGCCCTCAGTAGTGTTAGATAATTACAAGGCTGCCCTCGATGGTGAAATTCCACAAATACCCCTGACAACTTAGCTTATTTACCAAGCTACCTTTGAGGCTGCATAAACAATATTGCCTCTGACAATCCTAGGTATTTACAAGAGTGTCATTTGAGATAATTTAACTATTATATCCTTGGTGGACTTCTATAAATATGTGATTGTTTTTATTATCTGTTTTGACGTGTATGGATGTTATAAATAGGAATGGTGGAATGTTCGGGATAATGCCGATAGATATTATGTCGGTGGATACCTCAACGGAGAGGTTAAACTTCGGATATGCAATACGTATTTGCTATCCACATTAAAGGGTTATCAACCGATAAATAGAAAAGCAGGATTCGCCCGGTTAGAACGTTAATTTATAAGAGCTACGCGTGGCTTGATCCTTGAGTATAGGGTACGTAGGCAGCCTAACCGGGATTCGAGTGCAGTCACAAATAATATTAGAACCCTGGGTCCTCTAAAGTAATTGGTTCGAGATCCAAATGCAGAAATCGGGATAACCTCCGGCTATGAGGTCTATTCCGGTATCGTTTAGATTGTTGAAAATGGTTTGGGAAAAAAGGTTATCCCTTCTCAAGGGGGATTTTGAGTAAATCTCTTTTGGGATGAGTCCCACACTTCCTATCCCGGATTTTAGAGAGGTAAATTTAGGCCGGGGCGTGACACTTCGTCTTCCTTCTCCCTCTCTTATCTGATCTCGGATCTACGGGCATGGCGGCAATGTCTCAAGCGAGCATGAAGAAACGACTTGGAATTTTTGTTCTGGTGAGCGATCTTGACATGCTTTGTTTACTTGTTTGATTAATTCTTCAATTTTTTTTATTCTTTGCTTCAATCGCTGTTAGATCTGAAATGAGGTTTGACTTTCATAATTATGTGATTTTCTGATCAGATCTCTATAATTCTAAACCTCCGATGAGTGTTACTGTTTGGTGTATGTCTACTTGTTGGTATGTGTAATTATTTTTGTGGTCTCGTATTTGGATAGTAATTTACTTCAATTTTTGCTATATGGAAAAGTTCTCTTTTAAATGGTTTGATAGAATATGAGACTATACATCCTCTATTGGTCTAATATGTTTTGCTCATTCAACTATAATGAGGGATTTTGTTGATTTTTGCAGAAAGTTAGCAGTGCATAGGAGGAGGCTTTTTGTGCAACATGACCAAGACTCTATTCTTCCTTTTTTTGAAACTGGCAGAGTACCTCTTCTAAGCTAGGACTACTTGAACTGGGACAAGTGTGGCCCGTGGATCATCATTGTAACGATATTGTCCCAACTTAACCACCTTTAAGGTGTTGGGTTTTAATCACAAAAGACCTCGGTACAATTGAATATAATTTATCCACTTATAAGTTATATTTTATTTGTCCCTTTTCTGATGTGGGATCTTTCCTCTCCAACAGGACTTAGTTCTCTAATATCTCTCACAGCATATGAGAGTTTTGTAAATGACATAGTATTAGAGGATTTGAGCTATGTACTTTGTATTGAGATTATGAAAGAAAATTGATCAGTCAAATTCACAACTTATGTGTGTCCGTATGTGTTTTTTTTCCTGAGTACAGATGATAAGAAAAGATAAAGAAGTCTGACTGTAGAGGCCAATTGTAAATTGCCTCCAGATCTTTTTCATTGAGGAAACCTGAGAGATAGAGGGGCTATGTTGTTTAGTGCAACATGAGAGAGATGGTGAAAAATTGTCACGGTTTGGAGCAGGAAGAGAGAAAATAAAAAACCCAAATAGAAAACGATGTAACAGGGTAGTTTATGTAGAAAAAGTAGTTATGGGATAAAATATTAATAAAATAATTGTGAGGAGTGTGAATTGCAATTGGGAGAGTGCAAATTTCACTCTCCTAAACTTGTATGTAATTGGCCTCTCAAATGAAAATGACTAAAAAAGGGGCTTGGTCAATCCAAAAGACCTCTCAAGACTTCACTAATTGTTTTTATAAATTTTTTTTTTCTGGGTACCAATCACCATCTTCTCTTTTCTTCTCACTCACTACCGAGAAATATCAATTTTATTTCTACAAGGAAAACCAATAAGATCGCAAAGAACCAGGGATGTCATCTGTGATTGAACTTTTATAGATTTGGTAAGAATCTTAGTCAACCACAGCATGACTCCAGAAAAGTGCCTATACATGTTTATTCTCATTTCTATCTTCATTTGAAGATTGATCCATTCCAAAGGGTTATGATTCGACACACTTGTATATGTCTATTCACTTTTATGAGATTTTTTTTGAACACACACAATTGGTGACTTGAAATAGTCTAAAGATCATAATCAACAAAGAATGGAATATATTTTATCTGGAGTAATGTTTATTACAAATTATTCAATTACTTTTTCAAGATCACCTAGACCAATAAGTAGATTACTTTTTCAAGATCACCTAGACCAATAAGTAGATTTGATCCGATATTGAAGTTTACAAATGGATCACTACTAATATCTATGCTCATCTTAAGTGGGAAATGAATGATTGTTTTTTTTGAAACAAAAACGGCTGATAGCCCATTGTATTAATAGTTTCAAGACAGAATAGCACCGATATAGACACCGAAAGTGATTCACAAGTCAATATATTGTATGCTCATCGAAGATGAGTCTACCAAGCTATAATTTAGTCTTACAAAAAAATAATTTTACATGAAAACTTCCGTTATCAAGACGCTCAATTGTTATACAACAAGAAATGTTCATTATCTAAATGTAAAAGAAATATCATAATCTGCATGCATCATCAAAACATAGAGACATTGAAAATAAACTAGTGACTAATTTAAAACCTGGCACCAAAAAATATGGGCTTAGAAAATTTTAAAAACTAGAACAGTAACCTAGAAAGGATACGATAGCCAAGCCCATGACAAACCCAGCCCAAAAGCCCAACATGGATGGCCCAAGAAAAGGTCATCTCTTGCTTTGTCGTGTAGCACCACGAATTTGCCGCCGCCACACCATTGTTGACATGCTAGCAGCCACCATACCACCTGTAGCAGCCTCGTCTTCATCACAAAACAAAGGATCAAAAGAGAGGAGAACCCACCAAATTCAGGCTACGATCTGATCTCGACCTCATCGATCTGATACGCAGTCACCGTCGTCTCAGTTTGTTTCGTGATTTGGTACCTGCAATTGCACTTCCGTAAGGAGAGCCAAGATCTGAACACCATCCATCCGAGCAAGATCACCATAGACTTAAAGCCAGGCCTTTAGAGTAACACCCGTTCGGCAGTGAAATCTCAGCATTAGTCTGACCGGGGTCAAGGCCGACATCAGGCCACCGTCGGACGAGAGAGAGGATGGAAAGAGGGGTTCGCGCGGCTATGAGTTGAAAATTTCTATCTTTTTTACCGTTAGACAGTTATGAGGCGAAAATTGTTGTATGCACCAAGGTGCAAGTAAACCAAAAATTTATTAGAAAATCTCAACCGTTGATAATTATACTTAGTTTTTATTTAAAAATAAATAAATAGTGTTATAAATGGAATCTAACCGTCTATTTAAGTTGATTTAAATACATCATGGTGTGCCCAAGACTTGCTGTATGTGAGGTTATGATCTGATTTTTCATTTCATCAAGCAAAAAATAAGCGAAAGGCACTCATTAGGAGCATATGATAGTTTGAAAGAGCTAAGCAAGTAACATGTATTAAGTTGCACTTTAATCTTATTTTTTTTGAAGCATATGTCATTCCATTTAAATAGAAGCAAGCAGTACAAAGACGATGTATCCCTATACGGTCGTCATAAAACATCGTCTTGTAGAATCACAAATCTTATACTAGATAAAACATAAGCTATGAAACATATACTAGACAAACATAAGCTAAGAAATCTTAAGTACACACACCTTGTAACAGTTATACACTTTTATTTTACAAGAAAAACTATGCTCCGTAAGAAATTATCAAATACTCTATGAATGCTACTAGTTTACCCGGACCCATACTAAATCTAAACTAGGGGCCCAAACCTAGACTCCTGATCCAAGGCCCACTTAAAAGAAGCTCAACTTGATCCAAGCTCAAATTCTAGAGAAGCCATGCACACTGCCCTAGCAGCCTCTATCTCTTCCCTGTCGTCATCACCATCAACTGGCAGCGCCACCGTTCTACCCAAAACTAGAGATGCATCTACCAGCCTTGCCCTAACAACCACCTCCCCTTCACGGACGTCATCAGCCAAACTGGCTTGCCGTCTATACCAGATTCTGCCTTCATACCCAACAAACCTACATCAAAAATGGATTGACCTCTATCAACATCAACGAAATCCAGATCATGATCTCTTCCTTGCCTGACCAATTCAAATCTAAATTCCTCCAAAACATGTGTCATATTCCACCCTCCTTCACCAAGCACCACCACCGATCCCACAACCGCCAACCCAATCCATCAACCTTGTGTGGAGATGATAGAGGCATTTTATGCAACGTTCTTAATGTATTTTCAACCCTATTTAGCTATGTAATATCTTTAGCAATATTCATTGTAACTTAGTTTATGTTTTTAGGTCACAAATAAAGCCGAGAAGCACAAGAGAAACAAAATAGAATAAATCTTGAAGGAAAAAGAATCTATATCGTGCAAGAAAAGAAATCAGAAAATCTGCCAGAAATCATTAGTCAAATTTGACAGATGATTGCGATTATCTCACAATAATCTAGGAGATTAACCTTATATCAACGGAAAGCTACAAGAGTCTACTTTCCATAACATTTTCCAGATCGTCAATACCTATTTTTATGAAGAAGTTATGACTGTTTTAGTGACTGAAGATCAATCTGTCCGAATTTCTGATTTGTACCGAAACTTTAATTTCAAATCCCAAACCATAAAGACATGTCCATAGACGATAATTAGGGTTTTCTATCCCTAATAACAGCTGTTTATATATAAAAGGAGGACTTGATATCATTCCAGGGAGTTTGGATACATCTATCTTTAGACGCACAACATCAGTCCATTGCCGCCATCCTTTTCTCAATCTCCTTCTGATGTTTTATTTTATTTTTTCTATGTCTTTCTAGTAGTCTTTGATAGTTAGGGGCTGCCTAAGCCCTAGACATGTGTAAACCAAGATTTTGGCGTTGATTTTATTGTTTCTTGGATATTGAATGTTTGTTGATTCATTGGTTTCTCATTGATAAATTCTGGTTTTGTTTGTTATGGTTGCAAACGTAGTAAGCATGCTAGAGTTTTTGTAACACCCCGTCCCGAAATTTACCTTTTTACCGGGATTAGGCGGATTACAGAGGGTTGTAACTGCGCTGTTAATCTTCCCCGAATTATTATTCGAATTAATATCGAGATATTCTCGATTCTGAGGGAAAATAGAATTTTTGTCCCGAGGGGTAGATTATGTTAATGCGAGTCCTCCAGTATGTCCGGAAGATTTTCCGGAGCTACGAGCTGTTCGTTATGAATTTATCCAATTTACGAAAGTAATAAATGTTAGTTACTTTACCGTAAAAAGATGACTTTGCGATAAGTCGAGAATTTGAGGAAGTTTCCTTCGGGAAAGATGTAGAGGACGTTAATACGAACTCGTGAGTATGTCCTATGAATTAATCGGAGTTCGTATGCGAAAGTTATGCTAGATAACGTGTTGTTACCGTGTGGTAACAGTAAATAGCAAAATATCTATTTACTGTTCACGGTAACTATTTATTGGTTGATCTGGGCCGTTGATTTCATGAGATCAAATCTGGACCGTTGGATTGTTTATTTTTTAAATTCCTTTGCAGATAAGGAAGATGTGTAATGGACTTCCGAACTTAAAAGAGGCCCAATTTCTAGTTTCTTATTTATATTTTTTTTAATTAAAACATAATAAGGAAAGGTTTAACTTTAAAGCCCCAAAATCCCCAAAAATGTTTAATTTAGGGGTTGACCGAGAGTTTCTCTCTCCTCCCTCGATCTCTCTCACCCGTTCTCTCTCTCCTCGACGGAGACCGCCCCAGGCGAGCCTCACCGGCGCACGTGTTGCCTAACCGCCGCCACCATCACACTCGCCAAGCTCCGGCGATCTCACCCTGACCTCCAGCCGAGCTAGCGCCGCCTTGTCCGCCGCCAGCCAGAGGAGAGAGAAAGCTCAGCGGCTGCCTCGTCTGGTTCGACGTGAAAGCAGACCAGAGGCGAGCCAAGGAGCTTCCAGGCAGCACCAAAAGCCGCCCAGAAGCAAAGAGGAGGCGAGCGAAGCTCCGTCGGAGGAGAACCGCCGAAAAACAGTGGAGTTCGACTTTGAGGTATAAAAACTTCATCTTTTCTCTCGATTTCTATTGTGTTGATCTGCTTGGAGGTTGTAGAATATGGAATTGCAGGTATTGGAAGCAGGTTTGGCCGGAAAAAACCTGGTTTTCCGGCGAACCAGCCGATCGGGATAATCAAGGGTAAAAATCCTAGTTTTTACCGCGGTAAAACTCCATTTTTAATGTTTTACTGAGGGGTAGAATGTCAAAACTGCCCCTGACAGTTGGGGGTATTTACAAGGGTGCCCCTAGGGTTAAAATTCCTAGAATATCTCTGGTAGTTTGAGTTATTTACCGGACTGCCACTAGGGCAGAATTTCCTAAAATACCCCTAACAGATTTGTATATTTACGGGACTGCCATTGAGGTTAAAAAGACCTTACTACCCCTGATTGTTTTGTCTATTTATAGGGGTTGCCATTATGGCTAAAATTCCTAAAATACCCCTAGCAGCTTAGCATAATTACCAAGCTACCATTAAGAGTGAATTGACAACACTGCCCTTGAGAATTTAAGTTAACTACAAGGATATCTTGGAGTGGTTTTACCTATATGCCCTTGAGGGGCTTTATATATTTCTGTAATTTTCTATTTTTTATATATTTATATGTTTGTGGGTGGATGTTGTTTATTTGTACGTTGGATTGTTAGGAATAATCCCGGAAAATTTGTTGATCGGTAATTACCTCAGCGGAGAGGTTAAATTCCAGGAATGCATTGGCGTTTGCTACCCTTTATATTAGATCGACTGATAATTAGAAAAACTGGATTTGCCCGGTTAGGACGTTAGTAAAATAAGAGCTACGTGTGGCTTGATCGGGATTACCGTAAGGTACACGTAGCTCTTATTTGTGCGGCAAGCCACACGTAGGGGTGGAAAGACGAGGGTCGGAGCATGAAATCTTCTAATCCAAAGGATGCTAAATTTCTCCTTTATATTTCTTTGCGTATTTTCTTGTTCGTTTTGATGTTTTTAGTATGTGTGCAGGTCATATAGGGGTGGAAAGACGAGGGTCGGAACAAGAAAATAGCAAACATGGTGACAGCATTTGACAATATCCATGAAGGAGCCATCAACGCAGATTTGCTCTCTTGAACTCTTTACTTCTCTTATATTGTGTTTAGTTATGTTGTGTGTTAAATGTCTTGCCCTATATTTATATGATATATTGCATGCTCTTATTGTTTTACGTTGCAGACAACGTTTCATTTAAGTATGAGGGAAGAGATTTATGTTTTGTGAGTCAAATTTTTGAATTAAAAAAATTAGTTATATGATTTAGATTTTGTTGAGCCTTTAGGATCTTCCAAACTCTAAGATGAATTTGAACCTTAAGAAATTATATTATGGTTACAAATGAATTGCAAACATGTGTTAGATTCTTGATTTTAAGTAATTGCTAATAAATTTTCATTGTTATCATGCTTGAATTATGTTCATTGATAATTGGATTAATGTGATGATTGAGAATCGATTGATGCATGCTAAGACAAGTTCAACTTGATTTTGACCCTTATGTGAGCTTTTGAGCCTTTACATGTGCTTT
The DNA here is from genome assembly GCA_951800085.1 of Comarum palustre. Classification (NCBI taxonomy): domain Eukaryota; kingdom Viridiplantae; phylum Streptophyta; class Magnoliopsida; order Rosales; family Rosaceae; genus Comarum; species Comarum palustre. Next base: position 4,028,347 of record OX637584.1, on the reverse strand, counting down.
TTTTTTTCTGGGTGATTTATTAAAAAATTTCCAATTCGTTTTTTTACAATAAATTTTCAGAAACCTCACTATTCTTTCATCTTGGTTGATTGTTCACCATAGCTTTTAATGAACTCTAGATGACCATAACTTACTCTTGTGTACTTTCGAAACTTTTTTTCATAAATGCTCTGATTTTAGAAATGATAAATGGAACTTTTTAGGATGACCACCATTACCAAATTGTCATGTGTCCCTATTTGTGTACGTTGCACACCCCTTAGTTAAACTCATTTGAGCCTACGTTACGCCTTTTCTTTCATCACCCTTCAAATACATACCTTGAGCTTAGTGTAGTGATATCTCTACCTTTGTCCTTTGGACCTAGTAAAGCATGATGTTGTGATGTATTGTATGGAATGATGATGATAAATAAGTGTGAGGGAATGTGACTTGTCCAAAAGAAAAAATAATAAAATAAAAACGGCAACACAAAGAAAAAGAGGAAAATTGGATTAAGTCTCTTGATTGTGAATGTGGAGATTTGTATATGTCTGAAGGCCCGAAAATTGAATACATGGCATTTGTTCTTTTTCACAATGTTGTAAGGAGGATTGAAATGCTGATGGGTCCAACACGATGATATTTGACCCTTACTTTGGCGACATAAGATTTATTTGGATATGCTCTGCTAGATCTTTAGGAAATACTTCACTTATAGAGGTTTTTATTTCCCAACGTAAGTATGCATTAAAATTATTGAGGATGCATGACTTTTGGGAGCATCAACTATTAACACACCAATGGAGCGAAGTTTAAAATTGTGGGATAAGAGTGATTTACTTAAGGATCAAGGACGGTACAAAAGATTTGTTGGCAGATTAATATACTTGACTGTGTAAAGACAAAATATTACTTATGCAGTTCATGTGTTAAATCATTTTATACATCAACCAAGAAAATCTCACATGGAAGTTGCACTTAGAGTAGTGCGTTACCTCAAAAATGCTCCTGATCAAGGTCTTTTTTTATCCAATAACGATCTCGGATTAAGAGCGTTTTGTGATCCGGATTAGGCAAGTTGTCTACTCACTAGATGATCCACTACGGGCTATTGTGTGTTCCTTAAACCTTCATTGATTTCTTGGAGGTCAAAGCACCAAAAGACTGTATTACTTTCTTCAGCAGAGGAAAAGTATCGCACTATGACTGGAACTTGATGTGAGTTAACTTGGATTCCATACTTATTGAGACAATTGGGCATAGAGCATCGAGAGCCCGTTTCACTTTATTATGACAATAAGACAACGCTACACATTGCAGCGAATCCAGTCCTTCATGAGTGGACTAGTTTCTCTGCAACCAGCGAGCATCTATATCTCAGAACGAAAAGGTTTTCCCCATATTGCTTGTGAAGATACAGAATTTGGCATTCCATTTCAGATCGGCATTTATCTCACTTGAGTTTTGAATGGTCTTGGTTGTTCTGCATAAGCTCATCATTTGTCCATTTCTTTGTTATTTGGAAGTTTAAGTTGATGAAGGATTTTTACTTTTTCTTTTGGACTGGTGGATTTGGGTTGACAAGATGGATTGGAGATTGATTTTGTGGTTCTGGTGTGAATTGGTGTCTATTTGGGAGAATGAAGAATGTGCATTTTACATGCATACTGGTCTAATCGGATTGGTAGCTATGGGAGTGGAGTTGATGATCCTTTGGGCTGTGATATCTTTCTGGAAATACATGTATGGATTCAAAGTTTATGCAAGGATATGTAGTCTGTTTGAGAGCAGCTTAGAGTCTCTTTTTAGATATACAAGTTTTTCAGTTTCAACAAATATGCATGTATCAGTCTACAAAAATATTCATGTTTCAAAATTTTGGTTTGTATGCGGTCCCTTGGTCTCTGCGTGTTGATTCTCTTCTCTGCTGCCTCAATTTGTCGCATCCAAGCTCACTCCAGAATCTGCTCTCACAGTTTTACTAACTTGGGTTTTGTTTTAGGGATATTATCTTTGTATGTTCTACATCTATGTAATGTGATGGTTGGTTGGTTGGTTGCTTTGCTCCAACCATATGGTTCCCTATGGTAACAAGTATACGGTTGAGGGGGGAGGGGGAGGGGGATGTTAAGATGTAAAGGGTACTAAAGTCATTCACTCATAATACCTACCCTATAAATACTATGCTATGTACTGTTCTAATCAATTAAGCAATACAAGATGTAGTCTTCAAAAACTCTTTTGCGTTTCCTTTACTGTTTTCTTTCAATTCTGCCTTTAGTTTCAATAAACCATGAAATCCTAACAAAAATAAACAAGTCTGTAGTCAATAGAAGATGCAACTACTACTGCCCTCTGGTGGGTAGGTTTTCCCAAACCAGGTGTTCCCAATTGCACAACAGAGTTAAATAGACGGGTTTCCCAATATCAGTTGTATAGTACTAATCAGAAGACTAAGCCAGCCACCAAAGAAAAAGCTAATAACAACTAATGTGCAACCCTTTAACTTTTAGAAGCTTCACTTTCTCCTCTGATGTATAACAGTAAATTGTAACCAGTTACTCTAATGTTGCACGAAAAGTTAAATTGTGATGCTTAATCGTTTGGTTTGAGACTTGATTAGTTGGATGGCCACCCCATCCGATTGAAAGGTAATTTGATTTTAGATTTCTTGTGATGAAGTTTTTGGTTGATAAAATTGAATCCTACTTCGTCTGCCGCAGAAATGCATGTCATCAGCAACACTTTCTTTACAAACAAGAATGCTGTATTCTTGATTGCTTTTCTATGCGAAAAAACCTAACACTAGAATCTACTATAATGAGTTCACATCAAGATTGATATAACTAATTCAAGGATTCAAGGCAGACTAGAAATAGCATCTACTATAATGAGTTCACATCAAGATTGATATAACTAATTCAAGGATTCAAGGCAGACTAGAAATAGCATCACACTACTAAGGCTCATCACGCTTGCACTCAAACATCAATATGTTGGTCTCAACAAGCCTAATGCAGTTCCATCTAACCACCTGCAAGCTAAGATCTGCTGCCAAATAGTTCAAGTTACCATGAACATGGCATTAACCCAACCCGCACCGGATCACACTACATGAAACAAGCGCTACCGGTTTGTGCCTGGCACAAACACGAAAAGCCTACATAGCTATGCACCTGCATTCCCTGATCACTACATACATTACATTACTCAGCTGAGCAGCTGGTTTCTTGTTTCATCCTACTATGTTTGCCAATGCAACTAATTATAACACAGTGCAGCAGCTTAAACACAAACGAGCCACACAAGCAACAGCAAAACCAGAATAGTAACTTAGAACGAAATTTGAAGGCACAATTCACAATTAAGACGAACAAAGTCACAAAATTTCAAGCATTCAAGTGCTATTCAAGTGACATCAAGCTAGAAAAACCTTGCCTTTAAATCAGCAATACAAATCGGAATCGAAAGGATCCTTATCCTGTCTCAAACCTCCATAATCATCACCCTCACACTTGAAACTCAGCCCCAAATCCAGAGCAGGCAAAACCCTAAGCTTGATCAGCTCCACCACACCAGCACCAAACTCCGGCCAGCTCACACAAAGCACCGCCTTGATATTCTTGATCTCACACCTCGCCAGCAGAGCAGCACCCAACCCATCCACCACACTCGCCGACGGCAAATACTCCAAGCTCAAATCTTTCAGTACAGTCTTCGATTTTGATTTCCTCTCCGACGTCGTTTCGAGCTTGAAAACCAGCACCTCATCCCTGGAAAGCTTCCCCCGGAAGTTCCGATTCTGAACCGAATCCAGAATCAGAACTTTCTCCGGAGCGATCTGATCGGAAACCAGCAGCTTCGCGACGGCGTGGCACCGATCGGCGGTGACGGGGAGCTGGACAGAGACGAGGAGAGTCTGATTCTTTCCGTCGAGGGAGTAGAGGTTGCAGGAGTTGTCCTTGGGGGAAGGGTGGACCGAGTTTCCGGCTAAGGAGGTTTCCGGGAGGATTATGGTTCCGATGAGGGTTTTGTTGGCGGCGGTGTGGAAGAGGTGGAGGGCGGGGGAGGAGATGGCGACGATGAGGAGAGAGGGGCGGAGGTCGGCGGCGGTGGTTGGGAAGACGAGGAAAGGAGAGGGGATCGTCGGTGACGGAGGCGCGAAGTTGTTCAGATCTTCCTGGAAGAATCGAGACGGCGGCGGATTCTCCGTCAAAACATCTTCCATTGTTGTCAGTCGATTTCGGAATTTGCAGAGAAACCCTAAGATTTGATTTCAGGACGAAGACAGCTCTGTAATGGAACAGAGTGAGAATAGATGAGAGTAAACGACCTCGTTTTATTGTTTTTCTTTCTTTTTGGAGAAGAAAAGATCAAACGGCTTCATGTTCCTCCGGAACACCGTCGATCTAGCGACACGTGGCACTGATTTTGATTATCATGAATTGAAAGAATGTTCACAGAATGAAATTTATCTGCTCCATTCCAAATGAGGCAGTTAAAAATCGTTTCACTACTAAAATAATATACTTCAGCCGTGATTTAATTGGTTAAGATGGTATTGGCACAAGTAAAATAGAATCGTAGTGACTCCAGCTGAAACTACCAAGCTGTGAGATGTGATCATTGTTCAATAAGTCCAAGTGAGATTGTGGTTTCTTCCGTGGGGGAAACCAATGAATGCTTCAATGTTGGAGAGTGGTGATACCGTGGCTCCAAAGTTGTGTATCCTAGTCAATCTTGGTGGTCATCTTCTTCAGCTTCAGAATCTGCATAGGAAATTGACATAGCAAACATCATAAGAGGATGCATGCGCCGTGTTCTGTTCACTGATGCCTAGCCTATAAACAAATGTGTACAACCATGAATGCATTTGCTGATTTTACTAGGAAACTGATATATCCATTTGACAACCGGTTCAACTGTAATTCAACAAAAGAAAATGACATTGTCCAATAATAACTCAAGAGAGATGCTGCAAAAACTATACTAAACCAGTTCAAACTCTGGGCTAGTTTTGATAAGATGTAGTAGAGTTCAGAAACTATTAGTCGAGTCTAGTATCCCCACAGAAATTGGATCAAAGTACGTTTGAACATATTTTACCAAAAAATGATCCAAATGTCAAACAATTTATCCCTCCATCACATCGCATTGAACTCCATAATCATTTCTTAAATCCCTCAATCCCCATTTCACCATCGGAAGTCACTTGCATTTCACATTTTATTGATGATGCAAGTGTGTGACTGTAAATTAAAAATGGTCGGAAGACATATCCCTTACCTGATCGAACATCATCACTTAGCTGGCCTCTTGCTTGAATTTGTTTAACAAGCATACGGTAAATTAACACCCACCAGAAAATGTGAAGAACAAGCAAGCAGTATAGAAGAGTATTGAATACATAGTAATATATTGGTCCCTCTACAGCGTGCTTTTCCTTATCCAATGTTAGGATGACTTCATAGCTGCAAGAAAGAGAAAGAATAGAATATTTCAATATAAATTTCTTTCTCATATGAAATGTCATGTAACAATATACACTATTTCAGAGCAACATAAATCAGCAACAACGGGCAAAGATACCAGTAATTGTACAATTATGGTGGGTTATTCCAATAAGCATTTAAAAAGATGCAAGCGTTTTTATATCATTCGCCAGATGATATATGTCACTGATGAAAAGTAAGAAAGTTCAATGTAAGTGACGAAACAACTTAGACAAACCTTGTGCTCCAAAGGATCCAGAATGGATAGTATATGAGACGCAGTATGATCCAAGACAATACAAAAAGAATAAATGAAAAGCTAGCAATCCCCTCAGCACCACCATATTTGGACATCTTCCCTACCTCCAGAAACACGTCACTGGCATCATGAAGAGCTAAAACCACTGAACCTACACGGGCAAATCTGCAAGACACAGATAATGATCTTAATTAAACCACATCAATAGCTTGAGGGTAACAGATGCAGTGAGGGATGAAACACCTAATAACTTAAAGACTTCAAATAAGCCCTCCAGCATACCTTTGGTACATACATTCTTGCTGGCTTGGTTTTGTGACAAAAAGAACATGAGAAAGCTACAAACTCACTCCATCAGAACATACCTGAAAATGTAAGACAGCACAATGAGAATGACAGTTGCTACATGATGGCCCATTGAAACTCCAAAGTCGGAACGCCTTGTTTCCCAGAAAATCAAAGCAAATATAGAGTATGTGTAAAATCCAGCACAATACATATATAACCACTTCAATTTCAACCTGAAATTTATAAAAAGTCATTTTATAGCCTTTGGCAAGCCCCAGCTTTTGAATTATAATTCAAACTAAGATTCAATAAAATAGTGTCAATTGCACCAGAAGTGAATGCCTCAACTAAACAAACAAAGATGTACATCAAGTCAATACATGAAATTAAAATCTTACTTCATCTTCTGGTCAGGCCAAATCTGATCTCCTGGCCCGACCCAAAAATACTTTGTATTAGTAAACCAAGGCTCATCATAAGTTACAGAAAGAGCTAGCAACTCTGCTGAAAGAAAGTAGATGCACTTCCATGCTGATTCCTTGAATTTTCTAATCTTCCTCTTTTGATCATCAGTTTTAACATATGGTAGCCGATGCCCCTTTCCAAATATTATCCGTTTCCCCAATTTCTGCAACATGCACTTTAGTTTAGACCAAACTTACAAATATTACAAGAGAAGCATTCACAATCAAATTTCTGGACTAACTATACACATCTTAGCAGGTGATAAGAGTTGAACAGAATCAAATAAAAAATTTCAAATGAAAACAAATGGAGCTGTCCCATATTTTTTAACATTTCCTTTGAACAAACCACTCCACTCTACTTATCCCCCCTCGTCTTTACTAACAAGCAGCTCTGCACTTTCAGAGGTGCAGAGTATCTATCCTAACTGACACTGATGTAGTGATGTATCAGCCAAGACTCAAGAGCCTTGCGAGAAGATATGTATCATTTCATCATAAACATGCTAATTCTCCAATCTTTTGAGGTTCACAATGCTAACTTGCTTAAAAAACTAAACTCAGTTTCGACATTGCAGCCTAGCTTCTTAATAAAACAACCTCATATAAAACAAGTCCTTCTCTTGGCTATTTATTACTTCATCAAGAAACTTCAGGATAAAAGATCCAACAATCAATGCATGTGAAAGTCTACAAAGCCCAAAAAACTTCCTTTTAGTAAGAGAGGTCTTTCACCTTTTTCTTCTTTCTGGTAATCAATAAAAATAAAAATAAAATGCAAGCTTTTACTTCTGTACCAGCTTACTCTTCATTTATTGATCTCATACCAGTCAAGCAACTTCCCAACATATAAAGTTGACTACTTTGATCAGGACATATCCGCTACCACATTCCCAACAGAAACCCATAAAACACTTCGCATTACATCAATGAACACTAACCCACAGCGAGATCTAACAATCTCAAGTAACCAAATTTAACACATCTCAAACATATAAAAAAACTAGTACAGCTGAAGAGATAGAGTACCTCAAAGACGAACTGGTCAAGAAGAAATCTAACGATGGGGAAGAACAGAACGAAGAAAGGAAGAACAGCAAAGTCTTGGTCTTGTGGGTAAGCTTCTTGCTCCCAATCGACTGAACTCACGTACTTACTCAAACCCATCTCCTGGTTTTTCACTTGAAACCAAACAAAGTCTTAAGCCTTGGATCAGATTCAGAGACCACCCAAGACATTCAGCTTCATTTCGTTTTTCTGTTCATCAGCTCAAAGACCACCACCTCTTAGATTTGAGGAATCTTTTTTTATAAGAACACAATGCAGAAAGTTTGTGTGGGATTGACGGAAACGTCCCTTGTGGACTGGGCCAGTGGACTAGGATGGCGCCACGTGGAGGCGGAGAAGGTTTTGCTGGAATTTATGTATGAACTATATTCACTTGGGGGTATTTTGTGATTGTGAAAGCTTTAGATCATGGCAATCACTCTGGTTTGCTTGTTTGAGAGCAGAAAAACCAGGATCACATCTAGTTTTTGATCTCTTCCAATGTCACGAGCAAACGATAATCTAAACTAAGAAGAAAACATGTAACATTTGCATATGTTGAGAAAACATTTATCATTGACGAGTTGATAATTGATACCTAGTCATAGAGAATGTGTGAATGAATCTATTTAAGCCAGCATGCTTGTTTTCCCCTCCTCCCTCTAGTCATTCCTTTTCTACACACAGAATGTTGCCATAAAGTGGAGACATTTCCATGAAACCAACATCAGCCTATGAAACTTATTTCAAGTTGAAATGTATGCATAGATAATGCCATTGCTTGTGCAACGTAATAAGTTGCTAGAAAAGACGAATGCAAGACTTGGTTGTTGGGCAAAATTAAAATCAGCATTTGAAAGAACAAAACAGAAGCAGAATTTATGACCTTTTCACCCACTTCATCCTGTCCTTTCTGTTGGAATTCAACCCAAGATAAACACAATGTAGTGAGGAAGGCTGCCCTATTTTGGTGAACTATGCAGAGAAGTAAAGGTCCCTCCCATATGTGTTATGAACTATACAGAGAGGTAAAACTTGTATTTCTGCTGGTGAAATGGGACAAAGATCAGAGGACAAGCTGTATCATATGTAGGTTTACACTCCAACCATACTTGTAAAAGCTAGAATCATTTTTACCACTAGAAGGTAGATTGTCCTGTTGTGATTCAAGTGATGAGTTGAACAGTGAAGATTATGGTGATAAGTTTGCCAGGTGGTGACTTTCATCTATGGCCTCCTGGCAAGTCAATTATGAAGGATTTCTAACGCACCTGAAACTCAGATGGCCTCCTTTGTCCTTTTCATGAAGAAATAACACAGATATAAATGCAAATCATCATAGAGAAAATTTGCATTTTCAGCATTAGAGCAAAAGCTGTGGAAACATTCGGATATAAAGTTTGTTCTCCCTCACTTGAAGCTACAATAATGGACACTTCCCAAGTTGGTGCTGAGAAGTTGATTGGCAGTGGTGAGTCTGGGTGGACAATGTACAACCAAAGGAAGTAAGGTGATTGTGGAGCACGAAGACGACGGTGAAGAGAGTGATGACTCCATGGCTTCAGATGCTTCCTCTGGCCCAAGTCACCCTGAGAGAAGTCGCGGCGCAACTCGTCTCTGGCATGGGAGAAGGGAAGGGAACGTCAAGAAACACAGCACAAAGAAGAAAAACAAGAACAAGAATGAAACTACAATGATCAAAGGAGAGAAAGATGTAGAGGAAATAATGCAGCACAAGGCAGACAGTGTTGCCAGCCACATTTGAACGAGTTCAAGTGAGGCCAAGGTAAAATCAGGAGCTTCATCACTTGCTTCTGTCAAGATTTCTTGGCACTAAGAAAATTAAAATCCATGTGGATTGTCAGTGTTTGCATAGCTTTTGCAGCTAACTGGGAGTTAATGTTGTTTTATGTCAGATATTATTAGCTGGTTTAAGTGTATTTCATATGCTAATAGTAGTACACTACTGTAGTTTGTTTTTCACTTGCCAGTTGTCAGCTTTGATCACAAGAGAAGCTGTGGCTATCTTTTAAGGGTCATACAGGCTCATTATACCTGGGCTATCTTTTAAGGGTCATACAGGCTCATCATAGTGCTTCTGTCTTTTTATCCTACAAGTTCGAAAGAAAAACAAAAATTGTACTGAACTTAGGAAGCTGGAATTTTCAAAAATAATGTCATATTCGGCAGTGCCGGCCCTGGTGCTGTGCTGGTTGTGCACCCGCACAGGGCCTTCAAATTTTGGGGCCTCAAAATATCTATATGCTTGTACAAATTTACAAAATGTCTACACAATTGGCATATAGACGTCTATTTCAGTTGGTCAAGGCAATTTATCATGTTTTAGCCACCCAAGTTCCAGTTGTGCTAATGCAATATCTTTGATTTTCACCTTCTATTTTTTTTAATTTTTTTGGTTACAAATGGGATCTAAAAGACCTGAAAAAGAGGAAGAAAAGAAAAAAAAGAAACTATAGACTAAAACAGGAGCCTGTTCTTCTAGCTCTAATGATAGCGGCTAAATCATCAAGGAAAACAGAAATGACATGCACCGGAGAATCTTTAAAAATGATGAGGCCAAGTTCATTAGAAATGCTAGGGGTGGGCATCCGAAACCGATCCCGAAGGCTCGTTCCGATTCCGTCCCGAAAATTCACGGGACGAGACGGGACTTCATTTCAAAAATTAAAGGCCCGACCCGGCCCGTCCCGTTTTAAAAAAAACGGGATCGGGATCGGGACTTGTTGAATAGGGCCCGTTAAGACCCGGCCCGTCCTGAAATAAAAAAAATCATAATATATGAATTAATATAGGCCGTTGGATTCATCGCTGATCAAAAATAAAGTTAACCTAACCCCTCACTGCCTCACTCGGTCATTCCTCGTCTGTCCCTTCCTGCCTTCCTCACAATCTCCCTTCCTGTCTTCGTCACTCGGCGACTTCGGTGACTTCGGCGAGCGCAACGGCGCTCCTCTCTCTCGGCTTCCGGCGACCCAGGCCACGACACTCCTCTCGCTCGGCTTCCGTCGTCAGCTTCAGAGGAGTACCGATTTCTTAGAATCTCTCTCTGCTCCGATCCGTAACCCGAAGGTTTTCCAAGCTCTCTCTCCGTTTCCAGGTAGTTCTATATATGACCACTCTGATTCAAATCCCTAATTTCGTTTCGTTTCGGGTTGTGATTTTGATTTCAAACCGGTTCGATTCGCTTGATTACTGTCCGATTCCGCTAGAGCGGTTTAGTTTCGATACTAGCTTCAAGCAATTTCGATCGGTTGTGGATTTGATTGTTTGTTTGAGTTTTGTTTTTATTTAATGTGGTGAGGATTATGTGAAATCGTACGCGTGTGATTGTGTTTAGTCTCATTTGATCTGTGAAATTGTTCATGTGGATTTTGGTGATGCGATTTTTGTGTTGTGGATTGATTTGGTCTAGTGAGGGTTTTTGGTTTTATGAGTGTAGCAGGGTTTAGGTTCTTCAAATTTTGATCTGTATCTAATGATGACTGATAGTATAATCTAGATTTCCGTTGGAAGTGTTATGTATTCCCTGTATTTGGCAGGGTTGTCATCATTTAACAGCTCCTCCAAGGGCTTCACCATTACATGGTGAGCTAGGAAGAAGAATAAAGGAATTGAAAACCTTTCTTTCTCTGTATTCACTACTACTCGGTGCTCCACACTCTCATATTTGTCATTGCTCCAAACCTGCGCAGACACCATTCACAAAGTAAACTCATATATAGTCATAAATTCTTTCAAAACTTATTGTTGCACAGGACCTGTAATTTCACTAATTTGCAATAATATATATCAATCTGCTAGACCTTAAGTTTGTATCCATTTTATGTTTAAACTTATGTTTTCGAGTTGGCAACTTCATTTTATTATGTTGTTATGTTGTTGGACTTGTAACTTTATGATGTAATTGATGATGAATTATTTGCTACGGTTTTGATTGTGATTGTGCTATGGTTTTGTATTATAATTATTTGTTCAAGACCCGTTTTGGACCCTTTTAAGTCCCGGTCCCGGCCCGGTCCCGTTCGGGACCGGGCCTTGTCGGGATCACATATAAAAAAAGCTAATTCCGTATCGTCCCGTCCCTTTTCAAAATTTCGGGTCCGGGTTCGGGATCAACCTAAACCCGGCCCGTCCCAACCCATACCCACCCCTAAGAAATGCTACACTTAGCTAGAACATCAGCTATCATATTAGATTCCTTGAACATATGAAAAAGCTCCACATCAGCCATTTTGGACATCATGATACTGCAGCCATGAGGAGAGATCCTAGAGGATGAAGAGAGAAATCAGCACTTTTCATAAGTTGCACAAGGATGGCAGAATCAGATTCAATCTCAAGCCTCGAAATATGTAGACTAGAAACCAACTTTAAACCATGAAACAAGCCTCAGGCCTCATCATCAATAATGACACCAACCCCAAGATTAATTTGAAAACCAGCAATCCAAGCACTAAGATGATTCCTAATAACACCACCAGCTCTAATAATACCAGAACTAGAAATTATAGTACCATCAATGTTCAGTTTGTAAAAGTTCTGAGGAGGCATAGCCCAAGATAACATTGTGTAGCTAAAATTCACATAAGTACTAGATCTCAAATTAGCCTTCTTCCATTCCAAGGCATACTCCCAGATAATCTTCTCAAGATAAAGAGGCATAGTGAAAGTAGAATAAAAACATGCTTATTCCTCCATTTCCATATGTACCAGCTGATGAAAACAAATAAATTGCACCACTTAATATTATTACTGATGAGAGAGTGACAATGAAGCTGAGCTTGAATCCAACCATTCCAATCAAGAGAGAAAGAATTATGAATGGTACCAGGTTTGTCAAAAATATTCCAAATGTGAGTATTAGTTGTGGCTAATACCTCTAGTAACAGTCTAGTAAGAACTGCAGTCTCGAAAAAGATGCAGAAGAGACTCATCAGCAAAATTGCAGACATGACAAACAGCATTAGTTATAAAACCTCTAGTAACACGCTGCACATTAGTAAGGACCTTTTTATGTAAGACTGTCTATAAAAAAGTTTTCAATTTGGGAGGAATCTCAAGTCTCCAGATGAGGATTTTGAGCAGAGAGATCAAAGAGAGAGTTATAAACAGATTTCACTAAAAACTTGTCATTAACAGTAGCTCCCCAAATTAAAGTATCATGATCACTAACACCAAAATCTGTAGGCACATTGACAATTCTATTGACAATATCATGAGGCACCATATAAAGTAATTTCTGAATATTCTAACCTTCAGTACTCCAAAATCCTACACAATAATAATAGAAGGTAAAACCAGATTAGTTAAAGGATCAGGAGGAAGCAAATTGTCATACCAGAACTTAATAGATTTTCCATTACCCAACCTCCATTTTAAATACCTTCTTCTATTTTTTGGCTTTCCTCCTTCCGTTTTTTACCTTTTTTTCCTGGCTCTCGTCCTTTTGTTTTTCACTCTTTTTTCTCCTTTCTTCTGCTATTTCATCTTCCACTCTTCTTATTGTTACTTCTTTGTTTGCCTTCTACCATTTTTTTTGTTCCTATTCCATATTCTAGTTCTTTTTTGGAATAATGTAAGGGAAAGACAACTAATCTATATTTTCTTGCTTAAATTATCAAAGTCAAACACAAATAAAATCGGCCACTCGGTCAAAAAAAGAGCCTCATCTTGAAATTCATACAAGACCTCCGATCACTTAGGACCGACCCTGCATATTCCTGTTGCATCGATTGTCCTCTTTGCTCAATTTGGCTAGAAGATGAAATTAAGGACATCTCCAAAACTCACTCACAACTTCACCAAAAACGACGTCGTTGTGTTAGCGCGCTAAGACTATCTTTATCTTCCCACCGGTGCTTAACGACCACTCTTCTCCCTCGCTACAAACAACGCCACTCTTCTCCCTCGCTCTCGCTCTCGCTCCCCAACCATGCTGCTACGTGGCACAATCTCCGCCCCTCTCCCCTCCCACCGCCGCCTCACCACCGCCTCCCCGCCTCCAAACTTCGCCATTTCCCGCCATCATTCCCCAACCACCGGTAAATACTCCATCTCCGACCAGGACCTCGACTCCCGCGGCTTCCTCCTCCACCGCACCGCCGCCGACCTCAACCTCGACCACCTCAACAAAGTCTTCGTCGCCGTCGGGTTCCCCAAACGCGACCCGGCCAAGATCCGAATCGCGCTCGACCACACCGACGCCCTCCTCTGGCTCGAGTACGCCAAGACCAGCCGCCCCGTCGCCTTCGCCCGCGCCACCGGCGACGGCGTCTTCAACGCCATCATCTGGGACGTCGTGGTCGACCCCTCCTTCCAGGGCATCGGTCTCGGCCGCGCCGTCATGGAGAGGCTCGTCGAGGAGCTCGCGGAGAAGGGAATCTGCAACATCGCTTTGTATTCGGAGCCCCGGGTTCTCGGGTTTTACCGGCCGTTAGGCTTCGTGGCCGACCCGGATGGGATCCGAGGGATGGTGTATACCAGAAAGCCCAAGAAATAAAAGGGATGCATCTTTGTTTTTGTATCACAGTAAAGATTTCACAGTAAAGATTGGGATTTTTGCACAATGAGATTTGGAAATGTAAAGATTCATCATTTCTAGCTCTCTTCAATTGTATTACAAAGGGTAAAGTTTTATTGAATTCAGGAAAATTTACCCTTTTGTGGTAAATGTATGGATACATTGACACAAACATGAACAAAACCCAGCTTCATAACCAGTTAGAGCTATAGCTACAGTGGAGTCGGTCACAGCTTTATTTCCAAACCATGTCAGTCCTGCAGTTTTGTACAATCGAGGTGAAAATAACAGAATCGTGTAAAAGGGTTGACCTTGAATTTCATGGATCAAACAAAAGTTTTGATCTTGATTTGTCACTGTAATTGAAGGAAAGGTTCAAGATTGTTGAATCTGACAAATTGGGGAAGGTTTTACCTGGATTAAGATGCGGCCTTGGCGCTGTACAAGAAGGCAGCAGAGCAAAGAACAGAGGCAATGAAGGCAAAGACGCTGAGACCAATCATGAGAGAAACACCAGCCACAAACAAATCCAAGATGCCCTGGATGCTCAAACCCATCATCCACATCGTGCTGAACTTTTAGTTTCTGTGAATCTTTTCTTTCAGACAAAACTGAATTTGGGGTTTCTTGTTAATCTAAGGTTGTAAGAGAAGGAGATGAAGATTTGGTGTGTGTTACGTTTATACTGGGATGAAGATCATGAGAAGAGAACAAGGGAAAGAACAAACAAAAGAGGCACTGGGGGTCTGAGGAAGAGAGACTTTCTCACTTTTTGGGAGAGTGTGCTTCGTGCTTCTCTTGCCACGTGTCTTCCTGACCCTGCAAATATGGGGTGTGACTCACACTGCAGCTCTGAGTTTCTGAGCTCTGGTGTGTCTTATACTCGGGTAAAGCTGGGAAATTTGTTATGAATGTGGGTGTGGATTGTAATGATATGGTCGAGGAGACCAAAAAAGAGGTGCATAGTTTTATGAGGATTAGGGGGAACAATCATGAGTCGGTGAGGTCATGATGAGACAACGTCTTCTTGGGGCATGTATCAAAGTTTTGGATGTTTATGATGAATTTGATGATTAGGAGTCATAAAGCCTCTGAATGAGGAACATAGGACAAGAAAATGAGACATTTGATTATGGATCAGAGATAGTTCTATTAAATGCTATTACATATCTGATTTAGGGATTTTGGGACTTTCACTAGTATGTGTGTTACATTGTGGGCAAAAAAGAATCCTGTTCCTATTAACAGTGGGCAAAGGCTTTCTCTTGCTGCATAGCTGCATTCCCTTATCAGAGTAATAGCTTTGAGCTTTCTTTCCCCAAAATGCATACTTTAGTTGATGACTTGATGTGGTTTTGAAAACAATGCACTTGATCTGAAGGAGATGAAGTATGAACAGCTATTTGGTTTCATCACTGCCCCCTTCAACTTTGGATAGAATGGAAGCAGGGCATTGTTGAATCAATCAGGGCTGGATGACTAGTCATTGAGGTCATCTGCCATACTTGGAACCGAATGCCCGAGCACTTGAATCACCATGGATTTGGAATTCAACATCCAGAATATAACAAAGAGTTGGAGAAACAAAAATCTAATTGATAAAGTAGTCTAGGTTTAATTTCAAAACCAATTGATAATGGAGAGAGTAGTTAAAACCCACAAAAGTCAAATTGATCTGGGTTTAACTTCGAAACCGATTGGCAATGAAGAGAGTAGCCAAAACCCTTATAAACCCAATGACAATGCCATATTTTTCTAATGTGGGATAAATATCTCAACACGCTCCAACACGTGTGGCGGCCCTTCAAGCCTAACACGTGGACAACATTAGGGATGACGTGGAGTGTGTGTGATAGGTAATGCTAACACACGTGAACTGGGGTAACCCGCTCTGATACTAAAATAAAGTAGTCTGGGGTTCAACTTCAAAACCAATTGGCAATGGAGAGAGTAGCCCAAACCCTTATAACTGCACAAATAAGACCTTATTTTCTTGATGTGGGATATATATCTCAACACAAATTACCGGAGTTTGGCATGGACATTGGCGGCATTGATGGCATGGCTGACATTGGCGGCATTTGGGGCATGGGGGAAGGGGTGGCTTTGGCCTTTGCCTTGGCATTCTTCTTGGGATAGGATTCGATTCCTTAATCTCGGCTGCATCAGCATCAGACAGCAAAAATATTTTCGCGACTGATGCTGCATGCTCCAAGCAACATCTAACTACCTGTCCAAGTTTTGGTTGCAGCTTTAACATGCATGAGCTAACAATCCACATAAACATAACTAATGCACTTGTCTTTAAAAATTGTTAGTCAGAAAAAGAAAGTGTACCTTTGATGGATCCATAATCCCAGCCTTCATTAGGTCCTCATAACAGTCACTTGCAGCATTATATCCGTACCCCATATCAGCATTTGACAGAACTTGAAAAACACAACTGATCTCAAACAAGGCATATGATTGTATCCTACGATATCTGATTCTAAAGTGCAAAATGTATTATATGTACTATAACATTTTAAGAAGATCATTAACATCCAGAGACCATCTCTACTACAACACTGCCATTTACACCTGCATTTTTAGCTATCAGTTTTGCATGATAGCTTAGAGCTTTCTTGAAGATATCTGCTCCAATCTGCGCAAGGTAGATAAAATATTACAATGTTTGTGAGAACTAGTGGAGAGACAAGTAGACCGTGCTTAAGCGAACTGAGATGATATAATATTATGATTCTGCCATGAAAAATTCACATGTATTTATTAGCTTGAAGGCACTGAATCAAACGTATCCATAATATGGGAGAGGAATGCTACCTTCTGTTCTTCATTATCCAAAAGTTCTTTGATGGCATCGACCTTTTTAGAGAGCCTCAAAAGGCAGCAGCCACCACCAACTACAACACCTTCCTCAATTGCTGCCTTTATTATATTCCAATTTCCAAGTTAGAACCAACCAGTTTTTATTCACATTTAAGTTCTTATAATAAAAGAACAGGAAAAACCTACCTTGGTTGCGTTCAAAGCATCTTCAATTCTAAGTTGTTTATCCATCAACTCAACTTGTGTTTGTGCACCTACCTATAATTTGATTAATAGAACCACATTTCATCAGCTTCAAAGGAAGTCAGTCTCTTGACATTCAGTTTAAAAAGATGTCGAGTGCAATAAGCTTATTGTTACCTGTGAATAGCAACCCCCTGTTAATCTTCCTATTCCTTCGTTTAATATCTTCTTTTGAAATTCTTCTTTAGTGTTCTGAAAAACAAGAATAAGTTATGTCAGTAATAATATGTAGAATTCCTTCTACTCTTGATAAATAGTGGAGGAACAATAGATGTTGAATTTACCACAACTAGCCTTTCTATCTGAGAAGCCCTCTTGTCAACAGCTTCTCAAGTGCTTCCCTCGGTAACTATCAGTGTAGAGTCCTTAGTTATCACAACCTTAGTAGCATTTCTCAATACCACCGGGCCAGTCTTATGTAAGATCATTCCCTTCACTTCTCTTACTACTGGTGCTGTAAAATACATCAAACATAGAATAAGAAGATTGCAAATAAATGCAATGAATATATCTCAAGTCTAGAGATTAAAAAGTTCTGGAACCTGCTACCTCCAGTCAAAATGGCAATATCGTCCTAATGGCTTTTGTGCTCACCTGGCAATTAGGCCCGCAGGCCGTAAGCCCGTCAACGGGCCTGTCACTTGTTCAATCCGTGTTGGATCCGCGATTTAAGATGGAGTTTATGGAGTGGGCTTATAACATACTTTATGATTCTAATTCTTGATAGTTCAAAGATTTTAGAGACACATTATCTTCTCTATATGGTGTCTACGTGGAGAGTTTTAATCTTCATAGTTCAGGTCACCCGACTTATCAGAGCTCGTCTCAAGCACAAGGCAAACGTAGTATACTAGAGGTAGATAAAAGAGATATATTTGTCTTATAATATGTTATTGTATACTCGTTTGTATACTCTTAAGGTATTTTATATTTGCAGGATTTTGATATTCATTATAGGAGTGGTCCTAGTTCAAGCTTGAGGAGTGAATTGAGCAAATATCTGGAAGAATCAAGGTTAGATAGATCGATGAAGTTGGATATACTTATTTGGTGGAGGTTGGAGCAACATCGATACCCTATCCTTTGCCATATGGCTCGTGGTGTGCTGACGATCTCTATCTCTACTGTTGCATCTGAGTCAGGTTTCAGCATTGGCGGACGAGTTCTAGATCAGTATCAGAGTTCGTTATTGCCTGATGCTGTTCAAGCTTTGTTGTGTACTCGTGATTGGCTTTTCAGCAAAAAAAGTAATTTAAATATTAATTTAGTTTTGTTTCCTAAATATAAATTTATTTTTGTTTCAACATTTTAATTTTATATGCCACAATAATATTGATAAGAACTTTTTTATTCTTTTAGAGAAGGAAAGTGTTAGCGTGGATGATCTTGCCGATGATATTATTTGTATGAGATTGCATGACCGTCATGATGTAAGGGAGGAACTAGAAAGCTTCTCTTAAGGAGAAATTTGAATTATGTATTTTGTAAAATATGCAAGGGAGCTGGACATTTTGAATCATGAAGAAGACTTTTGTTTGCCTCAAAGTTGTTTTGTTAAGGAGGAACTTTTACTCTTAGTATTTGTACATATTGCTTATTTTTTTTGAACCTGTGTAATCGTTATCTGTTCAAGATGATAGTTATTAAAACTTTTGTGTTATTTAGAATACTAGATTTTGTCATATTTATTATTGCCAATTGAGTGACAAAGGTTCCATCGTAGAAATTGAATGCGAGAATGCATAAAGGTTGATCGCATCTTGTAGAAGTAAGAAAAAAAAAGTAAATAAAAATAAACGAATTCTCGAGTGTTTTTTTTTTAAAATAAAAATTTCTTTACGCATTAACAGGATTGAAAAATAAAATTACGGGTTTAACGGGTTCCAACGGAAACCCGCAAACCCGATCCAGTTAAACTCGTTAGTAGACGGGTTATTAACGGGTTTGACCCGTTTAGAACCCGGCCCGGCAAATCCTGACCCGAAACCGCCCAAACCCGACCCGTGCCAGGCCTAGTTCATCATGACAGATTAGCAAGGGAAACCGCAGGCTTTGCAACCGCGCATGCATACGAACGGGACGACGAAGCCACATCGACATTCAAGAAAGACCATGGACAGATTGAGACCTTGTCGGCAATGATCAAGAGAAAAGAATGATGCAATTTGCAAGGAATTTAGTGCGATAAAACCCTAGAAGGGATAAACCATAACAGAGCCGCCATGTCGTCTTCTCTCAACAAGACTACCTTGTCACAACAATATACAGTAGTGATAGAAAGAATCTACACTATTATCACATACGGATAGTAAGCGTATATGTTAGTATATCCCACAACATGGACCTGTCAAGTGGTGTATCTCAGGTAGTGGACAGTTTTGGTAGAGTTTGGAACCAAAGATCACTAGAGTGATCCTAATTAGATAAGGCTACATTAAGATTGGGGCATGCAGCTGGATAGCTTGAAAAGGCTAAACATTTACGATAAGAGCATATGCAACGGCAGCAGGTGCAGCCCAGTTTCGGATCGAGCAACCCCCAGCGAAATCAGAAGCAACCCAGAAAATTGGTGCAGCGGGGAGGAAGGCCAGGACGACCGGAGTTTGACCTGCTCGGCGAGCAGTTGCTCGAGCAACGTCTGCTCGATCTCCCGCACGAGCTGCTTGGTGGAGCCCACGCACATGGGTGATGCCAGGCAGCCAGTTCTTTTTTTAGCGCGTGTATTAAAAAAGAAAAAAGGTCGAATCGGTTTGGGCCAAATGGAATAACCATGGTAGATCTGAAAAGGCCAACGGACAAATAAATCTGGATTGCTGGATTTGATTCAAAAATTTGATCCAACGACCCAGATTTAAAGACAACGGCTACTGATGAATTAAAACGGGCAGATTCCAATTTTTGGGAAAATTAAACCCAAAAAATTGCAAAAAATCCTAATAAATTGTAAATAACACCCTACAATCTTTTTATAATACTACATCAAATTCATTCACCTCTCACTCCAATTTGTGCATAACAAATTTATTATCTCCTTCCATCGATCTCCTCTCATTCATTTGTATTTTTTTGCTAGAAAAATGTTCAATTAACTTGCTTCCGAAGATTTGCAATTGTGCATTTCTTATTGTCGTATTAGCGTTTGTCTTATCACCGGCAACATGCAAAAGTCCGATAAATTGTGGGAAAAAGTATATGCCGATTTTTGCGAAAATTGGGAGATGACGCCTAATGAATCAAGGCCGAAGCATAGGAGTCAAACCATGGTTTCTTCTCGTTTTACTAAGTTGAAGCCGACTTTGAAAGCTTGGGTGCCTCTCTTGCTTATGCACGAAGGAATTCATAATCCGGCTCAAATTTACAAGATGAGGTAAGTGTTTATAATTTTGTCATCTCCTTTTTATTTGATTTATTTAAATAAATGTTGTCATCTCTATTTCTTAGATATTATTGTGACATATAAATTCGTTATTTTTCTTAGCTAAAAAAAACTCAATCATGGTTTGTAGCACAAAAGAAGAGAGAGTTTACGAGGTTTGAATGTTGGGATGTGGTGAAGAACCATCCTTATTTTAGATAAGTCGAAACTAGTACTCCACCTTCTTCATATGCCAACTCCGTCTCTACTCTGCTCGTTAGCTCAATGCATCCCACAGTCGAAGTGGATGAAGTAATTGCAACACCACAAAACAACCTTCAAGGTCCCTCGAGTCTGGTTAGACCAATGAGAGTGAAGGCGGCCAAGGAAGCTAAAAGAAAGGGAAAAAAGTCATTTGATCTTGATTTGTTACCTCATGACTCCTTCAAATGAGGTAAGGGATGAGATTTTGAAAAACATTACGAAAAATCAAAAATCTTGGCTCGCCTATCAAAAAACAAGTGATGCTATTGAGCTTGCTTTATATGAAAAACAACTCAACCTTAAAGAGAAAGAGTAGAAATTGAGGGCTTTAGCAGAAGAATCAACGATTATGGCAAATGATACAGGTTATTACCCCAAAATCAAAGAAGTGTTTTCGAAGAGGAAAGAGGCAATCCTTAAGCAAATAGATGACAATGAAGGAGATGCTAGCGAGGAAAATTTTTCAAATTGTTATCGCCCACTTTTTTCATAGTTATGTCATTATGTACTTTAAATTTTCATGAACTGCACTTTAATTATGTACTTTAAATTTTCACTATATACTTTAATTTCTAATTATGTACTTAAAATTTTTATTATGTACTTTATATTTTCAAGTAATAAAAACGCACCTTCTTTATTCTGTCAAAGCTCATACACATTACAATAAAACATAGTTAATTAAAATCAAACAATACGTGTCATCTAAATATTGGTTGAAAATCAATTAAAGAAATAATTATTTAAAAAAATAATTAATTAATGAACAGTAATATGTGGTGCTATTTTTTACACCGCTGCACAATAAACATAAACTGCACATTCTATTTCTCAAATAGTGTTTGCACATCTTCAAATAGTGTCTGCACCTCCTCAAATAACAGAAGCAAGCCTCCTATACAGTTGCATATGTTCTAAAAATGCAAGGATAACATTAACAACTGCATGCAGTTGTTTACACATACAAATTAAATAAAGATAGGTCGGATAACATAAACAAATAGAGTTCATATTCGTTTTTGAGTGATAAAGGATTGCACAAGTTCGTTGCATCCGTTTCTTTAGAAAATTTCATAGCTACTGCTGATCAGTACGTATCGGTCATGGAAATATTTTGATGCAGGAACATATAAGACAAGATTTAATAATAGATTCATAATCTTTGATATTTTGTTATTGTTATAGTTTTAGATAATTATCTAATAATTATTAGGATGTATGTTTAATTACCTATCCTTTTTAGTTTAACCTTACTTGCTCTTCAAGTATTGTAACCCATATAAATATGAGTATTGTAATAGTTGTTGGACATCTTATGTTTTATGAATTAAATCAGTTTATTGAGGCATGGATTTGTCCTATTCTATAGGTTAGCTGCTTCTTATTTCTCGTGTCTGTTGAGTGACCGTTAGAGACCTGTTCTTGATATCTGATCCGCATCAGTTGGTATCAGAGCTCTAACAAGAGCTTGGTGGATTCCATGTCTCAGGTCGGGCGAAGAGGAGGAGGTTTTAGAATAGAGGGTCGTGCCGTCCACAACGACATGAGTGAAATCAAAAGGATGCTTCAGCAACTTGCGCTACGTATCGATCGCATCGAAGCTCGACGACGGGGTCATAAGAGTTCCGACAATGAGAGAAACGTTACCATCTATCATCAACGCATTGATCGCATCAAAACTTTCTACCAAGACGGTGACAATTCCGACGGGAAGATATTCGTTGACCCATTTCATTGCAGTGCTCCGTTGTGTGAGTCGGGTGAAAAGGGAGAACCAATTAGTTTCGACTATGAAGGTTCAAATTCTAAATTTACTTTTTCTGCTAACAATTATTCAGAAAAAGAAGAAAAATATAGTGTTGTAGATTTTAGTAAGCCACCGATTTATGATGATTGTTTTTGTAAGGCTTGTTGTAACAATTGTGCTATGGAAGAAAATAAAGACACTGATAAGGACACAATCAAGACATTGACGAAGGATATTGACAATAATTTTGTTGATTTTCTTGGAGTTAATGTCTTCATCATGCAGATTCCCAAATCCGCAATTAATCTTGTTAATCATATCAAGGATGGTGGAGGAAGTTTTGAGATTGCGAGATTGAAGTTGAAGAGAAAATTTATTGGATTATGATCGTGCATTTATTCCAAATATCTATTTATTTGGAAATGAAGAATTCAATTGCAAGCTAATTTGTCAAAAGAAGATTTGAAGCGGTGGAAGATTTTGTCAGGATTTTCTACAATCAACGGTTCAAATTCGAGAACGAATTCTTTCCAACCAAGGGAGTCTGATGCAGGAGCATATAAGATAATATTTAATAATATATTCATAATCTTTGATATTGTTATAAATAGGAGGGGATTCTTTTAATATAGAGGACTCTCCAAATTCTTCAATAAGATTAACCACCCTTCGATTAGGACACTCAAATTGAATATGGCCAACACCTGAGCACTTGAAACATTTCACAACCCTTTGCCTTCCCCTTATATTGGGATGTCTTTGTGGCTCATAAGATTGGGACCTCTGCTTCTCCACTTCATTCGTAAACTTACTGCTTATTTTACCTCCCATCTCCTCATTTACAGCTCGTTGTTGGCGTTGCCTCTGTTGTTTCTCCACTTAGATAGCAGCTTGTACACGTCAGTATAGCTCCAATAAGGTTGCAGTACTACCACATCATGAATCTCCGGCCGTAGTCCCCCAAGGTAGCGGGCTATCGTGTGTTCTTTGTCTTCAGTCACCCCACTTTTGATTGTGAGGAGGTCAAATTCCTTTGTAAGCTCATCAACTGACCGAGTTCCTTGGCGTAGAGTATGCAAGTTCAAATAATTATTAGGATTTATGTTTAATTACCTATCTTTTTTAGTTTAACCATGCTTGCTATCCAAGTATTGTAACCCATATAAATATGGATATTGTAATAGTTGTTGGACATCTTATGTTTTATGAATTAAATCAGTTTATTGAGGCATAGATTTGTCTTATTTTATGAGTTTGCTGCTTCTTATTTCTGGTATCTGTTGAGTGATCGTTAGAGGCCTGTTTTTGATATCTGATCCGCATCATATTTTGTATTTGATAATTCATTTGTTTTGGGTATCACCCTGTTAGGATAAACTAATAGATTTATTCCTTGCATACATTGCTGACAAACACAAGCATGTACATATATAGCTAGCTTCATTTTATTAGGAAAAGTTTAATCTTTGTTATAATAGCTAGGAACTCTTATAATATAGTGGTTTCGTATATGCATATCGGATGCATGTGTGTCATGATTGTGTTCTTCCACTTGAAATTTCGAATTGTCCCATGTTAGTACATAAGCATGGTGAGTGTATTTTGATTGCTTCGAGACTGGTTACAACTGCTTCATCCGCTTCAACTGTGACTTCAGGCATCAAGAAAGTAGCAAGAGCTGTGTAACACCGTCAACCGCGAGCTAGACCGAGTTGAGAAGCGCCCACACGTGCTTCATCAAGACCCACTGATTGTGCAGCAGTGGAAAATCCAGTCCCACATCGAAGGTAAGTTGGGAATCAGGCATGCCTCCCCACATATAAAGGTAACTCTACGTACATCTCAATGGATGATTACTATTACGTGCACTTCTGTTACTCTGCCCTGTTACTAACTTAGACTTCAGAGTGTTAAAAACCGCCCTACGCGATCTCCTCTTCTAACGCCTCTTGTTCACATTTTACAGACAAACGATTTAGCACAATTCATTCTTATCTGCACAGAATTCAGTCTGTAACGTAAGTCTGCGGTCAGCCATACCAGCGCAATTACGTCACAAATATCTAACTACTCTTATCTCTATTGTCCAAGTTTTTCGTCCTCTCTATCATTGATCTTTGCATATATGGTCTTTATTTTCCTCAGGATTTTGGGAATTACCTGGACACGGATATGCGTATGGGTGTAAATCTTGTATAGAAAACAAAGACAACTGATAAAGGGAGAGATGATTCAGAACACGAAATGCACTTAAACCAAAATGAATTGACGGTCTTGAGTCAGAGTAACAGCCAAATAGGCATCATGACCATTCATCAAGTACATCTTAATTTGTGGTATTCGGTTGGGATTAGAATATGGAAAATTTGTCAAAATGTTGGGACGAGCTAATGTGAAGGAAACCAATAATAGGTATCTCTAGGTCAACGATATAATAAGGATGTCAAATATGCCTCATCCATTACCATTTTCTCGATGTTTTTATCTTTCTTTCGATATCCTTCCTTTAAGAAAAACAAAAACATATCATGCATATTCCACAAGTGTGAAACTGTGGCTAGCTCTAGAAATTGCTGCATATAGTATAATGGCACTAGCTGCATTATCTGGCATATGTATCTGGCATATGCAAACAGTAGTACTGCATACAAAAAAGATGAAGACACTATTGAAGCAACACCTGAATCATAGCCAATTTCTTGGCAGAGGTTTCAAACTCATGACAACAATGGCTGGAACATTGTTAGACAAGGCGCATTGATGCTATCACAATTGTTTTAAAGCGTATGAATCCACATATATTCCTGGGTGTTTTAGGCTAGTGGATCACCTTTTTCACTGTCTTGTTTTCCCATGTATAACTTGATGAGTCACCATACTAGCTTGCACCAGCACATCCACCACATTTTGTCCTCTGCAAAACTGTACCCAGCTTCTCACAAAGCCACCGACTCCACACCATAAACTGCCATTTGATTGCACCACAGCTTCTCCAGAATCAAGTACGTTGGACAAAATCTGTAAATTCAACATATAACAGTTTTGATCTGAGATTCTCTATTGTCTATGCTCCATATATATAAGCTGAAACCTTTTCCGATTTTCGAAATTCGAAGCGCTGCTTCGTGTTCATCATCATGTTAGTTTTCAAGTCGTTCGTATGGTTCTATTGATCAAATGAGAAAAAAGTACGACAAAACGGTACATGATCGAGCGTTTGATAATTGATATAGCTGCATGACTTCTGCAAGTACATTATTTGGATACTTATGCGGCGAGAGGTGGTTTTAAACAGTGTTATTAATTGTTTTTTAGTTAAAATCTGGAGTATCTGATTTTGTTTAAATGTTAAAGATGCCGATGTATTAGCCAAGTTGTCCAGATAAGATGGTGGCTATGCTTGTTTAGTGTGATCCTGCACGGCCTTTGTTTTTTACTCCCATACAATAATAAAGCGATCGGTGAAGGAAAAAAACGTAGGATTAGCAATTATAGTAAACAAAAGAAGTACTGATAGTGCTGCTGGTTGTAATGGAGAGCTTAGCTAGAACAGTGATATCAATTATCTCATCTCAATGGAGCAAGTCGGTGCTTGAAGTTGTTGTGCTGCAGGGAACATTTACTTCCTGGTCTGTCGATCTCAAGGTGCTGATCTGGATCTCGGTGAACAGTTTTCGAAGATCCGATGCTTCATCCTTGAGCTTTGCATTCTCCTCAACAACCCTATCATGGCTCTCAGACACATGGTTCAGCCTGTCTATCAAGCTGTGGTTTTCGGTTCTAAGACGAAGCACCTGCGACCAGAGCTCATCCAAGTGCTTCTGCTTCCGCATGCGTGATCTGCGAGCCGATTCTCGGTTCGATATCATTCTCCTCTGCTTCCTCTGATCAATGATGTTATTGCTCAGCTGCTGCACTTGTTCTTCGGCTTCATCGGAGGTGCTGGAGTTGTTGCTAAGACTCGAGGACTGCACCGGAGTAGCGAAAAATTGATGATCATGTCGTAAAGGAGGAGTTTGAGTCTGGAATAAGTTGCCGAAGACTGATGCTTCATTGAAATGGAAGGAGTTAGGTAAATTTTCCTGCATGATAATATTGCCAAAGTTTGCAGGGTTTGGAATCTGGAATTCAGGTGTAGTCAGGTAGTGAAGTCCTGAAATCTCACCAGAAAGCATGGCTCTGAGTTCTTAAGGCTGTATATCCAATTCAGTACTTGAAGGATATCTTGTACTGATGCAAAGGGCTTGGGATGACAGCATGAAGAAGTGGAAGGGTTTATATAGGAGGTGAAGGGGGAGAGAGATAGTGGACCAAAATTAGCAACAATTAGAGTAACAGTTTCAGGGGCTTACCTAAGCAAAAACAATTATTGAAATGACAACTACAAGTGTGTGCAATGTAGCAATTTGGAGGAAGATAAATCATGTATGCATAATTGCATATAACACATATGGACCCTATATATAACTATTTCATCATTTTTATTGTGGTGGTAATGTATGGGAGTGAGAGACCATCTTATATTTGAGTTTGTTGGTGTTGCTTATTATGATTGTGTGTTTGTATCTATGACTATATGTGACTGTTCATGCATGATCATGCATTTTTCAATATATGTAGAATTGGATAGAGGAGAAAAAGGCTGATGCTGTGGGGAGTGTAATAATGTATATTTGGAATATTTTGATTTTGGAAATTGAAAGTAAAAATGAGAATTGGGAAGTGGAGTTGAAGTCAAATGATATTGCATGGTTAGTGTTTTGTTTTTTTTTCTTCTTTTTCTTCTTGAGGATTCGAGCTAATTTCAGACGCAAATTACAAGTGCAGAGCTCACTTCCTTACCACCTTCTCCCATGACGCAATGAAAGCCAGTTTAAAAGGTAATCAGTTTGTGATGGATCATGTTAATTTTATTAAGAAAAATAAATAAATTGATGACTCAATGAGCACTTCTATAGTCTTCCACCCTTGGCCATCTATAGGTGAATTATGTAAATTGTTAGCATAAAATAAATACCTAATCCCCGCCCAATATCCATTTCCCTTTTGAAAGCACTTATTAGGATAACTGAGCATGTACAGTGAAGGAGCAAGAAATTTAAGTTCAATGGGGTACAAAAAGAAAACACTAACAAGTATGAAAATGTGAATTTTTATTGAGTTGAGAGAATAGATGTTGCAACTACATGTTTTTTCCATTTTGCAAGAGCCCTTCAAATCACTAGAAAATATTACAATACAATCGTAGCTTTATCCTGGAGGACAACTTTAGAAATTGAATAGAAAAAAATATATATTGGAACTCAATTATACATCAAATCTTAATATATTTTTTTCTTTTTTAAGAATTGTATGTTTAAATACTAGAAAACTAGTGTGTTACTGTTAAAATGGTTATGGAAAAAGTGATATTAACCTAATAATAACGAGAGTTGCAATCAAGGAATTTTTTTATCAAAGAAAAAGTTTCACAGAAGCCTATTAAACTTCATAAAACAGAGGCTTTATAATACTGAAAACTAAAAAACGACAGTTGCAAGGGTCAAACTCGCACCCAAGTACCATCAAAAACACTGTCTGACCACTGAGGCATAGAAGCATTTAGATTTAGGTTAGACAAGTATCCAAAGCAGTATTTATCCAAAAAGCTATGTGGGTCACAGACCCCACAGTGCCCCCAATGTGGCTCCGCCACTGAGCATGCTGATTCCTGAAGGGGCCATTGGCAACACGGTTTTTGGCTTTGTAGCCTGATTCTCGTTGTTTAATTAATTAGCTCATTATCATGTGTGTAAAATTGCAAAGATAGATTTTTATTGTGTATGTATTTTTAAATCAAGTCATATTTTACGTGAAGACAATAATCAAGTTGTTGATGTTCTTGTTAATTACGATAAGGGGCGGAGACAGGAAGAAACATGATGGAGCCTATGGCCCATTCAAATTTCTTGTTACATCCCGCCAAGGTAGCAATATGCCAAAAATAAAGGTGTGCCCCAGTGGTGAAGAAAATGACTTTTAATTTAATAGTTAGGGTTTGATTCCTCATAACCTTTTTTTTCATTATTCTATATCCTTCACCCTAAGTTTACTTAATTAGGGCTCAGTGAGAGGTCAGTGACATATATTTTTTGTTCAACCTTATTAAATAAAAATTACACCATTTTTAACTGTTCAACCTATTTAAACAAAATTACGGTACTTTATCTTTTTTTTTAATTTTTTTTCTTGAAGCATTTTTATGTGTTCAAATGATGTTATAGTACACCATTCTTTTTTCCAACTGTTCAACATATGATGTTAGGTTTTCTTGACATTTTTTAATTTTTACATATTTAAAATTATATTGAAAAGAATTACCTTAAAATCATTTGAACATATATAAATGTCATTTAAAGATTTTTAAATCGTGCCCCACTAAGCTTACAATTCTAGCTCTGTCACTGATTACGGTGTATCTTATGACGAGTTTATTTGGTGGGATTCATCTCTAGAGTTAATGATGAGACATTGTAATAGAGACTATTTAATGCTTCCCAATTTTCAATTTCATTAATTTGTTTGTTGTTCATAGAAAGACCAGGTATTTAGTGTTTGTATGCATATCTTTCAATCAACTTTTATAAACTTATTTTTTTTCAATAAATTTTGGTAGGAGGACGATAAGTTAGTTCTTCTACGCTTACCCCAAAAAAAAATATGTATATATATATATGATTTATACGTTTTTATCATCACTACCAGGATAAGTATCATAGTCGACGAAATATCTTCGTCGGCCTGTTCATCAGATTCGTCGGCTAAGAAGTCGTCGGCCATAACTCGTCGGTTAAAGTTATAGCCGACGAAATAAAATCCGTCGTCGGCTAAGTTTAACACTTAGCCGACGACATAATATAAAAAAATTCGTCGGCCAAAGTCTTACTTTAGCCGACGAAATATCAATATTTCGTCGGTTTATACATAAGACTTTGGCCGACGAAATATTAATATGACAGTCATGACTCTTTAACCTGTACATTTTATTGTCCCGAATGTTTACACACCGGGCTATATTTCCTGCGTAGCCTGAAGGATGCTTCACAGAACTCAACCACCTGAAAATTACGTTCTTCTGGTCAGGCTTCACGGTATACGGAGTTTGAGACATTTTTTTCTTCCCTTCTTTCAACCACAAATGTCTTCGTATCTCCATTTTTTTAAGATCAATACGTGCCTTCGGACCGTCTTTCGTCTTTCCCTCCAAGTTCAGCACAGTTCCCACCTCACTATCACACACATTCTTTTCTATGTGCATCACATCTAGGTAGTGTCTGATCAACAACTTACTCCAGTATGGGAGTTCCCAGAATATGCTCTTATGAGTCCAAAATTTATACCTGTCGGGTCTGTCAGGTATTGCCGCCACTATATTGGGATGATTGCTGAGCTGCCCAAAATCATACTCATTAAGCACTGCTAAAATTTCTTCCCCCGTCCATCTTCTAGGAGGCACACCAAGTTCTACAGTCCCATCAAATGCCTTGTCATCGAACCGCCATTCGTGATCATACGAAAGGAGAGTACGGTGACCCAATCTACATATTTTGTTGCAATGACTACTGCTCTCCTCATCGCTTAGGCACTCTGAACAAGTCTTGTATCCCCTAACAACGTTGCCCGACAACATCCCACGAGCAGGAAAATCACTAATGGTACCAACAACCATAGCATGCATCTGGAACATCTCGTGCATGAACTTATCATAAGTGGGATGACCAACGTCCCAAAAAAACTTAAGCTCTTCAATCAAGGGTCTCAAATACACATCGAGACACTTCCCTGGATAACCGGGTCCCGGAATCAACAAACTCAACATATTGTATTCCTTCTTCATGCACATCCATGGAGGAAGATTGTATGGTACCAAAATCACCGGCCATACACTGTATTGAAGACTCATGTTGCCAAAAGGATTGAACCCGTCAGATGAGAGCCCGAGCCTAACATTTCGGACATCTGATGCAAAATGAGGAAACTCTCTATCTATATGCTTCCAGGCCTCCCCGTCAGCAGGGTGTATAAGGGTATCTTCACCGTGCAATTCCCTATCAGCGTGCCATCTCATAGATTTGGCCGTGTGTGATGACATGTACAACCGTTCCAGCCTATCCCTCAACGGGAAATACTGAAGTACCTTCATAGATTTCCTATTGCCTGCAGGAGTCAACTTATACCTGTCACTATGACATACTGGACATGTGTCAAGGTCACCAAGGTCATTCCCTTCTGGATCTTTACCCCAGAAAAGAACACAATCATATCTGCATGCATGGATCTTGATGTAGGAAAGCCCAAGATCTTTCAGTATACATCAGACCTTATGATGAGTGGATTGAAGATGATGACTGTGGGCCAGCATTGAAGCAGTGTACTGTAGATACTCATCAACAGCCTTCACAGTCGATTTTGTCTCAACTTTAATCTTCATAACGTCCATCACACTTTCAAGAACCGTTTTCTGACAACCGGGGTACACAGGGGTCTGATGGAAAGCAAGTAGTTTGTTGTAACTGTCAATACCAGCAGTGTTGACAACTCTAGGGAAGGGCTGCACCGGCTCAGATATATATGGTCCTTCAGAGCATACACCCCTCTCATAAGGAAACATATCGTTGATGAAGGCCGTTGTTGGATCGTTGGATGTACTGCCCGTCTCAGAAAATTGCCCATGATCATGCGGACCCCCTGATGATGTTTCACCGTGATATATCCAACATGTGTACTTCTCCCAAAACCCATTACTTTTAAGGTGCTGCTAAACCTTGTTAATTGCAAATCGATGCATATTGCTGCGACACTGACATTTAGTGTACAGACAATAGAAAATTGTATTCCCTTTAGCATTATTCATCACATATTCAATAAAACTAACAACTCCTTTAGCATATCTTTTGTCCCATTTTGGAAGCGAAATCCAACTCTTATCCATATCCTGAGAAGATAACATAATATATATGTATAAACGCTAATTAATTAAATTTACGAATCATTCAATATATATTATATCTGCAGTTAACGTACAATTAATTAATATATATACATGCATATATATAATAATTACTAATTAATATAATCAAATTAATATATATATATATACATATATATAACAACAACTTTATATATATTATCAAACTCAAATCGATCAACTCAATCACACTCAAAATACAATATAATCAACTCTAATTAAAACTCAAAATCAATGCATAACGAAAATAAAACTCTTAAATCAACTCAAAAACAAGATATATACACATATACGTACCTATATATAGCGCTACAAACTAATTTCAGACAGATTTCGACAACACCCAACAATTTCGCCAACCCCAAAACTTTTTCTCCCGTTTTTTCTTTCACATCAGCTGCTGTCTAGATCTGGAAATATAAAGACTTTTAGCTGATGACATTATATATCGTCGGCTAAACTTTTAAAATTTCGTCGGCTATAGTTCACAGACTAAAGCCGACAAAAAAAAACTATTTTAGCCGACGACACAACATTTCGTCGGCTAAAAGTCCATTTTAGCCGACGAAAATTTCTCTTTTTTAATTTTTTTTATCGCCTATGATACTTATTCTGGTAGTGCATGATATTGATCTATTAATTTAATTTGAGATATAAGCAACCAAATTAGTTGCAATTTCAGACCAGTTGCAGACCAAATTAGTGCAAACGTCCTAATCCAATGACCAAATCACCAACTACAGTAAGATCATTTATACAAAGATTCATGTTAATTAAAAGTAATATAAAATGGTATGGAAATTATGAGAATGATCGAATTCAAAGCTAGTATCGACATGCACAAGCGCTAACATCAATTTTCTTCCAATAGCTCATTTTCTCTGACATGAAAATAAACAGGACAACCAAATATATACATGTGCAAGTTAATGGTCCAATAAGATCAAGTAAAATTTGAAATTATTAAAGAAAACGAATATCAGTATTTGAGATCACTAAATATATAGGTGTCGGGTCACTTGCACATTATGTGCACAAAAGAATTTTCATAAAAATTGATAGATCAATTGTACGTGTCTCGTTCCAATATTGAGTTTTTAAAAAAATTATTAAGCATTGCAAAGTTGTTGTGATGATTGGAAGGGAACTAAAATGACACTATTCCATATAAACTACTATTGAATGTGATATGAGACCTTGTGTGGATTCATAGGATATAAAAGCCCTTAATCATTGTTAACTTGAGCTTCCACCACTATCTATATGTGCATCGAAAGGTAATTTAGTGCCTCCTCAAAGTATATCACTATTCTTTCATGACGTAAACAATTTGTCGAACTATCACTATTATTTTATATGATCAGTACTTACTCTCTATACAAGTAATATATATACTACTCTTCCCATACGCGTGCGTTTTTGTCAAACAAATTTTTGTTATGTAATTTTTGGTAGTTCGATCAATATTGTGTAACAACTTTCTGAAAACTCAAATAAAAATAAACGCATTTAATTGAGATGAAGTTAGCCCTGATATTGGTTGTCTAATCGAAGTGTATTTTTGCTAATTCAATTAACATTGTACAACAACTCTTTAAAACCTAAATAAAATAACGCAACCCCTAAACCTTAAATCTGAACTTTTAACCCTTAAACCTTAAATTCAATGTGTTTAAGATTTGGTCATATATTTGTTAATATGCATAAACCTTAAATCAGAACTCCTAAACCTTAAATCCCTAACCCTTAAACTTTAAATCCAATGTGTTTGAGATTTTATCATATATTTGTTAATATATGTCTTTAAAACCTATTAGATTTAATCACAAATTAAATTGAGGAGAGGGACACTACCAGAAGCAAGACGTTAGCCGACGAAAAAAACATGCTGACGAAATTTTCCTTCGTCGGCTATAATCAACTTTAGCCGATGAAATTAAATTTTTTTCAGCTAAATTTATCTTTTTCTTCGGCTTTAGTCTGTCAACTTTAGCCGACGAATTTTAAATATTTTAAAATTATATTTTAAAGTTAAGTCAACAAAATCAGCTATATTTCGTCGGCTAAAACCCTAAACCTTAGCTGACGAATACCCTAATATTTCGTCGGCTATGCTATAATGAATAAAATAAAAAATTTATACCACTAGTTGCATCTCATCAATTTAAAACTATTTTCAGTTGAAGGTCCGACCAAAATATGTAATTTAGATGGTTAAATGACCGTTTCTGTGTGTTTAGAGATTTGACTTACGAGATTGACCGTAAGCATTGAGCCCTTAACATTGTCGGATCAAGTTGAATTTTTTCCTATAGACATATTTTGACATAATGATCATATCAGAGGGTCGGATTTTAGTTTCGCAAGTTTGATCCTTGTAATCACAGCATGCCTACTAGTGTTGTATAACTTACTTAGTTTTAAGTAAATGTTTCGTTTCAAAAACAAATTTTATGTAAAAATTTTCAAACGCAAAAAAAATCGTGAAATAAGATATGACCAGAATGGTGAAATACGTCTACAGTTGAAAAATCACGTAATTCAGATAAAGTTTCGGTACCGATAGTTGCGGTCAACGTAATTTACCATTGTTTCTTCCTTTGGGTAGCCCTATCTTCAGAGATTATTTTTAGTAAATTTTTATACCACTGATTGCGTCTCATCGATTTGAAACTATTTTTTATTGAAGGTCCGACAAAAATACTTAATTTAAACTGTCAAATGATGGTTTTTGTGAAATAAATAAATAAAATAAATAACTATAACCGACAAAATTTATTAAAATTCATCCGATAAAGTTAAATAAATAAATAAAATATATAAAATAAATAACTATAGCCGACAAAATTTATTAAAATTCGTCGGCTAAAGTTAAATAAATTACATAAAATAAATAACTATAGCCGACAAAATTTATTAAAATTCGTAGACTAAAGTTAAATAAATAACTATAGCCGACAAAATTTATTAAAATTCGTCGGCTAAAGTTAAATAAATAAAATAATATAAATAACTATAGCTGATAAAATTTATTAAAATTTGTCAGTTAAAGTTAAATAAATAAAATACATAAAATAAATAAATAAACGAATTTATTAAGATTCGTCGGTTAAAGTATCCTCAAAATTTTCAAAATCCATATCAAAATTTTTAACTTTAACCGACGATTTTTTGCATGTCGTCGGCTAAAGTACCCTGAAATTTTTTAAAATTTTCGTCAATAATTTTGAATTTTTTTCTATATCTTTCATGTGTCTCCATCCTCCTCTTCATCTCTCTTCCACCTCCTCCTTCTCCTTCTTCTTCTCCTCCTCCTCCTTGTTATTCTCCTTCTCCTCCTAGCTCCTTCTCCTCGTCCTCGTCCTCCTCCACCGCGGCTCTACCTCCTCCTCCAAACACCACCTCCGAACAATGGTGTGATGGCGAAAAAACAAAAAAGAAGAAAAAAATTAATCGAAAGTAAAAGAAATAAAAAAAGAACATAAAAATAAACATTTTTAAACTTTAGCCGACGAAATGCAAACTTTAGGCGATGAAATTCAAACTTTAGACGACGAAATTCAAATTTTAGGCGACCATTTTGACCAATAGGTGATGTTTCTGCCAATGAAATTTCATCGTCTAGAGTTCAAAAATTCGTCGTCTAAAGTCCAGACTTTAGGCGACGAAAAGTTTATTCGTTGGCTAAAGTTTTAATTTTAGACGATGATGTACAGTTATTTCGTCGGCTAAAACCTTAACCAACGACCTTTTCCCAACTAAAAGAAAAAAAAACTGAAGCTAAATTAACAAAAAAAAGTTGGCAGGTCCATACCCCATCCACTTTATATATAAAGATAAGTGGTAGCTAACCAGTCACTAATATGAAAATAGTTGAGTATTCTTGTTTATTTCCAATCTTTAATTAGTTACGTGGCCAACTTTTTTATTCCTGAAACCTACTTGCAATTTTATAAGAAAAACGATGAATGCTTGAAGAAGATTAGATCGACTAGAAAAGCGTTGGTTAAATCTCACAGCCAACAGCTACTTCCAGACGCAAATCTTTTTGTATCTTATATTTTTAAAACAGTTCTCATTCTAATCCCCTAGCCGACCTTTATATGAACAATGCATGGTTTAGGACCTTAGGTGCTTCTCCACTAAAAATTAGTATTCCTCTTCTAAATTCTAAAGCAAACTCGGGATAAATATCAGTATGGGTGCATGGTTGATCTATAAAGAGCTAGTATTCCCAGAAAATTAAACATCTTTAAAAATCATGCAAGACATGTAACAAGATTTCCTTCTTTGTTCTTGCTTTGGCCTGTGGGTAGATATGCATGCATGCGATGGAATATAAGTTATTGCCACTACAAGTGATAGTAAAAGTAAAACAAGTGCCTACAAATTTGCCAAACAATTGCCTTACCGCCTTACTATAGCAAAACATGCAATTGACGATAATATTGATATCTACTTGTTAAAAAGAAATTAAAATCCATTGGGAGTGCGAAGGAATTTAGGGACCTACCCATTGGGAGGAAAACAACAAAGGAATAAAGAGAAAGAGCAAACACGATCCAGCCATGGCTGCAATGGTTTGCTTATGTGCCCTAGTCTAATTTATACTTGTTTCAGGGTTGTAGCAATGAGGATAATATGCAGACACATGAGAAAGGAGAGTGGTGCGTACGGAGGGGACTCGATTTAACAGCTACCCATTTTGTGGAATTTATAGGGCAACCAAGATGAAACATGAGATATGATTATATATGCACATTTGCTTCTGCAAGCTCTCGCTCAGTCGCTGGCGTGGGGAGGCCGGTGGACCAACCCACTCAGAGAGCCGGCCAGCACTGCCCCATTTGCCATGGCTTGTCAACTCATCAAATTCAGTCGCCCAAACACAAAGTAAGGAAACGACCCTTACCAACCTCTCTGCCTCGCAACTGTCTTCCTCTCACTGCTCAACGATGCACATGTATTACAGATATAGCTTAGACTGATCAATGTGATCATGGCCACCAAGATGAGAGTTCAACTATACTCCTTTATGGCATCTATATGTCGACTGATCGAGCTCCATCGCTACCAATCGACTGCCATGTTGGAGAGGAGAGATTGATCTCACATGATCATAGGATGTACATATAACGCACATTGATCGGTTTAGGACTTTCGGGTTTGAAGATTTGCACACATGAATCTATTACTTGAATCTTTTGGAATCCCATTTTAGTTTCATCTGAGCTGAAACTTTGGGATATCTACATGCATGTACTGTTGTACATTGTTTTGTTCTCTATGGTGGAGAGAGTTTAGAACAGCAATGTCACATCTGTTGTGAAGATAAGATCAAATGAGTTTCACTTTGATCATTGCATGTTCGTGCTTCTAGTACAAAGAACCTTATTGGTAAAGATAAACTGTGGTGATCAGACAGGTTTGGGAATAGTTTCGCCGATTAGGGTTTTGTTTTTGGAGTCTGATACTCTGATGTCATTCATGAACTGAGTAACTGCTGGTGTTCGTTACTTGATTTTCCAAAACGTGCATGGTGCTTTCCGGCGATTCGATGGTGATCGACACGATCGATCTGCTCTTTTGTGGCATGTAGCGTTAGGGTTTCTTTGTTTTCGATCTGATTTTGGGTTCTGCATATTGAATCAGCAGTACAGTTTGTATAATTTTCGTTAAACTGTGTTCCAATGCAGAGCACAACACAACAATATATTGTTCATGAAGATGAAAAACGAACTTTTAACAGCTATTTTTATCCAAACCCTGAAAGATAAGTACTTATTCTGCATCAAACCCCTTGATTTTTTACCACCATCACATATTTCATATCAAATTCATTTTTCCGATTTGATTTTTAGTTCCGACAAATTAATGTACCATATTGATGCCACTGTCTCCACTTTCCCCCCACTCAATATCAACTAGACCCTTCCCTTTGATCAATTCCCTACCAGCTTCGCTCACCACACTTGACACTTTCTACTGATTGGCCTCTAGAGGATAAGCTCATCATCATCGATCCTCTTCTTCTTCATCACCTTTTCTCTTCTGATGAATTTTATATACGATCGATCCCATAGTTTTATTCCAATACCCCATTTTGAAATTCTAGTAGATATGTTATTCTTCAAATCTTCTTGTGGCATTGTTGTTTATGGAGTATAGTTTGTCCTGTATTATTTACAGTGGGAGATTGACGCATTATGCTAGAATAAAAGTAAGCCATGCTTATCGTGTGCTTACGCAACTTAATTTGGGCTCATAGTCCACTAACAATGTGGATACTAAAGTTGTTTAGGTGTTTCAGAGCAATTAGTTTTTGTTTAATCAGTAGTTTAGTTCCTCTTCAGTAGATCGAAGAGACGTATCTTCATATATATATATATATATGGTAAGCTAGATAGCACTTTGGCATAAATTTCGAGCCATTTCACAATAAGCTTAATTATTGTGTTAGTTTTGTTAGAAACCAGGGATTATTGAAAGTATATGCTTAAATCGAAAGAAATTGCTGTAAGGTAAACGCGAAAAACTGCATGGACGTACTACAACGTTGTATTCTTGATAAGATGAACCGCATACATCAGAGCCTTTATATAGGCAATAGGTATCACAAGCAAATGACTAAACTAAATCTTATAAGAGGTTAAACAATAGTTGTTCGGAGAACTTCAAACTTATGACAAATCAGATCTCATCTATATGAGTTAGACCAACACTCCAAATTTATATATCACATCCTTGTATTCTTAGTGTTTAATAATGGGTTGTTTAGAAAACAAGTACATAATAAGTTACAGTGTCGGGATGCCAATGTAAACATAGTACGCATTTCCGCTAGTGTCAATATATATGTCAATCTAGAGAATTGATCACCAATCACCATAATAAGCTTCCTAGTACAATCCCAAAGGCTGAAGTCACATTACTGTTTCCAAGCTTGGAACAAAACAGAAGTAGTGTCACAGTGATCATGTAATACACCGAAAATCCAT
The DNA here is from genome assembly GCA_951800085.1 of Comarum palustre. Lineage (NCBI taxonomy): Eukaryota > Viridiplantae > Streptophyta > Magnoliopsida > Rosales > Rosaceae > Comarum > Comarum palustre. The sequence continues at coordinate 3,989,831 of OX637584.1, read as the reverse complement.
AAATAATTTCTAATATTAGTTTTGAAAAATTATTAAGCGGATTTAGCAAGCTAAGGTTGGTATCAGACGATTTAAATAACTCAAAAACAGCTCTTATCGATAGGTCATAGAGTTCACTTTTTATTCGTTAGGATTCTCGTGAAACATCCTTCACTTTTTACTAAATTTATGGGCAGCAAGCGGTGCCAAGAATATTGGGAGAGTAATGCTTATCGGCATCTAAGTGTGCATGCATGCACAGCGCTCGGCAGTCATGTGTACAGCCCTTCTCGGCTACTGCATCATGCTCGGCGGCATGTGCACCGTGCTCAGTAGCATGCACGTAGTACCCGACAGCTGTAGCGCAACGCTCGGCAGGCGACAGGCAGTGCCCAGCAGGCAGCAGGCAGTGCCCAGCCGGCAGCGTGCACCGCTCGGTATGCTGTCGACAGTGTCCAGCAGACAACGTGTACAGCTTAGCATTCAGCATGTAGCGCTAGGCAGTGTGCACCTAATGCACATCTGACAGCTTCTGGTGCTCGACAGGGAAAACACTGTGCTCGACAGCGTGCGCACAGCTCTCGGCAGCTGTGCACTGCAACAAGGTGCACCGTACCCGGCAGCTTAATTAGTTCTTTAAGTGACCAGCGCCTAGATTCTCATGAACACTGCACTCCTTTGCAGTCCATCTTGAATCCTTATATGGAAAGAATATGTCCATGTCCATTGACCCCTTAAGGTATCAAAATATGTTCTTGAGACCGGTCCAATGACGTTACGTTGGCGCAGAGCTATGTCTAGCTAACAAGTTTACTGAGAAAGTAATGTCAGGCAGAGTGCACTGAGCCAAATATAGTAGTGCACCGATTGCACTAAGATATGGTACCTCGGCTCCAAGTACATCCTCGCCATCCTCTTTAGGGCAGAATGGATCTCTCTTAGCATCCAAACTCCGGACTACCATGGGGGTGCTAACTGGATGTATTTTATCTACATTGAAGCGCTTGAGCATCTTGTGAACATTTACACTTTGGTGTATCAAGGTTCCAGAGGCTCGGTGCTCTAGCTCAATGCCTAGGCGAAATCGAGTCTTCCCCGAGTCCTTCATCTCAAACTCGGACTTCAGATGTGCCGCGGTCTCATTGATCTCATCAAGAGTCCCTATGATATTCATATCATCCACATAAATGGACACAATCGCAAATCCGAAACTCGTTTTCCTTATGAACACGCAAGAGCACAACTCATTATTCTTATAACCCTTCATAATCAAGTAGTCACTAAGACGGGTATACCACATCCGCCTGGATTGCTTCAATCTGTATAGTGAGCGTTGCAACTTAATGCAGTACGCACTCCGTGGTTTAGAGTCACTTGACTTAGGCACCTGGAAACCATCAGGTAATTTCATATATATCTTTGAATCAAGATCCCCATAGAGATATGCTGTAACCACGTCCATGAGCTGCATGTCCAGTTTTTCAGATACTACTAAACTGACAAGGTAGCAAAAAGTGATTATGTCCATTACGGGAGAATATGTGTCCGCGTACTCTATCCTAGGGCGTTGTGAGAAACTTTGCGCCACAAGGCGAGTTTTATACCTTAGTATCTCGTTCTTCTCATAACGCTTTCTAACAAAGACCCATTTATGTCCCACAGGCTTTATACTTGGCGGCGTTAGCATTACCGGTCCAAACACCTGTCGCTTTGTTAGGGCGTGATTCGATTTAGGCCAATCTGCTCTACGTTCACATTCATTGACGGAGCGTGATTCGATATCATCGTGCTTAATAATCTCAAAAGCCACGGCATAAGCAAATACATCATTGATATGCATGGATGATCGGTCCAGCAATGATACTGTGTTCTCATAACACATCGATATTTTCATGTTCTCGATTACTGACTCGGGTCCCAAGGCGTCCCCCAAGTACACCGGCATCGTTTCTAGGACATAGGTGTAATCAGAGACAATCTTGTGAGAAAGATTCTCAGTATCGATGAGTAACAGATTGGATTGTGCCATATGAGACCTTTTCTTCCTGGGCTGCACATCTTTCGAACCAAGTGGCCTCCCCCTCTTCCTCTGAGGAGCCACGGCATCCACCAGTCCACTAGGGTCGGCAGCGCCTATGCCGTGGGCAGCAGTGCTCGGACCTGGGGTGGTCATGCCCATCTTTGGGACTTCTAGCCTTGCAGGGACATTAGCAGCTGGTATGTCCGATCTCGTGACCTTAGCAATCTCAACAAATGAGTCGGGCATCGAATCCGCCACTTGCTAGAGCTCAAGGATTCGCTTCACTTCCTTCTCAACATGAGAGGGCGGGGATCATAATGAGCAAGCGTTGAAACCGACCAGGCCAATTCCTGTCATTCACGGCGAGCAAGCATGCTCTTATCTCCCCCTAACAACGGGAAGACGACCTTATCAAAGTGATAATCAGTGAATCGGGCCTTAAAGAGATCACCTGTCAAATGCTCTAGGTATCTGATGATAGTTGGAGAATCATAGCCAACCTAGATACAAAAACGTCGTTGCGGACCCATTTTCTTACGCAGTGGTGGCGTAATCGACACATACACTCCACAACCGAATATGCGTAAGTGCAAAATGTCAGGCTCATATCCAGTAACCAACTAATACGCACTAAACGCTTGGTTGGAGGCGGGTCGGAAACGAACTAACACGGCTGCATGTAATATATCATAACCCTAAGACGCAATAGGGAGCTTTGAGCCCATGACCAGTGCTCTAGCTATAAACTGAAGTCTCTTAATCATAGCTTCAGCCAAACCATTTGGCGTATGCACATGTGGGACGGAATACTCAATCTCTATCCCAACCTACATGCAATACTCGTCAAAAGTCTTTGACGTGAACTCACCGACATTATCCATCCGAATCGACTTGATTGGATGATCAGGGTGGTTAGCCAGGAGCTTAATAATATGTGCTAGGAGTTTGGGGAAAGCAACATTCCTTGTGGACAACAAGGCGACATACGACCAGCGTGTCGATGCATCCACCATAACCATGAAGTATCTAAACGGTTCACATTCTGGATAGATGGGTCCACAGATATCACCTTGGATATGCTGGAGAAATGAGATGTTCTCTGTGTTTGCTTTAGCATAAGAAGTTCTGGCCACCAACTTTGCCATTGCACTAGCTTTACAAAGCGACTTATGAGCATCAGATAATGTCAATGGCGTGCAGGAAGGGTCGGAATCCTCATGACCGAGTGAGGATCGGCAGAGCTATCCTCTGGCGACCCAAGTGTCAGCCGGGAGCTCACTTTGGCGACCACTGCATCTCTATCCTCTTTGAGGAGCACGTTTCCCAAACCTTTTCACTTTGTATGGAAGAAAGGATGTCCATACGAGTTTCATAGAATCCTTATCATCATATCTCTTCCGGGGTGACCGAGACGGTCATGCCATAGTTTGTACGAGTCATGGTCCTAATAATCATGTTCGGCGACCGTATAGTATTCAATAACCCTTATGGTGGTAAGATACAAACCACAAGATTGACTCATTAACTTTTCCAAGATGCGCTTAGAGCCGCAATCATTGGAGGTTACACAACGGAACTCGCGTCCATTTTCACAATGCGTCTCTAAGTGGAAACCATTGGCGCGAATGTTCTTGAAGCTCAGCAGTCTTCGAAGGTCCTTAGGGGCATACAAGGCATCCGAAACAATGATCAAGGTTCCATTCGGCAGCAGGAACCTAGCTGGTCCGCGCCCTTGAATGACGGGGGATGAACCGATCAAAGTCTTCACGGAAATTTGACACGGTGTCAGCTCTGTAAAGAGCAGCTTATTCCTCAGGATCGTGTGGGTCGTCCCACTATCTGCAAAGCACTCGATTTCTTCACGTGACATACCTATCAAACAAGGCAGATACGTGAGAAAAAGACATATTAAATCGAAGGCAACAATCGAGGCAACAGTGTGCATTGCAGAATTCCTGGCAGCATGACCTTTTATCATTAAAACAGTCATAACTCCTTCGTTAGGATGAATATGAACGAACCGCGAAAACTATTGGAAACTAGACAGACGTAGCTTTCTAGTGATATATGGTTTACATTCTAGTTCATCTGGAGCTATTCACAAAGCTCTTCAGAAATTTCTATACAGAAAGTAGCATATTCATTGTTTTCGTTTTTGAATGCCCTGAATTATAGCTTGCTCGCATGCCAATGCCTTAGGCCCTTAGCAACATTCGGCAGTGCATTGCATCTACATATATGTTATTGTACTAAGTACTTGGCAACCTTTGGTAGTGCATGAGGGGGCACACACATGCCGGTGCACAGAGCACTCGGCAACATTCGGTGGCTGCATACTCTCTAGCGCCCATGGCGCACGGTATGGGGCAGTTAGTAGGGCTAGGTAAAAGCCCGAAGAAGAAAAAAAACCTGGACCGGACCGGACCGTCGGGCCGGGCTTTTTTTCCGGGCTCGTATTTTGTTATGTGATAAACGGGTCGGGCTTTGTTATGTTTGGGCCGGTCCCAGACCTTCATATCCTTAAACAAAAAAGCCTGAAAACCCAGGACCTTAGGTGTCATTATCTAATTGGCTTTCGTAAGTGGTCTTAAACCTATATAATAGGTACAATGACACTAGAACATAACCAAATAACCCTATATCATCGTTTCAGGCCTGAAACCCGGGCAGGCTCGACCCGGTTGGTACCGATCCGGGCTTTACCGGACCCTGCAAATAACTCACCCGGGCCAGGCTTTATAGGGGCCTTGATTTTTTAAGGATAAAACTCGGCCCGTCATACTACCACCGGTCGGGCACGAGCCTTGAAAAAACTAACCCGGGCTCAGCCCGCGCCCAGCCCTAGCAGTTAGGAGGGGCTCGGCAGCTCATCACCAGTGCACAACATGAGGTGCACAGTGCTTCGACAACTGCTGCCCAGAGCTCGGCCCTGGTGCCTAGTGCTCGGCAGTCGATGTCCTGTGCACGGCTTGTCAACATCTGACACATAACTTGTCAACATCTGACACATAGGTGGTGGCATTCCTCACACAATATGAAGCAATTGACACACAGGGGCGGCAATTGACACACAATTGGAGCAAAAACAATCAAGGGGCAGTAGGTAGCGTATAGGGTTAGAAACATGTGTGTGACTGTCAGCAGCTGGCAGCTAGGTGCACATAGGCTCGGCAGCTATGCACAGCAGCTCGGCAACCATGCCGGCAGCGTGTGTAGCGCTCGCAGCTCCTAGGCAGCGCTCAATAGCTGCTTGCCTTAGGCATAAAACTGTGTTGCCCAGCTTCTAAACTCCATTGGAGAGTCTTAGAGCGGCATACAATGGTCAAGTGCATTGGATATTGTCAAGTGTTTGTATAAACATATCAAACACAATAGTTAAGAATATCAAAATTTTATTACATGCATAATGGTTTACAACCAAAGGTCTCAAGAACATTCGAACTAAACATGGCATAAACATGTCTTATTACATATGCTTGAAAGGAAAAAACAACAACTCATGGAGATAAAAACAAACAAGAGCTCAACAACTTAAAAGTCGAGTGCATCTAAGTCGGTTTGTTCCCAAAAATCCTCAACCGTAGGGTTGGTATTTGGCCTTTTGTCCACTTCCACAGTGACATGACATGACTCTCCACAGTTTCCTTATACTTCTTGTACGCAGCTATTATGTCGGCAGGTGCTCGGCATTGCTTTATCCAGTGGTCATGTGACCCACAGCGATAACATGTATTTGCCTTAGCATTTTTCTTGGCGAGTTTCTGAACCGGCTTAGGAGCTTGGCCCCTAGGGGCGGGCGCATCATCCTTCTTCCGGGTATTAGGATGGCCCTTAGAGCGTTTAAAACCTCTAGTGCCTCTCCTAGTCCGGGTGCCTTGACCAGAGCCTTGCTCACGGTGATGTGGTTCATAATGATCTCGTGCTCTCTACTTCATGACTTTACCGCCTCTGGCACTGTTGTAATTAGTCTCTAGAACAACAAGGGTCCCAACAGGCCGAGCAGTGTTCTTAGTCAAGATCTTACAATCCTTTTCCTCAGTTAGCAACAACGTCATAAAAGAGTCAAACGTCGGAGTAAGACCACTCTTATAGTCATGTCTATATTGTTTCATCAGGGTAGCTAACGACCTGGAGAAGGTGAGCAACGTTTTCTCTATGAGATCATCCTCAGACGTCTCAACTCCACAAAAATGCAGACGAGCACGTAGTGCAAACATATCTGTCTGGTACTCCTTTACAGATTTGTAATCTATTAGCCTGATGGAAGCCCATTCAGCCTGTAACTTCGGTAGAAGCGCAACATGAACATTACCAAATTGTGTTGCGAGCTTGTTCCACAGCTCTAACGGATCGGCTACCTGCTGGTATTGCCACCTCAATGTGAAATCCAGGTGCCGGCGGATAAACATAAGCGCCTTGAACTTTGTGCTTTCGTCTGGCTGCTCTACACCCTCTACTAAGGGTTCCGTGGGAGGATCGATGGTGGAGATATAGTCCTTACCAAGGAAAGTATGCCTCATGTCGAGACCCAGCGGTAATACTCACGGTCTTGGGCGTACAGGGGATCAAACTACAAGTGTTTGTCCATTGACTCTGCATACAAGAATTCAAGCAGTTAGTTCGAGACCAATTAGATTCGATTCTTAATTCTTAAATCAAAACAGCCATGGATACCACACCATGCTGACCTAGAGAGAATATACGGTGCATATGTACATGTTGGCAGCCGCATGCACATGCCAAGGCCTAGCCTCGGCAGCAGCAGCATGCGTGCTCACAGGGCCAATTCCCGGCAACAGTGCTCGACATCAGCCTAGCCGGTGCACGTCTGGTTCCTGACAGCAGTGTGTGTGCACAAGGTCAATCCCCGGCAGCAACGCATGTCAGCGCACAAGAGGTGCCCATGCAGCGCCGGCAGCAGCGTGCACCCGCGCACAGGGGCAGACCCCGGCAGCGCACAGCGGCAGCATAGCAGGTATATGCAATCACTCCATCTAGGGTTTTATTCAACAAATTGTACCTGCAAAGACAAACGTCTCAAGCATAAAAGGGAGATGGAGAAGGGAGGAATGGACTTTATCCTCCCCGAGTTTAGTGTTCCAAAGTACATACCTTGTTTGATAAATTCTCCAAAGAAGCTTGTAATTTTGTTTTGATGCTTGGGGCAGCGACTGTCCGTAACAAAATAGGCAGAGGCAGCTCGGTGTGCGCGGTGGTGCCCGGTGGGTGCGCATCGGTGCGCTGCGGTGCACGGGGGGTGCCCGTCGATGCTTACGGCAGTGCACAGGCAGGGGCTGCAGCGATCCAAGGAAGGATCTGCCAAAAAAAACTTTAGGGTTTTGAGGTTTTTTTTCGGTAGTAGTCGGCAACCGATATTAGATTGGGTTTTCTAGAGCTAGCATGCTGATAACGTCTTGTAGAATATGTGTAGAGAATTAATAGCATCAATCAATCTTATTATGAATAGGTAGGAGCTCTTTATATAGAGACTCACTCTAAGTACAATGGGCCAAGCCTACATGGATTGGGTTAAGTTCATAATGTAAACCTATTACAACTAGGGCACACGCATAAGACCCATATACACGGCATAAGACCAAGTACACATACGCACAAGTTATATTTCCTACAACATAAGGAATGATTTCTTTTCTTTTATCTATTTTTCTTTTTTTAGAGAATGGAATAGGAAAATTGTTGAAGTGTAAAAACTAAAAAGAATCAATTTTTCCTAAAATAGAGAAAAATAAGAGATTTAGAGAATATGTTATGCTTGCTCTTACAAGCAGATGTATAGGTTGAAGTCTGTTTATTCTTCCACTTTGGTGAAAGAGAAGCTTTTATAGGGGGGCTGGGGCTGGGGCTGGGGCTGGGGCTGGGGTTAGGGTTAGGGTTTTGGACCAAATTGGGTTTTTGTGTACACGCATGACACTGCAAAACGACTTGGCGTTTATTTGGAGTTTTATCACTTTCAAATTTTGTATCATTACACCAGTGAATCACACAAATGGAAGAGTTCTATTAAGGATATTCTTGTTGTGGGCCAGTTAAAGACTTTTTTATTTCATCATATTTTCGATTGCATATTCACATCTCAACCGTCTAGTTTGTAAACATATATAGGTAGATCATCTTTGCAAATTTTTATACAAATTAAAAATTGTTAAGGCATTCATAAATGTGATTTATAAACTTGAACGGTTTTTGTTTGACATATTTAGACTATCCATTGATTTGATCTATTTTGATGCCTTAACGAACACCAATTTGACTGAAAAGTTATAGAATTGATCTACTTATATAGACCTCTAAACTAAAAGGTTGAGATGAAAAAAATGTGATTGAAAAGTGAGTGTAATAATCCATTAAGGAAAAAGTCATCAACTAATCATCAACAAAAAGGTCCTCAATGGATCTCTCTCATCACACAAAATCGATCACATCAGACATTGTTAGATGCAATTAAGATCATCATCAATAAGATTGCTTGTTCTTTTATCTTCGTTTCATCCTGTACTGAATTTCGAATAACAAAAAAATAAATTGTTAATATATTCATTAGAGGTTCATTATTTCATTAGATTGAATCGTCGAAAAGGCTGTATCTATAGCTGTATTTACAAATAAGATAACCGGCAAGAAAATGTGAAACCCTATTCTAACTTTCAAAGCAATCTGTTCATTACAAGTTTATGTGAAGAAAAGAAAGTAACTTGAATCCCTAATCGATTATCTCTTTCAAATATGATTAGAACAGTACTGATTCCTATAAATAATAAATTGCCAAATTGTCTGAGTATGAGTAGGAAAGAATTTTGCTATCAAGTATCTAGTATTCACTAGTATCTTGCCGTAGTATAACAGAGAGTCATTCTCGTGAAATCATTAATATGGAGTCGACGTTGCGGTCTAAATTTGCTTACGCCTTCCACCAACCACTTTTTGAGTATCATGTTACACGCATCCACCCTCTCCTATAAGATTGAGTGCAATCAAGGTGCTCTGCATACTGAAAATCCAGAGATCATAGCCATCAGATCAACACCGCCAGAAACTCTATGGAGATAAAACCTTCTTCAATATTAGCTCCATTCCTCCTGTTGGCTGCAATGACTTGTTAGTCTCTCTCCCTCTTTCACACACAGTTCTTAGTTTGTGCATGATTTTGATTGATGAGCTAGGTTACACTAATCATGAATGAAGTATTTTCAGGTATGGAGTTTCGGAGGATGCCAGTGGCTGAAGCAAGGGGACCGTTACAGTGTCCTCGTATGATAGACTGCAATCTTGTGTGTCAAGGATATCCCTGGCGCTGCGTTGATGGCAAATGCATATGCACTGGCGTGTACACTCCTCCCCAACGAGGCCAAGGTATGAAGGCTACTAGGGACTAAATCAAGTTGAACAGATACATATACGAGGAAACCATCCATGTATAAGTTGAATAAATTCGTATCATATTTAAGACTCTTCTGTCTTCTCCCAAGTTACTTCGCTTCTAAGTATTAGTCCTGATTGCCAAGAACCAACCACTGAAATTCACTTTACTCCAAAGATGTAGTATCTGTCAGGGCCCTTAGCTTTCTCTTTGGTTCTTAAGTTGCTCTTCAAAGGCTAAAGTTACACTTATTTCTTCTTCTCTACCATTCAAATTTGGTGCCTACAGACCATGACATCGCAGTACTTAAAGAGGGCATGAAGAAAATGTGCTCTTCTTTATGGAGGACCATCACAACCTAAATGAGTTATGAACAAATATAAGGATAGCCTTTTAACAGGTCCTTTAATGATTACTGGGTTTACTACACATGTATTTTTCACAAAATAAAAATTGTTCTCCATCTGTTCCTCAACAGAAGAGCCTCATCCATATCATATATACAACAATGAATACATCACTCCCTTTGTACACATTTCATACCGCAGAACCTATAAAACATTAAAAACCTAGTGAGAAGACACCCTAACTTCGAGGGTGCTTCAGAAAGAATTACCATTGCACAATACATCACCAACATGAATCCTTCATAGCTCGTCAAGGATTAAAGGTTTCTGGTCAAGTAAATATAGGACTGAGATACATCATAGTGAGATAGAAATTACTTTGAAAACACACTTTAGGCTCAAGCAGCGCCTGGCTTCTCCAGCACTGTCAACATCTGAATCAATGCCAGCAGCATCGTCTAAAGAACTTAAAGCCCTTTCAGTATCACACTCAGGTTCCTGTTGTGCCTGTTCATCCAGCTAAATCACTAATTTTCTATCATATATGAAAATCCAAAGGAATACCTGCCTGGGCACTTTTATCTACGGACTCTGTCACTACTTCAACTGATGTTTTTATAAAAGTAGCATTGGAGACATCATTCTTTAAAAATGGAAGCTCTTTGTTGTCACCGTCTTCATTGTTGCAACCAGTTACAGAAGCAATGTGTTTTGCATCGCATAACTTCTCTAAGAGAAGTTTTTCTCCATGGTTATGCCATTTAACTGCACAAACAATAATGAAGGAATTGATATCTTATGCTTAAATAGAGATTACCACAGAGAAATGAATATGTACCTGTTTTTGGATGCACTCCCTTTCTATGGCTAGTTGCATTGCCATATCCATGATGAACTTGAATCTGGTATTGAGTTCCTTTGTGCTTGCAAGTTTTGCATTGTTAGCTCGATCCACAGAAGATTGCAGATATTCGACTCTAGCTCTTAGATCAATTATTTCTGCATTTAGCTCTATGTTACTTTCAGATAACATTATGCATTGTTCCTCAACAGCTTCTGTCTTATTTTCAGCTTTGAACACCTTTGATTTTAATTCTTCAATCAAAGTTTCCATATCCCAAATTGCAGAATACAACATATTCTGCTGCTCTTGACTTTCTTCAGAAGAGGCTTTTGCATTCTGTAATTGGATGTCTACACCCCTTAACTGCTTCTCGAGAACCTGAACTTTCTTTTCCATGTCACAAACATTTCCTTTAAGAAAACTCATCTCTTCTGTGAGTTCCACATTTGTCCTGGTTAATTCTGCAACCTTAAGTTGTGCACTCCGCCTTAACTTCTTCCCTGAAGATGCTTTCTTTCATAGACTCAATCAAAGTCTCCTTTTCTCTAAGTTTCTCTAAACTTGATTCATTGGTTGCATTTGCATTATTCAGCTGGAGTTCAGATTGTTTCAGCTGTTTCTCAAGAAACAGAACCTTTTTTCCCAAAGCTAATATCTCAGCATCTTTGGTAATGGTTTCTGCACTGATATGCTCGAGTTTCTGTAAAGCAGCATCTTTTGCTTGAAGCTCTATTAAACAATCTTGAAGTTTGGATTTTCACTCTCTTTCACGGTGAAATGAACCATTCAGATTGAAATTCAGAAGCTGCAGTTTCCCTAGTAAATCCTTTGAAATCCCCTGGAGCACCTCAACAGCATTTTCTGCCTCTAAAAATCTTCCCCAAATACCTTCTGCTGCTGCTTCCATGCGAACCGCTACCTGTTCTGTATAATGTAGCTTTAACTTAAGTTGTTCCTCATTTTGTCTTGATTGAGTTAACTTCTTCTCAAGGTCTATCTCCCGTGAAAGTGATTTCTCAAGCATTCGCAGATTATGTCTTTGTTGTCTAGGCATCTGCATATTGTACTTTGCATAATTATTTGACAGTTGACCATCTTCTGATGAATCCATGGCAAAGTCAGTTTTCCCTGTTGACACATGTACCTCAAGTAAATATTAACCAACTAGTAGTGAAGGAGTTCAACAAAATACTTGAGTGGACACAGATTATAAACTTACAATTGTCATGTACAAAAGCCATAGCAGTTCTCCGAAACTAAAGCTGCCAGCATTTTGACCTCTGAAACCTGTTCTTGACACTGCTTTAAGGACTCTTCAGAATCATACAACTTTTCTTACATTGCTGTGTACTGTTCCCCCAAATGGCTGCATGAAAATATAGCCTGACGGGCATCAACAGTCTCTGCTTGGAGAGTATCCAACTATCCATGAAACTGTCCATCTCTCTGACTTCGGAATCTAAAATGCTAGACAGGAGATTAAAGACCAATACTTGCTCATGAAAAGCAGCCAAGATATAGTTATTTTCGGTGGCCATTGATTCAAGATCATTTTCCTAAGAGAATACGCGCATCATAAGTGCCGGCAGATTTGCTAACTTCTCAGCAGAATAGGCCAAGTCCAGGTCCACCCTTGTCAAACCTTTCATAGAACTCTCCAAGTCTTGCGCCTCGGATCCATTAGATGACACCTCTGTGCGGTTTATCTCAAACTCTGGACTGCTAACACTAACATCACACACAGCTTGGTCTTCCATCCTAAATCCTGAGATCTCTTCTTTTAAATCTCCACAATGTCCCTAAATGAAAAGGGTGGGAATTTGCCTCAAAGGTCAGTTCTTAGTGGTACATACTATCATTCTACATAATTTCCACCAAATTTGACCAACAGAATACAAGTAACTAACTACTCAACCAATGTCTGACATGAATATAGAGTCGTAGACTCAAAGAAAAGGTGAAACTTTACAACTCAATGAAATACTACCATCATTCACATCCAAAATGACAGTCCATTAAGTTACGCAAATGAAATCTAACATGCATTCTTCCTCAATTAGAAGATCCAAGTGATTATATGTTTGATCCTATTTCCCTTCTCTCATCAATATAGAAACTAGAAACTTTACAGAAAAACAACAAAGTTCAAGAATTCAGCATCAAAATTCAAACTTGCATACAAATCTAACCAATACAGGTATATATAATGCCTGGGAAATTCGGGTCCTGAGATGAATACCTGGGAGAAGACCCTTCTGAATCTTCTGGACCTGAAGTGAGACAGTTGACCTTAACTACCTATCGTCATTCAGTTTTACCGTTAGAGACCAAGGTGAGGTGGACTTTGAAGTTTGCTGCGGCCTCTTTCTGGAATCTGTGAAGCTGAACAAGTCTTGTCTGATGGTCAAAATTGATTTTTTTTTAATGAAACCCGTACGGGTTCATCACTCGTTTAAAAGTTTAGATGATAGTTTGGTTACGCTACATCATCATCGTCAGGATATACCTACAACCTCAACTTTAAAGGATTGACAATGAACACGTGTCTGTCATACCAGCCACCAGGTATGGATTTCCATCGGAATTTACAGATCGTGAACCAAACGAGCTCTGTTGGTAGCGGGAATCGAACTCGGACGAAGTCTCCATCACAAACCCGTCCTTACCAACTGAGCCAAACCTCGTTGGTAGGGCTTCATCACATGTCTCTGATAGATCATTACATACATATCGTTGTCATTTATAAACAGACAAAGATATCTAAATCCTAAGAGTTACTAGTAGTACCTATAATGGCAGGGCTGCTCACCTGCGGGAGGGGTTTTAAGGGACTGGTCACTGATGACCATTAGATCTTAATGAAGCTAATCTGAAGACCGTGACAAATTTCTTCCAAATTCGTGAGTCCACACTTGATCACGCCCTTCTCTTCTCTCAATTGAGTCCCTTCTTTCTCTCTCTATCCGCCGTTCCCAAGCATAACTCCGACACCACCCGCCGTCGTTGCTCACCGGTCGCCGTTGCTGACAGTCTTCGTTTCGAACAACATCGTCTTCACTTTTCATCGTCTTCGTTTCAGTAGATCTCAAAGAACAAACATATGGAGGTGAAATCCAGAATGTGAATATGGGAAAGTTCCACTTTTACAGAAGAAAAAAGAATGAAGGGGAACATTTAAATCTTTCAAGTCGGACAACAAAATAAAGATGGGATATTTGGATCTGGGTATGAAGAAGATGAAAAGTTTGAGTTGGTTTTCAGGTGGAAGATTAGTTCGTCAATCCCGTTTCGACGTCAATCATCTTCTAAATTTACCTGGAAGAGGAGCAAGCCATTTTGAGATGAGAGTTGTGATCTATTTTATAATTGTTCAAATTGAAGAAACCACAAAGATCAAACTGGTTGCTCCTGGCTCCTGCTCTTAGAGTCTGAGCCGTGGTGGTGGTGTCGGAGCTGAGAGAACACAAAGGAGAGAAGATAACGGCGTGATCAGGTGTGGACTCAAGAATTGGGACAAAAATTTTCTCAGCCGTAGGATCAACTTCATTTTAATCTAATGGTCATTAGTGACCAGTTCCTTTTTGTCCCTTAAAACCCCTCCCGCAGGTGAGCAGCCCTATTCGGTTTTAGCATGTCAATCGGATCAGATTAGATCGGAATAGATCATATTAGCTAAATTGGTAGAATTGTAACATACAAAGCCTTATGTGTACACTGAGTTTTATATAAATTTGCTAACAATAAGCATTTTCGATATGATGAAACATATCTAAAATTTCTTTTCTGATCGAAAACCAGAAGTTGGGACACATTAAATATGATGGGAAGTGATATGAATCAATCAGACATCTTTTGACAAAGGCCATGCTTCTTTTCCTTATACATTCTTGTATGGTTGCCAAATGTTGAACTTCCCTATTACAGTGAATGCTTGCTCATATGTCAATTTGGCAACACTAGGTAGTAACAGACGGAACTAGAATTTAGGAATAGGATAGGCTAAATTTCTGTTTTCTATTTATTGGCCGAAGGCCAAAAAAATTTTGAGGTCTTCATAGATCAATCCCTCCATATCTCACCAATTAATCTGTTGCTGATCATTTTGTTTCACCATGAGGCATGTCAATAAGAAGACTAGTTCTTCTAATTAACTGGGATATTGATTAGCTAAATGAAAGTAGAAAAAAAAAACCAAGCCTGCTATCATTCAGAGCGTAGCCATACTACTGGGATAGGTGTCGTGGGTTGCTCGAAAGTTTGAAGGAAAATAGTTGTACCGTAGCTAAGTAGCTTCTCTGCTTAGAACTCTGTATAGCTTCCCAGGTTTTTTTGAAAAATAAAATAAAATTGCCAGACATTGAGACAACCTAAAATTCTACCTATGCCATAATTTTTTGTCCCTAAAAAACTGAGGTGGGCTACAGCATAACCTAGCTCACCTCTAGTTTCGTGCCTGGTAACAGCAATACTAATAGAATCCAATTTTGTTGAAGCAAAACCAAAGAAATGCAAATATCTTGTCTGAGCTTCGGAATCAGAAATTTTAAAGTTTTGTTACTTGTCACGTCTCTCATCTCCAGCACCAACAGAGTTTATGTGTGGACTACCTTACGAACCTTTTGAAAATCAAAGAAGATGAAAGAAATATTTCTCCTTACGGTGATTAAGTAAAACTAAGTGCTGGAAAAGGCGTCAATCTAGGTATACGAGTTTTTTTTTTAAGAAATGAAATTGCATTTCATTGATAGACAAAATCCAGAATGTCGTCATACAAAAGCCCTGAAAAAGAGAACGATCAAACACCATTATATTGAAACCATACACTCTTGTCAACAAACGAACCTTACTTGTCTGACAGTATAGGCTAGAACTCCTTTATAAACCCAACACAAGCCACCCAAAAAAGAAAAGAAAAAGGAAGCAAAATCCTAAAGCCCAATCCACAAGACCACCAGATGCAGTCCAGGAAGACTGAGCCTGGCCCACACATCCCTCTCTCTCGACTCAGTCCTCCTGTGTCGGAATCGATGTTGGAGCCTACTATGCCGCATCATTCTAGCGGCTTTCCTCTCCTCTAGGTCATGATTGTGTGCAAGTTACACTTTAGAACCGTCGATGGACCAGTAGAAAAGAGATCATCGAGGAAACTCAAGCCTCAAAACTTAAGATTCCTTCCGACCTCAAGCCCAAACCCAAACTCCTATTGAAGACAAAGACGCTCAGCCACACCGCCAATACAAGTCAAGATAGACTCCAATCAGATAATTCTCCTCTACCGATCTGCAAGTTTACACCTATATTTGTAGCGAAAATTATTCGATACACCGGTGGTGTATGTGACATGCAATGTTCTAAAACTCAGTCTAGTCGGTCGAGTACTCTTTAGTCGGCGTCCACCCGAGGCGATTTTAGGGAAATCGGAGTACAAAGTCGGCCGGAAGAAAATCGGAGGCCCAACTCGGAAAAAATCGGCCTAACTCGATATTTTATTGGCTATTTTTATTATTTTGGACATTATAATACCTTTTAAAAAATTATATTTTATTATATGTTTTAAAAATTAATAAATCTAAAAATTAAAAACCGAGTACTCTCCGACTACTCCCCCGACTACTCCTCTACTCACTAGTCTCCGGCCAACCGACCGACTAACGACTTTTAAAACTTTGATGACATGTCCAACTCACACCGTCTGATTACGTTCTCACCGTTAGATGTATACACCGTTTACGGTTGTTGTTTTTTCTTCTTTTTGTCTTTATTCGGTGTACTCAACCAATAATAATGGATAGCTAAATTTTTCTCAAACTCTGGTTATTCAGAGAATCCATTGACGATTTTCCGACACTTCAGTCTCGAGCTATGTTATACTCTCGAACCATACCTAATGCGGAACCCCATTTTCACAATCATTAACCTAAATTAGAAACCAATAATCAATAGCATCTCAAATCAAAGTCACTCTCGGAGCTGATTACAAGAGGAAACGTGCTCGAGCAACATTTTTATCCTCACCTTAATTACCTTAGATCAATCTGCATAACACATGGACTACTCGAATCCATGCTACTACTGCCCTAGAGAAGATGATGTTCTTCTTTCATGACCCATCACTTCACTTTAAAATCTTAGGCTTTGATTTTTCTTTGTTAGCCCCAAATAACAAAAGGATGAAGCAAAAATGCAAAGCCATATCAACTGTTTTTGTAGAGATGAAACGGTTATAGTGCAGTCATATGTGTATTCATTATTTATTAACGAAGTTATAGGTTAAAATTAACATAAAGATAAGAATGAAATCATTTGATCTTCTTTAAAATAAGTGTGGTCGTGTAATGCATAACCCAGCAGAAGCCACATGCTAAGACGATCTACACTTGCAGACGACTAGAGATAGTGTTTAACTACTAGCTATCGCTAGCTTTCCATTCGTTTGCTTGTACGCTTCTTTTTGCCAACCTTTTCCAATGTTCTGTTCAGTTCAGTTTTGGATAAAGACACTGGTCACCAAACAAGAAACCCTAGAGATCGAGTCTTGTACTTGGAAGAAAATTATTGGTATGCATTTCATTACGGTGCAGTTGCCAGCCCCCCAAGTACTAAGAAACCCGATTGTAGGGTTACTTGGAAATATCCTAATTATTAGTTTGCCTATTTGGAATAAGATCTGTACATTCTGGCTTAGATTTCAGAGAGTTTAGGTGGAGAAAGTAGTTGTAAGTGGAAAGGGAGATATATTAGCAAATAGTTGAATCAAGCCTCATGATCGATGAACTTGGATTAGGATCTAATGAATGATATACATTTCCAAACCCTTGAATGAAAATAGTAGACTGTATTGTATTGAAGACTTGAAGTGACTTAGGGAATTGATACAAGGCAAACTGGCAAGTCTTTCTGTTTCATCACAATGAATGGTTATGCTTTCTAACTAAAGAAAGGAACTGGTTTGGTTAGAAACCAATATGTGTGTATGAACTATGAAGTGTAAAATGACGTAGACATTCCTGCTGGGATAAAAGTCTGAAGATTTTGTACATACCGTACCTTCGTATAATATTGTTAAGATATAAATTCCACATCAGAAAGAATAAGATCTTACATGTGGTTTATATATAAGGGTTTGAGCTACTCTTTACATTGCCAATTGATTTTAAAGTTGAACCACAAACTACTTTATCTTGGTATCAGAGCAGGTTACACACGTCTACGTGTAAAGCCCAAAGACCACACGAACTCCACGTCAATCCACAATGTTGTCCACGTGTTAGGCTTGAAAATTCGCCACACACGTGCAGAGGCGTGTTGAGATATATATAAATTCCACATCGGGAAGAATGAGTCATTATCTGTGGTTTATAAGGATTTGAGCTACTCTCTTCATTGCTAATTGATTTTGGAGTTAAACATCAGACTATTTTATAAAATATTAGGTCTCAAAGACCTTCATTAAATGATGCAACTAGTAATTAGATTTGGAACAGAAGTCATAAGTGGCAAAATATATTTCTAATTTGAAAGGGTAATCGATTTAAGACCTAAAATACATAACTAAAATTCTACTACACTACCATCTTTGCGATATATAACTTATTAACTGATAATTAACTATAATAAAGCCAACAGATTTGGTATGTTATTGCGGACAATATAGATGTTGTAGTAAAAAATAAAACAATAAATAAATAGTAGAGGTAATATATATATATGAAACTCTTTCACTGCGAAGGATTTCTCACTCTTTCACAGTTTCACTCACTGCTTCGATTCGCCAATTGCTTCGGTCTGATCTCCTCTCTCATCTTCATTGCTTCTCCGTTTTCTTTTTCTTCTGGATTTGGAATTGAGTAAAGATCGATTACTTAGCAAATTGTTTATGGGTTGTTTGTAGTTGATTGGTTGATTGATCAAGGATTCGGTTTCTGGGTTGGTTGGTATGCTATGAATTGATGAATTTCATTTGATATGCCCAATTCAATTGATATGTATGGTGTAGTTGATAAAAACAAGAGCTTCCCAGCAAAAATTTAAGATTAAGGAGAGGAAGAGGACTTTCACGTACAAGCTATTGTATTGATAATATGTAGATTATCTTCCTTTTTTGGTAGATTAGCTTGATAAAGAGATAGACTAATGTATGAAGTCAGTGTACCTTAATATCGAATCTTGTTTGCTAAATGTATCATTATGTTACTTTACCTAAAAGCTTTGTCAATTTTTTGCTTAGATACTCCTTTTTCATTGGAGAAGACATGCAAAGAAAGTCTCAATTTTTTACTTAAATTGATATGCTCATTTCAGCGTTTTGGTTATGTATCAGTAGTGGCTTTTCAGTTCAGTTATATAACTATATGAGTAAATTTTAGTGTCGGTATCTAAACTCTTGTGGCTTGGTCAAAGTGATACCTAAACTTACAAAACTATCAATATGGTACCCAAACTTCATTTTTGATACCAACAAAAGGCCTAAGGTCATTTTCTGTCACGTCGCCGTTTGTTTGATGACGCGTCTCGTATGAGACCCACCAAAAATATTTCTTGTCAGTAGATAACCACATCAGTAGTACCTGAACTCTTTTAGAATGATTAATGTGATACCCAGAATGAAAACTCAAGTTTTTTATGTTCAAAATAGGATGAAAAGTGGATCTGCAAGATTTAATTTCCTATATTTTCAAAGGAAATGAGATCTAGGAAAGACATAAGATTATTTTCGTCGAGGGTTTAGAGTTTAGAGACTTTTTATTGAGAGTTTAGTGTTTAGGATTTAGATGATTTTTAGACTTTTTTTAGATCACATTTCCTTCGAGGGTTTAAGGTTTAGAGATTTTTTGTTGAGAGTTTAGGGTTTAAATAACATTTAAGCTTGGGTTTGAAAATGAAAAACATGGGTTTTCATTCTAGGTATCACATTGATCATTTCAAGTGTTCTAAAACTCGGCCTAGTCGGCCGAGTACTCGGCGAGTACTCGCTAGTCGGCGTCTTTCCGAGGCGATTTTAAGAAAATCGAAGTACAAAGTCGGTCAGAAGAAAATCGGCCGAGTAGTCGGCCCAACTCGGAAAAAATCGGTCCAACTCAGAAAAAATCGGCTCAACTCGGAAAAAAATCGGTCCAACTAGGAAAAAATCGATCAAACTCGGCATTTTATTGACTATTTTTATTATTTTGGACATTATAATACCTTTTAAAAAATTATATTTAATTATATGTTTTAAAAATAAAAATAAATACAAAAATTAAAAACCGAGTACTCCCCGACTACTCCTCTACTCGCTAGTCCCCGTCCGGCCGACCGACTAGCGACTAGCGACTTTTAGAACCTTGATCATTTCAAAAGAGTTCGGGGACTATTGATGTAGTTATCTACTGACAAGAAATATTTTCAGTGGGTCTCATACAAGACACGTCATCAAAAAACGACGTCGTGACAAAAAATGGTCGCAGGCCTTTCGTTGGTATCAAAAATGAAGTTTAGGTAGCACATTTGTCGTTTTGTAAGACTGGAGATCACTTTGATCGTGCCACAAAAGTTTGGGTACCAGCACTGCTAAAACCTAATTATATAATGTATAGCTGCCTTACTTTAGATGTGTGATTCTTTAGGAGGATAACTAAATCAATTGGGATGAGTGGGATGTCAAAACAACTGGTTTTGATGCAGGAACAAGAGCAGTTCATCTTTTTGTGAATGAGATCTTGTTTCTTGCAGTTAATCTCTTTGTCATGTGCAGTGGCAATATTTACTTAACTTTGTTGTATTTGATCTGCAATAAATTTGCTTAATTGGAGTCATGTGAGATTTTGAGTAGTCATTTTGTCATTTAAATTCTGTATTTGTGAATGTTTTTGTATTTGTGATAGTGTGTGCAACTGAGAAATATTTCAAGACTTTGGTTTGGGGATTGAGAGATAACTTTGGAAGAACATATCTATATAGTGGATCTATAGTTGAAATTTTTGTATGAATGTATGGAAAATTCAAATTGGTATATATAACAACTTAACAAGGTTCAATAGATCATTGATCTCATTAAAAAGAATCCAAAATGTAAGATCATAAATTTTGCAGTCCGTAAAATTTAGTCATACATCATCAAACATGGGATATCATTTTTAAAACTAATCTGCTCCTGAGTAGCATCAAACATAGGTCAAGTGTTACACAACATAGTCTAGACATAAATAGTGTTGAACTGTTTAATAGTGCCTATAATACAAAGTCTGATCTCAATTATTAGGTAAATATATCATAGAGACTTGGAGATGACAGAAATCATTCTTTGACATATTCTGCAATGTGCAATCAAAACTTATCAGAACAAGATCTGAGTAGTACAACTAGAAATCGCCAGAAACGACATTTAACTTCCAAATTTCCCCAGTTTTCACCCTTCTGGTGATCTCTACCAACCAATGTTTAAAGAGTGTCGTCTTAGCAGTAGCCCTAGTCTATGCATATACACTCATTAAAGATCATCGATCGATCGATCGATAGCTAGTGAAGCAAAGAGCGATCTCTTTTATCAGTTAGGGTCCCATATCTCTGATATGTTCATCTTACATTAACTTTTGCAGGCTTAAGTCGATAGATGGAAAATGTGGGGGAAAAGGAACAGGAAAGACCTCTACATTTTCCACAAGGCATCTTCTTCCATACCAAGATAAAAAGTGTGTTCTTGAAAATTGGGGTTCACCAAAAGCGACCCAAAAGATGTACAAAAGTTCTGTGGAAAAAAGAAAAACAATCATTCAGGAAGGTATCTATCTCATCATTATGTTATGTAATGATACTTGCATGAATTTCATCACACAATTTCGGGTGATGCTTTCTCATATCTGGAGGCCATTCTAGACCCATCTGACATTCTTCTTCTACTCTTCAAGATCAATGCATTGTATATAAACCACATCAAGTGGTGATTCAGTAAAATTAGTGGGCTCCTATCACAGATATCTCTGTCTTGACTTATCACTAAATATAGAGTTTGAACGTAGGGGGATGCAATGCCCCTACAGCAGACGGGCCTCGACGGGGATTAGTAATTAGGCCTAGAAAGCTTTTGGATACCCTGCTGACCAATCCGAGGAATTCCTCGGACGGTGTCAAAAAATGCATTGTATATAAGTTATATAGTTAGGGTTTATTAGAGTTCACTAACGAAAGAGAACTATTGGATGCTGCTAGATGTTCTTTTCTGGATAAGACATCAGAAGTCGCTAAGAAACTCTTAGAAAATTGTGCCCCTTAACTATCAACAGTATGAGGGGGCATTATCCTCCTCTCGGAGGGTAAATCAGGTATCTTCTAACTCTGCACTTGAGGAAAAATTGAATAATATGACTACTTTGTTGTCTCAGGTCTTACAGGTAAAAGGTCAAGAAACACTTAAGGTGTGTGGAGTTTGCTCTATGGAAGGGCATGTGACTGATCAGTGCCCTCAGCTGATTGAGAATGGAGGATGGGAATCATTAAATGTTTTGAGATCTCAACAACGTTACAATCTCTTTTCCAATACTTAAAATCCAGGACTTAGGGACCACCCCAACTTTCGATGGAACAACACAGAGAATGTGCAACAACCTCAGCCATTTAGTGGACTCTTTCCACGTCCTCAAGGCTTCCATCTGAGGCCCCATGTTCATCAACACTTTGTTCCAAATAATAACTATGTCCCTCATAATGCTAATGCTAATGCTAATGCTTCTTATGATAAAATGCTTGAAACTCTTTTTCAAGGGCAACCAACTTTGACAACTTCTACTCAAGCACTTGTCACAGGACAACAGAGTCACGATAAGGACATAGCGGAGTTCAAGAAGCAAATGAGACAAGTCGTGGACTTCATAGGAAGAATAACTGAAAGTGGAAAGCTCCCACCCAACACCATTCTCAACCCCAACTTCAAATCTACAAAGGTAATGACTACAAGGAGTGGGAAGAGGCTTGAGGACATCCTTAAAGCACCAAAGAAGACCAATGTGGCACCACTTTTGGGCCATGATGAGGAAGGTGACGTTGACATTTCCAAGAGAGACTTAGAAAAAGATCCAACAATGTCTAGGATTGAAAGCACACTATAATCCCAACCGAAACTGGCAAATAAAGGTAATGATTCTAACTCTCAAAATTCGGTTATTATTAACTCTCCCTACGCTCGTATACCACTTCCCAGTAGGGTTGCACAATCAAAGAGGGATCAGTCCGAACAAGCTATCCTGGATATTTTCAAGAAGGTTCAAGTGAACATGCCATTGCTTGAGTCCATCAAAGAAGTGCCAAAATATGCTAAATTTATAAAAGAGTTGTGCACTACAAGAAGGCAGACACGTCAAAAGGAGGTTGTGAAGATGAATGCGACTGTTTCTGCAGTTATTCAAAGGAAGTTGCCTCAAAAGCTTAAAGATTCAGGGAGTTTTTCTATCCCTTGTGTAATTGGTGATACTAAGTTTGAAAATGTTTTGCTTGACTTAGGTGCATCAATTAATGTTATGGCCTATAATTTATATACATCTTTACAGTTAGGGGAACTTAAGAAAGATTATGTTATTATCCAGTTGGTTGATCGATCCAACACGTACCCTAAGGGTTATGTGGAAGATGTGCAGGTGTACCATTTGATCTTTCCAGCTGATTTCTACATCATTGACATGGAAGACTAGCCAACCAATTCCACACCCTTGTTGCTTGGACGTCCATTCATGAGAATGACAAGAACAAAGATCGATGTGCATGGAGGAACATTAACCATGGAGTTTGATGGTGATGTTATTGGCTTTAACATCTTTGAAGCCATGAGGTACTCTATTTCTGATGATAATTCTGGATTTTTAATTGACATACTTGATTCTCTTGCTCAAAAATTCTTATATGAAATTCCGGATGATGAGTTGGCACTAACAATCGCTCAAGGAGTTGGTTATAATGAACATGACGCCACCATCACCAAGACAGAACTTGAAGAGAACTTTAGTCCCATCATCATTCAAACCGTGGCTTCTCTTGAGGCCATGCCGCCAGAGGTAAGTTATGATCCTCCTCTGTCACTTTCCATTTCGACTAATAAATTACTTCATTCAGTGGTACAGGCCCTACTCTTGAACATAAAGTTTTACCATACCACTTGAAGTATGTGTTTTTAGGAGACAATGAGACATTTTAGTGATTGTGTCTTCTGCACTCGAGAAAGAGCAAGAGAAAAAACTTGTGGAAATATTGAAGAAATATAAGACCGTAATTGGTTGGACATTGACAGACATCAAGGGAATTAGCCCTACGACATGTGTGCATCAGATATTGCTTGAAGATGGTGCCAAACCCACCTGAGAGGCCCAGAGACGCCTCCACCCTCCCATAATGCAGGTAGTTCAAAATGAAATTATTAAATTACTTGATTGTGATGTGATCTATTCTATTTCAGATAGCAAGTGGGTCTCACCAGTCCAAGTGGTGCCCAAGAAGTCTGGTGTGACAGTGGTGAAGAATGCGAAGAATGAGCTAGTACCCCAACGAGTTATGACTGGAAATAGAGTCTGTATTGACTACAGAAAGCTTAACGCCACCACCAGGAAGGACCACTTTCCTTTGCCATTCATTGATCAAATGTTAGAGAGGTTAGCAGATCATGAATACTATAGCTTCTTGGATGGTTACAGTGATTATAATCAAATTTGTATAGCTCAAGAGGATCAAGAGAAGACCACCTTCACATGCCCTTTCAGTATGTTTGCTTATTGACGCATGAGCTTTGGTTTGTGTAATGTTCCAGCTACGTTTCAACGTTTTGTGATGTCTATTTTCTCTGAGTACATTGAAAAGATCATTGAAGTTTTCATGAATGACTTTAGTGTCTTTGGTAAAAGTTTTGATGCATGCCTGGAGAATTTGGAACTAATCTTAAAACGTTGTGTTGAAACTAACTTGGTGTTGAATTGGGAAAAATGTCACTTTATGGTTAGACAAGGTATTGTGTTGGGACATATCATTTCTGCTAGGGGAATTAAGGTCGATAAGGCCAAAGTTGATCTTGTTCGTTACTTACCATACCCCACTTCTATGAGGGAGATTCGTTCTTTTCTTGGTCATTCAGGATTTTATCGTAGGTTTATCAAGGATTTTTTCAAGATAGCCAGACCTCTATGTCGTTTGCTCCAAAAGGATGTATCCTTTGATTTTGACGACGAGTGCAAGAAGACATTTGAGAAGTTGAAGGAACTTTTGACATCAGCCCCTATTATGCTCCCTCCAAATTGGTCTTTACCTTTTGAGTTGATGTGTGACGCCTCAGACTATGCAGTTGGAGTTGTGTTAGTACAACGGAAGGACAAGAAGCCCTATGTCATCCAATATGCTTCAAGGACTCTTAATGATGCTCAATTGAATTACTCGACTACAGAAAAAGAGCTCCTTGTAGTTGTCTTTGCTTTAGATAAATTTCGCTCTTACTTGCTTCAGAATAAAATTATTATTTACGCTGATCATGCAGCATTGAAGTACTTGCTTACAAAGAAGGAAGCGAAACCAAGGCACATCTGATAGATTCTCTTACTCTAAGAGTTTGATATTGAGATCAGGGACAAGAAAAGAAGTGAGAATGTTGTAGCAGACCACTTGAGCAGATTGATCCATGAAGAAGATGCTATTGCTATAGAAGAGAACTTTCCTGATAAACAACTATTTAGAATTGAGGTAACTGTGTCTTGGTATGCGGATATTGTAAATTATTTAATGACTAGACAATTTCGAGACACTTTGACTCATGCTAATAAAGCTAGACTCAAGAAGCATGCTAGGTATTATATTTGGGATGAACCATACTTGTAGAAACATTGTATTCAAAAAATTAGGTGTCCCAGAATCTGAGCATAAATCTATCCTCGCTTTTTGTCATTCTGAGTCGTGCGGTGGTCATTTTGGTTCATGTAAGACAGCTCTTAAGGTATTGGATTGTGGTTTTTATTGGCCTACTATATTTAAGGATGCTTATATGTGTTGTATAACTTGTGATAGATGTAAAAGGCTAGGTAACCTAAGCTTTAGAGATCAGATGCCCTTAACGATTTTTATGATTGTTGAAATATTTGACGTGTGGGGTATTGACTTTATGTGACCATTTTCTTCTTCTAATGGATTTTTGTATATTATTTTGGCTATTGATTATGTGTCGAAATGGGTGGAAGCAAAAACCATCCAAACTAATGATTTCAAGGTTGTTGCGGATTTCCTTCGCTCTAATATTTTCTCTAGGTTTGGCATGCCTCGTGCTATCATAAGTGATGGTGGATCTCACTTCTGCAACTAGACAATCACAGCCCTGCTCAAAAAGTATAACATCACGTATAAAGTGTCAACACCATATCATCCTCAAACCAATGGACAAGCAAAGGTGTCAAATCGAGAAATCAAGAAAATTTTGAAGAAAACTGTTGGTCCTACCAGAAAAGACTGGAGCCAGAGACTTGATGATGCATTATGGGCTTATAGGACAGCATACAAGACGCCAATTGACATGTCCCCATTCCGTTTGGTCTATGAAAAGGCATGCATTCTACTAGTTGAGTTGGAACACAAGGCATGGTGAGCGGTCAAGAAGGTTAACATGGATATTGATAAAGCCGGATTACACAGGAAGCTCCAGTTGAACGAGTTAGATGAGATACGCAACGAGGCATACAATAATGCTTGGATTTACAAAGAGAAGACAAAGACTTTTCATGACAAGATGATTCGTGGAAAGAGTTTAGAAGTGGGCCAGAAAGTTCTCTTATTTCAATCTCGACTTAAACTTTTTCCAGGTAAGTTGCGCTCTAGATGTGTTGGACATTTTGTTGTTACTATTGTTTTTCCCCATTGAGCTATAAGATACGAAGTGAGGTAACTGGCAACGAGTTTAAGGTGAATGACCATAGACTGAAGCCGTATTATAAGGCTTTTGAGGAGCAAGTGGTGGAGAAAATACCTCTCCAAGATGCGCCAACATAAGGATAAAATAGAGGTACAAAGTCTAGGCTGAGAGACTATAAACATTAAGCGCTGCTTGGGAGGCAACCCAATTCAACCAAGGCTGTGGAGGAACCATCAATGCAGATTTGTTTTCCCCTCCCTTCTTCTCATTTACATTATATTTTTATTTGTTTTGTTTTGTATGTTTGGTTTTGTTTGTGTCGTAAGTTTCTACTCCATACTTTGATTCTACACATTATTTTATGAACATTGAGTACAATGTGAAATTTAAGTGTGGAGGAGAGATTTAACTGTTTGATTTACATTTTTGTTGAGTCTTTTATAGAAAAATACCAAAAAAAATTGAAATTCAAAAAAAATATCCAAAAATAGTTTTGTTGTTTTTTGAGTCTTTTGTCTTATTTTGAGTCTTAGGAGCTCTTAACTGTCTATGATGATTACTATTCTTTGAAATTATGAATAAGAAAATATCACAAGATTGAAATGACTTTCAACTGATATTTGGTTGTTAATTGAAATAAATATAAATCATATGAAATGTAGTGGATATGGTTTTGAAACATTGGTACAGAATTAAGTATGCTAAGATAAATTTTGATTCACATGAACCCTAATTGTGAGCTTCTTGAGCCAATATATGTGCCTTTATTTCTGAGAGTTCATTGAAATTTTCTACTTCGTTTTCTTGATTATAAATTTTTAAAACCTTATTATTCTTTCTTGTTGATTGATGCATGCAATAGCATTTAAATGACAACAGAAACTAGAACTCATTCTTTGTGAAATTCAAAACTTTTAGTCATTATATGTCTTGATCATGAAAATGAAAAGGAGGAACTTAATAGGATAAACATCATTGCCAAATTAGTTTGTGTCCCTATTTGTGTGTGCGACACACCCCTTAGTTTGAACCTCTTTAAGCATGCGTTAAGCCTTTTCTTTCATCACCCATGAAATTTTACCTTGATCTTAGTATAGCATATATCTACCATGTAGAAGACTACATGGAGGTGACGATAAGGTTCAAGTGTGGGGGAATTGAAGTTCATTCGTTTGTAAAATGTCATTCTGTAAAAGAAAAAGGAAATGTCATAAAAAGTAAAAAAGAAAAATTAAATTTGGCATAAACAAAAAAATTGGACATTGTTATTGTATTGTGAAATGAGAGTTTTGTTGTAAATGGAAGGCCTAAAATCGAAGTTATTCGGCCTATGTTCTGTTTCATTTTGTGTAAGGAGGTGCAGTGACGTTTTGGCCTTGCTCTAGCAACATAAGACGTTTGAAAAATGCTCTGCTAGGTCCTTAGGAGTTTTACAACCCACTTACCCATAAATTCATACCCCTAGCCTAGCCCCATTACAATCTTAATAAGTTCTTTCTCGATCCTTGAGATGACACCTAAGATTCTATGGAGTCTTTTCACAAGAATGAGCGTACGGTTAGTTTATTTGTGCATGTTATTATTTTCTTTCATGAGGTTTATTTCATTACTAATGTGCTTTTGTTCATATAAATGCAAGTTTTCGATTCTATCTTGCATACTTTTTGAGTGATTTAGCCAGAAAATCTGAGTGAAGATTAAGTGCATACCTTGTGAGAATTGAATCATTTTTGTCTGAAACATGCTGAGCTTAAACATCACCATTGTTCTTCCATGTTCTACATTTAAATATGTGATCTATGCATGACAATTAGCTTTTGAACTTCATGAAATGATTTTTTGATTGAGTGCTAATTTTGATAACATGAGATTGGAGATCCGTAGACAAAATGTTATGGGCAATAAGTTTGTTTGTAGAGTCTTATAGTTGTTTTAATTTT
The DNA here is from genome assembly GCA_951800085.1 of Comarum palustre. NCBI lineage: Eukaryota > Viridiplantae > Streptophyta > Magnoliopsida > Rosales > Rosaceae > Comarum > Comarum palustre. Next base: position 3,961,479 of record OX637584.1, on the reverse strand, counting down.
GGTTTGAGTTTTGAGTCTTTGTTTGACTTTGCTAAGGGACTAGCAAAGTTTAAGTGTGAGGGAATTTGATAGGAGCATTTTATGCGACGAAGATATAATTGCTTAGTTTATTTCTTAATAATGTCAATTTAACATAGTTTATTTCTTAGGTACTTTAGAGAGGGATTATGAGGAAAAGAGAGCTAAAATCAGACAATTAAAGCTTCGTTCATGGAGGTTTGCTGCAAAGCATGGAGAATGACGATTCTACTGGTCAAAGAGCTCAAAAGAAGTTGAAGAAAAGATGTGTGAAACAACCTTTAGAAGCAGTGATTGTTTGAGTCTGAAAATGGCTTATCTTCTTCTGTTTTCAAAGAAGAATTCGAGGGGTTTCTTGCATTCCTTGTGGCCAGCGATTGATTAAAAGTTGTAGTGTAAGTTTTGAACTTCATTCTCGTGCCAGTTATTGTGCAATTTTTGCTATTTGATCAATTATGTGCAGTTTTCACCAATAACAAGTATCTAAAGATAGTAATAAAAAACGACTTTTACCACAAATGTAAATTTTATTCTGGAAGGACTTTAAGCAATAATCAACAACGAAAATTTCTAAAATACATTTAATAAGTTATCAATAAATATCAAAATTGATAAATTTTGAGAATACATGTTATAAAGAGTATCCAACAACTATAAGTTAAAATATCAAAATTGATAAAATGTGTCAACTATGGATGTATGTTAATTATATAAATTTTATTTACTTTTTCTTTTGTAAAGAAACTCCTACCATTTTCTTCTAAAAACAAAAAGACTTCTACCTCTTCTATGGCTTTGTGAGTATGTCTACCATCACAACTCTGTAAAAAAGATTTAACACTAACTCTCCATGTCTCTTTATTTGATTATTTAGTAAAATAAAAACCGCTACTCCTCTCTTCTCCGTGTCCCCTTTTTAAGAGTGAGACGATGGATGAAGAGTATAAGGGTAACAAACGATAAGGCCAGAGCCCAAAATCAAAATTATTAGCAACGAGACCAACTGCTAAGCCTGGTAGTGTGTTTTGTAGGTCTATTAGTTTGATCAATATTATGTAACAATTCTCTGAAACTTTAATAAAAATAACACAATTGATTGAGAAAAAGTTAACACCAAATTTATATTAACCAAGATGTCTAGAATTACATGTAAAGAACACCCATCAATACACGTCATAAGATGAAACTGATAAATTGAATCAATAAAGCAATTAATCGATGTCCTATACTCGAAATCCAAAACTCAACTTAATTTAGAAATCAAACTCACTCATATCAACCGTCAAAACTACTATTTTAAAAAAGTTACAGGAGTGAATACAAACATTGAATACTCAATATTTAGCAACATAATTATTTAATTTTAGAGTGATTGAGTTTTAAATTGTTACAATGATGTTGTGAAATTACAAAATTACCCTTACGTTAACGATTCTGTTTGGAGTTTTTACCTTGCATTAGAGCAAATACCATCATTATTAATAAATCACAGCCAGTCATATATTGTCACATTGAAATTCAAAAGGTTTATTGGACCAGGCCCCTACCGGCCCTAACTATGCGCCTCTGGTCACTGATTGCAAGTCCCAATGCCAACTAATAATGACATGAGGGAAAGAGACAGTCCATCAATGGTATAGGCCATACGGTACTAGAACACCAAGAAGGCTATGCAGAATTTCACCTTTGATTTTTTTGACATTCATGGATGCATGACCTCTAGGTGAGCCGTGAGCCCTCTCAATGAAGGAGCTCATACCTGACGGGTCAACCCTCAAATTCAGAGAGGTAATCCTAATATTGATCATGTTTTACTTTTTACTTGAGATGAAACATTAACGTGCAAGGTCTTGAGTTCGAATCTCTCTTTCTAAGCATGCGCTGCATGAACGAAGAGGACATTTAGCTTCCTAATTAATGGATTAGTTTCTTAATCGATTGATTCCGATTAAAAACTAAGTGTGAAAAAGAGCTAATTTTTGGTCTCTTGACCAAACAAACCCCATTAAAGATCTCATTAAGCTCTCCTCCCAAGGTTTGCAATGAAGGACAACGCAATAAGATAAAGGAAAACCCCAAAGCAAGAGTTGGCAGTGTCAGTTTTGCTAGCTCAACTGGAATAATTATCAGCTTAAAAAACAACTACAATTATGCAACTTGAATCAATACAACAAGGGTTAAAAAACTTGAAGCAGAGTTAAGAAAAGGCTTAGGGGAAGGTCCTCTATATAGTTTACAGTAGCAGTGGCGGTGGTTAATCATCAAGAGCTCTCATTTTCATGTAAGCGTGGGTATAAAAGCAGTTCCCTTGCCATTACTCTTCTCTCTTTCACTCTCTCCATTTAAAACCATTGATTTTGTTTACAGGTTGAGGAGTTCTCTCTCTCTCTCTCTCTCTCTCTCTATTGGGTTTGTGACAGTGAAGTCTAGCAGAGCTAAATACAGAGGAAGAGGGTGTGTTTAAAACTTTGAACGGAGTCACCGAATTTCAGTAGTAAAAAGCTTTGAATGGGAGGCAGAGCACACCAAAAGTAGCATCATATCTGAATTGGGTATCTTTCTCTTAACCTCTTTAAGTTGTTGGGTCTCTCTCTCTGTGTCTGTGTCTCAATTACAGAGCTGAATTTTACTGCTGCTTATGACTGGGGCTTTGAATGAGGAGGTAGTATTTTTTACTCTGAAATCAATGTTCTTTGTTTTATAATTTGACTGCCTCAACCCGACTTTTTACCAGCACCTTGTTTGAACTGTTGTCATCTTTTATTGGTTTTCTGTCTTGGGAGGGCTTCCCTTTATGAGTTTTTGGTACAAAGTTTCAGTCTTCCACTTTGGAAATGGTAGCTTCTGCTAAGTTTGTGTGATATTTCGTACTCTTGCTACTGCTTCACGGCTCTCCTTTCATTGTTTTGGGTTTCTTCTGCTCATTCATTGAAGGGGATCAGCTTCACCACCTAGTACTTTTATCTTTGATTTTTGAGTTTAAAGTTTCCAGCTTTGTGGAATTGGGGGTTGAATTTGATTGTAAAGTTTCAATCTTTGGGGTAAGTTGGTACAAGTTGTATGTTATTTGAGTTGAATTCTACTTTGCTCTAGGTTTGTGATCCCTAATTGGCCTTGGTTGAGCTACTAGGGTGGGATAGGGGATTAGGGGGTGGTTTAGTTTTGGTGTTGTTGAGGGGAAGAGATGGATATGAGTGAGAAGGAGAAATTGGAATTGGAGAACAGGAATGAGGATCCTATGAGTTATTCACCTTCTATGTCATATGGGTTTGGTGGCTCCAATCTCATTAATGCGTCCATGGGTTTGGTTCCTACTGGGAATTCTATGGGAGATAGTAAAGGGGATCTGATTGGTTCTTCTTCACAGCCCTCTGCTTCAATGGTGGAGTCATTTAGCCCAGCGCTTTGGGACCACCCAACCAGTTCACAGAACTTGAGTTTTTGTGACATAAATGGTCAGACCAGTGCAAGCACTTCAAACACAATGGGGATTAGAAAAGGGATTCCTGCCTCTTTGAGAAGTGGGATTGATATGTGTTGGAACCCTCCGAATTCGATGTTGAAAGGGGAAATTTTCATACCAAATGGGCCTGCAGGGATGCTGCCGCAGAGCTTGTCTCACTTTCCAGCTGATTCTGGGTTCATTGAGCGTGCCGCGAGGTTTTCATGCTTCAGTGGTGGGAATTTTAGTGATATGATGAACCCTTTTGTTGTTCCTGAATCGATGAGTCTTTATTCGAAGGGTGGGGGAATGATGCAGTGGGCACAGGAGCTTGTGGCAGGTCAGGGGCCTAAAGCAATGTCCAGCAATGAGCTCAATCAAGTAGGTGATGGTTCCAACGAGGTTTCTGTGCCTATTGATCATGGGGCAACTGATGGGAGCCCAGTTAAGAATGAGAAGAAAAGTGAGAGTCTTGTGAAGTCTCATGAAGAAGCAAAGAATGCAACGGATGGGTCTGGCAATGAGTCTGATGAAGCCGATTTCAGTGGTGGTGGAGTGGAGCCGTCTGTGATGGAGGGTGCAGGTGTAGGACCTTCTTCTAAGGGCTCTAAGAAAAGGAAGAGGAATGGACGGGTATACCATCATTTTGAGCATTTTGCAAGACATGTGAGAAGTTTCTTTTATTTCTTCTATTTTAACGTTATGTATATTTTGTTGGCAGGCTAATGAACTTGATCAAACCAAAACAGCTGCACAGCAACCTGGTGAATCGACAAAGGATGATACTGAAATGGTACACAAGGGAACTTCAACTACCAACAAGACTACCGGAAAACTTGTCAAACAAGGGTCTCAGACGTCTGATCCACCGAAAGAAGAATATATTCATGTTAGAGCTCGAAGAGGCCAAGCAACAAATAGCCATAGTCTTGCAGAAAGAGTAAGGTTTTATGTAGAAACACTAAATGAACATTATACAAGTGTTAGAGCAGGAGTTAATTGATCTTTTCAAACAGGTCAGAAGGGAAAAGATCAGTGAGAGAATGAAGTTTCTTCAAGATCTTGTACCTGGTTGCAGCAAGGTTGTTTTTGTTGAAATTAAGAATTCAAAGATTAAATTACAATGATGTTCACCTGAAAGCTGCTAGTTCTATTCATGAAAATCAAATGGTTTTTTGTCAATTTGCAGGTAACTGGGAAGGCAGTGATGCTGGATGAAATCATTAACTATGTACAGTCTTTGCAACGGCAGGTTGAGGTATGGAAAATGATCTACTTTTCTTTCCGTGTATCTAGTGTGGTCTTCCTGTATCTTTGACTGGGGCACCTCGTATTTGATTCTAACAGTGACCTGTTCTTTCTGTAGTTTTTGTCAATGAAGCTTGCAACAGTGAGTCCACGATTGGATTTAAACATCGAAAGCCTCCTAGAGAAAGATGCAAGTGATTTTGCCTATGTTCGTGCTCTCTTTGTTCCTAAGTACTTTACTGGTTGCCTCATCTGATTCATCCTTATACGTTGTACATTTTGTAATAGATGCTTCAGTCACGAGCTGGACCTTCATCTTCGATGGGATATTCTCCTGATATGCATATTCCCTATCCTCCACTTCATCCATCTCAGTCGGGACTCATTCAAGCAGGCTTTCCTGGGATGGGGAGTACTTCTGATTTACTTCAAAGGGCCATGGGTTCCCAAATGGCACCTATGACTGGAGGATTCAAGGACCCTTCTCAGGTATATTTCAAATAATGGTGGAACGTGTTACGTGAAATTCATACACAATATCATGGCACCTCAGCTTTTAGAGTTTGAAACGTTATGATTGAATTTTCATAATCATATTATTTGCTACAGGTACCAAATGTATGGGAGCTCCAGAATGTTTTCCAAATGAGCTATGGAACTGAAACTCCCTCCAATAGCCAAGACGTGGATGGTATTGTGGCATTCATTTTCCTTGTAAGAATTTTCCCTTTTATATTTCTGAATTGTCTTCAGCTAAGTTTGGTGCTGAATTTGCAGGTTCTGGTACACCGGGCCATATGAAAGTTGAACTTTGATTATACAATTTCTGTTCGACAGAACACTCATACCGGCCTTGTATATGCACATTACTACGTTGATCGAAATAACAATCATCACGATATTCCTTCGTATCACCACGGATGATTATGATACCCTCTCAACACTCTACCAGTTAAACATGATGCCTCTGGCTCGGAGAATTCTGAGAAATGAAATGCAGAGCAGATGACAATGCCAAGCACTTGCTTCCTATGCAAAGAGGTGACATTTTTGGATCGAGTTGGATCACTGCTTCGACTGACTTTTGTGTATCATTGTTTTATTGGTGATGCTTTTGTTCATTTTAAAATTGAGAGTAAGAATCTGTGTGTTGATTATTTCTGTATCAACAAAATGTGATGTAATCTTCTCTTCTCAACAAGTATGCTTTCAGGTCCTACATGTAATCAAAACGATGGTGTTACATTTCTTACCCACACCCATCATAATTTATCCAAAAAACAATCATGGCTCACAGGCCTTGGTTAGCTTCTGTTATTCTCACAACAACCGCTCAAGATTTCGCGAAGATGCTGCTTGTATAAAGGCCCATAACCCATCATTCTCACCTATAAAAACATGAAGCTATGTTGTAATGCTAAAGAAAAATAGAGCGGGTCGAGTTGGTAAGAGTTTAAGCGCGAAACTCTATATTGAAGTTTGAATCTCATCAACTTTGAGTAAATCATTACAGGTGATCGAGTTGTTAAGAGTTCAGTTAATTTAGGTTGGAACAATATTTTCATGTTAATTAAGGGTAGAGCAACACTTTTATGTCCGAATACGTTCGGTAAGATATTATAGGAAGCGTTCTGACATGATCTCAAATGTTACGGTTTTGAGCACATGGTATCACAATTTTGCATTGTTATATATTGCCGCCAAAACAAAAGACCACCAAATGTCTGGCGCCTCAAACCACTACTGCAACCTCCTCAAGCTCTGCTGCCAATCCTTAAACCACCCCCAAGCCAAGACCATCCACTCCCACATCCTCCGAACCCTACCGCACCCCGAAACCTTCCTCCTCAACAATCTGATCACCACCTACGGCAAACTCAACGATCTCGTTTACGCACGCCATGTGTTCGACCAAATTCCCCACCCAACTCTCTTCTCCTATAACTCCCTCCTCTCCGTCTACTCCAAATCCCTCCGCATCCCCGACATGCAATCCCTCTTTAACCGCATGCCGAGCCGCGACGCCGTCTCCTGGTGCTCCTACATTGCCGGCTACGCCGCCTGCGGCATGGTTGCCGACGCTGTCAAGGTTTATGGGTTGATGTTGAGAGACGGGGCTGTTAATTTGACCCGCATTACTTTTTCGACTATGCTTGTCATGTGTTCTAGTGAAGGGTGTTGGGATTTGGGGAGACAGGTTCATGGGCATGTACTGAAGTTTGGGTTTGGGGGGTATGTTTTTGTGGGGAGTCCTTTGATTGATATGTACTCCAAGGCGGGGATGCTTCTTGATGCGAAGCGGGTGTTTGAGGGGATGCCGGAGAGGAATGTGGTGATGTGTAATACGCTTGTTACTGGGCTGTTGCGGTGCGGGTTGATTGGAGATGCTGAGTGTTTGTTTGGTGAAATGAGTGAGAAGGACTCCATTTCATGGACTACGATGATTACTGGACTGACACGAAATGGCGCAGGGAGGAAAGCGCTTGATAAGTTTAGGGAAATGAGGTTGGGAGGTTTGGGGATTGATCAGTATACGTTTGGTAGTGTGTTGACTGCGTGTGGGGGGCTGTTGGCGCTGCAGGAGGGCAAGCAGGTTCATGCTTATGTTGTTAGAACTGATTTTGTGGATAATGTCTTTGTCAGTAGTGCTCTTGTTGATATGTATTGCAAGTGTGGAAGCATAAGAGCTGCGGAGACAGTTTTCATGAGGATGAGATGCAAGAATGTGGTATCGTGGACTGCGTTGCTTGTTGGTTATGGTCAGAATGGGTACAGTGAAGAGGCTGTTAGAGTTTTTTGTGATATGCAGAGAAGTGGGGTTGAACCCGATGAATATACACTGGGAAGCTTAATTAGTTCATGTGCTAACTTAGCGAGCTTAGAAGAAGGTGCTCAGTTCCATGGTCAAGCTCTAGTTTCGGGCCTGATTTCTTTCACTACAGTTTCTAATGCACTTGTTACCTTATACAGTAAGTGTGGAAGTATTGAAGACTCCCATAGGCTGTTTGATGAGATGAACATCCGGGATGAAGTCTCCTGGTCAGCATTGGTTTCAGGGTATGCCCGGTTTGGAAAGGCCAATGAGACAATTGATTTGTTCGAGAGGATGTTGGCCCAGGGTTTGAAACCAGATGGAGTCACTTTCATAGGGGTTCTTTCAGCCTGTAGTAGAGCAGGGCTAGTAGAGAAAGGACATCAGTATTTTGAATCAATGACTAAAGTACATGGAATTACACCAATGCTTGATCACTACACTTGCATCATTGACCTTCTCAGTCGAGCTGGCAGATTAGAAGAAGCTAGAAGCTTCATAACTAAGATGCCTATGCATCCTGATGCAATTGGATGGGCCACGTTGCTGAGCTCATGTAGATTTCGCTCAAATATAGAGATCGGAATATGGGCAGCTAAGTCTCTTAGAGAAATAGATCCCCAGAATCCAGCAAGCTATGTCTTGCTCTCAAGCATCTATGCTGCTCAAGGGAAATGGGATGAAGTTTCTAAATTGCGGACAGGAATGAGAGATAAGGGGATCAGAAAGGAACCGGGATGCAGTTGGATTAAATATAAGAGCAGAGTACACATCTTTTCAGCAGATGACCAGTCAAGTCCATTTTCAGATCAGATATACGCGGAGCTGGAAACGCTATATCCTAAAATGATAGCAGAAGGATATGAGCCTGATGTGAGTTCAGTTCTCCATGATGTTGACGAATTACAAAAGATGAAGATGCTTAATTACCATAGTGAGAGGCTTGCTATTGCCTTCGGATTGATATTTATTCCGTCTGGCCTTCCTATTCGAGTTGTTAAAAACCTTAGAGTATGTGGGGACTGCCACAATGCCACTAAATATATTTCCAAGATCACCAAGAGAGAGATACTTGTAAGAGATGCTGTCCGCTACCACTTATTTAAGGACGGAACTTGTTCATGTGGAGATTTTTGGTGATGTTGTCAAAGGCTGTTGTAGAGGACCGTAAAACCATATATTTTGTTCCCAGATACACAGTTTTATTCGAATGTCTGGGATCAGGTGCTCATATAAGGTATTGCTTTTATTTAAAAATGAATTGCATCGCAATAAATTCATATTCAAACATGCATTCAAAATAGTACATTCTGCATCTGTAAAAAAAGTACTACTCCTAAAAATAGTTTTGCCTATCCTTGAATAACAATGTGTAGATTTTTTAACCCATTGTGAATCTGAAATATGCACGGTCCAACACTCATTTAAACTGCAATGATGATTTACTGGACTCCTCTTGACTTTCCTGCTGATTCTGCATAAGGTTTAAAATAAGTTGTTAAATTTAAAATGATTACTTTTGCAGACTGAAGAGAATTGGAATAGCCAACAAGAATTACCTGCAACTGAGTACAGATGTCTAGGACTTCAGCTATTGGCGCCCAATCACCGAAATTCCTCTCAATAAACTGGTATGCAATGCCAGTTTTTCCACTGCCAACTATAAAGAGCCCTCCCTTTATTTCACCTTCTCCTTTGAAGTTTTGCTGTATTCCCATTGCTTTTGCCCGCTTGTAATTTGCTATAGCTCGGGGGTTGAACACAAAACCTGATAGAAATTTTTCCTTCAGCAGCTTCCCCCCACCAAGTGCTTTGAAGAATTCCATTCCACGATCATATATAACAGCACCACCCCAATATCTAGGCCAGAATTCTCTCACCTGGAGCATTAAAATTATACAGCAACAACAAGTTGTTGATAAAGAGCCAGACGATGCAAGCTTGCAGTATAGTAAATACCTCTGATTCCTTATATTCGTGAAGAACTGCAAATAGCTGAATTCCTAGTGCATCAAATAGTGGTTTTTTGGCATATAACTGGTGAGCTTCAGCTCGACACATGATGCACCTGTTTCAAGTTGATGTATACAGAAGAAAGTTAATGGTTTACAATACAGATGCTGATATTTGAAGTTGATATAGAGACACAGTAGAGACTCTGATCCTGTTTATACTAATTATCTGTTATATTTACATCTTTTGAACTATAAACATGGTTATTATCTCCTCAATGTTTTCACATCAACATGATTGTCTGCTATAGTACTTGCCTGTCATCATTTACTTCAGTAAATTCTTGTGAATTTTTTTATCAGTGATAGCTCCTACTTGTCTGGTAAACTTAGATAAAATGGACAAAAGGAGGCTGTTGATTGTGAGCAAAGCGTTTGTCAGCAGAGTATATGAACTTACCCTGGACGTCGGATGCAGAGTAGCACAGCTGGTTTATTTCGCCATAGTTCTGCAGCCTTCATCGGAGGAGTTTTGGTTTTCACTAGATGCTCCATTCCAATTTTATACTCAGGAGTCAGCTTCTGAACTGAGATGCTTTTGAGAGCAGAGTATGGGGCGATTTTGTCAGTTACAGCAGGAGGTTGTACGCAGCCACATGCTCTAGGCTCAGCGGGTTCCATGGCAATTATTCCTTTGAACATGTATCCATCCTTAATCTTAAAACTCGCCAGATATTGTTCAAGAGTTTTCTCAGTGATTGAAGTAGTTCTTGATGGGACCCTTTGAGAGGTTACAGATTGAAAACTCTTGTAAATGCTATTATTCTTTGAAAGTGTGCTAAGTCTTTTTGTTGCAGGGGAATGATCAGCTTTTGGATCATCTACACATCCATTGGATGGACCGGTTCTGTTCATGAAACGAGCAATATGGCCTCGCTTCATACCAAACTGGGAAGTAAGATCTCCAGCACCTATGGTAAGGATCTCAGGCAGACCTTTCCCACTGGACTCGAGAGCATCTCCATATTGCATCAAAGCACGCTCGTGCAGGTATGACCTGATTTCCAGTGCATCCTAGAGTAAACAACAGAAATGAAACAACATAAGGGATGACAAACTGAAATACAACTTATCCATTCTTACTGTGAAACTAGTTCCAGCAAATGACAATGAAAACATGGGTCTGTAAATAACCAACCTTCTGCTGTTGTGTCATGTTTATTGCATCCATATCCTCCAAATTCATGATCTTCAAGGTTGGCACATCATCCCAGCCCTCTTCCAACAGCTTTGGAATTGGTCCTTTCAGAACTCCATTCCCAACAAATTCCTCTATCGAAAAAGAAGCCATTTTCCAGAGAGATAGCAGTGGTCAAAATGAATCAATTACCGGAACAGGTCTGAAATTTATCCTATTGAGATCAACTGTATTGGTGTTAAGGCTGAACTACTCGATATATAGGCTTCAAATAGTGAAAAATGTTAGATGTTTGAAACAATAAGCATCCCATGCCGGCCATATTAGTGATGTAACAGTTTAGTTTAATATTTGCATTTGTTTCCTTGAGAATGATTCAGTTGTTTCTAGCTGAACATCTTTGCTTTTCAATATTGCCGGCTAAAACTTTCCCCATTGTGTTACAAATGTCTCGGAGGGGAAGTTTGCTTTGGCCAGGTTGTCGCTCCCATAATTTTATTTCCTTTGAAAACCCTTTTGTAATTCTTGTCGTCTCTCCTAATGTTATTATGTCAGCCTTGTTTGTTCGGTTTATAAGTGGATTTAAACCCAATATGCTGAGAGTTGAAACAAAGAGTAGGAGGCGACTGATTCTGTGTTTTTCAATGCTTGGAAATAACTTCTAATCTTCCATCCAAATAGGGAGGTCCAAAATCTGGATGCTCTTTTGGAGCCGTGGACCTGGTTATAAAACTCCAATAATGTATGTGTCATGCATTTGGTTCTGGGTTATAGAGGTAACCAAAACTGAAAGGAAACACAAAACGGAGGTCTTTATTACATGGATATGAAGCTAAACAATGTTTTGAGGCCATTCTGATTTTTTTTTCGTTTGGGTAAACCTTCACACTAGTCACATCCCTTAACAACCAATATCAAAGTTCATTTACAAACACATGGCATGTTGGTGATAGATGAGCATGACATTACAGATTGGCTGGATGCAATGGCAACATCACATAGTATGACCAAGAAACATGTTTTTCCTAATACAGTGTAGTAGACAGCATTAAGTATAGAGGTTGGGCATCTTGTTCAAATGCCTCAATATCTTCTCAGCCATCTGCTTTGTATTTCCAGCTCCATGATGGAAAGCACTGACCAAAATAGCAGGCAACACCCTGTCATTTGATATATATGAAGCAGACTCATCACCCCCTTTATTCAAGAACTTTTCGAGCACCCAAAATGACTTATGCCGCAATCCCTCTTGCCTGTGCTCTTTAACTGCATTCAAAACATGCTGTACAGCGTTAACCTCGCTCAACATGCTCACAGACTTGTCCACATCAACTTTGTCATCCAACAAAGTGCTTATAGCTGACAATGCAGCTTCAACCACCTCTGGATTCTCGTTTTCCAAACAATCTAGTAGCTTCTCTACTGCATTTGCATCAACAATGCAGAAGGTGTTTTGAGAGGAACATGCTCCTCGGTGAACCGGGCACAATGGTACTCTCCTCCTTGAATAGCCAAAAGATAGATATTTAGGGAGGTAGAACAACTTCATGAACTTCTTTCTCTTGATTTGTGGTGGTTTTGATAAGCTTATGGATTCCAAAGAAAGATTCTCCAATCCAATTGCTGATAACCTCTGAACTTCATCACTTGATGTTTTCATAAGAAGTTCTGTAAAAACTGTTGTGAAGTTTTGGTTTTTTGCTAGAAACAACATTTGAGGTTCATATAGTGTTGTAGTGAATCTGACTAGAATGCCTACTAGACCTTCAACGTAAGTGCCTTCAAACCTGCTTGATATTGTTCCTCTTCTTTGAATTTGATTGATTGCTTGTATGATTGTAGGCACAATATTCTTATATAGAAGAGCTAGGTTAAGTGTCAGGTTTTGGTGGGGAAGTTTTGCTAGAAATTTTGCTGAAACTGCCTGCTTCTCAGTAATGAGGGTGGTTTTAGTTGAGTGCTCGATAAGAAGGTTTTCCGGTTGGCCTCTGGTTTTGCAGAGTCTCTCGGCTAGAAGGTGCCCTATATGGGGTGAAAGAACAGTTAGTAGCTTGATTGCTGCAATGGAAAGTTGTTCATGTGGGTTATTGATGTGTTCAACGAGGGTGTAGCTTGATTCAGTCTCTTTTACCAACGACGCAATGGTGGCCTGTGGTTTGGGGATCTTAGAAAGGACTAAAAGAATCCTGATAAGATTCTTGTTTAGTTCATCTGGGGTTGTGTTGTTGAGCATGTAAACAATGTTGTACACAACATAGTCTGAAGTCATGGTGTGACCGTGAGAGTTTACCTGGAGATTCTCAAGCTCAAGACCAGACTCGAATATATTTGCAAGGATTGCAGCTGCTTCACTTGTTGAGTTCATTGGTTCATTGTGAATTTTCCGAAGGAACATCTCTTCAACCATGACTTGTACAATTCCAGCTTCTACAAGTATGTTGGCATTTGGCTGGTGCGAGGAGAGTTGCAGTAGTGTTCCAAATGCTGCGCTTCTTGCCAGTGTATTTCCACTATGTACCAATTCAATGAGAGTAGGAGAGACCCTTTGAGCAACATAGGTTTGGCTGTCATGTCCAAGAGCAATTTCCCCAAGGTAACTTGCCATGTCTATCTTCATCTCTTCACAACCTGTTATTTCATAATTTTAATGAACGAAAGTTCCATCAGAGGTATCAAGCATTTCATTTTATCTGAAAACAGATGGTCTCTGGTAAAATTAGTGATCCAAAAATTTCAGTTTCTGTTTCCTAAACTGGAATTTCATTGTAGTAGAACATTTTATTTCAAGATAATCACTTAACCATGTTTTTTTGGAGATTGTTTGGCTATAATTAGTCGCTACCTTCAACAAGATTCTTCAGGAGGGGTTCCATGAGTCCGTTTTCTGCCATGCGTTTGATGTTGTTTGGCGAAATCTCTAAATTCTTTAAGGCCTCTTCTGCTTTTTCTGAAGCAAATGCATCATGTGGCCTTCCATATTTAATCGTGATCAACATAAGAATAGCTCCAGTAACTGATCCAATTTTCTCACATATTGCTTCTGATCTTGAAAGCTTAAGCAAGAAAAGCAATGACGCATGCCTTATGAACATGTGACAACTAGAAAGCATTTCAATTAGGGTAGAAATGTTGATTATTTCAGCAATCATTTCCTGCACAAGAAAACACTTTGTTAGAAGTTTGAGGTAAAGAACGGTGTACTTTATTGATGCACAAGTTTCTGCAACTCAAAGGGCTGATCTTATGTCAATTCATCAAAAGCTAAGGAATTGAAATTTGACCTTGCTTTCATTATCATCCTCAGTCAGTTGTAGTAAAAGCTCTAGGACTGTGCTTCTAACATCTTTATCTTTGTACTCCAGGCACTGAACAAGCAATGGCAATATTCCAACACTACGAACTTGAGTGTTGTTGAACGGCTTCATTCTGCAGATACTTTGCACCTCTTTTACTGCTTCAAGTACCATTGCATCTGAACTAGCCAAGGACAATGCCGTGCAGGCAACCTTAATCCTAGCTGCTTCATGCCTTTCTTTCCACTGCTCTATTGTGGTTTTCAGAGCTATGTCCTCATTGAAAGCTGTACTAACCAACTTCTGGCCAGTGATTGGGCACAATATTGTTTGTTCTGAGCCATTGCGATTCTCAAACCACTCAATGATTGCTTTCCTTTCAAATGTCACTCCACTTCTTATGGTTACTGGATCCTCCATGACCTTGTTTGTCAGTGGACAGAAGAAAGTCTCATACATAGGCTCCATGTACCGATCAATTGGAGGCATTGTTGTTATTGATCCACTCATGTCCTCAATTTTTCTTTTGCTGACCCAACCTGTGCTTTTAAGCATTTCTATCAGCTGCGGCGTGCTTAAGAACCAAGGTTTCTCTGTGGAGACCTCAAAACTTACAGAGTAGAGATCACTTTCTGTTGGCATTGATGCTGGTTCTGCCTTAGATTGTTTTCTGAATGACAACTTCGTTTTATCTATCTCGCTAGTCTTGGATGCTTGAGCTTCAAAGTGAGCAGTCTGCATCTCATTCGAAAGGGACCGAACTGAACTTTCTGCATAATGTTGGTCTCCAAATGTTGATGGTGGTATGAAGCTCAGGCATTCTCCTATGCGCTTGATGACCTCCTCCAGCTGCGCTGTAATAGTAATTAGTTCAGGATCCGAAAATGGTTGAATTCCTTGTTGACATTTCTCCACAAGAAGTTTGGTCAGATTAACACTTCTTGCAATAGATTGAAAAATTCCCATGGCATTTTCTTGGCATGTGTAGTCAGTGGTCATCAACTCCATGATGGCAACAGAGGCTCGATAAAGGTAGCATGCAGTTTCAAGAAAACTTTCTTGTTCCACTGCTACGCTTAGTACCATTACTGTGATATCAGAAATGGTTGCCAGTATGAACTCTGCAAGACTCTCAATTGGACTTCCATATTCCTTGAGCTGAATACCAAGAACAACACAGGTCATTTTCACTATATGTATGCTACACTTGCTCTACAATTTCTTTCGCAACTAGTGCTATGTATATAGAAAATAGATCTATTTCCAGCAATAAAATTCATGATTTACCAGATCATTCACTATAGTATTTCATGTTTTCGATCACTCTAGTGTTACTGGGGAAAAGTTAACTTAGGAAAACGCTTGCCTATGGCTATGGAATTGTCACAACTGACACATATATGGCTTCATAGTTTTTATGGTTACTGAATAGCAGAAAGTTCCATCTTGTATATAACTTGTGAAAACTTCCCAGAACTCGGTTGTCAGACAGATCAAAACTATGTAAGATTAATAGGAAAACTCATATGCAGTAAAAGACTAAAAGGTTCATACCGACATCCAATTGGAGTAGTTCTGCAATCTGCACTATGGCCTTCCTGCTCTGAACCCCAACCTACAAATCCAAAGTGCTAACATATTCTTCGAAAGATGACATTTTCGACGAACAGTCACCGATGAAATCTCTGTATAAAAGGACCTGGTCAGCTAGCAGTCACTTGTGGTTTGGTGTAAAGTTTCTTTCTGATGATTAAACATATTGAAAAAAGCAAGTGGTATTGGTTAATGGTACATATAGTCATTGTTTCCAATTATTCATGTCATAGGATTGGGAATTTGGGATTGAGTGTTGAAATGGCATTTTTTTTTCAGAAAAATGAATGCCAATACGACTGGGTCGAAATGGCATTGCATGATTATTATATGCAGAGTTACTGACTCGGTGTTCAACCTTAACAATAATGATGATATGCCGACCATTCTCCAATAATAATTACTACTTGCATGTTTGTGTGATTGGAATTCCACTATTTCTATTTATTTTATACTTTGGCCGGCTCAATTTGATTGGTATTTCTAAAAATCTAACTGTTCATTCACAATTCATACGTGGTAAAATCATTTTAGAATCCAAGACCGCCTTCGCAGCTTGTCATTTCCATCTCGAAACTAGACGATTTGCCCATGTGGACATTCCGGCCAACTCACCACTCACCTGTAAACAAACAAAACCAGCAGACCATCCGTTACGTGACTCCCCCCTTCTTTTTTCTTTTCTTCTCTGTATAGCATGCGGCACTGCATGGTAGACAAACCCATACTCAAAATCGTATATATAACGAAAGAAATACTATTCACAACCACATTCCTCTTCTTTCTCTGCTCTTTGCTTCAACTCACAGACCTCTCATTGGAAAAGAACCAACTTGTCTCTCTTACGTGTACTTGACTCTCTAACATACTAGCAGCGACTATTTTCCGCAGACAGAAACTCAAGAAAAGCTAAAGCTAAAGTTCACTGATACCTGAGCTTCAAGAAATGACCACCGACGACGAAAATACTGAGTCTTTACTCGAGTCCGACCCACTGGCGGACCCAATATAGGACAACTGGGGGCTTATGCCTATTAATGCAGATATTTCATCGTCTCAAATCTAGTCTGATTTGCATCCGTAAATTAGCTGTCTTTAGAATCATTAGCTGTCAATTGTATTGATTGTTTTACTTAGAAATAGTTATTCCTAAAACAATAGCTATTGACATTATATATATTGTAAATTTTGTTGATCATTGAAATTCTAATTCTACATGATATCAGTATAGGTCGATCCATACCTGTCTCTTCTTTCTCTTGTCTCCCTTTGTTTCTTTTGTTTCCTCTATTCTGCTCTTCATCGTTTCCTCATCCTCTGTCAGCCTAAATATCTCCTCCTTTTTTAAACTTACTGAAACAAACTACTTAGTTTGGGTTGTCTCAGTTTGGGTTGTCTCAATCCAGTCATACCTGACAAGTACCAAACTCTGGGGATATGTCAGTGGCTCATCCCAGAACCATCTCCCACTCTTGTTGTTCCTGCCAGTGGTGACACACCGGCCTCCACCAAACCCAACCCGGATCATGAAGCTTGGTACATAGAGAATCAAAGGATTGTTAGCATTCTTACCACCTCTCTCACTGAACCGGTTGTTCGAATTTGTCTTGGTTGCTCCACCTCTAAACAAATTTGGGACTGTCTTGCCAATTTCTTCAATCAGAAATCAGCCTCTAGTGCCACCAGCTTTAAGCTTCAACTATATGAACTCCAGAAAGGGAATCAATTTGTTGATGCCTACCTTCAAAATGCCAAATCCATTGCCGATGAGCTTGCCTCTATTAATCAGCCTGTCTCTGATGTCGATCTGGTAATTGCTACCCTTCATGGCCTTGGTTATGATTATTTAATGCTTCGTACTGCCTTGTCACAAAGTGCTTTACCCACCTTCTTTGAATTGGGCGCCAGAACCCTAGCCTTTTATGCTCAACAGGCCTCACCACCAGTCATACCCACTGCCAGTGTTCTAAAAATCTCAGCCTAGAGCTGATTAATCCCTGCCTAGACGCTAGGTAGTGCTTCACCGTTTTCGTCTAAAGAGCTAGAAAACCGATTAATCTCTGATTAATCGCCCGATTAGCCCGCCTAGGCACTAATCACCAGTTGTCCGCCCAACTAACGCCTAACATTTTTTAGAACATTGCCCTTTGCCACTACTCTATTCAACAACATTGGTTCCTTCAACACCTCAGCCGCCAATTCCAACCGCGGCGGTGGCGGTCGCCATCTGTATAATGGCAACGATGGTGGCGGTCGGTAGTTTGGCAAGAAGCACGTTTGACCGGTCCAACTTCTTCTCGATCTGGAGGGTATCATAACCCCTCTCTTCCACCGCAATATTCCTCTTATTCATCATTTATGGGCTTTTCTCCAAATCCATGGGCCCAACAGCACCACATGCGGCCTCATCCTCAAAATGGGATTCTCGGCCCACCTCCCAATCCACAATGGTGTCCCACCTGCATGACCTCCCTTCATGGTCCACAACAATGTCCTCACCGGTTCACAGGCCCAATCACAGTTCGTCTTTTTTTGGTGCACACTTTGCTCAACCTGATGACCCATTTTGGTACCCGGACACAGGTGCCACACATCACATGACCTCCATGCCGGTTCACAATCCTCAAAGTACTCGACCTGTTTGACAGTCACCGATCTGTTCTGTTATTGGATTCAAATATTATGTGTTTTTCACCGATGAGTTCTCACGCTACACTTGGATTCATCCAATGAGACGCAAAAATGAGGTTCTTACACATTTTCAAACGCTTGTGACTCTTGCTAAGAATCTCTTTCAAGGTTCCATTAAATACCTCCAAAGTGATAATGACACTAAATATGTTAACAAAGGTTTCTCTCTTTTTTTCTCCACTAATGGCATTCAACAACGGATTTCATGTCCTCATACTCCAGAGCAAAACGGTCTAGTTGAGCGCAAGCATCGTCACATTGCTTCCACCACTTGTGCTCTTCTCCTCACTTCCCATGCTCCTCAGGATCTTTGGTAGAAGCGGCTCTTACTGCTGTTTTCCTCATTAAAATTCTTCCTACATCTACTCTCAAATGGGACACACCATATTTTCGTCTTCATCAACATCAACCTTCCTATTCCTCTCTTCGTGTCTTCGGTTGTGCGTGTTTTCCTCATCTTTGTCCCTATGTCTCTAACAAGTTGTCTGGTCATAGCGTTGAATGTGTTTTCATAGGTTATAGTCCACATCACAAAGGTTATAGATGCCTTGAACCTTCTTCTAGTCGTGTCTACATCTTTCGACATGTTTTATTTAACGAAAACCAATTTCCATATAAAGCTTTGTAGGTTACGTCCTCACCGGGTTCAGAATTGGTTGAGTTTACACTTGTTCACACTCCTACGCAAGTCAACCTGCCGAGCTCACCTTCTCATCAGACTTCCAGCCCAAATCCAGGTCCAAGTCCTCAAGATCAATCTCACCCACAAGATTTTCTTTCAACCTCACATTCTATCGATAATACTGCCTCGGACCAGTCTGTCCCAACTCTATCTCCCACACTTGCATCATCTTCCATCAATATGGTCTCGGTGGCTCCTCTAGAAACCGCCGCCACTATCTCTCTGGTCACTCCACCTGCCTTGACCTACACCCATTGCCCAAGACAAATTCCACACCCTCCACCGCTGCCTCCACTGCCTGTTGTGCACACCTACCGCCGTCGAGCACCATCACCCCACCCACCACTGGCGGTTGCTGACCCATATACCTGCTCTGTCCACCCATCATGTTCGTCCGTCTCCAGCATAGTACCGACATCTATGCAAACCTGATCCCGCTCGGGCATCTCTAAACCCAAAATACGATATGATGGTACTGTAAGATATCTGGTTTCTCGCCCTTTACTCTCTGTTATTGCTGATGCCGAACCATCTTGTTACTCTCAGACGTCCAAATCCAAAGAATGGCGTGAAGCCATGACAGACGAAATTAATGCTTTGATGAAAAATCGAACCTGAACTCTTGTTCCACCACACTCTATGCAAAATACAGTGAGTTGCAAATGGGTTTTCTGAATCAAACGACACCCAGATGGTTCAATTGAACGCTATAAAGCTCGCCTTGTAGCCAAAGGATTCCATCAACGGCAGAGAGTTGATTATCAAGAAACTTTCAGCTCTGTTATTAAGTCTGTCACAATTCGCACGGTGCTGGCCATAGTTTTGTCTAAAGGCTGGTCTCTTCGCCAACTTGATGTCAAGAATGCCTTCTTGCAGAGGTTACTAATTGAAGAGGTATTTATGACGCAACCTCCTGGCTTTGTGGACCATGACCATCCATCCTATGTCAGTAAGCTTCACCGATCTCTCTACTGCCTCAAGCAAGCCTCAAGAGCATGG
The DNA here is from genome assembly GCA_951800085.1 of Comarum palustre. Taxonomy (NCBI): domain Eukaryota; kingdom Viridiplantae; phylum Streptophyta; class Magnoliopsida; order Rosales; family Rosaceae; genus Comarum; species Comarum palustre. The sequence continues at coordinate 3,941,551 of OX637584.1, read as the reverse complement.
TTCAATCGCATCAGTTCCTTTCTCTTATCCACTAGGTGTCATCAAAGTAAGACAGACTACTCTCTGTTTATTTATCATTATGGGCCAGATTCCATTTATATGCTTTTATATGTGGATGATATTGTGTTTATCAGTAGCAATGACCGAATTGTAGAGAGTTTCATCGCAGCCCTTGGTCGTGGCTTTGATATAAAAGATCTCGGTTCTCTTTATTATTTCCTTGGCCTGCAAATGACCACCTCGACTCATGGTCTCCACATTGACTAACTAAAGTATGTCATGACATTCTTCAGAATTATGATCTCCTTCTTGGTCAACCGATGACAACTCTTTTGGCTACCAAACCACCCCTAACGGCTGCTAATGGAGAGGTTCTTCAGAATCCGACACTTTTCTGTGAATTGGTTGGGTCCCTTCCATATCTTACAATTATACGGCCGGATATTTCATTTGTTGTTAACTCGGTTGCCCAATATATGAGTAACCCTCGAACTACTCATTTAGTCGAAGCCAAACGCATCTTGCGTTACATCAAAGGTACTTTGGATCATGACCTTTCATTTCGGCCTCAATACATGCCAATTACACTCTTGGCTTATTCTGATGTCGATTGGGCCTGGTGTTTGGACTCTAGGCGCTCTATCACTGGTTATTTGATGTACCTAGGTTCCAATCTCATCTCCTGGTGTTCTAAAAAACAACCTACTATGGCACGTTCAAGTGCTGAGGCTGAATATCGCTCAATGGCACATGCTACCGCTGAAACCACCTGGTTAGGCCATTTATTATATGAACTTGGAGTGCACTTAAACTTTCCTATAATGCTTCATTGTGATAACCTTAGTGCCACATACATGGGTTCTAATCTAGTATTACATGTTTGCACTAAGCACATAGAGCTTGACTATCATTTTGTTCGTGAAAATGTTTCATATGACAGTCATCGTGTTTGATACATCCCTTCCGTTGATCAACCAACCGACAGAAATCGGCACACTGCCTTATGTACCAAACTTGTCAGCATTAGACCAAGTTTGCGGAGGGTGGGGGGTAGTAATGCAGATATTTCATCTCCTCAACTCAAGCCAAACTTGGCTCTTGATGATAATCACTCCTCAAATCTAGTCTGATTTGCATCCGTAAATTAGCTGTCTCTAAAATCATTAACTGTCAATTGTATTGATTGTTTTACTTAAAAATAGTTATTCCTAAAACAATAGCTATCGACTCTGTATATATATACAACTATTGTAAATCTTGTTGATCATTGAAATCCCAATTCTACAATGCCGTCAGTGAAATATTACCCTGGTGCAATTGTTATGTAATTAGTAGACATAATTTATTGTTTACTTAACTTTAAGCCCCGCAATCAAGTCTCTATCAGTCTTTAACCCCCAAATAATCTAGCATATTTATTTAAATAAAAAGTAAAACTCATCAATTCACTATTCTTGAGCAAAAGTTCTCATAATTAATTAAAATTACTGTCTGATTTAGAGTTTTATATCTTTAAGTTCGTTTTAAAAATTAAAATATTATTTAAACATTCAAAGTTTACATGTAATATTTAACTCCTACTTTATTTTTGATAAAACAGCTTTTAATTTCATTTATGTTTTTTATCGCGCCTCATATACATGAAATCTTAAGTCCGCTACTGGTCTGACCTACCCTTTAACGAGAACATCCCACTATTGCACAACCCGGATAGGGAAACCACCAAGGGCGTAGCTAGGGAGGGGGTAAGGGGGTTAATTGTCCCCTCTCAATTTTAAGAAAAAGTATTTACTCTTAATTTGTATTAGATATTAAAGGAAATGAAACATAAATTGACCCTTATTCTTTAAGAAATCTTTAATATTCTTCAATAATAATGAAATAAAATAAAAATTTATACTATTTTAAATACTTAATCCAATTAATACAAATCATATCAAGAGTTTCTTACTATATTGATCCCTACTATAATATGTAATTTAATGCTTTAAATTTCATTTATGATTTTTTATTTTTATTTTATATAAATAAGATAAATGGAAACAATATATTGATGTTTACCATACATTGACATACATTATGTCTCAAAAATAACATATTGAAATTCTGAAAATCTGAATTTTATTGGAGATGAATTAATGGTTTGTTCGAGAGCGTGTTTTCATTTTGAATTGGTATAAGGAACATTGTTAATATTAAGTTTGTGTCACTTTTTTAAGCAAAATCATGTTGTTGCTAAAGAGTAATCGAAAATCATTTAATTTTTTTGTTAATCAAATTTAACCATTTTAAGTGAGATATCTGGCTACGCCACTGAAAACCACCGTTGGAGACCAACTTGTCAACGAAGATCATTGGTGCCGATTATTGTTCTGCCGGCGACGATGAAGGTGCTTGGGCTCAGAGTTGGGATTGGGATGATAGTGTTGGTTGCGGTTTTGAAGGAGGCTGCGGCGGAGATGTTGCTGAGGTTTAGTAGGGCCGGCAATGCGGCGTCGTTTGGTGGTGTCATAGCGGATGCTTTTGGGACAGGTGACAGGGTTGTGTTTCAGTATCTTGGTCAACAATCTTGGGATTCTCATCGTGTATATGATTATCCATGGTAAGAAATTTTGGTTCTTTTGGTTTGATTAGGTAAGTATTTAGCTTGCTGCTTGATTAGGTGATGTGCTGTCTGGAACTGCTTCAAGTGGAGATCCTCATACTGGAGTCTTGGAAGGGTGGTTTGGTGAAAACTGGTGGAACGGGCGTCTTTTCGTTCTGTTTGTTACAACGATTTTCGTGTTTGGTCCCTTGGTGTCCCTGAAGCGAATAGGTAAGTATTTAGCTCTGCCTTTTTGTGAGATTTTGACTTCCCAAAGGATCATTCATGAGTGTGGTAGTCTCTTTCTTTTTAGAAGAATATGAGTGTTGGTCTTCAAAGTCTCTAGTTTGTTATGAAGCAGTGTGGCCTCATGATCAGAATTGCTTCTTGTTCTAGTTATGAAAGAGTGAGATTGGTGTGGATTTGATATCAAGCATTTCTCTGAAATCTTTATGGTGATTGTCTTGTAAGTTGTAAATTAGATGTAATTTAGTGGCTTTTTAATCCTTGCAGATTCATTGAGATACTCATCTACTTTAGCAGTTGGGATTGCGGGCGTTTTTCTAGTCATTACTGCAGGAATCACAGCTGTTAAAATCTCTCATGGAGATATTTCCATGCCCAGGTTGCTTCCTATGTTGACTGATCATACCTCAGTGTGGAATCTGTTCACAGTTGTTCCTGTTCTTGTGACAGCTTTCATCGCCACTTCAATGGTATAACTAGCTCATCCAACAGAATATGTATCTTTTCTGCTTAAGTCATATTAGCAATGTAATATTGTAATTATATTATAAGATTTTATTTACTAATTGTATTTATTGTAATCTCTTATATAAACTTCTACTATGAGATAATAATATCTCAACAAATTCATTCTGATCTTGTTATATTTAAGTTGGTATCAGAGCAAAGATTCGAAAGGACTTTGTCTTTTTATTTTTATTTTTTCGATTTGAGGAGTTATAACCCTGTTAGTTAGAGTTTTCTTCTCGGTTCGTCTACATCAAGTATTCCGCTTTAAATTGGGATTCAGTTTTGTTGTTTCCCAAATGACGTCGTTTCTCGGCTTTGTCTCCGGTTCGGTTTCATCAGAACCATTAGTTTCTTCCCAAATCTTCTGCCAAGTCACAACCTGGTATAGCTACAATTTGTTTCGGACTTCTTCTCAGACCAGTGTTCCCAGTAGCTACGTTTTTCGGCTTCTGTTTGACTCGCTCTAGAAACCGATTTGAGTTTTTCGGCATTGTTCCTCTATCTTCTCCGGGTTGTCACCGTCCCCATATCCACTGCCTAGCACCAGTTACGGCAACCAATCCAGCCCGTGACTCCATTGCCAATCCAGTTTCGTCGCCTTCATCTCACACTACCAGACTTATAGCTAGACACTGCCAGACTTATTGCCAGACACTGCCGGATATTGCCAGACTTATAGCTGCTGGTTATAGACCCTCCCAGGAATTCTAGAAGATCCAGCATATCCAACTGACCAGACCTGCTAGCCCAATCTGACCTGACCAGGTCCGACTCGGTCCAGATCTGACCGACCCGACAGACCTGACCCAGTCAGCAGATCCGACTCGACCTGATCCAGTTCATCTGATCTGATCCGCAGATTTGTGACCAAGAGAAGAAAAGAAAATGACTCGTGTGTACGTTGAAAATTTGAATTCCTGGGTCTTAGAGGAAGAGTTCAAAATTGAGTTCTGCAAATTTGGGACTATAAGGAGGATATGAGTTGCAAAGAGGCCACCATGTTTTGCTTTTATCGATTTTAATGATAATAGAGATACTAAGAATGTTTTTCATGAATTAGATGGTCACAATGATTGGAGGGTTGAACTTTCACATAACTCTATACATGCGGTGAAGCACAACTTCAATAACAGTAATATTTCTACGACCCAAAAACCACGTGGAAGTGGTAAGATCGGTATGTCTTTGAAGCTCTCTAATTTTGTTGGTTCTGATACCTGGATTATTAATTCTAGTGCCACTGATCATATGACTTATGATGAATCTTATTTCACTAAGTTGTTTTCTCCTCTAGTGCATATGTCACTAATGCTAATGGTGATGCTTTTCCTATGTTAGGAAAATGATCGGTCCGTGTCACTCCTATTTAGAGCTACATAATGTTTTATATGTACCTGACCTGTCTCATCACTTGATTTATATTCCCCAGTTGAATACCGAGTCTCGGTGTTATGTAACATTTTATCTCATGTGTGTGACTTTTCAGGATCTTCTTACTATGAAGCATATCGGTCGGGGGTATTTGAGGGGCAGATTGTTTCACTTGAATCAGACATATTCAGAAGAGAAACCAGGAGCACAACCTCGCACTGCTTTGACCTCGAGCTCTATCCAGCTAAGTAAAATTTAGTTGTGGCATCGCCGCTTAAGGCATCCATCCTTTAGCGAAAAAATCCATGTCTTCTTTGTTTATTGGTGTGAATGAATCTACTATACGTCGTGAAACATGTGTCCTAACAAAGAGTCATCGTGCTACTTATTCTCCTAGTTTCTCTAGGAGTAGTGTTCCTTGTGAAGTAATTCATTCAGATGTCTAGGGATCCTCTAGAGAGACTACTGTGTCGGGTATGAGGTATTTTGTATTGTTTGTTGATGATTGCACAAGATTGTCATCGATTGCTCTTTTGCAAACCAAAGATGAAGCCTTTCCAGCTTTTCAAGTTTTTCGTACTCTTGTTCATACACAATACAATAGCACCATAAAAGTTCTTCATTCAGACAATGGGGGGAGTATGTTAATTGTGATTTTAAACAGATTTTTCAAACACAAACACATGGAATTATTCATCAGACTACATGCCATAAACACCAGAGCAAAACAGAGTATCCGAAAGGAAAAACTGTCCTCTCCTAGAAATGGCTCGTGCCATTCTTTTTAGTTCTCATATGCCTAAATATCTTTGGGATGATGCGGTACATGCTTCCACTTATCTTATCAATCGTCTTCTATCTAGTGTTCTTTAAGGAAAGATTCCCTTTGAGGTTCTTGCATCTCATGTTCTCATTCCCTCATTTTATAATATTCCTGCCCGTGTCTTTGGTTGTATTGCTTTTATTCATGTTCCTAAAAACCAGAGATCTAAGCTGGTTACCCAGACGATTAAGTGTGTGTTTGTTGGCTATGGAGGACATCCGAAAGGCTATAAGTGTTACCATCCGCCCACCAGAAAGTATTATGTCACTATGGATGTCACTTTCTTTGAAGATATGAGTTATTTTTCTTCACATAACACTGCTCTTCAAGTGGAGAATTCATATTTTGAAGAGTTGAATCATGGTGAAGGGGAGGAATCAGAAAGGGTAGAAGTTACACAGGCAAGAGATACATCGACGGGTTTAGTTGAGATTATTACTTCGTCAAATTCAGAAGCAGCAGGTCATCTAGAAACTGAAGCACCGGTTGATCCAGTGGTTCCAGACTTAGAAGAACTGGTTTCAAACACTGAAAATGTGATTGAAGACACAACTGCCCCTCTTGCCTTCGTCGCTCCTACCCCTGACCCATAACTAACTGGTACTGAAGATCACTCATTTGAGGTATGTCCCCCCACTGGCACTAGTAGTAGTGAATCTAATGGTGGTCAATATGTGTTACAAAATAGGTCTACTAGAGGTCAAGCACCCAAAAGATATGAACTCATTCTTCAAGCCAAATCAAAGCACCTAGTAGCCAATTATATGTCCACTACAAGATTAGCTAAGTTATATACATCATATGTGAATCAAATATCTGCTGTATCAGTACCTAGCAAAGTGCAGGATGCATTAAGAGATCCAAAGTGGAGGAAAGCAATGGAGGAAGAGATTGAGGTGTTACAAAAGAATGATACATGAGAACTTGTGCCTCTACCACATGACAAGAAGGTTTTAGGTTGTTATTGGGTGTTTACTGTGAAACACAATGCAGATGGATCAGTGAACCAGTACAATGCACGCCTTGTTGCAAAAGGGTTTACTCAGACATATGATGTAGATTATGATGAGACTTTTGCACATGTTGCTAAAATGAACACCATTCGAGTTCTGCTTTCCTTTACTGCTAGTTTAAACTTGGAACTTCGATAATTTGATATCAAAAATGTTTTTCTTCATGGAGAGTTAACTGAGGAGGTGTACATGAGTCTCCCACCAAGGTATGCAGCTGCTTCTCCTAGTGAGTTTGTATGCAAATTAAGGAAGTCTTTGTATGGTCTAAAACAGTCACCTCGTGCTTAGTTTGAGAGTAATTCAGACCACACATTGTTTCTAAAGCATCAACAAAGGATGTAACAGCCTTAATTATTTATGTTGATGATATGGTAATCACTGAAAATGATACTGTTGAGATGAACAGATTGCAAGGTCAACTAGCCTCCGAGTTTGAAATGAAGGATTTAGGTGAACACAAGTACTTCTTAGGAATTGAAGTAGCTAGGGGAGAGAAGGAATATACTTGTGCGAGAGAAAGTACATTCTTGATCTATTGACAGAGACATGTATGTTGGATTGTACACATATGAACACACCTATTGAGCCGAAGCATCGTCTAGCAGAATATCCAGACCAGATACCAACTGATCGGGCTCGCTATCAAAGCTTAGTTGGGAGATTGATTTACTTAACTGATACTAGACCGGATATTACATATGCGGTGAGTGTGGTGAGTCAATTCATGTATAACTCGAGCGAGAGCCTCATGGACGCTGTTGTGAGAATCTTAAGGTATTTGAAGTCAGCTCCTGAGAGAGGAGTAATGTTTTCTAAACACAACAATATTCTTAATGTTTGTGGCTTCACAGATGCAGATTGGGTTAGAAATATTACAGATAGGAGGTCTACATCATGTTACTTTACCTTTACGGGAGATAATTTGGTTACATGAAAGAGTAAGAAACAAAAGGTTGTGGCACGTTCTAGTGCTGAGACCGAGTACAGAGGTATGACTCATAGAGTATGTGAGTTGTTGTGGCTGAGAAATTTGTTACGTGATTTGGGTATCAAACCCAAATGTGTTCTGCAACTGTATTGTGATAATAAAACAACAATTAATATATCACATAACTCAGTGCAACATAATCGTACTAAGCATATGGAGGTTGATCATCACTTTATAAAAGAGAAACTAGATGCTAATATTATTATCTTTCCTTTTGTTCCTACTGAAAAGCACCTTGCAAATATACTCACCAAAGAATATCGAGGAAGACGTTTTATGACTCACTAAGGAAGTTGGACATTGTTGATATTTATGCGCTAACTTGAGGGAAAATGTCAGCGTGAGTTATATTAGGAATGTAATATTGTAATTATATCGTAGGGTTTTATTTATCAATTGTATTCCTTGTAATCTCTTATATAAATCTCCACTAGATGAATAATATCTCAACAAATCCATTATCTAATCTTGTTATATTTAAGTTTTTCATGTTAGTGGAAAAGCATACAACTTGATGAGATTTTCTTTTCCTGCAGTGCATACGATCAGCAATGAGCTCAAGAAGCCTAGCATGATTCAACCAGTTGTGCAGACATCCTTGGTATTATGCTCTTCTGTTTACATACTGACCAGCCTTTTCGGCTGCCTCCTATTTGGGGACGCAACCTTGATGATATGTTAGCCAATTTGACACCGACATTGGGATCGCTTACTGCTCTTTGCTCAGTGATATTGTTCGCATCAGCTATGCACTGAACCTCATGCTTGTTTTTCCTATTATCTTTCATCCACTGCGAATCAACTTTGATGATCTCTTCTTTCCTTCATCTAGGCCTTTGGATTTAGATAATCATCTGTTTGTGTTAACCACCTTGGGACTAATTTCTATTATCTTGTTGGGCGCAGACTTCATTCCAAGCATCTGGGATGTTTTCCAGTTTACTGGAGCGACTGCCACAGTTTGCATTGGATTTATCTTCCCTGCTGCCATTGCTCTAAGGTACATTTGTGACATTCAACTCTTCTAATTTTTCATTTGAGCAATGATGTGGGCAAGCGAGTCAAAATGCAATTTCCCTAGATGAGTGACTACTGACTAGTAATGCCTGAGTTGCTTTAGATGTATATAAATTTCAAAACTAAGATTATATACAAGCTGAGATCACTTGCAATTTATAGAGCTATATCAGACATTGTGATATACTGCTAATCATGCAGTTTTCTAGTTTCTGATCTCATATTTTGTGATTCAGGGATCGCCATGACATAGCAACATCAAAGGACAAGGCCTTATCTGTTTTCATGATTGGTCTTGCTGTGTTCGCTAATTTGATAGCAATATACAATGATGCCATGGCCTTGTTAAAAAAGAATGTCACCCCTAATGCATGAGCTTACATTGTTCATTCAAAAGGCATCAAGGACCAAGAGGATTCTTGAAGATATGTCCATTTAAAACCCAGAACATGTTGAAGTTCCCTTTGGAGGTTAAGTATGCCTATGATTAGTGATAGATCTATATATACTTCATGAGTGCATTGCCCTTTGAAGCCCAGAAAACACTGGAGATCATTGGAGATTGATGAACGAGAACCTTCCTCGTATTTGCCACCGGCTCCCTCTGTATTATACTTGAAGATTTAATGTGAAAAACTTCTATAATGACATGAAATATAAATAACGAACAAAAAAAATCCTGGATTGACATGATTCATGTTCAAGTCCCATCTGCTTGTCATCTTCAGCTCTTTTTTTTCTAAAACTCCGTAATGTTTCACTTTATATCAGAATAAGTATCCAAATAAACAAGAATCGGTACACTTCCTATAAATGAATACAAAAGACTGCTGTACAGACCTAACAAAAAACACTGACAACAATTGTGTTGTGACCTTGTATGAATGCAAGCCAATCATAATCATAAACCCACCCAACCTACACTCAACTTTGTTGAATTAGGTAAATAGCAGTCTCCCAAGTGTACATTCTGATAATGTACTCTGAATTATGCCGATGAAGCTGTTGTTTCGAGAACTGCTGCTGGTTATTGGCCAATAAATATACTACACAATTTTAGTCATTCATAACAGTTCATATGTTTGACCATCCATGTATCAATATTATATCATTTAATATGTGTCGTGTACATACACGACACATATTAAATGAAGATTCTCCGCTTTTTATTTCGAATCCTTACAAATAGCGGATCCAAAAGATAGCCATGTCCTGTAAGTTATTTCCACCCATTGTATCTAGATATGAAGCACACACGAGCAGGACATTATTGCCAGAAGCCAAACATCAAAGCTCTTTTTTTTCTTCTGAACAATCTCTCCTCAGGAATTCGAAACTTATCATGAGAAAACTTGTGTCCATAAATGAGAATACGAATTAATTGCATCACCCTGATTGGATGACATAAGGAATAGGAGCAAGCAATCAACTGGCTCATACTAGTTGAAGAAATAAGTAGATTCGAGAACTGTCTGAGATCAAAGTCTCCGCGATCTGGTAGAGGAAAAATAATGCTGGGGAAACTCTTGAAAGCTCTACAACACTAAAAACATACAAAGGAAAATTAAGGCATACTTAAATTTCACAAATGATGCATTTTATTCACAATTTTGAATTTTGACATATCAAACTTCACTAACAGTACCAGCCTAACACCTAAACCATAAAACAAGCGGGTGCACACACACGCGCGCGCACAATTAAACAAATAAAAAACAAACACGCAGCAAACAGAACACACCATGTTTGTGGAAAGATCTCACTTCTTTACAGTAGATGCCTCTCAATCTTGTAAATTTCTAATCTCAACACCATGCTTGTAGGGGTCAAATATGCACTGAACAAGATTCATGAATATTGCAAACACGGAACAGTAAATAATTGAAGGAGAAAACTTGAGACAGGAGCTTATAAAAGACCATTTCTTCAACTAAAGCAACACCATTTTCCCGTCCAAATTTTAGGCATCCTAAGCACTAAGCAAAATAATACTGGCAAAATTTTTGTAGTACATGATTTCAGTGAGACATTTAATCACTCCATGGATCGCTCTCTGCCCTCACTTCTGATGGTTCAATTACTTGTGTTTCAGAGGCTTCACCAGCGCTTGCATCAGAGTTTGCAGCATTGTCATCTGCTAGCTTTGCATCTGCCTCCTCATCTTCCAGCCTACCCCATCTTCCTCCCAGGGCCATTGCCATCATCTCATATATCTTGTTTCCCAACTCAGCTGGGCTGTCCGGCTGCATCATTAATGGTTAAAAAAGTAACGGTCACATTAAGCTAGTTATGATGACGGTAGAAGAATGTAGGAGAGTTTTTGCATTTACAGTGAATCCACTCGAGATCAATGCTGTGTCAAACAAGAGGGCTACAGCTCTCTTGGCTTCAGCACTCTCGGGTTCGTTCTTGCAAGCAGCCTGTGAACAAACAATAATTGTCAGGATCCAGTAATCTATGAACCACGTACTTTCTTTTCTATGCTTTTCAATAATTTAAAATTTGTTTAGTTAAGGACGTAGTCTGTAATGGCATTACATTAAAAACTAATCAACAAAGTTTCATGAACTTTACATTTAGGTCCTTAATGATAGGATGATCTGGGTTTATTTCCAATATTCTCCTGCCCCTCATGAACTCCAAACTTGATGTATCTCCAAGTGCTTGGGCTTTCATCAATCTGTTAAAAGAAAATATATTATTAAATAACAATTCTTATTATAATAATTAAAGGGAGCTATCAACAGCAGTGGTCTGAATATGTATCATTCAAGGCAAAATCTACCTTTCCATATTAGCAGACCATCCAAACTTGCCTGAAACAAGCACACAGGGAGATGAGCTTAGACGCTTCGAGACTTGGACTTTCGCAACCTGATCAGCAAGTTGTTGCTTTATCCAATCACAGAGCAGAGTGTATTCTTGTTTAGTTTCCCTGTCCTTGACCTCATCCTCATCACCTAGTATAACAAAAAAATGGTGATAATTAGGAGGAAGATAATGAGACATGCCACGAAACTTGATATAGTGAAACTCAAACAAGTTTCCAATAACATTTTTACATGACAAAGCAAGTGCTGAAAAACAACAAGGGGAAGGTACTGACCAAGTTCTAAATCTTCCTTGCTAATGTCCACAAACTTCTTCTCTTTGTAGGTTTGTAGGTTCTGGATGGCCACTTCATCAATAGGTTCAACTAAATACAAAACCTAAGAACAAGGATCAACATCAGCGCCCTAGGGATAAATCATCACCATAATAATAGAGAAAAGAATTAGAAAAGGTGTATATATACACCTTATCTTTTCTATCAATAACTTGCAAATGGACAAGTCTCTACATGCTCACATTATTCCTTATTGATCAAACTTTGCATGATACATACCTCAATATCTTTCTGAACCAACTTTTCCAAGAATGGAGCACTTCTTGCACTTTTCAGACTGTCTGTTGCCAAGTAATATATGGCCTTCTGGGTCTCAGGCATGTTTTCAACGTATTCATCTAAACTCGTTAGTTCCTCCTCACTTTTCGAAGTGTAAAACCGTAACAGAGGTGTTATGCGCTTGTGATTTCCGGAGTCCTCAATACAACCCAACTTTAAGAACCTGCCAAAGTTCTCCCACAGTTTCTTGTAATCCTGGGCTCATGATCAACAACTTTCCAAGTCAATAATAATTTCAAGCTGGAACAAAAAGATCATATACATAAATAGCTTCCACCCACCTCAGTATTTTCACTTTCAGAGACTTCTTGAATCATGTCGAATGTTTTCCTAACTAGTCTCTTTCTCATAATCCGTACCTGCATTCAGTAGGCATATAGTATGAACTTATGTAATGTTCCCTAATACAAATCTAGACAATAACTGACAAACAGTATATTTTGGTGATAAAGATGAAAAATAGTAGACTTACTATTCGACTTTCTTGAAGAATCTCTCGGGAAACGTTAAGAGGAAGATCGTTTGAATCCACCACACCCTTTACAAAGCTCAGGTATCTTGGAAACTACAAAAAGGATATATCAGTTATACTGCACTGGCAAACTTTTTTTTAGAAAGTAAGCATGTGATGTCCATATTATACAATATATTGGAAACATATACATTAAATAAAATAAAAAAAGGGCCATCAAAATAGCCTGACTATCAACGAACATCTGATCACAACTCTACTGGATAAAAAACAGTAACGAACAAAAAAATCATATTTCCAACACAAGCAACTGAATTTACCAATTGTTATACCATCACAACATGGACTTAAATGATTAACTAAGAACATTATGACCATGAAACTAAAAGAAACTATAAACTCAATGGATTATCAAATTTGTACAGTTTCTAGTATGAAAAGACTTGCTAGTAAAATCATATTTCCAACAAGCAACTGAATTTACCAATTGTTATACCATCATAACATCGACTTAGATTAACTAAGAACATTATGACCATGAAACTAAAAGAAAGTATCAACTCAATGGATTATCAAATTTGTACAGTTTCTAGTATGAAAAGACTTACTAGTTCACCATCAAAATCATCTGAGATAAACACCCTCTTCACATACAACCGTATGTTCTTCGTTTTTGGATTTGCTATATCCTCATTGCTCATTGGCGCCATCCCAGGAATATAAAGAACACTCCTAAATTCCACCTCCCCCTGCATAGATATCAAAGTAAAAAATTAGCATCCAAATCGAGCTACAGTTTCTATATTCCCAATCAAATTTATGGGAGAGAGAGAGAGAGTCATTTCAGGACCTCAGTGGTGAAGTGAGTGTGAGCAAGTGGATCCAAGAACTCACTAAATGTTTTCTTGTAGAATTCATTGTACTCTTCTTTTTCTACTTCCTTGGAATTCCGCATCTGCAAAAGAAAAACAACGTAAAATATGAGACAACATATGAAGAATGGAGACAGATCATAGGAAATGTACTATATTGCAAATACCATGAAATAAAATTTACTATGGAACTCACCCATATAGGCTTTGTTTCATTGGCTAATTCCCAATCCCAATACTTCTCAGTTATTCTCTTCTTTTTCTTCTCACCCTGATAAACAAGTACACACTTCAATGCAATGTTTTTACAGAACATATATTGCCTACACTTCAGATTGCATGTCAATTACCTCTGGCTTTGCTTCTTCTCCTTCTTTTGGTTCTTCCTCCTCTTCTACCTGCCGGAAGTTTGAACTTAGTAAATACTGGTGGAAAAGCTAATACCCATTTTTATAGTGCATGGGTGCTTATGATTTCTATACAAGAGACTAGACTTCAGGATTAGTTTGTAAGGTCAACACAATGAAGACCTTATCAAGAGAGTAACATTCGGATGAAAATTGTTATTCTGATTACCACCTTCAACTAGGGATGGCAATGGGTAGGGGTAGGGTCAAGGGATCAAAATACCATACCCATACCCTTTAACATTTTTCATCCCTGTACCGGTCCCTATCCCCGTAATTAGATAATGGGGATTCCCCGTACCCGTACCTATTGGCGATTACGTTCCCATACCAGCCCCGATCTCAATTAACAATTATGTATTAAATTAATTTTTTTTAAATACGAAATATAAAATTAAGATAAAAACAAATGTAAGTCTTGCTTAAAAAGGGAGTTTCTATAAATATTCATTAAAAGAATCAGAAAGAAAAAATCATTACAAAAGAATTTTACATAAATATCTATTTATAAATTATATATATTAGAAAATATATATAATATATTATATATAATAATTTATCTATCCTAAATGGGTAGGGATGGGGACAAATAACAAAATACCATACCCACCCCGTACCTGATTTAAGAATCCGAATACTGGGGATCCCCATACCCGTTACCCATTGATACCCGTATATCTCCCCCATTAGGGTCGAATACCCGTGGGTACCCTACCCATCCCTACCTTCAACTAGTAAAGAAGTAATGATCTAGCTATTAGAAAGAAAATAAAGTGGAACTATGAAACCTGCTATATTTATACAAGAGAAAAGGAAGGTTTGTTACAAACCTCAACGGTCCTTGATTTTTCTTGCCATGTGTAGATGGGGAAAGAAACAAATTGGGAGTAATTCTTCACCAAACTCTGGATCCTGGCCGGCTCTGAGAATTCATACTTGTCATCCGGCTGCAAGAAGATAGATAAGATGATCATCCAAACAAAAATAAATAGCTGGAAACATATTCATTGCCCAACAAACAATACAGTCACAAGTAAAATGACAAATGTTTGAGAAATGAATAAGGACTTGAGGTACCCTTAAATACAGTGTGATCTGCGTCCCACGGAAAATCATATTTTCTGGATTAGTTTCTTCCCTAATCACATATGAACTACTCTCAGCAGCTGATTCCCAGGTATATTGCTTATCTGACTTTGGGCTTTTTGTAGATACAACTACCTGATTGTGCAAAATATGTACAAGCCAATTAGCAACTGCTCAATACAGTAAGCTCCGCTATGAGCAGATAATATCTACTAGGCATAAAATTAAACAAGTGTAGAAAAGTGAAACCAATATTGCACCTTGTCAGCAACAAGAAAAGCAGAATAGAACCCAACACCAAATTGACCAATCAAACCATTGTCTGCACCAAGATCCTTGTTTTCCTAACAAAAACAAGCACAACAAATAGACTAAAAGTTGAGAATAAAGATTCAAAAGCATGAACGAACAAAACCAAGATTCAGTAAACTGCAAAACAATGCAGTAGGAGAGACACCTTCAGAGCCTTTAAGAATTTTGAAGTACCACTCTGAGCAATGGTACCAAGGCAGTCAATGAGTTCCTCTTTTGTCATCCCAATACCAGTATCCCTAAGCATCAGAGAACAACATGTCAATCATCTCCGCCACTCCATCAACGTACAAAATAGACTTCAAAATCAACATAAAAGTTAAAACGCATAGAAGCAACATACGAGATGGTGATAGTCCCGTTCTCCGGGTCGGGTTTGATGCGTATCTGTAGCTCACCAGCATCTCCAAGCAGAGAAGGTTCAGTCACACTCAAAAATCTCAACTTGTCCAAAGCATCACTAGCATTACTGGACATGATAACAAAACAAACTCAGCATATCAACACAGACCATAATGCACATATCATTCCACTCAAATTTTATATATACCCGGAATTATCAGGCCTACGCATATTCAGCTTACCTAACAAGCTCCCTGAGGAACACCTCCTTGTGGCTGTAGAGACTGTGCACTATCAAATCCATTAGCCGACTGACCTGCAATCAGTTCAAAGTCCTCAACTTTCAGTTCACAAACGAAAACCCAATATCGAAAATAAAAACCATAAACACTCCCAGCTATTAACAAAGAGAAAAAGCCAAAAACCATATAACTCAGAAACCCAAACATCACAATTCACATAAAAGCCTTGAAATTTATAATGAAAATGAATACTACAAACAGTAAAGCCCCAAACTTTAAACCCAACGCATCCATTTTGACTTCCCCATATAACACAAACCCCACAAATCATCCAAAAATCTAGAAATTTCATAACCCAATTCAATCAGAAACCCAAAAAGAACCAAACTTTAGTAAAAACAGATAGAACCCCACCTCGGCTTGGTACTCGAATTTCTCACCGGCAGCATCCGCCACCTCTTTCTCAGCCACCGCCGCATCACAGCGAACAGTGACTTGCCTATTGTTGGTCTCAAGACTCCATTTCAATCCAGCACAAGTGAAGCCCTTTCTGAGCCCATTTTGGGGCACAAAGGCAGTTCTGAGGTTGAAGGCCTTGTTGGGGTTTCTGAGTGAGAAGGAAGGAAGTGAAGCAAGAGAGGCTGTGGATAAGCTTCTGCTCAGAACAGGAGCCATTGAGCCCTAAACTCTAGAAAGTGTATGTTGGGTTTGGAACACTGCTAGTGTTGTGGAGTTGTAAAAACCCTTGTGACTTCGAGAGGGTTTAACACTTTTTTTAAGTAGGGGAGAAGAGGGTTCTAGAAAGAAGAGAACAATGGAGTTTTGTTTGGACTTGTGAGCATTGGTCTGGGGGATTGTAAATTGTAAGGCCTAGATGCTGCCATATCAGCAATCAGCAAACCAACAATATCCTCTTCATTTTTTTCCTTTTCTTTTTTATATATTGTATTACCAAATATGAGCAAAAATTGTTTAGGTGAGCTATAGTTGTTGGGTTAATATTCCACAAATGTACAATTTATGGTGCCAATGTTGATATAACACTAGTTAGTAGCACCAGATTCTTGGTTTCAGTCATGCATATGTTGTTCTTTGCTAATTGACGAGCAAATTTGGCCACAAATTGTGAAATTTATTCTTACAATCTTATTTCTATTTAGAAAGTTGAAGTTTGAGTTGTCTCCGATAGGTTTTCCTGCGTTTGACCTCGACTCAACTTGAGTTTGGAATGAGTTCGGAAACGAGTTAGGCTATAGGTGAGTCGAGTCGAGTCTCATTTAGTTTAAACTTTAAAAATAAAGAATTATGTATAAGAAATGAAGTATAATACAGATGATAGGACTTAAATTTTTAATAAATAATTGTGTTTTACACTTCTACCGTTCTACTACTATGAAATTTAAACATTTATCAACTAAGCTTAATATTGATTTTCAACATAAATAATATACACAAAAAAAACATAAGTTTGATTTGAACTTTATAATCTTAACTTAATTGTTATTCATCCAACTTATGTGAAAATGTAACCTAATTAGTAATATTTTTTCACATTCCATATGAACTCCCTGCAAGTACTACTCAAGTACTCAACCAAAAACGATTTGTGTAAACAGATTGAAGCTTGAACTTAAAGATCAATGGACACAAAGAAGAACCAAATGGGTGGGGTATGATATATATCATTATTATCAATTTACCAGTTGATAAATAAATCATGGGAGAGGGGGCTTCTCCAATACCAAAACGAAAAATAAAATCTTGGAAAAAAAGTCATTCCCTTGAGCCAAACTTCACATGAACCAAACATACATGGAGTCTAAGAAAATATGTTCACTCATTATTTCTGTCAACCTCAAGCATCAAAAGCTGCTGGCTTCATACAATCAACATTGCACAATCCAACTGACCTCACCATATCTCCCAAGCTGCATAGTTTGCAAAAACATGGCATCAACAATCAGAAAATTCACAGAAAATGCGATGAAAATGGAAAGATCAAGTACCAGTCGAAGCTGTTTCTTGCTCTATCCGAGTCTGTGTTATTCCTTGCCTTCCAGGATCGATCCACACTTAGCTTTCTCCCCGATTTTTCTCTACTAGAAGTACTGTTTCTTGAGGACGATTTCTCTCTATTCTCTGTGCTCCTCCTTGATTTTTCTCTCAGCTGCCCGGTGCTCCACCTAGCCTTGTCCCTCTTTCCAGTGCTTGATCTTGCCCGTTTGCTGTCGTCTATTGTCTGGAGAGGACTCAGCTCAGTTCGATTTCGGTGTTGCGGTAGCTTCTCAACGGCAGATATGAACTTCCTGAGATGCCTCAAGTACTCTGGATAGAGTTCCAGATTACTATGGTTACCTCCTTTAAGCCACAAAGGTTCATACTTGTCTTTGCTAAGCTGCCACAACTGCTTACCATGGGAGATATCCACCACATCATCTTCAGTTCCCTAGCAAAATTCGACGACATATTAGTATTTCAAATATATGAACCAAAGAATTACTTTCAGAATAAGCAACACAATGTACCTTAAATACTAATAGTCGATCATTATATAATTTATATGCAGCAAACAAGAAGAACAAAAAGAAATCAGTTGATGAAGGCTTACATGAATCACCAAAACCGGGCTATTGACGAGTGGCATTTTATCAATATTCTGAAACAGATACAAAGGAAACACTTTCAATAACAGATTAAATAACTCCAACAGCTAAACATATGTTCTTGTTCAGTCAAAAGTTAGGGGAAAACCTTGTAAATGTCAAACCAGAATGTTTTCTTAACAGGGTACATTACTCGAAGACCAGAAAGTATTGGACTGTGAAGAACCACAGCTCTCAAATTAGGCAAACGAGCAGCCAAATCCAAAGTAGGTCCACTTCCAACTGACTGACCATACAATATGACATCTTCCTCCTTTACACCATAGGTTTCTTCAAGGCATTTAAATGCAGCCTCTATGTCTGCATATGTGTCCTGCTCACTTGGCTAATGGACAAAGTCACAAAGACATTGAATCAAATTGTTGAAAGTGAATTTGTGAGCAAAGAAACAATGTTGTGGAAAATGATCATGATCGAAGATAGTTCAAGTGTCATTAGTTTTTGACACGTTTCATGGTGAAGTTTTGTTGAGATATATAATATCCCACATCGGAAATATAAAACCTTGCATGTGGGTTTATAAGGGTTTGGGTTACTCTCTCCATTGTCAATTGGTTTTGGAGTTGAACCCAGACTACTTTATCATGGTATCAGAGCGGGTTACCCACGTACACGTGTGAAGCCCAAAGGCCACACGAACTCCAAGACCATCTAAGTTGTTGTCCACGTGTTAGGCTTGAAGATTCGTCACATATGCGGGGGCCTGTTGAGATATATAATATCCCACATCGGGAATATGGAACCTTGCATGTGGGTTTATAAGGATTTGAGTTACTCTCTTCATTGTCAATTGGTTTTGGAGTTGAACCTCAGACTACTTTATCAAGTTCATCATTACAATCCCATGTCACATATATCTCAAAAGCACCAATGGGTTCAAATCCACAAAACACACTCTTCTGAATTGGCTATATCTAGAAGGGAGATTTCATATAATGATGGGATGCCTCTGAATTAATCGGGGCTCTCTTGAACAGAATCCTAGAGTTCAAATTTGGCGGTGGTGCTCTCTCGAGGATGGTGATCGTGTTATGAGATTAGTGGATGCTTGGGGGAACTCAGCGGTGTCCATATTGAGACGACAAGAGGTATTTCCATTTCCTCGATCGTGTTTGTGACTGTGTCGGCAGTGAGATCATGAGGTGCACCATGCTGGGCTTTTGCAGTAAAGGTTGGAATCGGCGTTGGTTCAGACCGGCTGCCAGATGGTGGATTGAATCATGATGGAGGTTTGGACGAATCACAAGGGCCGCGGTGGTCAGGATTGGTCTCTGTCAGGGTTAACTCATATCTGCTGGTGGCTTGGCCGGTTGGCGGTGATGATTTGTGCTGGCCGGAGGTCGGGGTAAATATTTCGGGCTACGAAGTGGATCTGAAGGAGACCATGGTGCTCGGAGCCGGAGCAGGGTCCAACGGTGGAGGCATGACGGCTGAAAACCCTAAAACTCTAGGGTATGTGGATTGATGGCAGGTTGGACCTGGTTGCTAGACCAACAACATGATGGTTAGCTAGGCTAAAAGAGGACTCAGGAGATGAGAGTGCAGGCAAAGTTCTCGGTGGACCTATTACATTTGGGCTCTGTTTTGGGGCTTTAGGGGAGTAGTTTTCCTAGTGTAACTAGGAAAGATCCCTTCCAAACCCTAACTGATTTTTTTCTGCTTTTTTAAGGATGAAAGGTACACCACTGGGTATTAGGCCTGATTCATGATGCATTGAAGGATTGGTTAGGGGTGGGAAGGTTCATTTGCTTTCTAGTGTGTAATATCCACCTTTTTGGACTATAGTTTTTTAGGCTTGTTTTTTTCAATTCTTAGTTATAGTTTGGATGTAGTATTAGCTATGTACTAGATGGTCTGGACCATCTATGCTTGAACTGTGTGTCGTATAATCTTTCAATCAATGAGAATTCCTCTTTTCAACTCATAAAAAATATCTCAAAAGCACCAAAGCTAGGCAAAACAATGCTAGCATGAAAACAAGAACACATATTAAACCGACCATAAGATAAAAAAATATAAGAGAAAGCCAATGGAGAAAATATCTCTGCTTATGAACTTGGGAACGTCAGATGGTATAATCTTCATCAAAATTATTTTTCCAACCCCCTAATTTGTTCTATACCTATACCAATTCCATCAATATGTATTTTAAACGTTCTATGAAACATAGAGGTCAAAAATCATTTCTCTCTCATTTGAAAAATTGTATCCAATTTTGTGAAACACTGAAGAATGCTCATACAATGGATTTAAGCCAACTGATCTCACAAGTAAATTATACCTTTCCAGAAGATTGTCCATAACCAGAATAGTCATACCTGTAAAGCAAAGCAAACCTATCACGTCCATAGCTCACAATACTTACAAAAATGAACAAGGAAACTCATACTGATATACTAACCCCATTAGATTAACACCCAGATAAATACTAAGCTCACTGAAAACATGGTACATCTGACCAAGATCAGCAGCATTTCCATGAGAGTAAAGCACAGTGAGTGAAGCAGATGGATTTTTGAAAAACAAGCCAACAATCTCATTCCCTTTCTTGGTGTTGATCGTCATCACGTCCACATCTCTGGGATGAACATCAGAGATCCTCATCTTCCCAGTTGGTTCATCAACGAGTATGTGATAAGATGGAGGATCTGGTGGAAAAATGCAAACTTTGCAGCCATAGACGATGTTGCAGACCCCATTTTGATTTTGATCGGGGAGAACTGAAAGATTGGAGGTGACTATGAGTTTTGTTGCATGGTTAAGTAGGGATTTTGTTTCAAGTGGAAGCATGGGAAATTAGAAATGAAGTTTAAGATAGCTACTTGGGTTTATATTTCATTTCGCCCCAAAAGAAAAGAGGATCAGATTGATAGAGGCAGAGATAAAAACTTGGAAATCATGAGGAAGATACATAGAGAGATATATATTTGGAACTGCAGAAGGAATTGTGGTCGGACAGAGTGAGATAAGTCTTCGCATATTCCTTCTTTTGAATTTTGTTTTTTTACTATTTTCAAATCTTTTCATTGTAGGGAGGATGGACTTGAATTCTCTGTTTAAACACGATTTCACGCAGCAAATTAAATCTGACCATAAATACTAGATCACAATTGAATAGAGCATAACTGGTGGACAGATAAAAAATCATAGGGTATTAGCAAAATCAAAGTAATATATCTCTCTAGAAATGGAACAATAAAGAAATTATTTGTAAAATCCATTGTCATAACTGATGGATTGTGTGATTGACTAGTTATATATCTTTGAATTATAACGGGAAATATTGAATCAAGGAAAATATTTTTGGTAGTAATTTAAATATATATCAAGCTTCGTTAATCTTTCTATTCTGGTATAAGTCATTGAATTAATGATGTATATATATGTACAAATTGACAATTAACCTATAGTAATAAGCTAGATATAAAAAAGAGAGCTATGTCGCTTTCAGATTAACCTAAAACGGTCCTTAATTATGATGAATATTAAGAGATTTATTCATCTAACTAAGAAACTAATTGTCTATGTTTAGTTTGAATTTCGCTCTAATCGTGACTTTTGCATTCCATCGAGTGAGACTTAAAAATGAGAGAGGTGCTAAAAGATGAATGATGAATTGTGGGGATGAGGCAATAAGTAAAAGAAGACGAAAAGAGTGCTGGGCGGGGGGATGAGTTTATAAAAGGGAGAGGGAACATGGCATCATTTCATATTGGAGTATATTACGTGCTACAACTCATTTAGTTTTGACTCTTCAACACTAATTAACACTAACGCATATGTGCATTGCTTCTTCAATGCTCGAAACTCGATCAAATCCTCATCTAGTTAAGCGGCATCCTCTTCCTCCTAAAGGTTGATCAATTCTAGCTATAGCTCATTCAATCAGGTTTGTAGCTCCAGCGTTTGGGTGACAAAATAAGCACAAACGAAACTATGCTATGCAAGTAAAATCGGGTAGATATTTTTTTGGGAACGTCCTCCCATGAAGATTTATTGATAAATTAAAAATATATAAGAATCTGGAGGACTAGACCAATAAGACAAAGAATGCAACCTAATCTAAAGATTTGACAAACAATTGTGAAACAAATCCTAACCAAGACTATAAACTATTTGTGAAGACTATAAAATCGAGTAGTTAATATTAAGATATAAATCACGCATCGGAAATATGAAACATTGCTGGTAGATTAATAAAAGTTTGAACCAATCTATTAATTGTTAATTAGTTTTAGATGTAAAACTCAACTAATGAGTGTCAACTAATATACGCCATTTATTTTTGAGAATGTGTAACTTTATTTTACATGAATAAAAGATTATATCACATGTTGGAGTGTAAGGATTACAAGACGTAAATACGCGAGGGATAGTAATGTAGGTCACTTGCGTTTTGGAAAACAGACACTACAGTAAGGATGACCGGTACCCAAAATGTAGGTCGACATTACAAGACACCAGCAAAACAAATATATAAAACAACATGAACTCAACGTGTTTGAGCCTTTGTCCCGTCGCAAGGGAGGAAAGACAAAGTGATCACCAAGGACATGTCCCATCCCCACCACAAGCCGTCGGTCCTTCAAGCCTTCGTGGTGTCGCGATATCACTAACCGGAGAAAGACGGCCATATCCTGATATGAGAATAGTTCGATCGCTACATTCCAATATAATTCTAATTCAAGTTAAAACTTAAATAGCATCCTTGTATGTCTAAGCAATTTCAACCTGTTAATTAGAATTTTTAACCTTCATGAAATGTCCTTTTTTTCCTGCTCCTTTACATGCATGAGAACAACTTTAACAGATTTTTTATTTTAGGTTTTAGTTATTTTTAAGAGCTTGTTTATCTTTTTTAAATATTTTTAGAACTCCAGAAAATTAACTAAAGTTTAGCTATTATAACTTTTAGATATCTCGGTGAGCTATGACCTAGTTGGTTACGATGTTAACTAACAACTTTGAAGTCATAAGTTCAAACCTCATTGACGTATATAGAGTGCGTGAGTTATTAATAAAAAAAAATTAAAAGAAAATTTTTAGCTATCTCGCTAGCTATATTTAGCTAAATAGATTACTTATATGAGACTTAAGGACATTGATCAAATGAAATATTAGGAACATTGATCCACCTGCCATCTGTCTGGAGCTCCTTGGGTGCCTTCTTAGAGCATTGGCACTGGGGCTAGCCATCCAACACCTCCTCCCAGTTTTCCAGACGACACAGTGCCTGTGAGCCATCCAGCCGAGTTATTTTCGTGCAGCGCCAACCCTCAAGGAGCTCGTGCTCCCCTTGACTAATGGAAACCAAGATCACAAGCTAGAGGACGTGCTGGCCGAAACCCCAGAATACAATAATCGACCTCTGGGATTGTTTAGAAGTTGAAAACCAACCCATTTTGATTTACTGCATAGGTAGGTGCTTAAGCGGAAGAGCAGGCCCATAACAAGGTTATGATACTTTAAAACTGAGTTTCATGGTACATTGGCACATATCAAAACAGTAATAATACCAGTGTTGGGGTAAAACATATAGCTAAAGTTTTACATATTTAAAATATTCTTGATATTTTTTTTAAATTTTTTATTTTTTACAAGGTTCGATATTAATATTTAGATATTTTATATTTATCGTTTTTAGTCAAATATATAATTTTTATAAAAAAATTGAAAATTTTTCATCTATATTCGATAATTTCTCGATATATCCATCGAAATATTTATTTTCTAAACCACCGAAATTTCCATGATTGTCGGTATTTTAGTTCTTACATATAATAGAATGAATTCGACAAGTTCACTCAAATATTTACTGACAGGACCCACCCCGGGTTAAACCCCTTTAACCCGAAGTAAATCCTGCGGGGACCACCTCAAGGGAACTTCTTACCGAAACCCCCTTGAAATGGCCAACCCTTCCTACAAACTAACTAAACCGGGTTAGTCAGAGCAGTCTACAGAGATGATTACCCCAAAGAATTTTCGAGCAGCAACGAAATGATTGACTATGCCTCGACTCTCGTACGCGCTCGACCTCCTCTCAAGAACCCTGCAACACTGGGCATTTAAAAACGAAAAGCCCAGGGGAGAAACATTGAAAAACTGTTAGAGTGAGTGGACGAAAATCAAATATAAAACTCTATTTCTTTTAATGCTCTCCCAAAGATTTATGGATTTAAATAAGATTTATGCATGCCCAAAATTACTAAATTTCCACAAATGCATGATAATATAAACCAATAAGGATTATGGGAAGAGTAATATTCACAAACACAATAAGTCGGGCCTCTCAGACTAGGGTCGGAGCTAAGAGCTCTGGTTGCGCCTTCACGCTATGCTAGCTATATAAAACGGTAATGGACAACCCTTAATATATCCACCTGACATCTCAGGCTTGTCTGTCCTCTCAGACCAGGGTCGGAGCTAAGAGCTCTAGGTAAGTGGTGATGGACAACCCTTAGAATATCCACCTGACATCTCAGGCGTGTCTGTCCTCTCAGACCAGGGTCGGAGCTAAGAGCTCTAGGTAAGTGGTGATGGACAACCCTTAGAATATCCACCTGACATCTCAGGCGTGTCTGTCCTCTCAGACCAGGGTCGGAGCTAAGAGCTCTAGGTAAGTGGTGATGGACAACCCTCATAGTGCACTACGTAATTTGCCTGACCTCTCAGGCTAGGGTCGGAGCTAAGAGCTCTAGTAGCGCCCTCACGCTACTCTAGCTAGCATAGTCATTGGACAACCCATAAAGGAAATTCACAAAAATACTTACTCAAATACTCTTCCCAAACAAATAAATAAATCTATTCCTCGACATATAAACATAAATCCAAATATAATATCCGAGCACCCGAGGAACATATCATACTCGAAACAAACATATAAACCATGCAATTATATCAATAATTAGGGCATGCATTCATTTAAATAAAATAATCTGTCCACTCACAGTACTATTTCGACCTTCTTCCCGCTCGGAAAGCTCCTCGAGCGAAACTCTCGAACTACCCGCGTAGTCGAGCCCGTCTCACGTCCGACCAGAGACTGTACAACAAATCATCACATTAGTCATACCACCGTTGACTTGGTCTTTTCCTAGTTTGACCAGGAAATCCTATTTGACCACAAGTTGACCGAGTTCCTTTTTATGACATTTTAACCTTTTTGACTTTCTTTCCCGGTTATCGACTCTTAACTCAATTTACCGGAAGTCCGACTCAGCTTCCGAACTTTCCTTTATTACTTTAACTTGACGTTAGGGTGTCACGTATTAATTCGTTGAATTACTATGAACACCCATTCAACCACTTCACCAATACCTTAGGAGTCCTTAAAATAAATCCTTAAACCTTAACCGGCAATAATCGATGGTCGGAATAATATTTAATTATCCGCCAATAATACTAAACTAGAACAATTCCAAAACCTAACCAAAACACCTCCAAAAATTACCAAATTTTAACCATAGACTCCTCACAATATGTACTAATTAATGGGCATGAAAAACTGCCCAAAAAGTGGCGGCACCGCCGCCAGCTCCGCCGCCGACGGCGGCTGCCGGCAGAAATTCCGGCTAAAATTCAGGCGACCTCCGATCGCCACCAAATTTTACCAGTAGCTTCGTCTCATCAATTGGAACAACTTTCTAGTTCAACTCGAAGGCCAATTCGGCCTCTAACTAGGTCAAAAACTCGATGAACAGTAGACCCCGAAAATTACACTACCAAACTTCAAATCCTCAATTCTCCCTACACACTTCAAATCAAGCTACCAAATTCTAGGGGATTGTAGTACACCTAAAACCCATCCTAAACATATAAAGAACTCAACAATTGGTGATCTAGGGAGGGAGAAATTCAATCCCGAAAATCTACTGTACACACCAAGAACAAATCGGAATTTCTCCAGATTTACGGCGAGTTAGGTCGGAAAGCTTACCTAGGATTGAAGTAGACTCGGAGGCCGAGCTTTTGGGACCGGTGCGCCGGCGGTTGGTGGCCGGACGGCGGCGCTAGGGCGGCCGGAAGCTCGGCGCAGTTTTCCGTCGGGGGAGAGGAGAGAGAGCCGGGTGAAAATCTGATTTTTCACCCCGGTAACTCCTATATATAGCCGTTTTACCGCATAGTAACTTTATACTTTTGTTCATAACTTTCTCATACGAACTCCGATTTGAGCGTGCTACGTGTCCATGAACTCGTAACGACGCCCTCTACAACTTTCAAGAAGGAAGTTTCCCAAATTCTTGACTTAACGAAAAGTCAACTTCACGATCATTGTACGGTTAAACGGTCACTTTAAATGGTAAAAGACCAAAGTAACCAACCGTAAAATAATTCTAGGATCGGGGTGTGACATTTACAGGTACACCAATTTAGGACTATTCACTATCGTCGTGTGATAGATCAACCCGGCACCTAAATGTACCGGAACAAAGAATTTGTCGAATACGTAAATTTGGTCAGTCGACCTCCATTGTATTCGATACATTAATATACCGAAGAGAACACGTTTTGGCTGTCTCCATTTCCACTCCTAATGCATCCATCATTTTGTCTTGCATCTCAAACCATTCTGAGAAAGTGAACCCCAGAAGGACCCCTATGCTATGCTGTACCAGAGTCCTACAAGTGTGGCAATATATACAATAACAAAGCAGCAAGTCACCTTCAAGATTAGGCTGCCACGTTCATTGAGGTCTCCGTCCACAATTAACAATCATATTTACAGCTAATTAAGAATTCCATTAATCCACTCATCATCATGTGGATCGTGATCTAATTAAGCAAAGAACCAATTCTCCATCATCTGGTTAAAATTTGAAAGGCATTGACCGCCCACAAAGATTGGTACCTTAAACCCACAAAGATTGGTACCTTAAACCAACTGTTATAAGTGAAGCTTAAACCAACTGTTATAAGTGAAGCTTAAACCAACTGTCCATCTCTTTGGAGATAAAGTCCAAAACCAACTTTGTTAAGAGTGAAGCTTAAACTCTAAACTCTTGTAGCGTAGCCAAACATTTCATTTAGAAGGGTCAAATTTGATTAACGAAAAAATTAAATGATGTTCGGTTACTCTTTAGCAATAACACGATTTTGCTTAAAAAGTGACAAACTTAATTTCAACAATGTGCTTTATACCAATTTAAAATGAAAACGCACCCTCAAACAAACCATTAATTCATCTCCAATAAACTTCAGATTTTTAGAATTTCAATATGTTATTTTTGAGACATAATGTATGTCAATGTATGGTAAACATCAATGTGTTGTTTCCATTTAGCTATTTATAAAAAATAAAAAATAAAAGCATAAATAAAATTTAAAGCATTAAATTACATATTAGTGGGGATCAATAAGGTAAGAAACCCTTGACACGATTTGTGTTAATTGGATTAAGTATTTAAATTAGTATAAATTTTTATTTTATTTCATTATTATTAAAAACGGATCAAAGATTTCTTAAATGAGAATGGTCAATTTATGTTTCATTTCCTTTAATATCTGACATAAATTAAGAGTAATTACTTTTTCTTAAAATTGAGAGAGGACAATTGACCCCCTTGCCCCCTCCCTAGCTATACGCCTTTGCTAAACCCCACCTCCACAAATAGCATATAACCTATGTTGCACAGACACGATGATCCAACAAATCTTAAAAATTGAAGTTAAGACATGGTTTGCACACGGCAAATAATTAATATTTTATATATTTTTAGAATATATAAAATTATTAAATGCTTGAAAACCCTTAAAAATACTAAAAACTTATTATATATATTTTTGGTTCATTTTATTTTATTTGCGGTGAGAATCATACACACTCAACTCAATCTCTCATCCCCTCCTTTTCTTTCTTTTTTTTAGAGAATGAATCTCTCATCCCTCTCTATTGTTGGAAAAATGATATAAATAATCATTTTAATTAGATAGTTTTATGGTGAATGTGAATAGTCACCCAAAATTGAATGCATAAAACGTTTTTTGCACTTTCATCTTCCATATTCCATGGCTGTTTGAATTTTGTAATAACAATAGATTCAATGACATGTTAGTGGATTAATGAAAGGTTGTAACTAATGGTTTTGTCATTCATGGCATTCAAGTGGCTTCAAGGTTCCCTCATGTATAAATAGGTGATATCTTCCTCATTCTCAACACACCAACAACACACTTCTTCTTTTCTAAAAAGATTCTTCACTCCTACTTAGTTCTTTTAAAATTCGGTGATAGTTTGAAGGTACTTTCTATTTCGTTGAAGCTCTTGTTCGTAGTGCAACAACTTGAGCTTGATTGTCGTTTTATCCTGGGAGACCAAGCGGCATTGAGGTCCTTGCACCGATTAGGACGTCGTAATTCGTCTTAAGGATACTGTGTGATACACGGGACTCGGCAAACTTACATTAGTTGAATTCTTCTTCTCAAATTCTCAATTTGTCATTTTATGGTTTTGTTCATGTTCATGCAATTTGATTAATTAGAATTAATTTTCGTTATTTCATTTTGTTAGTATATAAACAATATAATCACCACATTTTCTAACAATCTTAAGACGAATTATTGTTTATATTTCTGGAAAATTATACTAACTTGTGTGTGTATTTTTCAGAAAAATAAAACTCAAAATGACTAACGGAAAAGGAAATGGCTCGGGTGGTGAGAACACCATGCAAACAGTGATATCTCCAACTGCAATTGTTCCGCACTACCCGTCTCTCATGCTGAGAAACCTGAGAAGTTTACTAGAGTGAATTTCAAGAAGTGGCAAGCAAAGATGAAGTTCTATTTGACCACATTGCACCTTGCAAGATTCCTTACTGAGACGGCCCACATGCTCATTGATGAGGAAAATGGTGACTTACAAAATGTTGCTGCTGTGAATACATGGAATATGTCACGCCCCAACCCAAGATTACCTCTCGAACCCTGGGTTAAGACGTGCGGGACCCAACACAAGAGAGATTTACTCGAAATCCCCCTTGAGTCAGGATAACCCTTTTCTGCATAACCCAAATCAAACCGTCCAAACGGTGCCGGAATAAACCTCAAACCGGAGGTTATCCTGTTTCCCACATTTGAATCTCAAATGCGCCAATTAAAGAACCTAGGGGTTCTAATAATATTTGTGACTGCACCTGAATCCCGGTCAGGCTGCCTACGTACCCTGTCTTCAGGGATCAAGCCACACGTAGCTCTTGTATGAGATTCACCCTAGCCGGGCAGAATCTCGCTTTTCTAATTATCGGTCGATTTATTAGCATGGATATCAAACATCTAATGCGTATCCGGAGTTTAACCTCTCCGCTAAGGTATCCACCAACCAACAAATCCTCGGGATTAAACCGAACATTCTATCAATCATAACAATAACATCCATACACGACAAGACAGATAATAACGGCAATCACACGATTATATACAACCATCACGCATAATTATAAATATAAAACATAGTGGCATCCACGTAAATAAACCAAACAATGGGCATTTAAGATATTTCCTCCTACTTGACATCCCTGAAGAATAACTATAATTACCAGGGGTATTTATGGAATTACCACCTCAATGGCATTCCTGTAATTAGCCCAAAACTGTCAGGGGCAATATGGACATTCTAGCCTTAATGGCAGTTCCGTAATTAATCTGAACTACCAGGGGTCTTTTAGAAATTACTGCCTTAGTGGCAGCCCCTGTAAATATACAAAAATGCTAGGGGTAGTATTGGAATTCCAGCTCTAGTGGCAGCCCCTGTAAATATACAAAACAGCTAGGGGTAGTATTGGAATTCCAGCACTAGTGGCAGCCCCTGTAAATATACAAAACAGCTAGGGGTAGTATTGGAATTCCAGCACTAGTGGCAGCCCCTGTAAATATACAAAACAGCTAGGGGTAGTATTGGAATTCCAGCACTAGTGGCAGCCCGGTAATAAACTTAACCTACCAGGGGTATTACTGGGATTTAACCACGATGGCACCCCTGTAATTACCCTAGACTGCCAGGGGCAGTTCCGTCATTTTACCTCCACGGTAACTCAGTAAGAATCCGGATCTACCGTGGTAAAACCAGGGTTTTTACCCCTCGACTACCCCGACCGCTGGTTCACCGGAAAACCTGGTATTTCCGGCTAAACCAGCCCCTAGCATCAGAGATACTACTTCTAAGACAACCATAACAGTTCCTTGTCAACTCCATCAACCTTAAACCACCTACAACTGAAGAACAAAGGGTGAAGAAATTACCCAGTCGAGCTCCATGATCCTTGCCGGAAATTAGGGCGCTGTCACTCCCACAACGAGGCTGTGGTAGCGCCTCCAGCCTCCTCCAGTAACCTCAGGACCTTCTGTAGCAGCGCCACTGACCGGATGAGTATTTCCCGGTTGAGGACAGTTGTCCTCCTTCCTCGATCCACCGTCGTCTTGTGGCGCGTGAAGCTGAGCTAGGATGAGGGGGAAGGAGCGAGGTGCAAGGCGGTAGCGGTGAGACACCACTCGCTGCCGTGTGGTCTCGCCGGAGAGGAAACAGCAAGAGGGAGAGGGAGAGAGAGATAGGAGGGATCGAGGGAGAGAGAGTGCGAACCGGAGTCCTCCCCCACCGGTCAACACACATCTATTTATACGAAAAGTCAACGGCCCAGATTTAATCTCAAGAATCTGACGGCCCAGATTTAGTTACAAAAGTTACCATGAATAGTAAGAAGATATTTTTCCTATTTACTTTTACCGCACGGTAACAACACTTTATCCCTCATAACTTCCGCATACGAACTCCGATTAATTTATAGGACATACCCACGAGTTCGTATTAACGTCCTCCACATCTTTCCCGAAGAAAACTCCCTCAAATTCTCGACTTAACGCAAAGTCCTCTTTTTCTACGGTAAAGTAACTTATCATTTGTTACTTCCGTAAATTCGATAAATTCGTGACTAACAACTCATAGCTCCGGAAAATCTTCCGGACATACCGGGGATCTCGTAATAACATAATCTATCCCTCGGAACATTAATTCTATTTTTCCCCAAAACTGAGAATATCTCGATAATAATTCGGGGAAAATTAACAGTGCGGTTACCATTCTCTGTAACTCGTCTAATCTCGGTAAAAATGTTAATTTCGGGACAGGGTGTTACAGAATAACATTGATTGTCTATGCATGAACTACATCCTCAATGGTTTGTCTGATAATTTGTATAATGTGTACATTCATTGGAAGACCGCTAAAGGCTTGTGAGAGTCATTAGAGAAAAAATATAAGACTGAGGATGCTGGGGCAAAGAAGTTCATTGTGGGCTGCTTCCTTGATTGGAAAATGGTTGACTCTAAGACTGTGATTAGTCAATTCTCTGAGTTTCAATTGATCATGCATGAGATGCAAAGTGAAGGAATGAGCCTCTTTAGACCCGTTCAAGTAGCATGCTGCACTGAGAAGTTGTCTCCTACATGGAAGGACTTCAAGAACTACCTTAA
Organism: Comarum palustre; assembly: GCA_951800085.1. Classification (NCBI taxonomy): domain Eukaryota; kingdom Viridiplantae; phylum Streptophyta; class Magnoliopsida; order Rosales; family Rosaceae; genus Comarum; species Comarum palustre. The sequence continues at coordinate 3,909,691 of OX637584.1, read as the reverse complement.
GCACAAGCGAAAGGATATGAGTATGAAAGACCTGGAGGTCTGTCTTCGGATTGAGGAAGACAATCGTGGGAATGATGATAGGAGCATTTTATGTTACGTTCTTAATATGTTTTTATCTCCATTTATGTTTTTTTATCCATTATTAGTTTAGTATTGGTAGTTATTTATCATAAGAGTTTTTCAGTAGAGCAATGGCTAAACTGTGCGTAAAGTAGAGAAAATGTGCACTAAATTGTTAAAAACTGACTTATGAAGTTATCGTGATATTTCTTATGATTCTATGAATTTGTACATTGTCATTACTTGATTAATTTTCTTTGATGTTTAGGTGACATGTATATGGACTTAACGAAACAAGAATCATGAGAATCAAACTTATGGAATGTAGCAAAAATTTATGGACTTAACACCCCGTCCCAAAAATTTACTCTTTTACCGGGACCAGACGGGTTACAGAGAGTTCTAACTATGCTGTTCGTTTCTCCGAAGTATTAACGAGTGTAAAATTTGGAAATTTTAGTGGTATTGGTGAGTAATCGTACCTTCGAGGAAAGTGCCAAAGTGTTCGGAGTCAAGGGACACTCGGGAATGACTTATTTAAAGGGTCAAAGGTTGACTTTTTTCAACTTCGATTTTCTTGAAAAACTTCCTTCACGAAAGTTGTAGGACTCGACGATACGAGTCCCTGGACACATGACAGGTGTGAATCGGATACCGTGTGGAGAAATTATGGTCAATAGAAGTCGAGTTTCTATTTTTAGAAAGTATATAAATAGAAAGGATGAGTTTCCAAAAATGGAAATAACCCATTTTCTTTCTCCTTCCACACGCGCGCGCGTTCCCCTCACTATCCGAAAATTTGAACTGACCCGACCTGACTTTTGCGGCGAGCTCAGGGCCTCCGGCCACCGGAGACTTCGAGGCCGGTCGGGATCGCTTCCTCTCTTCCGTGCGAGCCTCCCTGTGGTGGTGGCGTGGTCTAATTCGGCTTAGAACGACACATCTGAGCTTGAACAGTACGGCATCGAAACCCTGTTTTCGACCCGAATGGTTCTTCGGCGTGGGGCGGCGGCGAGGCATGAAACCAGCCCAGAAAGGATGCCCAAGGCGTTCTGGGCGAACCTCCGGTGGTGTTGATGCTCAACACGGCGGCAGGAGCGGTGGAGGCAGCCCTTTCGGGGCAGTTTGGGCCACTTCCCGGCCGAGTTGATTAAAACTTTAGGTATTAAAGTTGTTCCCCTTGCTGTGATCTACAACTTTCATGTTTTGAGTTTGTTGAAATTCAGTGTTTTGGGTGGAAGCACGTGACGCCCACGCGTCGCCAGCTGTGGCTGCGCGTGTAGGCGCGTCCGACAGTTCTAGGAGTTCTGGTTGCTCCTATAGGCCTTCTAGGGTTATTGTGGTTGCATGTAGGTGGTTTTTGGGTGAAGTTGACCGGTTTGAGGGTGGTGGCACGTGGGGCCCACGCGTAGCCGCCTTTGGGGCAGTTAGTTGTCCTAGGATCATGTACTCATCGATACGAGTGCGTAAATATATAATTTGCCGGTTTCGGTTATTTTTTAGTGTGACGTTCAGTCGAATTGCGTCATTTTTACCTTCGTGTGGTAACTAAGGCCGATTATATAATTATAGGTGTATATTGATCGACCAAATGTTGAGAATTTACCGTGTGGCGGTAGTTGACTCAGCGGGAATTCGAAGTGATTAATTTCCACAAAGGGTGCAATTTCAAAAATACCCCTGGCATTTTTTCTATTTACAAAGCTACCACTAAAGTCAAAATTTCTTAAATGCCCTGACAGTTCAAGTTAACTACTAGGGTGCCCATTGGGTGGTTTTACTTATATGCCCTTGGGGGGATTTATATATTTACTTGGTTGTCTTTACATCATATTTATGTGTTTTGATGTTGTTTGTTAGTATGGTTGTTTGTTACGGTTAATAGATAACTAGTTTTTGTATACCTCAGCGGAGAGGTTGAACTCCGGAATGACCTTAGTCGTACGTCATCCATAATAGGTTTTCTACTGATAAATAGAAGACGGAATTTACCCGGTTAGGGCGTTAATTAAAATAAGAGCTACTGGTGGCTTGATCCCTAAGTATAGGGTACGTAGGCAGCCTGACCGGGATTCGGGTGCAGTCACAAATATTATTAGAACCCTAGGTCCTCTAAATGATTGGTTTGAGATCCAAATGCAGAAATCATGATAACCTCTGGTTGTGAGGTCTATTCCGGTATCGTTTGGACTGTTTGAAAATGGTTTGGAAAAAATGGTTATCCCTTCTCAAGGGGGATTACTAGCAGTAAATCTCTCTTGAGATGGGTCCTGCACGTCCTAACCCGGGTTTAGAAAGGTAAACTTGGGCCGGGGCGTGACATGAATCATTGAGGGGAATGAGACTAAAGCCCATGAAAGAATAAATTTTTTATAGTGGATACCCAACCTAGTTGACTAGAGATCCCAAGAACTATGTTCAAAATGGACAGCTAAATTGTACAGATTGTGATGGACCACTGTAGGGATTCTCCCCATGTCAATTCGTTTGATGAAAACAGTGATGCCCGTACAGAATGAGGTTAAGCTAAAATGCTTTTAATGATTCTTATGCGTCGGTAAAACCGAGCAGAATAATGCGGGTTACTCTTAATTAAGAAATCACATATGTGAGAGAGAAGTAGGGCCGCTTCTAAGGGAGTTGTTGAGGGCACAACTCTTGTCAAACTCTTGCAGAACGAGGCACGTGTCCAAGACCAAAAATGGACACAATAATGAGAACTGGAATGTGCTAGGGAGATTTCTGTGTGGGACATGCCATCATTTACGCAAATGACGAATAGTTCAAGGACATCACATCTACTATTTAGTTAGTAAAATAAGTATGTTTCCATAAGGGAGGGTTCAAAGGCTCATAACCTACCTATCTTGTGCAGGTCTCAACCGTAAAAACTATCACTGAGTCTATCGAGTTTTTAGTCGCCTATTTCATTTATGTGGGGAATTGTTAGAAAAATGATATAAATAATCATTTTAATTAGATGGTTTTATGGTGAATGAGAATAATCACCTAAAGTTGAATGCATAAAACGTTTTTTTTTCACTTTCATCCTCCATCTTTCATGGCTGTTTGGATTTTGTAATAACAATAGATTCAATGACATGTTATTGGACAAATAAAAGGTTGTAACTAATGGTTTTTTCATTCACGGCATTCAAGTGGCTTCAATGTCCCCTCATGTATAAATAGGTGATATCTTCTTCATTCTCAACACACCAACAACAAACACTTCTTCTTCTCCAAAAAGCTTCTCCACTCCTACTTAGTTCTCTTAAAATTCGGTGATAGTTTGAAGACACTTCCTAGTTCGTTGAAGATATTGTTCGTAGTGCAACAACTTGAGCTTGATTGTCATTTTATCCTGAGAGACCAAGCGGCATTGGGGTCATTGCACCGATTGAGACACCGTAATTCGTCTTAAGGACACCGTGTGATACATGAGACTCGACAAACTTACATTGGTTGAATTCTTCTTCTCAAATCCTCAATTTGTCATTTTATGGTTTTGTTCATGTTCATGCAATTTGATTAATTAGAATTAATTTTCGTTATTTCATTTTATTAGTATATAGACAATATAATCACCACCTTTTTCTAACATTTATTTCTTACTAAACCCAGTAACCCACCCAACCATATCCTATTGTCTCTTCTTCTTTACTCTTAAACAAATTTCACTTTCAATTGCAAAACCTTAATCATACATCTCTCTTTCATCCCCAGTCTAGTCCTTGAAGCCCTGATTATTTGATGACTGTTGTTGGTTGTCAGCGAAGAGGCCGCAAAGAGGACTTAGACGCAACCTCACATAAAAAAGAGACTTGTCGCTCTTGGAGGCTGAGAAAAGGATCATGACGTGACGATTATCTTTTTTTTTCGACGAAAGAAAGGCTGGGAGGTAGGTGACGTGACGCGTTCGAGACCGACATGGCGTGTCCATCAATGAGTTATAAACGTGTCTAAAAATCAGCATTTCTAACACGTCAAGTGGCGTTTCACACATATTTTGAAGTGTCGGGTTAGTGTTAGGAGTGTCCAACACTTCGACACTCCGTGCAACAATAGCATATAATTAAGGTAAACCCTTGATTGCCTTTGCACCCATCTGAAGCAAACTTTCATCAAGTGTCATTTGGACAATCTCAATAAACATTGTTAACTCTTGTCCGAACAACTCAAGCCTAGTCAAGTATTGTTTATACAGTTGTTTTTCGGAATAAGAATGTGTGTTAGGTTGATATACATTGTCCAACAACCAGTTCTATATAGGTGCGTGTTAATAGAACTTCTGAGAGAAAAACAACAGGAAAAACAATTTGAAAGGCCAAAGCCTGAAATTATTGAGAGACCAAGTTGAACATGAGACCTTTCTTCGATTTTGATCTGTGGGTTGCAGCCTGATGTTTCTGAATGGAAGGAAACGGACGTCATGAGAAACTTAGCACAACCTGTGCTATCCTTATCTGGATATTACTCGTCAAAGACGAGAAGAAAAGGGAAGATAGGAAAGGAATAAAAAGACGGCTACAAGCACAAACATTTGGACACAAGCTGAAAAAGAACCACATTTCCTATCTTCTGACTTAGACTCATCGGAAGAAGAAACAGTCCGAGTTCAAAAGGTAACAGCAGAATCCGATCGCCAGACCTGCTCTGTTAATTTTGGACAGAAAGAAGCAAAACACCACTACACCAGACAGGCAAATGCATGAAACAATAACTTCCAAAAAGGCATATGGAAAGAAGTGACTCGGAAGATTGCAAAAAAACAGGATTGCCTGTATATACATGAACTTTCTTGTCTGGATTTCATTCTACAGATTATTTATCAAACAAGTACATCATGGAGTGAAAGAAATGACGAAAAAAAATCAAAAGAAACGACAAGAAACAAGAAAGAAAATCAAGTGATATGCCAGAATATTTACAGCAACTCTCCTACAGTCACTCGTCAACTAAAGCACCCTTTTCTCCAGGAAGAAAACAGCAACACAAATCTAAGTCCACAAAAGTACAAATCCTCCACTCCCACAAACAGTACTAATCTTCTTGTCCACCATTAGTAACCCCTATCGTAGCCGCACATTGCTGCCTCAATCTCAAAACTGGCAAGAGGTACCAAGCCTCAATCTCTGCCTCTGACCTAGAGTAACGGACTTTCGTTTTGCCAATGCTGGGTAAAGCAGATCTTGGAACTTCTCTAGAAACAAAGCCCAATTATCCTCATTCATGTCAGCCAGCTTCACAAAGCTCATGCTTGCAGGAAGTTGCTCATTCGCACTCCTGTGTCCAGATGATGTATTTGCCATGTGTACATTTTCAGTTTTTGCTCCAACATATTTCAGGAAGTTCTTCTCACCCAAACTTGTAGTCTTCATCGACATAGAAAGCTTTGCAACTGATGGGATATGTTCGGAAGGTGGCAGACTTGATAAAGCCTGTTGCTCTTCTCCTTCACTTTCCTCTTCCTCCTCAATGCTTTCTTCCAATTTTGAGAGAAGAGAACGACCATGTCCGCTCCCATTTCCAAATGAGGAAGCTGTTCTGGTCACATAATCCTCAGCTGCAAATTTGAAGTCTGATTCTGTGTCCTCACAGTCTATATCAAATAGGAACTCCTCAACTCCCACATCAGCCTTGGGGGACGGCACCTCCCTTTCCGCTACCATCCTCCTTGCTTCCATGCAAATCACCTCAAGTTCACTAGGCTCTTCCTCATCACTACGAAATTCCCTAGTCATCATATCACCTATCTCAGCAAGACAGAGACCATAAGCAGCAGCCTCCTTCAGAAAAATGGTGCAGAGAACCAAAACCCTGAGACAAGCCTCTCGTATCATGGGAAGCTCCCTTCTCAGCATCTCACATTCCTCAACCGGATCAAGCTTTTCTATGTAATCAAGCTCATCATCTGAGAATGGAATAGAAGCCTGAGGCCAATGTATCCACTCAAAGTATGGGTCCTCCAAACATTCTGGCAAGCAAAGGCCATGGTCAATCGGAATGAGTTCCACTTGACCAAACCTCCCAACACCATCAAGTTTCCTGACTAAGAGGTTCCCAGCATGCCTATCTGTGTTTAAAATCCTAATGTCTAAAATCCCTATACGATGCACAGCTGTTACTGGAAAGCTGGATGTCCCATGATCACTGGCATCAAAGTCATGTTGTATAAATTGTTGGCAAGATGCAATCTTGCTAACTAGCCTCTTCTTTTGTGGCTTGTTCCCATTCACACCATCATTTATGTTGAAGATCGAGTGCGTGATCTTCACCAACGCAGTGGGAGGCACATTTGCAGAGTGATCCTTGTCGAGCAGATATGCAGCAACTTCTCTGAAACCAGTTTCCCCAACCCGCACCGAACGCTTCAAACCTGGTTGACCCAGAGCCTTACCAACAAATCCTTTTGGGTTGTTGGGGGCAAAAGGTTCTTCATCAGTTGGCTTCACCAAAGCAACACTTTCACCTCTACTATTCCTGAAATAATATGCACCTCCAAGCCCACTATGCACAGGAATTGGATCAACCCCCATCTTGATGGCCTTCTTAATGTCCTTGACCACCTGCTTTGTTCCAGCAAACCGATCCGAGTTCCCTAATATCTCTATAGGACCACTCCAATCTCTCTGCTGCAGATCCCTCCCAGTAGGTGATAAACATGGAGTTGATGAGCTTCTATGCATAAGGTTACGTGTAAGAAGAAGAGGGGAATCATTTCGAACTGCGCTAAGGTCGTTCTTAAACACCAAATCTCCAGAAGTCAACGAGCTCTCATCAGTTGGAACATTGAGAGCGATCTGCAATCTCCTCTTCACAGTGTGCACATTGTCACCGCGATCCAATTCCATCCCAAAGACACATCCAGTTTCAGTCTGCACATAAACTCTCCTCCGACCAGCAGGCTGCTTCCCTTCCACCCTCTTGCTTCCAGGGTACTCACCAGTCAGCGGACTCTTAAATAATGCCACTGCCATTTGGGTCTGCACGGGACTGTCCAGCTTGCGCGACATTAACCAAAGAGGAGCAGCAGATCAGATGGCCAGCAAAAGAGGATTGGCAGTGGAAGAGAGCTTTCCCCCTCCCCGAAAGGTACCAAACTCCCAAGTGACCGAAAATGGAACGAGTACAAAAATCAGTTCCACTACGATCATCAATTGATAAACAGAACCCCCTTGAACCCCCCACCGAGTTTCTCAGACCACAGAATCCATGATATATCGAAAGATCAGCAAATCGTACAATGCTACATAAACCGAGGAGTAAGTAACCACCCACCGCGAAGCTACTCTGGACAAAAATAACAAATCTGCAACAGAGAGCGCAACAGTCTGAGATTTACATTACTTACTGTATCGAATAAATGCTGAATCCAAGCTTAAATAGTTAATCAAAACGGAATTAACACGATAACAAAGAACATGTTCATCACTAAATTGAATAAATTACACTCAAAAATTTCAATCATTCTCATAAAAATTTACCATCTTTATTCCAAAACTCTACTGATCACTCAGTAAAAAGCATCAAAACTCTAAAATCGATTAACTCGAAACAGTTACTATTTCCAGTAATATAAGCATCTCCGATCCTCAAATCTCAAATCTACAACGCATTCAATCCGATCTAAAACCAAAAATCAATCCGAACCCACTATGAAGACGCGTAAATAGAACATTGCTTGAGCTACGAAAAATCCGAAAATCAGAATCAGAGACTCACCGAAATGTGAGATCTGGAACCGAAACGCTGCCGTTTTGATGAAACGAACGCCGGCCGTTCTGTAACCTCCAGTCGGAAATTTCAGAAAGGAAAAACCCTGTAACGAACCGAGTCCGGTAAGGTAGGGTTTCAGCGAGGGTGAGTGAGCCGGTCCGAGTTGACTCGCAAAACCCTGTGAATTTTTAAGCTTGGTTTCTTTCTTGCTCTGTGAGTCTGAGTCTGTACGATCAATGGGTACGATCTTTAACCCCAGCTGGTTGGGTTAAGGATTAACTAACCAGGGTTAGATTCTGACCGCCCTCTTTGTCTCTCTCTGGCTAGAACACGGGATCTGAGCCGCTGGATCCGCGACTCCTGGGAAAGCGCACACCGTGTGATTGGGTGTGGTGATCGACTGACGTGGAGATAAGGGACTGGGTGTTACGTGGTATTTCCCACCGTTAATCAGGGAGTCAAAACCAATAGGATTTTTCTTTGTTTTTTAGTAAATTTCTGTTGTTATGATTTATATCCGGGAATGACGAAACTGCCCTTGAGAGTGGGAGAAGTGAAAGTCCAGCTCGTGTGTGGACTGAAGTGACTTAGAGAACCAGAATATTTTTTTCCCGAGATATTTGTAAACATTGGGATAAATGCATACCATGATTAAGGTTCTGAGGCAGGTGATTATGACAGCTCGTTTTTTAGCCACTGGCAAAATATTAGGGTTTTTGGACAAGGTTGTGGTGGACAGTTCAAAAGTTTAACATCTAAATTAACGAAACTCCCGGCATCATGGTCAGAATTAGAGTTTGGATAAGATTTTAAGAGTTTGAGTTTTAGACAATAGTGACGATAGGTTTGACCCTTCAATCCTCCGGCAAGAATTGATCAATTCTTGTTCTTCAAATCTCACGACTTGCAAAATCAGCTTTAGATAGGATTGATCCGCTTTTTAGGGTTGCAGGGCTGATTCAAATCAGGGAACAATCATATCAATCTCCATGTCTAACACTAATGTTGTGCTTACGCACGCACCTCAACTCTAACACTTCTTTTTTTTTAATTTTTGAAACTTATGCGATGAAAATATAATTTCCTCGCATAAGTTTTCTGTTTATACGATAAAAAATATGTTTTTCGTCTCATAACTTATTTTCGTCGTGTAAGTTCTGGATTCGTCACATAGGTGACAACTTAAGCGACGAATCATTGTTTTTGTCTCATAGGTTATACTTTTGACAACGAAATTATTTTCGTGATATAAGTTGAAACTTATGAGACAAAATTATTTAATTTCGTCGCATAGATCTCGGATTCTAGTACTGTTAGTTGAACGGTAGGAGATCTAAAAAATATTGGTCTCTACGTATAATGTGTAGTATTGTTTTGTGCCACATTCATTGGAGCTAAATAAGATTGCAGGGATAGCAGAGATTGAAAAATGAAAACCCATAACCAAGCCATGACTCAGAACCACACTGGTAGAGCAGCAAGACCCGATACACTGCATACTCTATTTGCATCTTATATTCGTTTACATAATCAGATATCCAGAGCAGACAAATATGTGCAGTCAATAGCGTGAGGGCACGTCACTACAATCCAGAGATTCCTCTAGGGTTTATAAAACCCTAAAGATTAAAGAAACAAATCGAGCGGCCCTACCTGATTGGTGAAGCAGTTTCATGGCCTGCGAGGGTCTGCACCGTCTTTCCGGTGGGCGGTGGTTGGCGCACATGGATTTCGGCTTCCTGGGTCAGAGTCAGTGAAGATGAACGACTCAGATATATACACATTGAGCTGCAGGCATCTTCTTCTTGGTTTGTTAATATTCTATCAGAAAGCCCGCTATCTTAGGCTATGAAAAGCTCTGTGTGGATCATATACTATATTACTGTTCACGTGGATGAAGGTTCATATTTGTTCTATACACAGGATGGTGTATCAAACCCTAGCCTGGACATCGAGCTATAGCTTTGTCCTCAGGATAAGATATACAATAATATATGCCATGCTACATTGTTTGAGAAAACAGAAAAGTGCAGCTATGTGTAAACCAGTTAGTTATTTCCAGTATTCCTGGTGCTGTGATTTAAAGGGATTCGGATGAGCTTTGGATTTGTGTCTCCCATGTTCCATGTTTCGTGTTTGGATATTGAATATAATAAACAACAGAGAGAGACAAACACTCATTCCTCTCAGACGAAAAACAAAACTTAACAAAAACGGAAATTAAGAAAGCCCAACCTATCGGTTTATTAACATTTAAAGGGAGAATATACTCTTGTATTTTCCGGCCTAGATCATGTTTGAATACGTTTGTATTGTTGCGTTATTGTATTAATTCGTTGTAAGGTGTCTGCCTTATAGATTACGGAGTTGTCCGAGCGAGCCGGAGACCCTTGCTTTCAATTTTACTATTTTTTCGGCCCCTCGTTTGCCAAGTGTGAGTCCTTGATTCGATGAATTATTCATTTCTCACAAAAAAAGGACCTTTGATGAACTTTGCGATAGAAACATTCGATTGCATATATTATTCCATTGCTCTTGTAGTTCCCCATTGCTGATCAATCCCATTGACTTCATTCTCTAAAACTTAACGATTTTTTAATATGTCACACGTTTTCCCTCTTGCGATAATACTGAAAGTTTGATTATATTCTTAGACTGCCAACAACGCAAATTCCTCAGTGTTTCATAGGAAGAAAACTCACATGATGATCATATGTGTCTAGTTAATGATATATCTGCTAATGCTAAGAAAGTTCACAAGACTTCCATGCAAGTATTTTCGTGTAAGACTTGGGCAACACCTGAGACTATAAAGGTAAACCTGCGTTTTGAAATGATCAAGAAACAGAACGAGCGCGCACTTTAAACATTCAGACAACTAGGACATTACTTGCAGAAAGGCATTTCTCTCAGATCTTAAACATCCGCGGAAGCTCTAGATCGATTGGTTCAGCTATTCTTTACTTCTGTACGTTGATATTGCAAGTCATACTAATTTGATAAGCAACAAATTAAGTCATGGGAAAGGGAAAGAAAGTGAACAAGGGATCATCAATTTGGAGTTCCTTCAGTAGGTGCTTCTTTGGCTCAGCTGGTGCTCGTAAACATGGTAGGGGATCAAAAGCTGTGAGGACGACTGGAGCAGAAGCAACCATGGTTGCAGCTGCAAAGCACTTCTCCTCAGCTTACAAAGTTCGATACAACTAGCCGATCAGTATACATATATATATATATATATATATATATATATATATATATATATGTAGCTCTTAGATGTATATATCCCTCTCCTAATATGCATTTGGTGGCTAGATCCATTGTCATAAGGAACATTCGATCATCTGCATATGTATGTGAGAGGCCAGGGAAAATTGTATGTATATTGTTGGTGTGTACGTAGGAAGTAATTGATAGATAAACAAATTTATTTGTACAGTACATCAAAATGTCTTGTAAATCTCTATACCTTTATATATTTCAGTTCAAACAGTTGGAGTATAACACATATATTGTACGCATATTGTTCACGTAGCAACTTTTCTCTGTTAAATTAGATTTAATATGGATCAAAACGATTGAGTCACACTCTTCTGTTTCTTGTTCTCATATAAAATTTGTTTATCTCGTTGAAAATTTATATTGGATGAATGATGCATAGTATATAAGATAATATTTAATTAAAGATTCGTAATATTTTATATTTCATTATTGAGATAGTATAGGGAATTATTTTATTATAATTAGGATTTTCATTTAATTAGCTTTCATTTTAGCTTAAGGCTACTTATTCTTCAAGTATTGTAACCCATATAAATATGAGTATCGTAATAGTTGTTAGGTAACTTATGTTTATGAATAAAATCAGTTTATTTACAGCATAAATTTGTCATTTTTAACGAGTTTGCTACTCTTTATTTCTTGTGTCTGTTGAGTGACTGTTAGAAACATATTCTTGATACATGATCCGCATCAGTTAGTATCAGAGCTCTGACAAGAGCTTGTTGGATTCCATGTCTCAAGTCAGGCAATAAGGCAGAGTTTTCATAATGGAGGGTCATGACGTCAACAACAACATGACTGAAATTAAAAGGATGCTTCAGCAACTTACAATACGTATTGATCGCATTGAAACTCAAATACGAGGTCATTAGATTTCTGACGGGGAGAGAAACGTTACCACTTATCATCAACGTATTGATTGCATCGAAACATTCAACCAAGATGGTAACGGTTTCGATGGGTAGATATGTGTTGGCCTGTTTCATCGTTGTGCTCCATTGTGTGAGTCGGGTGAAAAGGGAGAACCGGCTAGTTTTAACTATGAATGTTTCAATTCTATCTTTAATTTTTCAGTAATTAATTATTCATAAAAGAAAGAAAAAGATGGAGTATAGATTGAAGTAAGTCACCGATTTATGATGATTGTTTTTTAGGCTTGTTGTGACAATTGTGCTATATAGAATAAGATGAAGACGTCAATAAGGACACAATCAAGGAATTAAATAATGATATTGCAAAAATTCTGTTGATTTTCTTGGAGTTAATGGTTTCGCTATGCATATCCCAAAGTCGTAGTTAATTTTGTCAATCAAATCAAGGATGGTGAAGGAAATTTTAGGACTGTGAGATTAAAGTTGAAGAGAAAATTTATTGAATCAGGATCGAGCATTTATTTCAAATATCCATTTATTTGGAAAGAAAGAATTCATCTGTCAAAAGAAGATTTCAAGCAATGTAAGATTTTTTTCCATATTTTCTACAATCAATGGTTTAAATTTAATGACGAATTCTTTCTTACCAATGGAGTCTGATGCAGGACCATATAAGACAATATTTAATTATAGATTCATAATATTTTATATTTCATTATTGAGATAGTATAGGGAATTATTTTATTATAATTAAGATTTTCATTTTTAGCTTAAGGCTGCTTATTCTTCAAATATTGTAACTCATATTTATATAAATATGAGTATTGCAATAGCTGTTACATAACTTATGTTTTATAAATACGAGTTTGTTACTCCTTATTTCTAATGACTGTTAGAGCCCTATTCTCAATACTTGATCCAACAACATAAAATTTTTGGTACATTGACCATACTCTTATTTACAACTAAATGGATAAAAACTACAATATAAGTGAACCAAAATTACAATATACTTTATGGATACTACATGAAATATGAATCCGATTTTTGCAATAGTTAGCTAAGGCTCCTATTTTGATGTTTCAACTAAATTTTCTACGACTTTTAGTCCAGGCCGGTGACTACCTTATTGAGTGAAAAACTTCTATATATACAACAACTAATTTAATTTACGGTGTAATAATATTGTAGTATTTCGCTTTGAAAAGGAAGTCTTCTCATAAAACTTCCTGGTAGCTTCACTAGGAAAGAATAATACTTCCAGGTATGACTTTTCTTGTATAGTTGCCATTTCTCGTCGATCTCATGCCTCTCAAAGTTAATATACACAATTGTGCTCCCCAAGAACAATGTGGGAAATTTCATCATGCAGCAGCTTTTGACTGTCAGCTGCAAGGTATTTTCGTCAATCTTCATTGGAGGAAGATTCACGCCATGACTAATTCTAATAAAGTACCCATATATTAGTGCTCTCTTTCAAGTCAATATATTCTTGTTAGTCTTGTTCTACAAGACAACGTCATAATGTACTCGTTTATCAGTTCGATCCTTCCCTCTGGACCGAACAAGTCATAATCCTACTGTGCTGAACTTGGCCACCAAGTAGCGCTTGAGACTATATAAAGGCACAACTGGGTTTCATAATGCTCAAGAAACAAATCGAGCACATTACTCTTTCACATATACCACAACTTCATTACTGCAGAATAGTTCATCAGGTCTGTAGTCAGCAACAGATGGATACTGCAAGCAGTCATAGCAATCTGACAAACAACAAGATCATGGGGAAGGGCAAGGGAGAGACTAGGGTACTGAGTCCCTTCACTTGGTGGTTCGAATTATTCAGCTCAGATGGTGAAAGTGACGATACAAGCAGGGGTTCCAAAGCTGTAGTAGAGAATGGCCCAGAGGCAACTATGGCGGCTGCTGCCAAGCATTTATCTTCTGCCCACAAAGTTCGATACAACTAGTCGATCAACAATAGCCGTGCGTATATCTATGGCTGTTAACTCTATAATATCCATATGATATCAGAGATGAAAAACAGGTACCCAAGTATGATATTTAACCAAATGTTACCATCAATCTACCCTCTCCCTGCAAGGAAGATCATATATAGAGGGAGGGCCGGATAAGCAAGATGATGAGTTCATTGAGTTGTCAACACTCGATCAATACCGTGCATGGGTACCTAGCTACTTGCCATTCGTATATTCTAATGTAGAGATGTGAATTGTTGTGTATTGTTATACAGAGAAACTTATAATCCAGGACTCAGGGCGTCGTGAGAGGGCTGGCAATTTGGTCCCGATCCAAACCAGCCAATTGGATCCGAGTGTCTTGTATCTAAAAGACTGTTATATATGAAATATTGAAGGGGAAAAATCTTACATCAATCATACCTAATTATATCGTAGTCTTTTGTGATTAAAATTTAACACCTTAAATTGGTTAAATTAGAACAATATCGGTACAATAACAATCCACATGTCATACTTATCCCATTCAAGTTGAAAAATATTATGTATTTCGTTTAGGGTTTGATATGTTTCGTTTTATACTATGTATTTGTGTCATGAATTCCTAAAATCAGTCTCTAAATTAAGATTTGATCATGGTGTTCTTTATAAAATGATGTAAGATATGCTAGCTCTTTGAATTTGAATGATTGAATATTGCTTCCTTTCCTTTTAAACACATATAGTCAAAGGGAAAAATTAAGAAATGAAGAGATGTTTGAAGAAAATTAACCACACAGTCTGGAGATCCATTGAACATAGCAAATGTACAATGCATATATGCACGATGTTGAATTTGATTTTTGACCACTGTTTGTGTTGATAATCAACGAAATGAAAAAGAAAAAGATTGAGAGCAGCTAAACTATACTCTCCCCAAGTCCTACATTAATCTTACTCGCTGTAATAATCTTCTAGCTTCTCTTGTGCCAGCTGATGCTGCCTCTCCTTTCTCCTTGCTTTTCCAATATGATAAAACTTCGTGGAACTGTAAGAGTACGTCACGAAACAAAAAACAAACATTAGTTTACATATGAACATTATCGAGTTTAAATCAAAATCACACCAAAAATTATTCTACATGATCGAAAATAAAACCGTGACAGATTTTCACCGGAAATTATGTGAATGAGATCCTTAACATATTAGGACTCCAATTACACAAATAAGTATCTTGTCAATCAAACTCAACCAAAGAGTACGAATATACAACAAACATATATATATGGAAGAGATTTGTAAACAATAGCTATTAGGATCAATGACACAAGCCAAGATCATATTGCCATGCGGCAATATACCATACCAATAGGTTCACATGATGAATCATAATGAAAATGCAGGCAAAAATGGAATGTGGGATTTACCAAAAAAGATCAGAGAAGAGAGAAATGGGAGGTGCTGCGTAGAAATAGGTCTCTAGCTATATCGGGGGCGTCGTACCGCGTTTCTATGACCGGCTCTTTCCTAAAACTAATCGGTGGCACTCCATTGTTGACGGAGATTCATCTTATACAAATCCGGCCATATAGATTTCTTAGTTTAGATTTGCAACATGTTAATTTTAAGCAGTGGTACTAGCAAACATGACTTGCAGTGGGAGTTCTCTGTTTTTGTTTAGAGAGAATGTGGAACTTTATTCACATGAAGAGAAGAATACATCACATAAATATGTAGACAATCCAAAACCGAGATGAAAACCAATAACAAGGACCCACACCCTAAACTCTGGAACTAATATTTATAACCAAAATAGAAGCCAACGAGGTTTGGCTCAGTTGGTAAGGGCGGGCTTGTGGTGGAGACCACATCCGAGTTCGATCCCCGCTACCAACAGGCCTCGTTGGTTCACGATCTATAAATTCTCCTGTGAAAATCCATATCTGGAAGCTAGTGTGACAGGTATGTGTCTATTGTAAGTCCTTCAGGGTTAAGGTTGCAGGTTTGTCTTGACGATGGTGGTGTAGCGTAACCAAGCTCTCACCTAAACTTTATAGAAATCAGATATTTATAACCAAAATAGAAGAAGTATGTGGAAAATGTTTTCACATATTCTCAAACCTAATGTGACCTCAAAAGTTTACTCAAATAAAACATAGTAGGAAACTCCAAATCGAGGAAATAGCACCACCTACTTACTGTGGGAGTCAAGCGAAGATTGATTGCATGCTACTCCTATTTTGCAATACTTTGAGATCGAGATGATACCACCATTCATGTAAGATTAGAGTTAGTGCAAAGGAATTCAGAGGTCGCGTCCTTTAACTTCTGGTTTGATGAAGTCTTGAAGAAAAAATTAAAAATGATTTACGAGATTCTTATCTTACTATTAGGATTAATGACAATTTGTACAAAAAAATAAAAGTCAGACCATAAACTAATAAATTAAAAAATCAAACACGCATTCCAATATATTGTGTACTTATTAATGTCTAAATACATAAATTTTTATTAAATTTATAATAAAATAATATTTTCAGACAATTTGATCCTTGTTTCTTATACACACTTACAGAAAAAAGAGAATATTTTGCTGGAGCCTCGTAGGTCGCCGGACTCCGGTCACCAATCACCAGATTCCGGTCACCACCGCCGGACTCCAGTCACCAGACGTCGAAAAATTTCTAAAAACCGAAATTTTTTCTACTAGAGGCAATAAACTTTTACAAAAAGTTTTCTGGGGATACATCTATATCAAATCCAAGTCTACTAACCCCAGTATACTTCAAAGCCAAGTCTACTAACCCCATTATACTCTAAAACCAAGTCTACTAACCCTAGTATTTCATTAAATCCAAGTTTACTAACCCTAGTATACTCCAAATTCAAGTATATTAACCACAACATACCCAAATTCAAGTATATTAACCCTAGTATACTTCAAATCCAAGTACTCACAGAACGATGTCCACTGCTATTGTCACACCTGTATATACAACTCCTTGCGACTTTACACTCGTGAGGAAAGGGATGGATGAGAGAGGTGCCTTCTGGTGAATCCATTTGAAAAAAACATGCAGTTGCGTCCAATTAGTCCAAAGTTGTTTGCTTGCTTCTGGATTTGAGATCGAGAAAGCTTTAAGCTGCTAGAAGACGTCGATGCATAACACACAAAAGGAAGAAGAACTGACCTAATAGAACACGTATACTCTGCTAGATGATAAGGTTTATCTCGAGGAAGTCAACTGTGTGTTTGCTGGTGATGAGGACCAGGCCGACGACATTCATCTGGAATAACTTGACGACTACGACTACGCAAGGAGTCCAGATCTGACGTTGATATCAGAACTTCTCCTCGAGGCTCAGAGGTAGCTCTCTAACAACGGCATGAAGCTTTTTAAAATCCTTATTGTTGTCTCCGACGCTGTCATCTGATGTCGCCGGTGACGATTGGATCTGAGGAAAGAGAGAACAGAGATTGACCAGATTCACAGGAATGAGATGTTTAAATAGAATTATTATGAGAGGGTATATCTGTCATTTAAATAAGAATAATTAGAATGAGTCTATAATTTTTTATTTCATTAAATTGACGTCTGATTTTTTTATTTTATGTAAATGGATATTTTTTAACCTTTACTCCGCCTAGCTCACAAAGAGGCCCAATCCGAACTAAAATGTAGGTGTGCTCACGAGATGCACATGCAGTCACCCACGTGTTAATCCTACCCCATCAAAACCAGTCACGGTGCCACACAGGTTTTTGGCACATACACACACCCCAGCTATTCGCCGGTGGCGCTTTTCGCCGGAAACCCAAAAAAACCCGACCCGAATTCTCACCCGGCTTCAAATCCTCACTCCCGAATTCCCAATTCCTCCCAACACGAAATCCTCAACCTATCTAAGATTCTGAGCATTTTCCATTTCTCAGATTCGTACAGCAAATCTTGAAAACCATAGGTACCCAGAATCGTAATTTCACTATGAGAAGCGCGGGTAAGGGTAGCCAGGACGAGGATGAATACGAAGATGAAGACTTTGGGTCCAAGAAAGATGGCCCTTCTTCGAATTCATCCAATCCCAACAGTAAAGGTACAATCTTTATCACAAAGCTTGAGAATTTTGGGTTTCTTGGATCCATTTATGTGTTTAGAGATTGAAAGTTGTTGATTTGTGTTGGAAGCTATTTGGGTTTGTTTTTTTAGCTAGAGGTGTTTTCTTATGCATTGATTTTGTGAATTGGGGAAGCAGATGCTAAGAGTAATGATAAGGCTAGTGCTATAAGATCGAAGCATTCGGTGACGGAGCAGCGAAGAAGGAGCAAGATCAATGAGAGGTATGGTTTAGTAGTTCAGTAGTTAAAAGGGTAGAGAAAGTTGGAGTCTTGTGATTTTTGTAGTGTTGGTAGATGTTAAAGTTGTGTTATGTTGTGATAGAAATGTGTGATCGATGTGAACGGAATTGGCCTCATGAGGCTGGTTGGTTATTTTTTTTCTCAGATTCCAGATATTGAGAGATCTGATACCCCACAGTGAGCAAAAAAGAGATACGGCATCGTTCTTGCTAGAGGTATATGTACTTATGTGGAAGAATTGTGTAAAAGCTGAATACATGTTGCTGTCATTTATTGATTCTGTGTTTCTAATTTTTGGTCTGCAGGTGATCGAGTATGTCCAGTATCTACAGGAAAGGGTCAACAAACATGAAGGTTCATGCCAGGGGTGGAGTGCAGAGCCGACAAAGTTAATGCCCTGGGTAATCTTCTGATTTCTGGATACTTGCATTGTCTTAGAGTAGGGTTCTAGGGTTTCCTATAGTAATAGGATGGGTCTTTTAACTTATTTCAATGCATTTTTATAGCGGAAAAATGCAAAGAGCCTAGCTTCTGATTATGACACTTATATTCTTCTCAAATGTAAACCTTCAGTTGACATGCTTATTCCCTGTGTGACACAGAGAAATAGCCACTGGCGTGTTCAAAGTTTTGTTGGTCATCCTCAGCCAATAAAGAATGATATTGGTGTAATTTCACCGTTTCCTGGAAAGTTTGACGAAAATAACGTCTCTATTACTCCGAATATTCTTGCAAACAACACACAGAATCCAGTAGAATCTGAGCCTAGCAGGGATGTTGCATCTAAGATCATGGATCAACAACCTGAGATAGTGAATAAGGGACTTCCTCCGCCTATGCCTCTGCCAGAAAATCTGCTTCCCTCTGTCAGAAGTGATGGTATGCTTGCCCATCCTCTGCATGGACCAATTTGTGATGCTCAATCAACTCAATGCCCCACCACCAGTGGTGATGCACTGAATCAACGGGAGGAGCTGACTATCGAAGGTGGAACAATAAGCATCTCAAGTGTTTACTCACAAGGGTGGGTTCTCTTACCATATCTTTCCTTGGTAGGCCTTAGAATTAAAACAAAAGTCAGGTGTCTCATATTATTCTGGAAATATTTGCAATCTATCTAGCAGTTACATTTGAGTCAATTTATCTGTCTTTTTATTATTGAGAGTTGAGGCTATTCTTTTTTATTTGTATACCACGCATACACTTGTTTAGGTGTTTGCTTCTAACTGTAGCTTGTGCCGTTTTTGGCCTCTGACTTTTTCGGTCATTACGCTTAGTGTATTGTCTGTATATATCAATTTTAAAGCCTTTTCTTACAGCTTGGGTCTATTATTTCAAGCCCATAACAATCATGAAATTGATGACGCGCAGGTTATTGAACTCTCTGACTCATGCACTGCAGACTGCAGGAGTTGATCTGTCACAGGCTAGTGTCTCAGTGCAGATAGATCTTGGTAATCGTGCAAACCGGGGGCTGTCTACTGGAACACCAGCTTCTAAGGTCTCTCTCTCTCTCTCCTCTCTCTTTCTCACACACACACAGAATTGCTGTTCTGATATTTTCTTAATCACTATCCAGGATCATGAGAATCCTCTTTCTAGCAATCAAACAATGACACATTTTAGGGATGCTGGCAGTGGAGATGATTCAGATCAAGTGCATAAGAGGCTGAAATCATAAGATTTTACTAGTATCCATTTCGTTCAGATCTCTCATATTCTGCTTTGGAAGTCATAGTGCCGTCTTCTGGTTAGTGTACATGTGTTGCTTTGCTTTCTTTACACTATTTCTTGAACTCGTATGTTGAGAACTATTTCCTTAATAATAGATTTCTATTAAGACGTGTGTTAGGGGAAGCTATTTCAGTTGTATCGTACATAATTGTTTCTATATTCTAATGGAGCCACTCAGGGCTGATTTATTGGTATGAATTGGTGGTCATCTGCGTAAATTTCCCGCAAACTTTCATTAATTTAATTTTCTTTTGCCTTGAGACAGAATATTAGCGGGCAAACATCTAGAAATAGCTGAATGGAAGTAATTGTTGAGATATCTATCCCACATCGATTACAGGCAAGACCCTATTTTCCTGATGTGGGATAAATATATCAACACCGTCGAGGAATTTTTCAGTGTTACTGTAGCACCACGTAGCAATGCCTAGTGGTGCTACATTCCAATCAAAATAAGACATGGTTTTATTACAATTAAACGTAAATATATGAATTTTAGCTATATTGTTAAAGACCATTTTAGGTTTTTTTATTGTTTTTTAAATACTAATCCCTAAACCCTATACCCAATACCCTAAACCATATATTCTATACCTGATACCCTAAACTTAAACCCTAGACCCTAGTATGAACTCACTAAATACCCTTGAATGTCATTTCATAAAATATAAAAATCAATAGTTTTTATTTTAATTGTAATAAATCCACATGTCTTGTTTTGATTGGAATGTAGCACCACTAGGCATTGTCACATGGTACTACAGTAGTATTGAAAAATTTCTTCAACACCGTCCTCGTACGTGTGGCGACCCCTCAAGCCTAGTTAACACATGGACAACATTAGGGATGACGTGGAGTGTGTGTGGTCGGTAACGCTAACACACGTAGACGTGGTAACCCGTTTTGTTTTGATATCATGATAAAGTAATCTGGGGTTCAATTTCAAAATCAATTGGCTATGAAGAGAGTAGTCTAAATCCTTATAAACCACAGATAATGTTTTATTTTTTTTAATATGAGGTTTATATCTCAACAGTCATTCAACATCAAAAGTTCAAAATTTATGTGTACAAATTAAAAAAAGAGAAAAGATTAACTTCTTACATCCAACCCAAAAAGAAGGGAAAACGAGAACAAAAATGATTTCCCAGTGATTCTATTGAAAGAGCGGAGTCATCTGATGGAGTACAGAAGTGAAATCTTCTGGCCTGTGATGGAATTCCATCGACTGTAACGTTTGTATCACAGGCTCTTTGGTTTTGGAGAAATTGGTGGCAAACATTCCTGTGGATTGTTGTAGAAGTAATCCTCTTCCTTGGGTTTACCAGGAATCTCCAATCTTCGTGTGGGGCTGCCCATGCGATCGGCATGTCCTGTTTTCACTGCCTGGGAAAATTCATCCCAGCTCAGTCTTCCCTTCTTGTACTGGTCTATCAAATTCACTAGAAGCATTCTGTCCAGGCGAATTGTTGTCCTGAATCCTAGGTACCGCCTGTGGCCTTCGACAACTCTTGCCATGTTTCCCCCATAAGTTGGAACAAAGATATCACTTTCCAGTGATACCATGTAATCCAGTGCAGCCATTTGGTTTGAATGGTTTCGGAAGGGCTCAAGGTCTGAGGTTTCCAGCAATGTTTCCTTCTTAACCTGTTCCACACACCATTAACAGTAAGCACCAAGTATGATTGCAATTGGATCTTAAGGTTGAGATATAAACTTACTATGTGTGCGAAGGCTAATCTCAGAGATGCCATTCTTCTTTCTCCCCCGTAAATATCACCTGCAGCTATGTATATTTGCATACTAGGATCAATATCCAGTGCCCTCAGTGCAAGAGCAGTCTCCTCAGGAGTTAAAGGGCATTTCCCAGATTTCCTCTTTTTTCTAGAGTTGATCACTTTCTCTTTCCACCATGGATAAGCATATCTGTTTGATACAATAGCAACTTGAGGTCATGTTTTTATTCATAGTTTAGCAGAATATTGAAAACCTAGCAACATGGCCTGTATATGAACTTAGTTGTTATCTTACCTCATCTTTGTCAATTCTTCAATCTCATTGTCATCGCAGCCTTCAGTACAACCTGAAAATGCTAGCATGTCCATTTCATATCTGAGATGGAGAACTAAGAATGGCCCCCTTTCTCTCATAAGCCTTACGATCTTTTTCCCCAGTTCCTCAATTGGGGGAGTGAACCTCAGGGCTTCGTAGTTTGCTTTGCAGCGCATTTTCTGAACTTCTACAGGGATCCCATTATTAGCAAGTCTTGTATCAGTTTTAGTGAAATGCAGTACTTCATACTTCTTTATCCGAGGAAGAATCTGATTTACACGCAAAAGTTAGTGATCATAACAAACTTGTTTGCACAAACTCGTAACAATTCGTCGATGAAAATTAGGAATGCACCGGTTATATATAACCGTGATGATCCACAACATCAGACCCGTATCTGAATAGAGTCTCAAGAGTCGATGGACTCAGAGCCTTAAACCTTAAGGGCCCAAAATTTTCTTTTCACATTGTGTGATCACATTAATTTAGTAAAAAATAAGTACTATATTACAATCATTAGTTATTATTTTAGAAAAAATAAGTAGTGTAAGTATAAAAAAATTCTAATGTTTTATGTCATTAGATTTTGAGTTTATAGATTTAGTTCATGAATTTTTAAAAAGAGAATAAATTTAAATAAATACTATAAAAATGTTCGACTCAAGTCTGAAAATCTCAAATAGAGCCCTGCACAACATACATCTGGAAACTACATATAACCGGCATATAAAACAGCTTTTCGCCTAGCAGAGGTTATGAAGACGAACCGTGTTGTAGTAAAACGTCATATTGGACCAACTAACAGGGGGCATGGAATAGAGGGAAGCAATCTCTATTCTTCTTCTCTGCTGATGAGGAAGAACTTTCAATATCCCGATTTCATTGCTCAATGATGCTATGAAGTGATCGACGTCGAATATATCTTCAAACTGACTGCATCCATGTGTATATTAGTATTAATCTTCAAGAAATGATGAATTTCCAATTAAAAGTTCTAGTTAATCAACAGACCTCTGATCATTCCAGAAAGAGGTTTTATCCAACTCTGGAACGATAAGCGTGACATTCAAAAACCTTGCAATAGCTACCATGTCACAAATCTGTACAGAGCAGATATCAAGGTTAAATATAGAAGCCAATGTATTTTGAAGTATTTAAAATCTGGAATCAGATGTTTTCTTACCCCAGCTCGCATTTGATTCAATCCTCCGTTAGATGAGACCATCAGAAATCCATTGTTCACGTAATCCCCTTGAAAATGAGATGGTGAAGAAGAAGAAGAGGAAGATATATGATGTTGTTGATGATGATGATGATCAACAATATGATTATTGACAAGGAAATACATTTTAGTGGCTTTTATGCAGACGAGAAGAGCGAAAACGGTGAGAAAGGAAAGGTACAATTTTGATATGCATTCTGCAAAATGCAGAACCGCACGCATATATTTATGGTGCACCTGTCGATTTTTTCTCGGACTCTGGCCTGGACTGTGGGAGTAAAGGCTCCCTCCCAACAGATCTATAGGCCTCCATTGCAAATGCATTGTTTGCAGGAGAAACTCAGGAAGAAAGGGGCCTTAAAATGGTTCTTTTATTTACAAGGGATTAAGCTCCAAATTTGGTTGCCAGTTACACAAATTGTTTTAACTTCTCCATATCTTTTCATGGACATTGTGCTGGTTTATTAACCAAGGTTTCTAATTTTAGGATAAAATTGTTTAGAACTAAAGATTAAATTTGTTCTCTGCTCGAAATAATTGTAACACATCACCAGTAGGCGTTGGTTTCTTCAACTAACTACGAACATGCATGCTCGTTATTGAACAAAAAATTATAAGATGGGAAATTAAGACTAACGTTGTAGTGTGCATGCTTACTTTCAATATCGGCAGTACTGTTCCGTGGAGGAGCAAAATGTAGAGAAGAACGAAATATGAGCATGCGTGGCTTCATTGCATCGCTGAGCGTGGTGTACTGCAGCGCGCAGGCGCATAGTAGCAACATGGTTGTGGCTGCAACTGCTAACAGTTTGAGTCTGCAGAATCGTGACTGAGAAATCAAGCTCGTTAACTTCTCTCCCTTGAATACTTTGATCCCTCCCATTATATCCTTCAAGTAATTGTCCACATTCTTGGGATGCTTAACTTTTGCTTCTCCATATTCAGATCCTTCTAAATCAGCTTTGTTTTTCTCCATCTTCACAAGCACACTGTGCAGACTAGTACGTATCTACAGCTACCTACACAGCTTCTAAGTGAACATGTATTAAACTAAAATGTTAGAACTTTGGCGCCAGAACATGCTGTCTGGTTTTATATTAGACTTTTAGAGTCTTAAATTGAACAATAAATTATGAAATAAAGTCATATCGTTGAGACTTGAGACTAGACCAGGGATGGATCATTAGCATTAATCAGGTCCTTTCTATTTGGCATTCAACATTAGCATTTAGGTCTAAATACGAGTCATTTTCTATGTAAAGAAAACATCAAGGTATAATTGTAAATGGAGTGACATTTATCATTTATATTGGTTAATTGATGGAGATTATATAGACGTTAATCGAATTTGCATCAAAATTTATCACAGAGTTTGATTTGAATGCTCTATTCTTTAAAACAAAGTAATAAACTATGTAGACATTCATAATTTCAGACATAAATATAGAATACTATAGATTTTGACATGTAAACATGGATCTGTTCATCACTGTTGGCATTTGATCATACTTGGGTAAATTTAGACACATAGAACTATAGATTCCACCCCAATTACACTATGTGGCAGAATTATAACTTTCAATATGACTGAAGACTTGGTCAGCTGCTGTTGGACCCAAAATCTCGTGAAGGTAATTGGGAACTGAGACGGAATCGACTTTATATGGATGTTTAGCGAGTTGTTATCGATGTCGTAGTGGAAGTTTAGAAAGTTTCGAAACAAACCCAAACGTTTATGTTATGTTATATTTTCGCACTTTACTTTCTCGCAATATCGATCTTTAGGCTCTCTTTCAGTTGGTTCGTTAATAATATTTGATTAGATTACGGTTTTCCAGAAGAGATTGATTAGATAAGGTGGATTTTATTGTTGGTGGAATAATAATAATACGATTCAATTCTTCAATTGTTGTTTAAAATCGAAAATTATTCGGTATATCGGTGGTGTACGTGACCTGTCATCTCACACCGTCCGATTTGCGTTCTCACTGTTAAATTATGCACTGTTTCACGTTTGTTTGTTTGTTTTCTTTTGTCTTTATTCGGTGCACCAAATATTCTCTCGTTTAAAATATATCGGATTTGATGTTTTTGCACTTTTTTGTGCTCAACACGTATTATGAGGTACGAATTCCCTAGCTTTACACAAATCACGCAATGACATCAGTTTTAATATGATTGGAACTTTACAGTTTTTTTTGAATAGGGGCTAAAATGCCGCCTTCAAGTCTTCACCATTAACGAAACCGCAAAATATAAGGGAGAGACATAAAGCCTAAGGATCGGGCTTCTCTACTTGAATTTTTGTTGCTTGAATTTGCTTGGATGATTTAAAAACATTAAATTGAATAAAGATGACATAAAGATGACATAAGGATGACATCACAAGACCACATTGTACTCAATCCAATGATTTTAAACCATCCAAGCAAATCCAAACAACAAAAATCTAAGAAGAGAAGACAATTTCAAAGCCTAAACCTCATATTACCTGAACATCTCGAAATAATATTAATAGTTTTCAATCCTATGCATTCTAACAAACACAATTTTTTAGCAAAGGGTGTATCTTTGACTACTCCATTTGCTTTACAATTTCGACGACATACCAGAAAGACAATACTCATGCAGAGTCATAAGTTGCTATGTCTATCAGCTTTCCTAATATGCTACCACTGAAAGATAGTATCAGTGACCCTAAATTTTGTTTTGCCACTAGGTGGCTGCGATCATTTAACAAAGTCAGAAACTCGCCGCCCACCTAGAACAAACATGGCATGATAAGTGCATATACCGAGACATAGTCCACATCGTCCTATACTACTAAAGAGAGGTAGAAATTTATTTCAACTAAAACAAATAGAAAGCTTAAAAAACACCAAACTGGCCCAATATAAGAGCCTAGACCCACTTATTTGATAAGCCAACATAAAGGGCCCACCAACCGCACCTGTTTCAGCTTCCGCCTCACCACCACTGACTCACCACCGCTACCATGGTGCTTTAGCAGTCATCTCACCACCCTCCTCGTCCAGTGGCCACCCTCGTATCGCAAGGAAGGCAAAGCCTAACATGATGAAAGAAAAGGAAGACCCCAAGAGCCAACCCAAAAGAGATCTAAAACCCGAAGGCTTGGGGATTTTGATCTCTCTTCTGTCAAGCCATTGCCACCAATCGAACAGAAGGTTACCAGCGCAGCCTCATGCAGGCCTGTCAGGGTCGATCCTTGACCACTCCTCTCTATCTCCATTCCGCCCTTGAATCCCGACTAGTAGAACTGAATCTCCACACCGTACGTGTCAACAAGCTTCTCCAAATCACTCCTCTAGATCTCGACACTCTTGAAGAGACACCAAGGAAGCACACCCATCAAGGAACAAAGCCTATCCGACGATGGCATCATTAGACGCGCCGCTGGACGAAAGGAGAAATTTGGAGAAAACCCTAGCGGCTAGCGGAACTTTACAGTTTATATATGTGGAGAATGTTAAAACTTGCACTATAAAATTTCATGTTAACAGTTAAAATTCATTAAGATCTATATACAAATCTTATAAAAATAAAGTAACGCAAGAAATATGCATAACGAAATATTATCAAGCGATGAGCCTAGTTTTTTTTAAGTAAAGTTAAGGTTGGTAATCACTAATGTGGTCGAGTTAGTAAAAACATAGGTGTGAGGTCCTCATCCTGGTTTGAATCTCACCAATATTATTAGAGTTCAATTAATTTCCTCAAATAATTCATCGATTTTTGGACGCTTCACGATTTCAAAAGCATTCAAAAAATTTTAGATGTTTGTTTAACACAAAATTTATTTATTAAAATGTCTTTTGAGAAACATGTTGCCCAAATAAATCAAACAACCTTTTAATCCAAACCATACAAGAGCAGTGCGGCCGCTCTTGCTCCCAAAATCCTAGGTTGTCTTCTCCTAGAAAAATTCACCCGTGTGGTGCTCCTCTCGATTCATTCTTCTCATTCATACCATGTCCATCGATTATGTGACTAAATCTTTGCCAAATCTCTCACTCTCATGAGCAACGACGCCTTGGATGTCTCTAAGATGTTAGGAGGAGCACTTCGTCTGTGTCTTCCTCACCTACTCGCGCGTCCCCTTGCGCCATCCTCTGATCTGCATGATCACAAGAGAGATCTTCGACGTATGTGGGTGGTGAAGAAGAGATATAGGGTGCAACAACGATCTGAGGATAGGGTTCTGATCACTTTTGATCACAAACCAGATTGACTGAAATTGCTTCGGGAGGTCATTGGCATTATAACAAGGTGCTAATCATCCTCAAAATCTATGATGGTGTCTCTCTTATCAATCAGGTACCAATGGAAGAGCTTTTTTTTTTTTTTCTGGGTTCGTTTATCTGGTTTTCCGCATGACTATGAACAATGTCATATTATCAAAAATGTCTCCTCTGTTGCTAGTGACTTTATGGAATGGGGTGAACTTCTCTTTGAGGCTGAGGGCAAGATCAAGATACGTGTTGCTCGTCACATTGCGTGTCCATTTGTGTTTAAGAAGAAAATCAAGTTTGATGTGGATCTTGAACCTGAAGTGTAATTTTTCTACGAGAATTTGGTTGGAATGTGTAAAGCATGCACTATAATTTATCATAACAATGGAACTTGCTTTGTTGCTCCTAAACCGACGCCAGAGCCGGTGCATTTGGGTCCCAAAGATGCTACCCATGTGCTAGGGTTTGGTCAAACTCTGATCAATGGCCAATTTACCTTCATGGGAGATTGCATGGCTCCTCCATCTCTATGCCTCTCTCTATTCACTTCCAAATCAAAGGTACGCAAGCCTATTGTCATTAAAGATTGATTTTTGAACAATGTGGAACCTGGTGAATGCAGCAATGCGCATAATTTGGCCTTGGGGCCATTTGAAGGTAGTCCTAATGCCGATCAGGATGAGCAAGCTGAGCAACAGCTTATTGCGGCTACTAATTAAAGATCCTAAGGTGACCCTCAAACGCCAGTGTGGTGTGTTCCAAGACTCTCCAACTAAGTTACAGGTACCAGCGCTGCTTAGGAGGATCCCTTGTGGTGAGATCCCTACGAAGAAGGTCAAAGTGTCATAGTACTCATCGAAGCTTACTCAGTCTTTTGGACTTATAGAAGCTGCAGGAGGTGTTCTGGTTCTTGCTAATGAAACTAAAAATGAGAAGAAGAAAAGGGGGCGCAAGCTTAGGTCTAAGAACAAGAACCCGACTGCAAGTGCTGCTAAGAGAGCGGATACGATAGCTACTAAGAAGGCTTTTGAAGGAAGTTGCTGGAAATGTCGCACCAGTTGATGCTTTCTCATTTGTTGCTCCACCTTCGTGCCCTAGCGTGAAGAGTAAGGAGAAAATTTATGTTTTATATTTAAACTTTGTCTATAACTTTTCTTGTCATGCTTAGTTTGTAGGCTCTCAATAAGTAGAGCGTCTTAACGTGTTAATGATTAGTCATATCTCCTATGTATCGTTGTGATCTTATGTCACAAACTTCTTATCCA
Source organism: Comarum palustre (assembly GCA_951800085.1). NCBI lineage: Eukaryota > Viridiplantae > Streptophyta > Magnoliopsida > Rosales > Rosaceae > Comarum > Comarum palustre. The sequence goes on along the minus strand of OX637584.1, from coordinate 3,880,926 downwards.
TCCTTAATCGGTGGAGGGAATGAATGTAATGATATTCTCTGGCTTGAACTTATATATCACTCTTGATATTATTAAAAAAAACATGCTACCCAATAACATTTTCAAGCCGGTGAGGTGCAGTTTAAGACGTTACACTTAAGTTAATAAATGAGTCTTGACGTATCGAGGATCATCAATTAACCAAATAATTGGTAATGGTGACCCAATTCAATTACGTGAAACCAAACACTGATTCGTGTTAGTATCGTGCGTATGCTTGTGGCTTGTACAATCTTTCCATCTCAAGGTAGCATTGAAGAGTGAAAAAGGAAAACATAATCATATTGATTATATATCTGCTGGATTGTTTTAGGAAACTGATCGAGACTGGCATCAGATTACGTATATACTTATAAGAGTGAAAACCGGAAGGCATAGTTACTTCGATGCTGTATATATCTCTGTTGGTTTGTTTGAGGAATGTGATGGAGACTCACTACCAGGATAAGCACTTTAGCTGACGAAATTTTTTCGTCGGCCTGTTCACAATTTTCGTCGGCTATACTTATAGCCGACGAAATAAAGTCCGTCGTCCGCTATACTCCAACACTTAGCAGACGAATTTTTAATATTATTTCGTCAGCTAAGTGTTGGATTATAGCCGATGAAATAATCTATTGTAATTCGTCGGCTATACTCCAACACTTAGCCGACGAATTTTTAATATTATTTCGTCGGCTATAATCCAACACTTAGCCAACGAAATAATATTAAAAATTCGTCGGCTAAAGTTTTTAAAAATTAAAAAATAAATAGAGAATAGCCGACGAAATTAGCACACTTTCGTCGGCTATGATACTTTTAGCCGACGAAATATGGCAAATTTCGTAGGCTAAAGGTTGTTGGAAAAAAAAACTAGCATAGCCGACGAAATATGGTAAATTTCGTCGGCTATAGTACTTTTTATACTAGAAACCCAAACAAAATTTATACATTACCATCCAAGCAAGCTGCAAATTACAGAAACAATTTCATAACCAACAACAACACACTATCTAAAGTAACATAAACATTTTGCATTAAATTTTCAATTCATAAATTGTTCATAAACCTAAAAAGTAAATTAATATTTGTTCATAAACCTAAAAAACTAAATAAATAATTGTTCATAAACTTAAAAAACTAAATGAAGTCGATATCGCCTAAATCAATATCTGCTCCAGGATGAGGTTGTTGGGGAGGTTGGGGAGGTTGCGGCGGCTGAGGTAAGAAAATAGGCGTGGGCATGTGCGGAAGCGGAAGTCCCTGCTGCTGTGCAGCCATCAAATCTTGCATGTACTGGATCATCTGCTGCTGCTGTGCATGCTGGGCGGCATAGACTGCTACATTGTACTCCTGTAGAGCGGCAGTATATGCTGCTTGGGCGGCCTCTCTCTCGGCAGTATATGCTGCTTGGGCGGCTTGCTGTTGTCGTAACATCTGAACTTCCGCCTCAAGCTGAGTCGTTCTGCTGCTGGTCGAGGCTCCTTTTTTTCTGAAACCCAGGAGTGGTTTTCAGTACCCCCTCGCCCTTCTTTCCCAGACCCCGACAGTAGAAGTTATTTCCTCGCGGTGGGAAGGCTGTGCCTATGATCCTGGCCCCAACGCTGAGATCCGAACTGTCGATCCGGGACATGGCTTCGGACATGTCTTCCTCTTGCGTGTCAGACCATGTCTCCCTGACTATAGCAATCATCACCTCGTCACTAGCCTGTCTCACCCTCGCCTAATTTGATAGGAAAAAAAATTAATTAACATTTTAAAATATATATATATATACATATAATTTACTAAATTTTAAAACGTAAAACGACTTACAATATCCTCCTGGGAGTCAGGATATGCCTTCTCGTACGTATAGACGTACCGGTTGACCTCTGGATGTTCCCTGGCCGCCTCCTCCATCAACGATGCGAACGGTCTAGAACCGGCATGATGGTTCCTCATGTTGCGTTGCCGGTTTTGAGCGTTCACCCGGGAAACGGCTTACAAAGGAATCAAATTAGTAAAATATTTTAAAATGTATTAAATATAATTCAATATAATAAATAATTATTTATAATTACCTGTTTATGTGGGTTGTTGAATTCCGATATCAGAAGCCAACGCCACTCGTACTCCCTGAACTGGAACTCAAGGGGGGTGCCGAAACGTTTGTTCCCATGTGTAGTCCAGTGGGTCCGTAACTCGTTCTTCCACTCCTTGTACCTGTAATACGCCAAAAAAAATATAAATATTATAAATTATACATAGTTTTTTTTGTCCTTAACTTTGCAACGTACCTTCCCCCGTGCACAACGTCCGCCCAGGTGTTCCTCAGGTACTCGGGAACGTCAAACCACACCTGCATTTAAACATTTATTAGTTTGACGTTCATAAATCTACAATGTAATAAATAATGTTAAATATGAATTTTGTTATACTTACCGACATGGCGTTGTGGACCATGTCCTTAACCTCTTGTGGGACCTCGCCCCAGTCTGACCACAACATAGGGACTCTATCCCTAATAAGCGCTCCCACGCGGCCAGAGTACATCATCGTCTTGCCGCCCGATACTACGTTCCCATCCTCGTCAGTATCAATGACGATCCTTCCCGATGTACTCACTGTCTTCTCGAGAGCTTTCCCCGTGACCGGACCTCTCTTCTTCCTTGTCTGCTTGGCTCCGACGGTGCCTATCATAAATTGATGATTAGTAAATTAATTTTATTATAACATTATAACATAACAAATTACTTATATAATCATTACCTGAGGGCGTTGGGGCGGATGCGACGGACTCCGACTCTGTCGCCGACGATGATACCCTCGTAGAAATTAACTCTGTAGCAAACGGCACGAACAGATACACTGCTGATGGGGTCACCTGCGGGGGTAGTGGATAAATCGGCGCCCCTGAGTCATTGACTGCAGGTATTGCCGGTATGAAGCGCGGAAGGAAGAGAAGAGGCGGCGGCATCTGTACCCCGGAAGACCCACCCTCCGATGCGTGGTGCAGACACCCTCTGAGTCGGAGGCCATAGCTGCCTCGAGGAGTGAGGGCCGCTGGGCTGCCTGGAGGAGCGCGGTACGCTAGGCTGCCTGGAGGAGCGAGGGGCGTCCTGCTGGCCCGAGGAGTGAGGGGCGCTAGGCTGCCTGGAGGAGCGAGGGGCGTCCGGCTGGCTGGAGGAGCGAGGGGCACTAGGGGGCCTGGAGGCGGGAGGGGCGTCCGGCTGGCTGGAGGAGCGAGGGGCGCTAGGGGGCCTGGAGGCGGGAGGGTCATCTGGCTGTCTGGAGGAATGTGTCGGCTCCAGAAGAGACGCCCGTCGGGCCGTCATTGGGCCCTGAAACGAACCTCGAGGGTTGCTAGACGTTCCCTCTGACGATTCACCCCTTTGGCCCTTCGAACTCTTTGATTTGCTGAATAATCCTTTCATCCTAAATAATATAATTAATATTTTGTTAAATGTATAAAATTATAAAAAATGAACAACATTAACAAAAATTTATTTTATATACCAAATAATATTGTAATATACGCAAATATATTAAATATACTAAATACACCCAAATACATCAAAATATAACCAAATACACCCAAATTCAGTAAATACACCCAAATACACCTAAATACACCTAAATACACCCAAGTACACCCAAATACACCCAAATATACACCCAAATTCAGTAAATACACCCAATATCTCCCAAATACATCCAAATACACCTAAATACACCCAAATACACCCAAATATACACCCAAATTCAGTAAATACACCCAATATAATTCAACATTATCACAACATAATACAATTCAACATTATCACAATATAATTCAACACAATTCAATATATTGAAAAAACAAATGAAATTTGTTCTATAATACAATATAAACATGAAATTGCATACCTAATTGGTTTGGGAGATGATGGAGGCGGATTGGAGGCCGGAAACCGTCGAAAATGGCGAAAGAAAATCGAGAGGAGAGGGAGAAACCGTCCGGCCGAGAAGGAGAAGTGGAGAAAGTGGGGGTTCTGTCGCTGGGTTCGAATATATAGGAAGAACTATAGCCAACGAAATAAAAAATTCGTCGGCTATAGTTGGACTTTAGCCGACGACAAAACCCTAATTTCGTCGGCTAAAGTAAAACTATAGCCGACGAAATTTTTTTGGTAATTTCGTCGGCTATAGTTCAACTTTTACCCGACGAAATTACTACGAATGTTAGTAATTTCGTCGGCTAAAGTATATTTTATAATTATTTAGTAAGTTCATGCACAATTTATTTGTTTTATCTTGTGAAACGAAAAACCGACCGTCAGATATCATCATTATGTTGAAACATGTGTGAGGGTAAAATTTCAGCATCATCGGACACACGTAAGGGCTCCATCCGCACGGTCAATTCCGTTGGTCAAACCCCTAAACACAAACAAACGGTGATTTGGCCACCTAAATTACGTATTCTGTCCGGACCTTCAACTACAAATAGTTTCATATCGAGGAGACGCAACTAGCGGTATAAAATTTATAAGAAAAATAACCGTCGGAGATAGGGCGTCCTCTATGGCGAACGAATAGAAAAAATGCAATGACCGCAAGTATTGGCACCGAAACTTATCGGAATTACGTGAAATTTCAACCGTAGACATATTTCATCGTTCCGGTCATATCTTATCTCACGACTTTTTTTTTTTTGAAGCATCTACGTATAGTTTGTTTTTAAAACGGAACATTTACTTAACACAGTAAATTAGTTATACAACATTAGTAGGCATATTTTGATTGTGACAATCCATCTTGTGAAACGAAAAACCGACCGTCAGATATCATCATTATGTTGAAACATGTGTGAGGGTAAAATTTCAGCATCATCGGACACACGTAAGGGCTCCATCCGCACGGTCAATCCCGTTGGTCAAACCCCTAAACACAAACAAACAGTGATTTGGCCACCTAAATTACGTATTCTGTCCGGACCTTCAACTACAAATAGTTTCATATCGAGGAGACGCAACTAGCGGTATAAATTATTATTTTATTCATTTAACTTTAGGCGACGAAATATTAGGGTATTCGTCGGCTATACTTTTAGGGTTTAGGGGTTAGGGTTTAGGGTTTAGCCGACGAAATACAACATGTTTCGTCGGCTAAGATAAGTTTAGCCGACGAAATATGTTGTATTTCGTCGGCTAAAAGTATCTTAGCCGACGAAACATGTTATATTTCGTCGGCTAAAACTGTCAAATAGATAAAAAAAACAGTTGGTTTAACCGTACCCATAACAATTTCCTGCATATATAACCAACATTAAGATACATTATGAATTGTAGAGCTTGCACAATATAAAACACATCAAATTGTATTATAAATTCAAATAACTAAGAAGGCTCGTAATCAGAATCATCCGATGAGTCTTCTTCGGTGTCAGAATTAATTTCCGGTAATCTATGCATTTCTACATCACAAGAGTCGTCGTCTGTTTCTTGATTTGGATCCACATCAATAAGGCGAGCGTCTAAATCACGAATTCGAACCGAACGACCCGGTTTAAAATTATTAAGGCGAATTGTAGAGGAGTCAGGAATACCTATTGCACTGTGTTCTTGATACGCAACATTTTCTTCCTCGTATTCGGCCTCTCCAAGTGTAGCCGCCCGGTAAATGTTTCGAGGGTGCACAAGATTGACTACTTTCCACGCGTCACCCTTAACAAGGTCATCAAGATAAAACACTTGTTTCACCGATGTCGCAAAAACAAACGGGTCATCTTCGTAACAGCTTGTACCAGTGTTCACTGATAAAATCCCGTACTGATCAATCTTCATGCTCTGCGAGCTTCTAGTATCAAACCATCTACACTTGAACAGGTGCACGGTCATGCCTTGCCCATAAACGAGTTCCACCACTGAATCAAGAACAGCATAATAATCAACTCCATTCCGGCCACCATGCGCCATAACCCCAGAATTCTGTGTTCTTCGTCTGTTGTCTCTCATTTCACATATAAATTGCACGCCATTGACCTTGCACATCGGGTAAACTCTTGACATTATCGGCTTCATAGCTAGAAGTCTTAGTTCGTGAGACCAATTTGGGTGACCATCAAATTGAATATGGTTCATCTGCATCCAAAGATTCAATGTATTATAAATATGAATAATTATGCAATCAAGGAGACTTGCAACATACAGAATTAAAGAATTACATACCCAATCGCCAAAATAGTTCGCGAACTCCTTGTTGTGGTAGTCGAGATCACCTTGAATGTCTGGACAGTGTAGATGGATGTCTTTCCAGTATTCAACTTCTTGACAGTTAATCAATACCCACCAATGGGCTATGACGAGCTCATGGGGTTGCAACTTGTAGGACTCTGGTAAAATTCCATAAACTTCAACATCATTTGAGACTATGGAAAGGTTAAACTGTGGTTCATCAACCGGAATGGTTTGTGGAGTTTCCTTCTGTCACACCCCGAATCTTTTGAAGTTAATAAAAGTTACTTTTCACAGAGATTCACGAGTTACCGAGGACTTTTAATTGCGATCGGTAATTCGATAAGTTATCGCTCGAGTTAATTTTCGAGTTTTTAAAAGTACTCCAAATACCTGAATTGATGACTCGATGTGGTAGTACGTGTCGATACGAGTCTCCCGGTATTTTCGAAATATTTTTCGGAGCTTCCGGCTAATTTCTGTGAATTTCTGAAGTTTAGGGTAATTTTGGATTTCTATTCCGGTAAAAAGGAGATTTACCATTTAACCTTTTTACTTTTCACCTTCTTTAAATCTGGACCGTTGGATCTTTCAAGATTGAATCTGGGTCGTTGAATTGGCTATAAATAGAGGAAGAGAGAGCTGACCCGAGTCAAACCCAACTCGGGCGTTGACCCGAGCCAGCCACTCTCCCTCTCCGCTCTCGGTCTGCAGCCTTGCCACCTCCATCTCCGCCGCGTCCGGCCAACCCACACCGGCGCACCCCCACCAAAATCTTCCTCTCAATCTCCTCTTCAAAACCCCCTTACCAATTCATTCCAGTTTCCGGTTTGGGAGGAGATCGGCCGACGAAGAGCTCGACTGTGCTCATCGGAGTTGGGCCAATTCAGGCAACCTCTTGGCTCGACAAGGGTAGGTGTTTGTTCCCCTCTTCTTTTCCGTCATTCTTTTGCCTTGGGAGTCCGATTTGGAGCCCTAATCGGATGAACTCTAATTCTGGGTATTTCTGGGTTTTGGCCGAGAGATTTCAGGACATTCCTCTGTCGATTCAGATGGGTTTCTTGAGCTCAAGCAAGCATAGCGACTACTGTTGGGAGTTCAGACTCGCCTTAAAGGAGCTTTACAGGCAGCTGCTAGTGTTTAGTGGAGGCAGTAGTTATGGATGCGTTAAGCAGCAGGTTGTGGTGTTGCAAACACAATTCCGGTGAGGTTTTAGTATAGGACAGTGTGTTGTAGTTGAGTTTATTGTTGGTGTAGTTGTTACTGAATTGTGTTGTTTTGTGCATGTGTGGTCGATAACTTGGTGACGAAGGAAACGGGGAAACTCAGGCGAAATTCCGGCACGTTACCGGGATTCGATGAAACGTAATAGTTCCGGCAGAAAGCCGAAGAGGTAGAAATCGAATCCTTGTTAGGCTTTTAGTCGAAAAGTACGGTAAATTCCTAAGTTGAGTAATTACGGAAAATTAGACGTAAATAGGAAGTTTCCATTTTGGGAAACTTCCCATGCTAAAGAATACTTGCCATGTTAGGAAACTTTCCATTTTGGGAAAGTTTCCATTAAGGGAAAGTTTCCACTTTGGGAAAGTTGCATTTTCAGAAAAATGGTTAAAGGGTTGAGGTTCAATGAATGTGACACTTTTTGGTTTAATGGGTAAAGTGTTAAATTGTTATCGGAATTTGATAACTGGAATTTATGAGAAAATGTTAACTCGGTATATCGACTCGAGGTTAAATATATTGATTAATACGTGACACCCAAACGTAAAGTTAAAGTGATAACGGAAAATTCGGAAGCTGAGTCGGACTTCCGGTAAATTGAGTTAAGAGTCGATAACCAGGAAAGAAAGTCAAAAAGGTTAAAGTGTCATAAAAAGGAACTCGGTCAACTTGTGGTCAAATAGGAGTTCCTGGTCAAACTAGGAAAAGACCAAGTCAACTGTGAACGACTAATATGATGATTTGTTGGTACAGTCTCTGGTCGGACGTGAGACGGGCTCGACTACGCGGGTAGTTCGAGAGTTTCGCTCGAGGAGCTTTCCGAGCGGGAAGGTCGCAATAGTACTGTGAGTGGACATATTATTTTTAAATGAATGCATGCCTTAACTATTGATTTTACTGCAGGGTTTTTATGATGGTTTCGAGAATTAGGGGTGGGCACTTTGAGCCCGAAATGCAGTCACCCCCCGCATCACACCGAATTCATAACCGAATTTAACCGAAGTTAGGCAAACTGACGTCGTTTTGCTCATACACCGCACCGCACCGTTTTCAAATGGTGCAGTTGCGGTTCCGGGTATAAAATCCACCGAAATAAACCCACCGAACCGATTTGGTTACAAGAGGTTAATTGTTACTGATAAGCATATGGAATGGTCCTGCTCCAAATGCAGTTTTCCATAATCTTATGGATGTGCTGCTACTGCTGCATACTTTTAGCGATTCCTATTTTCCTGCTTCGAGTCTTTTTTACAAGAGGTTAATTGTTACTCATCCGATCAGATTTAGGTTGTTCATGGTTCACTCCAAGTTGGTGGTTGTCCGGGTATCACTATAGAATTTGGTTACATCTGTGAGCCACTTTTCTGTTATGGACTAACCCTTATAGGAAAAGACGACTGCTTTAAAACATTTCAGTAGGGGTGGGCACTTTGAGGTTTGTTGGTTTGTAATGTAGGTTTGTAATCATGTTCATGTGTTGAGGTTCTGTTAAGAATAGGTGAATGTAGGTTTATTTCATGTTGAATGTTCCGTTTAACTATTTAATGCAGTTTAAAGCAAACCGCACCGAAAATGCGGTTTAACCGAAAATGCAGTTTGCAGTTTTTTAAATGCAGTTGCAGTTTGCAAAATTAGAAAACCGAAAATGCAGTCTGCACTACGGTTTTGGCCTTAAACCGCATTGCACCGCACCGCGCCCACCCCTATCGAGAATTATATTTTCCTCGGGTTCAGGAATGTTTTATGTGGATTTATGCATATAAGACGAGGAATGGTTTTACTTATTGTTTTGGGAAGAGTAATTGAGTAAAGTTTGTTATGAATTTTTGTTATAAGGGTTGTCAATGAATATGCTAGCTAGAGTAGCGTGAGGGCGCTACTAGAGCTCTTAGCTCCGACCCTAGCCTGAGAGGTCAGGCAAACTACGTAGTGCACTATGAGGGTTGTCCACTATCATTTTACCTAGAGCTCTTAGCTCCGACCCTGGTCTGAGAGGTCAGACACGCCTAAGAGGTCAGGTGGATATTATAAGGGTTGTCCATTATCATTTTACCTAGAGCTCTTAGCTCCGACCCTGGTCTGAGAGGTCAGACACGCCTGAGAGGTCAGGTGGATATTATAAGGGTTGTCCATTACCATTTTACCTAGAGCTCTTAGCTCCGACCCTGGTCTGAGAGGTCAGACACGCCTGAGAGGTCAGGTGGATATTATAAGGGTTGTCCATTACCATTTTATATAGCTAGCATAGCGTGAGGGCGCAACTAGAGCTCTTAGCTCCGACCCTAGTCTGAGAGGTCAGACTTATTATGTTTAAGAACATTTCTCTTCCCATATTCCTTACTTGTTTATCTTATCATGCATTTGTGGAAACTTAGTAATTGTGGGCATGCATAAATGTTATTTAAATCATTAAAATTTTGGGAGAGCATTAAAGGAAATAGAGTTTTTATATTTGATTTTCGTCCACTCACTCTAACAGTTTTCCAATGTTTCTCCCCTGGGCCTTTCGTTTTTAAATGCCCAGTGATGCAGGGTTCTTGAGAGGAGGTCGAGCGCGTACGAGAGTCAAGGCATAGTCGATCTTTCCGTTGCTGCTTGAAATTTCTTGGGGTAATCATCTTTGTAGACTGCTCTGACTAACCCGGTTTAGCTAGTTTTGTAGGAAGGGTTGGCCATTTCAAGGGGGTTTCGGTAAGAAGTTCCCTTGAGGTGGTCCCCGCAGGATTTACTTCGGGTTAAAGGGGTTTAACCCGGGGTGGGTCCTGACATTGGTATCAGAGCATTAGGTTATCGTTTCCTGTTACTACCTCATGTACTTGGTATCACTTAGCGTCTATAGAGTGATGGTCCGACCGCGGCGGATCCATCGGCATTTTATGCTTTGGACGCTTGGTGTTTATTAAGGATACGAGTTAGTACTTCCTGGTTGATTCATGGACCGAGTGGTCTTATCAACTTTTGAATCTTCAAGACTATGTCTCCGTACGCGCGACCTCACAGAGAGTTTCTGGAAGGAACAAGGTAAGCTCGTTACGTATTTATGTTTATGAGTTCCCCATTGATTTATTGAGATTTGAGTTGGGGATCGAGCTGGAAACTCACGTGGTTTAACGCTTGAGCATTTGTGTGAGTACTCGGTGGTGAAACAGTTAATTCACACCTGGAAGACTGTCATGGTTGTTGACAGGGATGTTGTAGAAACCAGAGGCGGGGCCTTAATGTTCAGGTTATGAGACTCTGAGTAGTGAAGAGTCGTAAGAGTTATTGAAAGAGGTTGCATCCTGCGATGGAAAAAGAGCTGAAGTCGCCTAACGCGATTATTCAGAGAGGATGAATATTTAGATTTGACGATTGCCACGACTTTGTTGAGGTTCGTCATTAGTGTGGTTTCAGAGAAACCAACGGACACTTGAAAGTGGAATGACTCAAGGAAGTTGAGTGTTGTTATTTTTGTGGTTTGGATCTAGTGACTAGTCCATGATGTGGCACTACTGGAGAATGTTAAGGAAGTAAAGGCTGTTTGGTCACTGGATGTTTATGGGACAGCCACTGAAACTAATGGCTTGGGTCAGCTTTGGTGGTGACACTGTTTTCGTCAGTTACGACTAGATCCTCTTCGTTCCAGCCACCCATGATTGGGGGTACTAGAAAGATTTAGATTGTTAGTGAGTCCAAGCGTGATTGGAATTGTTGGTGACAGTGGTCATTAGGCCATTTATCGTGGAGGCAGGAATTAAATCGTATCACCAGATCTTTGGGCTCATGTCAACCTTAAGGTGAGTTATCCACCTGTGATCAAAGTATTTTAATTGGTACACCTGTGGAGGAGTCTCCAGGTTGGCTGTGTTAGAGTTCGATTTTCAAATCGAGCGAGTGTTACCAGTTGTAGCTAAAGGTAATTGGTTTCGGAATTTAAGGAACATGTTAGAAGTGGCAACAAGCCACCGGGTCTTGGACCAAAAGTGCTTGGGGTACCAGAGATAGTGATACGGGTCTTGACTGACTTTGTATTATTGTGGTGTAGGAACCAGTCGTGCAAACGACACTGTTTCGACGGCTGAAGACGTACATGGGTATACCTCACAGGAGCACGTGTACCCTCTGTGGGGAAGTGGTAAGTTGAAATATGGGTAGCTCATGCTGGTAAAACATAATTTTTGGTGTGCAGCTGTGTGTGGTCAAAATGACACCAGGTAAGTGACTAAGGCTGATGATGACTTCATCTTAAGAATGTCTCATGAGGGTTCCATTTATTGAGAACGGAGATTAAGGACGTTTGGTTGGAAGTTTCTGTACAAAACGTCCAGTAGATGGTCTAACCATTTAAGTACAGGTCGGAAGTGGGTCGGAACCACCATTCGTGATCATACGGAAGGAGAGTACGGTGACCCAATCTACATATCTTGTTGCAATGACTACTGCTCCCCTCATCGCTTAGACACTCTGGACAAGCCTTGTATCCCCTAACAACGTTGCCCGACAACATCCCACGAGCAGGAAAATCACTAATGGTACCAACAACCATAGCATGCATCTGGAACATCTCGTGCATGAACTTATCATAAGTGGGATGACCAACGTCCCAAAAAAACTTAAGTTCTTCAATCAAGGGTCTCAAATATACATCGAGACACTTCCCTGGATAACCGGGTCCCGGAATCAACAAACTCAACATATTGTATTCCTTCTTCATGCACATCCATGGAGGAAGATTGTATGGTACCAAAATCACCGGCCATACACTGTATTGAAGTGTTGCCAAAAGGATTGAACCCGTCGGATGAGAGCCCGAGCCTCACATTTCGGACCTCAGACGCAAAATGAGGAAACTCCCTGTCTATATGCTTCCAGGCCTCCCCGTCAGCAGGGTATATAAGGGTATCTTCGCCTTGCAATTCCCTATCAGCGTGCCATCTCATAGATTTGGCCGTGTGTGATGACATGTACAACCGTTCCAGCCTATCCCTCAACGGGAAATACCGAAGTACCTTCATAGGTTTCCTATTGCCTGCAGGAGTCAACTTATACCTGTCACTCTGACATACTGGACATGTGTCAAGGTCACCAAGGTCATTCCCTTCTAGATCTTTACCCCAGAAGAGAACACAATCATATCTGCATGCATGGATCTTGATGTAGGAAAGCCCAAGATCTTTCAGTATACATCGGACCTTATGATGAGTGGTAGGAAGACGATGACCGTGGGGCAGCATCGAAGCAGTGTACTGTAGATACTCATCAACAGCCTTCACAGTTGATTTTGTCTCAACTTTAATCTTCATAACGTCCATCACACTTTCAAGAACCGTTTTCTGACAACCGGGGTACACAGGGGTCTGTTGGAAAGCAAGTAGTTTGTTGTACCTGTCAATACCAGCAGTGTTGACAACTCTAGGGAAGGGCTGCACCGGGTCAGACATATACGGTCCTTCAGAGCATACACCCCTCTCATAAGGAAACATATCGTTGATGAAGGCCGTTGTTAGATCGTTGGATGTACTGCCCGTCTCAGAAAATTGCCCATGATCATGCGGACCCCTTGATGATGTTTCACCGTGATATATCCAACATGTGTACTTCTCCCAAAACCCATTACTTTGAAGGTGCTGCCAAACCTTGTCAATTGGAAATTGATACATATCACTGCGACACTGACATTTAGTGCACGGACAATAGAAAATTGTATTCCCTTTAGCATTATTGATCACATATTCAATAAAACTAACAACTCCTTTAGCATATCTTTTGTCCCATTTTGGAAGCGAAATCCAACTCTTATCCATATCCTGAGAAAATAACATAATATATATGTATAAACGCTAATTAATTAAATTTACGAATCATTCAATTTATATTATATCTGCAGTTAACGTACAATTAATATATATATATACATGCATATATATAATAATTACTAATTAATATAATCAAATTAATATATATATAACAACAACTTCATATATATTATCAAACCCAAATCGATCAACTCAATCACACTCAAAACACAATATAATCAACTCTAATTAAAACTCAAAATCAATGTGCATAACGAAAATAAAACTCTTAAATCAACTCAAAAACAAGATATATACATATACGTACCTATATATAGCGCCACAAACTAATTTCGGACAGATTTCGACAACACCCAACAATTTCGCCAACCTCAAAACTTTTTCTCCCGTTTTTTCTTTCAAATCAGCAACTGTCTAGATCTGGAAATATAAAGCATTTTAGCCGACGAAATTATATATATCGTCGGCCAAAGTTTTAAAATTTCGTCGGCTATAGTCTGTGAACTATAGCCGACAAAAAAAACTATTTTAGCCGACGACACAACATTTCGTCGGCTAAAAGTCCACTTTAGCCGACGAAAAGTTCACTTAGGCGACGAAATTTTTTTTCGTCGGCTAAAAGTCTACTTTAGCCGACGAAAAAAAATTTCGTCTCCCTGTTAATTTTTTTTCGTCGGCTATGATACTTATTCTGGTAGTGACTTATTAAACAAGAATTACGTATAACATACCTTGACAGTGATCAACATTCTCACGTTAAAAAGATCGATCATAAAAGTAATCATTATATCTCATAGGCTATGTTAATAAGACTAACTGATGATGCTCATATCAGTCATGTATTCAGATCTTGGAATATTACTGCAAAACCAATCTCCCAAAATCTGTTCATATAACATTAATGTACGTTGCATTGAATTATTGCCTGCAGTAATATATTTGCAGAACAAAATGAATGGAAGTTGTTGTAATCATACATATATAAATATTACAATGATGTGACTTCCAAAAGCTTCTCCGATTTGTCAAAAGAAGCATCAAATTTACGAGTTAGTGAAATTTAAAATGATGACAGACTGTGTAGGTACTACAGTAATAGTTGATCATCATCTTCAGCTGGCATTGTCAAACATTCAGTTGGGTTTGTATAGAAGTAGTCCTCAAGTTTTGGTTTCCCTGGAACCTCCAATCTTCTAATCGGGTTTCCCATACGGTCTGCATGAACAGTATTGACTCCGATCGCGAACTCGTTCCAGTTCAAGGTTCCATTGTTGTACTGGTCTATCAGATCCACCAGAGCCTTCCTGTCTAGAAGAATGGTTTTCTTGAATCCCAAGTATCTTCTATGGCCTTCAACTACTTTTGCCATGTTTCCTCCATAAGTTGGTACAAAGATGTCACTCTCTGTCGAGACGTAGTAGTCGAGAGCTGCCATTTGGTTCGAGTGGTTTTGGAGAGGGAGAAGATCTGATGCATCAACTAGTGTCTCCTTTCTCACCTGTTAATTTTTTTGATAAATGTACAGGGTTCTCAAATTTGTATATCATAGTTTATTTACCAGATGATGTAGTGTAATACAGTGAAATAATTATTATTTTTTAATTACCAAATTTGGAAAAGCTTCTTTGAGAGGTGCCATTCTCCTCTCTGCCTTGTATATATCTCCAGCAGCAATATATACTTGAATATTACGATCAATGCCTAGTGCCCTCAAAGCTAGAGCAGTTTCTTCAGGTGTTAAAGGGCAAAGTCCATCCTTCCTTTTCTTCTCTGAATCAATTTCCTTTTCTTTCCACCATGGATAAGCATATCTTACAAGTAAAATGATCCATATCCAACAGTTAATAGTCAAGTCTATCATAAATAATGATTAGTAAAACCAACAAATAGTAATTCCTCATACACTGATGCATTATGTGTGTACCTCATTTTCGTGGTCTCTTCAATCTCTTCTCGAGTGCAACCCTCAGTGCAGCCAGAAAAGGCCACCATGTCCATTTCATATCGAAGATGAAGGACCATGAAAGGACCTCTTTCGCGGATGATGTTAACGATTTTCTTGCCTAATGCCTCAATGACAGGAGAGAATTTCAGAGCCTGGTAGTTAGCGCGGCAGCGAAGCTTCTGAACCTCTTCAGGGATGCCATTGTTGGCAAGCCTAGCATCTGTCTTTGTGAAGTGCACAACTTCGTATGTTTGTATGCGAGGAAGAATCTGGCATTAATCAAGTAAAAATTCAATGAATTGGATACATTCACGATATGATTTTTCTACTACACATAGTTACATGCATGTAAATGCAATTAAAGATTGGATAACTCATCAATTGAGTACGAACCGTGTTATAGTAGTAAGTCATGTTGGACCAACTAATTGGGGGCATGGAATAAAGGGATTCTAATTCCACTTTCTTCTTCTGCTTAGGAGGTAGTTCTTTCAAAATTATGACCTCATCTCTCAGTGAGGTAATGAAATAATCCACATCGAATATGTCTTCAAATTGACTGCATGATCGATATATCAAATATTTAGATATATGTAAGTTACAGAAGAAGGGAGCATTGGGATGAACTATTGAACTAATCAACCTGCTAAACAAGCTAGCCATGGGCAATTAAACTTACCTGCGGTCATTCCAGAAGGAGGTGTTATCCAACTCAGGAACTATAAGCGTGACGTTTAGATATCTTGCAATCGCTACCATGTCACATATCTGCAAAATAATCAAGAACCACCTTATATAACAAACAGTTCATGACATATTTTTAGTATGCTAAGAACATATGCAACTGGAAATTGTAAAATGAGAAAATTAATTACACCAGATCGCATCTGATTTAGTCCTCCATTGGATGAAACCATCAAATATCCATTGTTTTCGTAAATCCCTGCAGATATATAACAATGGAGAAGTTTTGTCAAGAAAATAAAAATAAAGACCACAAATATATGGCATTTATATGCTCATTTTAGCTGTACACTCTTCTGTATCTTATTCATGCATGTTTGTGATTCATGATTGTGGTAATAGTTGGTGCATTACTTTCAGGGGGAAGAGAGAAGCTGGATATCTTAGACGACAAGGCATCTCCCAAGCCCTTTATTTGTAATGCAATGGCCAGAAGTAGCAGCAGTTTGGTCAGTCGAAGCGCCCACAGTTTCAACCGTGCGAGTCGTGCCCTCGCTATCACCAGCCCTTTCAGGTACTTCTCGGCTTTGAAATTGGTCCCGTTTATCAAATCTCTCAACAGTTCAGCCTTCATTCCTCCAGCGTATTTCCAGTGCTTGAGCTTACCACTAATGTAAGACTTCTCCTTCATCTCCTCCTGGCCATATTCTAGCTCCTTCATTTCATCTTTTCCTTCCATTCTCAAAAACTAACTGGTTGTTTATGTGACACCAAAAAGAATTACTGCGATCGGAATAGAAGAAACGATGGAGATTGTTCTATGTTTTGAGGAATGTATGTGAGATGTGGAGTTCTCACATACAAGTTTGTTTGCCTTTGGTGCCACAAGGTTTTGGTTCTATTTATTGAGTAACTAAATGTAAACTTTACTCATCATTTTCCCGATCTTTATTGTTTTGCTTGAGGTTTAACAATAATTCCATGTTGACATCGAGCCAAGAAATACATTCATGATTCATGAAACCATAAAACCCTGATTGTACAGAAATTAAAAATGAACAGGGACTAGTTGTATACAGATGATTTTTGAATGAAAGCTAATTACTATAGAAAATTTATTGGGGAGAAACGCACACATCAAACTTGTTTGTTCAATTTAAGACTAACTAACAGAGATCAATGTGGTCTTGTTAATGCATTGAACTGAATTGTGCGAAAATTATTCGGTGCACCGTCACCGTCCCTGACCCACCCAATTCACACCGTTCGATCATCATCTCACCGTCAGATGTATGCACTGTTCTCTTTTGTTTTTTCTTTTTTTGTCTTTTAACGGTGTCTAAAATACTTTCTTAAAATTGTGACAACCACTACTGTTGTGATCAAAATTAAAATGGGAACTCTGTTAATTATCATTGTTTTTGATTTAACACCAATCATTTCAAGGGTTACGTTCAGCAATAATTCTCATTGTTGTTAATTTCATGCTCCATCTTTTCGAGGTTACATTCAGTAATCAAACCCATTTATACATACATTTCCATAACTCTGCACGCATGTAGAACGTGGAACGGAACATTTGAGAGGGAGAAAGAGACATAAGAACATAATCAGAATGTTCCATCAAGAATTCTACCTGAAGAAAAATGTATCTCTAGTCTTTACATGTGGGTCAAGGATTGCAATCAATTAATAATATGCCATGAATCCATTTGCAAGGTCAGTGTTGCTACATTTATATACGACTGCCAGTGAACCTCCACAAACTTCATTGGAGGAGAGACCCTCCTTCATGCTTTGATTGATAAGCTTTTATCATCTTTGATGAAAATTTAGCTGGTGAATCTCAGTGACTTCATTCAGAGGAGAAATCCAAGGAAAGACTTGCGCTATGAACCCATACCATTCTGTGTCAATCTAAAGCTGCTCTACCCGGTACAGAAGTGATCTTGTTTGTTGCGGATGTTAGTGAGATCAGCCTGTTGACAATTAGAATGGCTAATCCCAGCTTCTTTAGTGCCTTGTTCTGCGGACACCCAGCAGGATTGCAAGAAGAACATTGTGTTTCTTCTTGGTACTCAAGTGAGTTGGTTTCTTTCTTGTCAGACCGACCACCATAATGAGACTCATTGTTCATTCTTCAGCATCCCCATAGCTTTATCTAGGAAAGCATAATCATACGCAGTTTCCTCACTTTGAGCATAGCGCCCGCCTTCGCCAAAGTGTCCTCCACCCATGTTTGTCTTCAGAATAACAGAAGAAGAACAATGAAGACATGTGCTATCTCGAACTTTGGCCACCCACTTGGCCGCTTCCCAAAACCCTACCCTGAGAATGCATAATACATAAAGAAAACTCGAGTATACAAATAAAGTACATATATGAAGTCTATAAGCAAGTAATCAACACATGTCGAAAAGCACAAGATTTACCTCGAGTCGTGAAAGGACGCTCTAACAAGCATTGAAGGGTAACAACTGCCTGGGGAGATATTATCATAAGGTGAATAACTCAAGATATTCTCAAATTGGGACTTTACTTGAGGATTGCCAAATTCTTCATAATCCAGAATCGTGAGAGGCAAACTGGGATCCATTAGAGTGTTGCATACATCAAGGAATGGAACCTGACAGAGAAAGAACTAAACATCAGTGTGACAAACACACACATAATTCGAATTAACACTGAACGCTGAAATGCTCATTTTTCTTCATACTAACATTGATGATATATGAATATACGATTAGACATTTAACTTTAAAACACTCACCTTCAAGATAGCAGCACGAAATAGTTCTGGGTACATATTGATAGTTGCTCCAACAAGAAGGCCTCCAGCACTACATCCAATAGCACCAAGCTGATCTCTATGTACATAACCCTCTTTGATCAGATAGTTGCCACATGATACAAAATCGTAAATTGAATTCAGTTTATTAAACCGACTCCCAGCTCCATGCCATGAGGAATCTCCACCACTACCCCTGATGATACAACCACATCAATATCTAACCAATAAAACAAAATGAAACACAAGCAAAACCAGCACATTTAGTTCAGCTCAGAACGTAGAATCACATTTGATCAAGGGTTCTTAGAATGAAATCAAACATAGAACAATCCTGGCCAGATAGAGCATAGTTATATCTTGGGTTTTAGATACACAACTGGCGTTACAGTAATGTGGACACAAAATATCACACAGCACTGATAAATTTTGGCAATAATTTGAAACAAATAAATTAAGTTCAGTAGAACTCATATCAAGTAGGCCAAAATGTTCTAGATTTTTACTGTCAACTTAAGCCCAACCTGAAATTGTTAGCTCAAGTAAAGGAATCATAGTCGGAGGGAGAAACATCATCACATTAATGCGTCAGTAATGTACATCAGTTCTGTAGAATGAATTTTTAATCAACCCAACAAAGAAAAGGTCCAAAAAACCAACCTCACGTCAGCAAATGCCACCACCCATCCCCGGTCAAGTAAGCTCAGCCGATCAGTGCACCAGCTTTTATCTAAAACCTCCCCATATGCTCCATATCCGTGTAGAAGCCCAGGAGACTGACCCTTTTTCCAGGCTGTATGAGAGTACAGTAGGGTCAATGGAACGCTAACACCATCATGGGAAACAACTTCCCTCCTTTCACAGCAGTATTCACCAGAAAAATCCGTCCATGTTTGTGATTCACTTATATGGACATTTCTATCCTTCTCATTTACTTGAACAAGAGTTTGGTTCATATCTAGCTCATCGGCTGGTGGACTTGTGTGACGAAAGTCCATCACTTCTTCTTGCTGCACAACTGAGAATCTCCGTGTTGACATGTCATAGTCAATAACTACATCAGGCATCTGCATATTTTAAAGGAAAAAGAGTCATACATGCAAGAAAGTCAAAATGAACACCAGTTAACTGTATATCTGAAAGTAGCGAGCAGATGTAAAGTTGAACACTTAACAGATTTTCCTGAATTACGAGAACAAACTTGAGAATAGACGGATACAATAATATTGGGATTGGAGAACGCTGTTGTGTAAGATTAAAATAGAAGGAATAGTAAGTTGTATCTAATGGCAGCCTTCAAGCACTAGGAATCAATATCCTAACCCAACCTCCCCTCCCATGAATTACCCTCTGCACTTATTCCCCTAGCAAGTTGTACCCCTAGGCTGGAAATCCAATGGTATTACATATCAACGTAAAGTGAAACTGCAGTTAAGACTGGTGTAGGATACTAAAACGCAGACTTCAACCCTGAAGAGAGTCATTCTAATCATACAAGGTTCAGTTTTATTCTGAAAAGTAAGAAATTTTCATAATCAAGCTTATGAAGTTTCAATCAAAAAAACTTGTGAAGTCATACCACAGGAGAAGATAGCACCACACGGTATGCTGAGTTCTTGAAGTCATGGTTTGAACCTGGAGCAACGCTACATGAATTTGAGGGCAGAGGGAAAAACCAAGGATCAAGATCTTCAATCTTCACTTGATACTGCAAAGATGTCAATGAGAAAGCATTCGAGTCAGATCTCATATATAAAGGTAAAGTCAAAGCACTTTACTTTAAAACAATATATTAAAAAGTACATACACATGACCTGAACAAGTATTTTAGCAAGCTTAAAGATGGGGAGAAACAAGCAGTTGTGAAACTAGATATCTGATGATCTAAAAGCTATGGGAGACGAGCTATACTCTATTACATATATAAATTGTATTAGATCCTTCATATGCTTATTAACCGTAATCAAAATTGCAAATACCTAGAGAGATCAATACCTTACAATCAACAGCCATAAGCAAATCAACTGAACAAATGATAGAGTAATCCTTCTTGTTAAGAAAAAGAACCAGATGCCCATCAAACATGTCCATGTCTTGAATGGTGAAGTCTTCACTTGGAAGGATGATATTCTAAATAATAAAAACAGACGAGTCATAATTTAGAAAAGACTAGAAACCATGAGAGATTTAGTTGTGAAAACTTAAGGTAAGATCATAAAAGGGAAAAACCAAACGGCATATAAGATTCATGAGAAAGAAGAAAGTTGACCTGCCAATTAGATGACAGTATATCTTCAACACTGCACCTAGCTAGGTAATAACCTTCGCCTGACCACTCGTTGTTTTCATTTAAAGGAGCATTAGTAAGAACATAAAATGTTCCATGATGATGTTCCAGAAAATACTGTACACCAGAAATGCGCGTCCACACTTTCTGCAAACCACCTAATGGGTTGGTAGAATCTATCAAATAAACCTGTAGATTAAGCTACCAAATTAGCCTCACAAAAAGAGAATGGACACTGCATTGAAAGGGGAAAAGTTAAACTAGTGAAATTCCTTCCTCAGATGAAGTCCTTGAATTTGAATTGACAGTTATAAACTTGCCATCTTTTGTGCTTGTTATGTCTACACAGAAGCTGGAATCACTTTCGGTAAACACAGTTATATTATCCATATCATCAGATCCTAGTTTTGAGCAGAGAACCCTGCCAAAAAGGAAAAGTAAAAAACAATGAAACAAATTGGTGAAACAAGATTCTAAGCCAAAAGAATAGAAGATACATTGCAGAGATAAAGCATGCCTGTAAGGCCGTTGATTCTCATCTGATAGTGTATAAAACAGAGTACTGCTATCCTCAGCCCAGGCCAAGCTAACAACACCATTAATTTGCACTTTGGGAATGATACATCCATGTCTTAGGTCTTTAATCTGAAGAATGAACTGTTCATTACCCTTGATATCAAGTGTGTATGCTAGGAACTGGTGGTCTGGTGAAATTCGACAAGTACCAACATGCACGTAACCTACATATAATGAATAAAACTACAGTAAATCACTAATATAATGAAAACATGCTAGCTTAGAAATAACAGAAAATGTGCCTCGTAATCACATGAGAAAGAAAGAAAGAAGCTTTCCATATTGCTCGGCAATTTCATTCCAGTCAAGCAAAACTTCCTCCTTTTCAAATAATCCTCTTGCATAACAGAGAAAACTCTTAATCCAACCATTTTTTCCAAGTTCTAACCTTCTACAAAGAACCGGGTATTCCTTCCCCTCCGGAATGTATTGGTAATACAACCTGCTCAAGTTCCACAAAAGATTTCAACATCATCTTCAAATTGTACACATACTAACCACAACCTAGAAACACAACCAAAACTCCCCCCTCCCATAAATTTTGAACTTTCCCTATCATGAAGTTTATAACTTTCTCCTATCACTGCGCAATTCAGCCTATCCTAATACTTAAGCCATTTCCGATTCAACTTGAATGCAACAAAAAGGGTACTGAACTACTGAAGCTTTATCACACAATGCAGCATCACCTCTACAATGTAAAAACGAAGCAGAATCAAACTTCTTCTTCCCAAAAGAATCAAACTTTCTCATAAAGTTTGCAGCCTTTTGTTATAATCCCACAATGCATTATCACTAAACCGTTCTACAAACGTGAATGCAACTTCAAACAAAAGGGCAACCCAGAAATCAAAAACTGAAGCAAACTGTGCAAAAATATGAAATGGGCAAGTGTTCAATGAGCAAACCAGGGACCCCAAAGTTCAGGAGGAGTGGAAATCTTAGTGGGCATACGACTTGTCATCTCAGAGAGCAGACTACGTTGCAGGCAGCGAGTGTCAGCCATGAAAGCATCGGCGTATGAGTTTTCGTGGCTGATGTGGTCAATGAGATCAGGGTCGTCGGTGTTGGACATCCAACGGTAGGGGTCCTGCCACGTTCTGCCGTGAGCCGAGACTGTAAAATCTACTTTCTTTGGGACCGGCGGTGAGGAAGGTAAGGAGGGGCGGTCTCTGCAGAGAGTAGAGAAGAAGAAGAAGAAGGAGGATATGTTGGGGATTAAAGTCAAAGTGAGGGACCTTTGGAGGGAACACTTTTGGTTGAAGATGAAGGAAACAAGAGCCATTGGAGCCTCCAAAATGCAGCAGAAACCGAACCAGTTCCAGTTTTCTACTTAAAGGGTAGGTTCCACGTGGACCGCGCAGATTTTCTTACGAAAATGAACTGGGCTTTTAGATATTGGGCTTTGACTACAACTGCGAAGCTCTACAGCAATTTAGATATTGCAAGCTCATATACAGGAAATCAAGTTCAATTATGCAGAAAATGAACGAATTTATGGACCATGTATAGAAACTATAACAAATGAATGCCTTGTAATTAGCGTCTCACCTCAAGTTCTACAACGTAATCAACTCTACAGCTCCCAAAATAAATTTGAAAGAAAAAAGATATCAGAGATAACGAAATAACAGCTCGGTGTTCTTCCTTTGCTGGGTAGTGGTTTCATGATTCATCCATTTGTTACAGAACCATGTTTGCGTTCTGTTTTGTTGTGTCCTTAGTAGCAACTTTATGATCAGCTACAGAAGTCATTTCTTCACTTGCTTTTCATCATCAACATCCTGCAGGGTTACACAACTCTTATTATTTGCGTTGTACTTTATTTATATGTGGAACAATTGTTCCATGAACCAAAGAAGGGAAAAGGGTCGAATACAAAAACTGACAAATGTATGGAAGTCATAGGTTCTAGTAATCAACAAAGGAAAATACATGAATCACAAGGGTATTGGTGCTTACCGAATCGCCAATCTTGTCAAAGTAATCATCAAAATTGTCGTTGCCATCATCTGGAATTACAAAATTGTCAACAAACAGATGGCAAAACGTAAAACAAAAATAAGGAGCAGATTTCGTTTAGAGCAGTTCAAGGAAAACTAATAACGAGTTTTTATCTTGTAGGGCAATAAAGGGTTTCTATCTTGTACACCGTTTATCTGGGTAAACAAAGAAAGATATACCTAACCATGACTAATAATTAGCTAAAGCAGTTGGGACTATCACAAATTCTAGCTACACGTTGGCGTGAGTTAATCCAATCCATGTTCTATTAGGGTTGTGTTTTAATCCATGTTGTGTATTGTTAGAAATATTTAGTAATGTTTTTGTATAATTAGTTTCATATTTAGATTAGTATAATCTTATATATATATATATATGTACTCCATTCTTGGAGAATGTTAATTGATTGAAATATTCATATTCTCTTGGTACCATTTGACTTGGTATCAGAGCCAATCAAAATTCATTCGGACTTTGTTGGTTTTGCTCCACTACGAATTTACTTTTTTTTGGGTCATTAAAGTTCTGAGGTTGAGTTTGGTGAAGTTCCTTTGCTTCTTCGATATCTGAATTTGGCGTTTTTAGTCGTGAAGATAGTTTTGTCTAATCTGGTGAATCTCAAGCAAGCTTGGTTTAGTTGATTTAGGGTTATCAAACAGACTTTGTTTACTTGTGTGAGAATCTAAAGGAAAAAAAATGATAGCTCTGAGTTATCAAGCATAAGAGTGAACCTTCTCAAAATTTGCTCATCTATAACGTTGAAGGACAAAATCTCTCAAAGGGTAATGCTTCCTTAACTAAGGACGCTCGAGGTAAATTTGGTGTTGTTTTACATGTTGCTAACTTTATTGGTGGAGACACATGGATCATAGATTCCGGTACGTCAGATCATATGACCTATGATAAATCTTTCTTTATGTCTATGTCATCCCCTTCTATATCTTATGTGTCAAATACAAATGGCTCATCCTTTCCAGTTTTAGGTATCGGGTCTGTTCAGGTTACACCATCTATTATATTGCATAATGTGCTTTATATACCCTCATTATCTCATCATCTTCTGTCTGTCTCCCAATTAAGTTCACAAAATAAGTGTTCTGTAACTTTTTACCCAATGTATGTTGTGTTTCAAAATTTGTGTTCTAAGGTGATCATTGGCAAGAGAGACCTGAGGGGGGACTGTTTCACCTAGATTGCATGTACGTCGAGCCGATACAAGCATCGAAGCAACCTTTGGCACTAACATTGAATTCTGATTGATTAAGTGAGCTATGGTTGTGGCACAGACGATTGGGCCACCCATCTTTTGAAGTTATGAAGAAGTCTATGCCTTCATTGTTTCTGAGAATAAGTGAGTCTACTTTGCACTGTGAAACTTACATTCTGGCTAAGAGTCATAGGTCTAGTTATTCTCTGAGCTCTCATTCGAGTACCATGCCTTTCGAAATAATTCATTCGAATTTATGGAATCCATATAAAAATTCTACTCTTTCTGGAATGCTTTACTTTGTGTTGTTCATTGATGATTCACTCGCTTATCCTAGGTGGTTTTGCTTAAGACCAAAGATTCGGTTTTCTCTGCCTTCAATGCATTCCATAATCTTATTCGAACTCAGTATGATGCATGTGTTAAAATTTTCAGTCTGATAATGGAGGTGAGTTTGTTAATCGTTCTTTCAGTGAATATTTTCAGAACCATGGCATCATACATCAGACTTCATGTCTAAAAACCCTGAGCAAAATGGAGTGTCTGAACGGAAAAATCGCCATCTCCTAGACATGGCACAATCTCTTCTCTTGAGTGATAACATGTCAAAGTACCTTTAGGGGGAAGCCATATTGTGTGCATCTCATCTAATAAATTGTCTCCCGTCAGCTCCTCTTCAAGGTCGTGTTCCTTTTGATGTCTTGTCTCAATATATTCTTATTCTGTCATCAAATACTCTTCATGCTCGTGTGTTTGGTTGTGTTTCTTATGTCCATTTATATAAGAATCAAAGATCAAAATTGGATGCTAGAGTCCTTAAGTGTGTGTTCATGGGGTATGGTTTCCAGCAGAAAAGTTATAAGTGTTATCATCCTCCATCTCAGAGAACGTACGTAACAATGGATGTTACATTCAATGAAGATGTGTGTTACTTTTTACCTCTTGTGACTCCTGAACAGGGGGAGAAGTCATGTTTTTATGAGGATATGTTTACTGAGCAAATTGAAGAGGATCTACAAATTAGGTCAACATAAGTTAAAAGTAAAAGAAGGGACCAATTGCATGACATGTCGTCCTCTGTTGACCCTCAACCTGACACCAACGTGCCAATTGACCGGCTAGAATCATCAACGCAGTCGTCGCCTGGCCAGCTCGGCTCATCGAAGCGCTCGCAAGCACCGACAGACCAAGTGGGCTCGTTAGAGCCAACAACCATGATCGGAACGAGACTCCCTGAACCATCTGAACCCAGACTTCGAACCAACTGTGATAAGACCCAGCGGTTAGAACTTCATCATCCCAACGACATCACTCGTACCTAGTTCAGTTTTCGACTGACGTCTTCCACCAGTTCACCGATTAGAGTAGAAGCTCCCTATCAGAATAGTCCAACTAGTCCGGCAAGGTCTGCTGGTATGCCAATTAGAGCTGACTTTCAAGGTCGGAATGGCTCTACCAGTCCAGCAATTGAAGAGGCACAGTCTAACCAGCCAAATCGGTCAGCCAGAGGCGAGAAGCAGAATTCACGTGATTTGATCGATAGTAATGATAGTTTGAATGGTAGTAATCCAGTGGACCAAGTATCGCGTGCAACCAGTCAACCTACGTCAGTTGACTTTCAAGGCCAGTCTGGTTCGATAATAAGAGATCAAGTTTCTGGTCAAAAAATTGATGTGAACAGTATTCGTGACTCTCCTTTTTCACATGTCTCTCCAGCTCTTGCGTCACCTGAGGTATATTCTAACCCTTCTTCTATGCCTACTAATGTGTCAACCAAAAAATTGACTAGCTGTGTTACACGTGGTCAACCTTTGAAACACTATGAACCTACTTTAGATGCAAAAACTAGGTACCCGTTGCCAATTATGTGTCAACTCATAGACTGTCTAAATCATACGTTGCGTTTGTGAATCAATTATCTGCTGTGTCTTCACCCAGTAAAGTGCAGAATGCGATGTAGGATAAAAGGTGGATGCAAGCAATGAAATTCGAGATAGAAGCTCTTGAGAAAAATTGCACGTGAGAGATAGTGCCATTACCATCTAGGAAGAACACAGGTGGTTGTCGGTGGGTGTATACTGTAAAACATAATTCTGATGGTTCGACGGACAGGTACAAGGCCAAGTTAGTAGCTAAAGACTATACTCAGAAATATGGGGTGGATTACGATGAAACGTTTGCACCAGTAGCCAAGATTAACACAATTCAGGTACTTCTTTCGTTAGCTGCTAATCTTGATTGGCCTTTGCAACAATTTGATGTTAAGAATGCATTCTTGCATGGTGATCTACATGAGGAGGTTTATATGGATTTGCCTCCCGGATATGGTGCTTCTACCGGAGAGCAGGTAGTGTGTAAATTGAAAAAGTCTCTGTATGGCCTAAAGCAATCTCCTCGAGTATGGTTTGGTCGATTCGCTAAGTTCATGAAGAGGATCAGGTACCGACAAAGTAATTCTGATCATACTTTGTTCCTTGAGCATCGATGTGACATGGTGACTGCTTTAATCATTTATGTCGATGACATGGTGGTGACAGGTGATAACTTCGATGAGATTAGAAAATTACAAGGTCAGTTGTCTTCTGAATTTGAGATGGTAATTTGAAATATTTTTTGGGAATTGAAGTTGCTCGTGGGAAAAATTGTATTGTGTTGAGCCAGATGAAATATGATTTAGACTTGCTTGCAGAAACAGGTATGTTTGATTGTAAACCTGTTGATATTCCAATTGAACAGAATCATCGGTTGACAGAATATATGGATCAAGTACCTACGAAAAAAGCGAGATATCAGAGGTTAGTTGGGCGATTGATTTATTTATCACATACTAGACCTGATTTAGCATATGCAGTTAGTGCGGTGAGTCAGTTTATGCATAATCTAAATGAGGGTCATATGGAAGCTGTATTTCGTATCTTGCGGTATTTTGAAGTCTGCTCGTGGGAAATGATTAATCTTCTCTAAACATCGCCATTCAGATGCTTCCGGATACACAAATGTAGACTGGGCAGATAATATTACAGATCAGAGGTTTACTTCGGGCTACTTCACTTTCGTAAGTGAGAATTTGGTTACTTAAAAAAGTAAGAAGCAAAAAGTGGTAGCTTGCTCTAGTACTGAAGCAGACTATCGTGGAATGGCTTTTTGAGTATATGAGTTGGTGTGGTTAAGACACTTGCTAAGAGATTTGAGATTCAGATAAAAGAAGACAATGTCTTTATATTGTGATAACAAAACTGTTGTTGAAATTGCTCATAATCTAGTTCAGCATGACATAACTAAACATGTGGATGTCGATAGACATTTCATTAAGGAGAAGTTGGATCGGCAGATTATTGTTTTCTCATAGCAGATGCTCTTACAAAAGCAGTTTCTAGTAAGACATTTTATGACTGTATGCGCAAACTTGAGGGGGAGTGTTATCGTGAGTCAATCCAATCCATGTTCTATTAGGGTTGTGTTCCAATCCATGTTCTATCAAGGGTTGTGTATTGTTAGGAATATTTAGTAATATTTTTATATAATTAGTTTCATATTTGGATTAGTATAATCTTGTATATACTCCATTCTTAAAAAATGTTAATTGATTGCAATATTCATATTCTTTTGGTACCGTTTGACTCTACCTGCTTGTGCTTTCAAAATCTTCTTAAGTAAAATTAAATCTCAAGGGACCTCTAAGTTAGTACCACCCTTCCCTTCAAAGATCCATATCTTTTAAGAGACGAAAGACTATCAATAAAAAGGAATTTAGAAGAACAAGTGGGAAGGTATGTGCATGTTTGAGGTAAAACAGTGTGCAAATTTATACACGAACTACACTATGATAGAACTTAATAGGTCAAAAGGAAAAGGAACTATATACCTTGTTGACCCCATCGTTGTCTTCAAGATCCCCCAAAAGGAATGTATCCAAGTCCTGCTCAGTTGATAAAGATTTGGAAGTCAAGCTCTTGTTGTTTGGTTCGCTTCCTTCTGTTAACGTGAGTCCTAGTTCTAGTATGATTAGAAAGTATAATCAAACTAGGATTGTGTAAATCTTTTGTGTAATTAGTTTCCTTCTATGATTACAACTATTCTTATATATAAATAGGACCCTAGAGACATAGTTTTAGTTGTGGTGTGATGTAGATCGTTGAGAGTTCTGATCTTTGCAACTAAAAGCTATGGTAGATCATGTGTGTGAGATATTTGAAAGTAAAGGAGATCTGGGATGTTCTGCAATGCCAAGAAGTATGTGAGAAATTTCTCAAACTCTTGTATTCTGTTTGACTTGGTATCAGAGCCTAAGTCGATCCTGGTTATCTTCACAATCTGAACCTGTTTTGAATCTGCATCTGAATCTGTCCTGACCTGAATCTGAATCTGAATCTGTCCTGAATTTGAATCTGATTTGTTCGCCGTATTGAAAAAAGCTTTTGCGTCCGTCGAATTCTGTCATATTTTGATCTGCCCCTTTGTCATCCAATCCTCTTTGCAATGGAACTCGCAATTTTTGGTGACCAACCTAAAGTTACCCGTGATCAATTGGCAGCTCTTCAAAACGAGAGCTCCGGCTTTGGAGTGAAACTGGATGGTACAAACTACCCACTATGGCGAAGACTAATGAAGCTGCATCTTGGAGGTGTGGGCAGGTGGGAGTATGTCGCTGGTACTCTCCACCGACCTGAAGAAGTTGGCAAGACACAAACTATGTGGGATGCTGCAAATTATA
Organism: Comarum palustre; assembly: GCA_951800085.1. Taxonomy (NCBI): domain Eukaryota; kingdom Viridiplantae; phylum Streptophyta; class Magnoliopsida; order Rosales; family Rosaceae; genus Comarum; species Comarum palustre. The sequence goes on along the minus strand of OX637584.1, from coordinate 3,851,487 downwards.
GCAAGATGATGCTTCTTCTAAAATCCATGACAAGACCAATTATGTTGTTATTTTCAAGCTATACGTTGCCAAAGACAATCAGGGATGCAGTCGCAACCACATATTATGATGGAAGTGATTTTGCAAGAGTTCATGATTTGACATGTCAAGCCTTCACAACTACTCAAGCTGGTAAACCTCTTGCAGAATATTATGCCAGCTTGAAGGCTATCTGGCAAGAGTTGGATGAAAGGGACCCAACCCTATGGTGTGTGATCTGGATATTGCTACACACAACCAATCCCGAGACAAGATGCGAGTTCATATCTTCTTGAATGGATTAGACTCAAAATTCGCTACTTCTAAGGGAGAACTGCTGCGACAAGCCACACCACCAACCCTGGAACAAGCTTATGCTTATATCCGCAAAGATGAGTCCAACCAGTCTAGTGTAAATAAGTTACATACCGAGGTTTCCAGCCTCACTGTCCAATCTAAATCTCAGCATGATTGGAAAACCAAGAACCAAAACAGTGAAGTTTGGATTTAGCCTGCTCATGGACCAGATCTCACTAAGGTGCAGTGCTTCTATTGCAAGGAATTTGGACACTACAAGACCTTGTGCCCTAAGAAAGCAAATCAAGGCACCACCTATGATAAGAGCCGTGGAGGCAAAGCTGCAATTCAGTTGGTTCAAGAGCTTGATTTCTATGGAGTAGGCGGACAAGACCTCACTATAGAACTTGTCAACTCAGGCGATAATAGGCAGGGGAGATCTAAGGGGGAGACTGTTTCACTTGAATTGCATGTACAACGGGGAAGACAGAGCACTATCACCAAATGTTGCCCTGTATCTCTGAGTGAGGAGGAGCAACATGTTTTTTATGAAGATCAATTTGGAGAACTTGACGATGGTGTCATGGTATACAGAAACCCCACCGAAAATGATCCTCACGTTGTCACCGACCAAATCCAGTATCAGACAGACGATACTCTGAAACCGCAAGAAGTGGTTCAATCTATTGATCTTACTAACGTTGAGGAATCTGTTACCAGTTCTGAAGATATTCGACATGATGAGCAAGTGTGCGACACGTCGAAAGGAGGAGAATTGAATACTGATCAACTAGTTGAAGATGTACATGCAAGACCAATCTCTTCCCCTACATCAACGATCTCTCCTGGCTTGTCATCACCTGTGGATGCAATCAAGGAGGAGAAGTGGGCCAAAGCAATGGAGATCGAGATGGATGCTCTCAAGAAGAATGGTACTTGGGATTTGGTTCCATTACCACCTGAAAAAAAAAGACTGTTGGTTGTAGATGGGTTTATACTGTGAAACACAATGCAGATGGCAGCAGTCTGAGAAGGCTAGAACTTGAATCTAGTGATTCTGAAGACAACTGTGATGAAGATGATTCTGAATTTGTGAATGAGGTTGAAGCAATTTTCCTAAGAGCTGTGCAAGAAAATATAGAACGAGAGAATGTGATCCTGGAAGTGAACGGAATGCGATTGTCATTCAACAAGCAAACTGCAGATTGTGCAGGAGCTGTATTTTACTCCATGATGAAGTTGGCATTGGAAGCTCCACATGAATCGGCAAGCGAATTGGTACAAGCTGGTTCTAAGGTAATTTCAGAATGGAAACACCTGCTCAAGTATTACCTATTAGGCATAGATGAGGAGATATAAGTGATTATGAAGTTTGAAGAAATGTGTTTGGAGTCTACCAAGGCAGTTTCGTCCAAAGCATTTAGTGACTCACTTGACAAGTTGAGCATTCAAGACTTGTATGCGCCAACTTGAGAAGGAGTGTTAACATGAGTCCTAGTCCTAGTATGATTAGAAAGTATAATCAAACTAGGATTATGTAAGTCTTTCTGTGTAATTAGTTTCCTTCTAGGATTACAACTATTCTTATATATAAATAGGATCCTAGAGACATAGTTTTAGTTGTGGTGTGATGTAGATTGTTAAGAGTTCTGATCTTGAGAGCTGAAAGCTATGGTAGATCATATGTGTGTGAGATATTTGAAAGTAAAGGAGATCTGGGGATGTTCTGCAATGCCAAAAAGTATATGAGAAATTCCTCAAACTCTTGTATTCTGTTTGACTCCTTCTGCTTTGTCAGCCTCTCCAACCACAGGTGTTTGCTTCACTTTAGCATCCTTCAATTTCTCTTCTTCCTTGAGCCTCAACTCTTCCATGTATCGCTTCTCATACCTGTTCAAAAGTTCAGTCATTGAACGAAAAGTTCTACCGAGAAAGGCAATTTTTTTTCAGATTACCAATTCTCTTCCTAGCAATAAGCACATCCTCCAAAAACCCCCACAAAAAGAGCATCTACCTGTTGTCAGTTGTCACAGAGCAAAGTTATCTCTTGACTAAAGTGAGATGCTTGCTTAGTTCTTATCAGGCACAGATCTAGCCACTTTGAGGTATGCTCAAGCATCCCTAAGTCAAAAGGCATGAAAAAAATAGGACATGTAAACTCATTTTTTGTTTATATACTGTGTGTTATTCGAGAGAGTATTCCATGCATTGGAAGAAGACAAAAGCAGAAAAAACAAATGTGATGAAGAGATAATCAGATAGTGTGGATTAGAGAGGTCAGTTCATATCTTAACATTGAAATCTCCAACAAGAAAGCAAACAACAATCATCACAGAGCATCAACACACTGCACTTTTCAATTATATGCACGAAATGATGAAGGAACCTCTTGACAATCAGAAACGAAACTTTAAGATACTACTTCCTTAATTCCATACAAAAAAGCATCAATCGGCTTGCTTGAAGGCGGCGGTTTTGATCTTGGAGGCCTCGGCGGCGAACTCACCAATAAGGGTGTCGATCCATATAATTTAAGGTTACAGACTTACAATGATAAGCTCTCTTAAAAATACGAAAAATCATCTATTTTTATTACTTTTTGACATTTTATCTTCATTTTAAAGAAAACTTTAATTAACTTATCTAAGACATTTCGTTGAACATTTTGTCTTTGCTTAGAAAATCGCATGTTCTCTACTTGGAATCCACCCAAAACCCAATGTATCAACCCGTCACATATTGAAATTTCTTCTTGGATATATCAACGGAAAGAAGAAAAATGTGCCGAGGAATACATTGTCTTCTTCAAAACTTGGAGGATGAAATGAGTTATGACAAAATGAACTCATGAAAAACAGTGGTGACTTAATTTGTAGAGGCAAAAATATAAATGATGTATTACATCTTTGTGAGACATTTTGTTTGACATCTTACCTTTGAATACAAACAGAAGGCAGAAGCTATCCAACATGGGCATAAAAAGCAAGAACCCAATTCTTTGAATATTTTCTTGGAGTATATTTGTCAAGAACAGAAATATGGTTGGCTTATGATTCCAATGAATCAATCTGTTTGATTTTTCAATGTATGTCTTAGGATTCCATGGTTCTCAACATATTAAGTTTCTTCAATGACTTAGAACAGGCCCAGGCCACCAAGGATAAACCAAACCAGCAGCTCAATGAGGAGAATTTTCTTATAGAACTCAGGCGATCTAAGGGCAACTCCAACGGTGGAGCTAAACCCAGTACCAGCCCCTGCAAAGAAAAAAACGCATCTCCAACAGTCAAAAAATCAAGTGCTGGTTTTGGAAATATAGCTCAAAGTGCTATATGAAGTTCCATATTCAGATGAATTCCAGGACCAGCCCCTGTGGGCCCCATTGCATTATATATATTTTGTAATTAAGACCCACACACGCACATGGGAGAGGAGTTGAATAAGACGCGCTTGCCTTTATTCATGCGTGCCAGAACGCGCCAGTTTTTGGTGTGAGAAAGATGCTGACCCATTTTGGGTTGATATGAGTGGCCCAGCTGATGCATGTGAACCCTATGAGGCAGTTTTTTGTCTCCAACGGTCACGAAATCAAAGGCCAGGGATTAACTGGCAGTTTGAAATAAATGGCTGAGAAACTATCAAACATATATTATTATTTTCTACTCCCACGGGTATATACTAGATACTCTGATGTTATCAAAAAAAGAGTTGGACGGCTGGGGATAAAACTTGCATCAAAAAATTTGATCTGAATCCAATAAAAAAAAAAAAAAACCAAGAAAATATTCTACCCGTTGGAACAGTATTATGCTAAAAAATCTATATATACCAACCAATTCTTTCATAATTCCTCACACCAAACATCTCATATCTCAATCTAAATTCTTCATTCCTTCACTTTTTGTTGTTGTTGTTGTTCAAAGGTTCAAGAGAAAGAAATGGGTAAGAGGGGAGATTCATGGAGGCATAATGAAGAAGTTATTCTTAGTGAAGCTTGGATCACCGTTGGTGGTGACGGTGCCACCGGAATAAATCAAAGTGCGGATACATTGTGGGAGCGTGTTGCGGTGGAGTACAATAAGAACAAACCGGAGGGTTGTATGGAAAGATCATCTTCTAGTGTTAATGCTCGTTGGAAGGTGATAAACAAAGCTTGTGGGAAGTGGCGTGATGCTCTTAACCATGCCAAAGCTCTTCACCGAAGCGGCGAAAATGAACTTGACGAGGTAATTATCTTGATTTACACTATGTAAAATTTTTGTTTATACATAAGATGTTTAATTTATATTTAAACATTATATGAAGCTCATGATATATTTTCATTATGATATAAAAGTTGTGAATGCTTTGTTTATATATAAGTCACATTAAACGTATATTTACTATCGTATGAAAATGTTTAATGTTTAATTGGTCATAAAGTTAATTTACTTAACAATTTATTTAGATCATGAGAGCAAAGGCAAGCTATTACGACAACGAAGGAACTGATTTTGTTCATGACCATTGTTGGAGAGTCTTGAAAGATACTCAAAAGTTTGGGGAGACGCCGTCACCTTCAACTACAACCTCAAGAATCCCTACTTCTATCAACTTGGGTGAAGATGGAACACCCATAAGTGAAGTCGAGACACCCCCGACAAGGCAAGCACGGCCACAAGGACAAAAAGCTCAAAAGCAAGCAAAGAAAAAAAGCAAACAAAATAACTCGGAGGCATTACATATTGAAATGCAAAGAGCGAATGAACAACATGAGCGGGAGTACCATCAAAGGCAACAACAATTTGAGGAAGCTAGGCTAATTGAGCAACGCGCCGAGGATGCTCGCACAATGATGGTTGATCTATCAACATTTGATACCCCTAGAAAGAGGGGTTATTGGGAAAGGAGGCAACAAAAGATAATAGATAGGGAGCAAGGAACCTCAAGCACCCCTATACACCATCAAGATCAAGCACCCCCCGAAAGTGACAACGATAGTTTGGTCGGTTATGTTCCGGTTCATGACACTCATTGGGATTGTTAGTTGTTTTCATTATGAAATAATTGTTAGTTGTTTTTCTTATGAAATCATTGTTAGTAGTTTTTAATATGAAATAAAAGTTGTTGTTTTTATTATGATATAAAGGTTGCGATATTTCTTATTTCATATTGAAAGCACAAACATCAAACTTTTATTTCATAGCAAAGAAACACCACACTAAGTAAATGCATACAACACAAAGTAAAAGCACATACACCGCACTAGGTAAAAACATACAACACAAAAAAAAAAGCACACCACACTAAGTAAAAGCATACAACACAAAGAGATAAGCATTCATTCTTCATCGTTCTCATCATCTTGTAGTTTCATGTTCCATAGGTGATCGACTAGATCTTCTTGGAGGCTTTTATTCACCACCGGACATCTAACCTCCCTATAGCGGCGCAAATATTGATTTAACCTTTCCGGATTGCGATCAACATTAGTGACTCTTTCAGGATCCCTTTCATATATTTCTGCCTTCTTTGGTTCAGTTGGGATATCATTCGGATCAAATGGTTCTGCTGCATCTTCATCATGTTCGTCTTCAACAATCATATTGTGCAAGATAATACACGTCATCATGATGTATTGAAGATTCTCTTTACTCCACCCACGAGCTGGTCCTCTAATGACAGCCCAACGAGCTTGGAGAATACCGAATGCTCTCTCGACATCTTTTCTGTATGCTTCTTGCATCTTTGTAAAGTGTTGTGTCTGTGGTGACCTTGGATTTCGAATTGCTTGCACAAATGAACCCCATTTGGGGTATATGCCATCAACTAGGTAATAACATTTATTATAATGTCTATTACCCACTTGGTAAAGAACTTCAGGGGTTTCGCCAAGACACACATCATTGAACAAAGGAGAACGTCCAAGTACGTTAATATCGTTTAGAGAACCTGGAAGTCCGAAGAAGGCATGCCAAATCCAGGTATCGTATGATGCCACCGCCTCCAAGATAATTGTTGGTTTCCCCTTGTAGCCAGTATATTGCCCTGCCCAACCGGTGGGACAATTTTTCCACCTCCAGTGCATACAATCAAGGCTCCCGATCATCCCCGGAAATCCTCTCTCTGCAGCTTTGTCAAGCAGGCGTCGTAAATCTGCCGGTGTTGGTCGACGGAGGTATTGCTCGTGGTACACATTCCATATTGCTCTAGTGAAGTGCTCCAAGATCTCGATGGCAGTGGATTTGGCAATATCCATGTAATCATCAAAGATGTCAGCTGTGATCCCATATGCGAGTTGTCTCATGGCGCATGTGAGCTTCTGTTCAGTGGATAGGCCGACTCTCCCAGTTGCATCTCTTCTTTGAACAAAATATGGATCGTAGTTGGCCACATCGCGCATCATCCTGTCAAAGACCCAAGGCTGCATTCGATATCGCCTACGAAATATATTCGGTTCGTACCTGCATGGATCCGTGAAGTATTGAGCTTTAAGTCGTTGATCCATAAGCTCTCGATCTCTAGCATTATAAGCACGACCTTCTGAAGATCCACCCCATTGTCTCTCCTCGTCTTCATTGCTTTGAATTTGCAAGGCAGCGGCGGCCATCATGTTGGATCTTCGGCGGTTTCTACGGACAGCTTCTTCTTGATCTTTCAATAAAAATTTTGTTAAACGATTCATTGTAGAACGAATTTGACAAAATAGATGGGAAAATAATATGACGATTTGGATACGAGAAGTGTTTGTGAATTTGTGAAAATGAGGATGACAATGACATCATATTTATGGACGATTTGGGATAATATGAATGGATGAGATATGACATGTGTCAAACACATACAACCCGTAATCTAGATAGCCTGTTAGAATTTGAAACGTGACAGATCAAAATTTGGTTGTTTGTTGTATACGCTGACATTACAAATCAAAATATCGTCAAAACAGTAACAATTTTGTCATACATGGCGGCAAAAATCCATAAAAAACTTTATATATATACACATAATTTTTTTATTATAATATTGAATGATAAGAATAATACAATATATTAAGAAAAAAAATAAAAAGCATTATTTTTACTCATTTCAATTAAATTAACATATTATTTAATATAATATTTATTAACATTATACTCAAATTATATTTTAATGAAGAATAATGAGAATGGAACCTCCATATAGAACCTCATTGTTGGAGATGAAAAATTAGTGGAATAGTAATGGTGCCACAAGGGGGTACTAAAATAAGGATAGCACCTCCAAATAGCACTTATTGTTGGAGTTGCTCTAATAGATTTACAGGGACTGAAAGTATTTTCGAGAATCAAAAATAAACCAATGAGAAAATGAAAAAATTATAAGATACTGCTTACACCTTAAAGTGCACGCATAAACCCCCTACAATCCTACTGCAAATTACATCCCAAGACAGAGAGCATAAGTATGTATTGGCGATAAATAATTTAGGCTCAATATAATCAACTTAAAACTAAGAACATAGAGGCATTCAGAAACTACAGCAGAAAATACCCCTCTTCCAACCCCTATGTTTACCCAAAAGTCTCCGGTCAGCTTTTGCCATTCTCACTGGGCTGCTGAATGGTTCATGCGGATGCATACTGCATGCCAAAGAGAGCAAATGTTAGTCAATGTAATTGGAGATACTATAAAACTGTTTGAAAAGAAAAGATCAGGAGCTAGTGCAACTCACACAGGGAAGGCAAATGAGCGAGTGCTGGTTGCGCTGCTATCTGATCGAAGGGAGATACTGCCCGAATAAGGTATTGGTCCCGAACTATTTATAAGACTTGAGACATGACTTACTGCAGCAAAACTTGAATCTCCCAGATCTCGTTGAACAAGGAATCTTTCTGAATCAGAATAAGGTATCAGTCCTGAACAAGGAATCTTTCTGAATCAGAATAAGGTATCAGTCCTGAACTATTTATAAGACTCGATGTGTTACCTGCTGCAGAGAAACTTGATTCCCCCTGATCATGTTGCACTTCACTCGAAGCATTGTGTGTACCTGAATAAGAAATTGATTCCTTATAATTTAAAAGAGTCGCGAAAGAAACTCCTGCAGTGAAACTCGACTCTCCCGGTTCAGGTTGAACTTGGATCGGAATATTCTGTGCATTATAATCGCCATCGTTAGGACATTCGTCTTTTGCAATAGTAGAAGGGACTGAAGAATGTTGTACTTGGCTAGAAACAATCTCTGAATCAGAAATGTCCTCATCAACCATAGACGTATTTGAAGTTTCAGGACGTTGACCGGCACCATTTTCAGAAAAATCCTCTCTGGCAATAGTTTCAGGTGCTAAACAAGGTTGAACTTCGCTTAAAATGATTTTGGATTCATATACGTCATCACTATCAACTTCAGCCAGATTTTGTGTTGCAAGATGTTTGCTGAACCGATTTTCTGGACGGACATCCTCGGTACCTCCTTTATCTGCTGTCACATTGTTGGACATCTCATCAGTAAGATAGTTTGATCGTTCAGTGGAAGAGAAAGGATCCAGGTTTGGGAATCTACTAATTGATACAAGTACTGAACAGTCCACACCAACAGCAACGCCTCCATTCTCCACTTTACTACTGTTAGATAACTCATCGACATGGCAATTGAGTTCAATAGCTGAAGGAACAGGATCTAACTTCAAGAGTGATTCCCCCGTTGCTGGAACCAAAGGACTGCAGTGAGTTTCTGCTATTTCATTGTCCTTGTCATTCAATATCTGCATTGAAACCACAAGAAACAAACATCAGATTCTAAAAACCACTAATATGATTTTCCACAGCATCTAGGCTAAACTTCTAGTTGCCATCAATATATTGCTGGTGGCAAGAGAGACGTAGAGTTGTCAGACCGAGACACCAAGGACGAACACAAGATAGGTAATGATTGATGTGAAGAATGAAAATGTCTGATTCAATCGAAAAGAGTCATTGATATTTCCTTTAATCTTGTAGATTTTTTTGTATGGTGTTTCAGTTTTCACATTGATCAACTATCAAACCACATCTTACTAACATTGCAAAAGCACCATCACATCAATAAAAGACTACCATGGAACCTCGATTTCAATACTCTCAAAACACGACACAATTGTGTCTGAATTGGGAAAAAGATTTCATTTGAAGTAAAAGTAGTGCTTCCATTACAACATATTCAACGCAAATTATGCACTAATTAAAGTTTAGGCTATACCTGAATAGTATTTTGCTCAGCTTCACTGCAAGCCTTACTAGAGAACTTGGAGTTCAAATTCTGTGGGCACAAGTCATCGGTTGACAACTCCTTTTCAGGAGAAAATATGTCTCTGGGAACATCAATTGCAGTTTTCTCTGATGCATCATACATCGTCTCCCCTCTCTGCACCAGCTCCTTGGCATCACTAGGAATGGCAAAATTCTCCTCCACGTCATATTTCTGTGCAGAAGACTTGAAGTCTTCTGGAATGGTCGTAACAATGTCCATTTGTTGTTGACGCAGTTCCTTTTTCTGAACCTCATCTGGTGACAAATAATCGCAAAATGCTTTCTCATCCATGTTAGTCTCAAACCAGATCTTCTCTTTGGAAGGCACTCCCTCATCAATGCAGATGTCCTTGATAGTATTGCAACTAGTCTCATTGTCACACACTATCAGTTCTGGCAAGCCGTATTCGGTAACACTTTTGTCCATATAATAATCTGATTGCTTCTCTAAGGATTCTAATTTTTCAGGCACAACACCTTTGATTTCACCTTCATCACAGGTTTTCAAATCATCTACACTCTTTGAACAACCAAAGTTTGTTGCAGTCAAGTCAAGCGCATCAATTTGACCAGCCTCTTCCCCATTGTCCTTTGGATCAAACAAAACCCTGTTCTGACTTTCCTTTCCAATCCAATTTGCTGAATCTAATCCCCGGGAATTCTGATTAATCTCGTTGTGATCAAAAGACTTAAGCTCAGGCTTGTAGCTTAACTGGCCAAATACCGGCTCCCTCTCTGCAGCAAATGTTATTTTTTTAATATAAGTAGCAGAACTCGACAATAGTAGGGATTTAGAAGGGTTGCAAAGGTAGAACAATCTCAGGTGGTTACTAAAAGGAGTACTCTGACCCCTGGAGACTTGGGGCTCCTGTGTACTATAATAAGCACCCCAAGCCATTTAATGAGGGGAAGAAGCTATCGGATTCTACATTAGTAGCAAGTAGTTCAAAATCTATTTTATGAAAATCTTTTCATATGTAAGAACAACATATGAAACTTCAATAGAGACAAAATGAGAACTAAAACAAACTTACCAAGTTTCATGTTTACATAGATTCAAGAGTGCAGAAGAAAGCTTCCAAGTTCCGAGCTACAGCAAGGGAATATTTTCAAGAAATGGCCTGCCGATCAAAATGCACTGCATTTGTTAGATATCAATCCATATGAACCAAGTCCCAAAGACATGTGAAAATAATGACTTTAGTTAAACGGAATATCACAGGATTCAATAATTCCTGCACCTCTAAGAACGTTAAAATATGATTTACCACGAACTTGTGATAAATCTCAAAGACACATCGAAAGCAGCCATGAAAAACAAACATTGCTGTACAACCACCTTAGGGCCTCAACTACAATAATTAAGAGGAAATTACATAAAAATAATAATCACCAGCTCCCACAGCGACATTATTGCTCTTCATAATGAAGAACAAGTATTTAAAAACGGTGGATTAAGAAAGAAAGTATCAGGTAATGGTGTGCTAAAACTGAGCAGTCTAAGACCAATGGAAAGAAAAGAAGATGATAAACCTGACCACCCTGAAAGAAGAACAAAAAAAATACAAAATGCCACTTACAAACGCACAGTTTTCCATTTCAAGCATAAGATAATCAAAAACACTTTCCGCAAGTACCACCTATATATATGAATTTTCTGTGAAAGAAAATAAAATAAAAGAGTTTTGCTTTCCAGCTACAAAATCTGGGCACATAACCATCATCTCTGAAGTTCTTTGTATTCTTTCACCAAAGGAAAAATCCCAAAACCAATGTTAAACATAATAATAGGTTCAGGGCCTGAAATTGTTTTTGGCAGAAAAGTGAGACTTCTCAAATGTACAAAAAGACAAGAAAAAGGTTGCAACTTTTTTGACAGAGGTGCTCAGCCTCCACAGACTTTAAACAGCTCAAACAAACCAGTAAAATATTCCAAATCAAAGACCTCCTCCTTTACAAGATTCCCAGTTTTCATTGTCAGGCAAACCAACCGATTAGATCTAAACCCAGTACGATTCAGACAAGAAATGAATAAACAAACCAGCACAAAAGTGAAAACCCAGAGACTACTGAAGCCTCTCATGAAAAAGAAAACCAGTAAAAAAACAAAGTGAAGGAATAAGAAAGGTCTCTAAATCATATTATATCATAAACTCAAAAAGACAGTACCTTTAATCTGTCAACACAGCAGGTTCTTCTTCCTCAGCCAACTCCACCCACTAGCCAGAAACCCAGAAACAACAAATCAGCTCCATAATGCAGACAAAAAAACACTTCAAAAACAAATAACACATATATCTACCTGTGAATCTGTCTTACATATTAACAAAAACAACACCGTCTAACACGTCTTTCCGATCATAAAGAATAGGGTTCATGGAAAACCAAAGGTTTCTGAGCTCAAAACTCAAAGAGTTGATGAAAGATACAGAGAGAGATACGAACTTGGGTGAGAAAGAAGAAGAAGAAGAAGAAGAAGAAGAAGAGAGTCAAAACAAAAAGAGTTGGAAATGGAAGTTCTGGCTTGTGTGGCCTAATAAATAGAATTGGTTCACGCATTAAATACGAAAGCCCTCATCCCCAAAAATCTGAACTCATTACTAATCTTACTTACCTGTCCAGTTCTCACTCCCACAACCACCACCCTCTGCCGCAGTGCCGCCGTCCGATATATTTTGCGGACGATCAAGATTCCCTCCGGGAAAGAAAGAACAACCTTTGAAACAGAATGTTGTAGTTAAAGAGTACAAACTAGAAGTACAAACCTTTCTTTTGTTTGCTTGTTTGTTTCTCTATCAGCTGAGTTGTTTTTATAATAGTCGACGGAGCTGGAGTGTGGTGGCCCACCGGCGGTGACGAGTTTCATCCACGCCACTCTCCGAAAGTCCAAGGCAGCTGTCGCTTTCGTGGGGTGTTAGAGGAGGGGATTGTGGGGCGTTGGATGGATCGAACGGTGGTCCGAGTGTGGAGGGAGGTGGGGTGGCGGAGTAGGGGATTGAAGGGGAGGGTTTTTTTAGTTTTCTGGGGATCTGACTCTCCGGTGGATTGGTGCACACGTGTTGGTGCTAATGTGCGATGGGGGTGGGGGTGGACGTAACCATTGTTCATCAGTAATGTGCTACATGCGCTTTGCTTTTTTGCCAAGTTGCTTGTATGCTAAACAAGAACAACACAAAAGCGTATATCGATCATAGCACATCATGTCATTTCCATAAATTATGAACCTGAAGTATTTTCATATCAAGTATCACATAAATGACCGTATCCACGGTTCATTCATATGGTAAAGAAATGATTGGGTAAGGTGTGATTGAAGAGTTCATTTCCAACTCTTATAGTCCCACATCTGTAGAAGATGAGGTAGTTCTAGTCTTGATGAGGTCCCAAACCTAATATTCTGGCTCCGAGTACCTACGGCATACTGATAAGGCTATGCTTGTAGCCTGCCATATATATATATACCAACTTGATTGATGCATGATATATATTAACCTACAGATATATTATTTTTAATGATCGAGCAATTGATAGAATCATCAGGCTTCATTTACAGAGCATAGATTGTGTTGTGGTTCCTGTTTTAGGGACCAGCAGTTAGTTACATTAGCTAAAAACCAAACATATATGCCTGCAGATTAACAAGATCAAAGTATTGATAATGGTATTCGGTGAGTGACGTACCCAGAAATTTTATTTATAAAGGTCAAGATTTAAGAGCAATTGTGTTAAGAAAAAATAAAAATCGTTGCCGAAACAGCTTTGTAAATAGATATAAACAATTGAGGTCAATTAAAAAAGAGGGAGACAAAGTTACAACAATAGTTTACCTACTGAAATGTCAAATAAACTATATTATATAATGCTAATTACGTAGATCAAGAATTAGTGACTCAAAGTAAACATGTTTTCGACAACAATCGAACTAAAAATAACTAAAGTATGACGTTACTAGAGAAAGATCCAAACTTGTCAAACCCTCTAATTTATTATCTTTGAAACCACCGGGCCGTTATAACTTACCTTAATAGATTGATCAAATACGAAAATCTTAACTATGATTTCGGCTTTCCTTTGTATTAATATAAATTGAGAAAGGAATGTATAATAAACATTACAACTAAAAATAAAAAGACAAAATTGTGCATTTAATTGAACCAAATATGTAACACCCCGCCCCAAAATTCATCATTTTTTCGGGATCATACGGGTTACAGAGGGTTGTAACCTCTCTAGTAGCTTTTTCCGAATTAATATTCGAGTTTAATATCGAGATATTCTCGATTCTGGAGGAAGATAAAATCAATATCCCGAGGTGGTAGACTTTATTAATACGAGTCCTCTGGTATGTCCAGAATATTTTTCGGAGTTACGAGCCGAGTATTATGGATTTATTTAGTTTACGGAAGCAATAAATGTTATTTACTTTACCGTGAAAATGTGACTTTGTGATAATTCGAGAATTTGGGGAAACTCAATTCGGAAAAGTTGTGGATGACGTTAATACGAACTCTTGGGTATGTCCTATGAATTAATCAGAGTTCGTATGCAGAAGTTATTCAGGATAATGTATAGTTACTGCGCGGTAAATAGTAAATATTAAAATATCTATTTACTGTTCATGATAACTTTCTATTATTTAATCTGAGCTGTCAGATCAATCAGAGATGTGATCTGGGCCGTTGGTTTTTGAGTATATATATATATGGGGGGAGACCGGACGGAGGGGGACTAACTCTCTCTCTGTCTCTCACTCGACTGTGAGATATAGTCGATCAGAGACCACCCCAGATGCACCATCGTTGGCGCACGTCTCGCCTCACCTCCGCCACCATCAAGCTCGTCTTGCCCCGATAACCACGACCTGACCCTCAGCCGAGCCAGCGTCGCCGTGAGCACTGCCCAGCAGAGGAGAGAGAAAGCTAGAGGATTGTCCTCTCGGCCTCGATGCAAAACCAGTCGAGAGGATAAGCTGGGGACTTCCAGGAAGCTCTCAGGAGCTACCAGAAGGAAGGAGGAGGCCAGCGAAGCTCCGTCGAAGTTGAACCGCCGGAAAACTAGAAGCTCGAGATTGAGCTATAAAACCTCCACATTTTCTCTCGTTTTTAGCCTTCCTAGAATGCTGGCGTTGTGTAGAAGGTAGGGTTGCAGGTTTAGAAGCTTGGTTTGGCCGGAAAAGGTTGTTTTCCGGCGAACCAGCTGATTGGAAAGTTCAAGGGTAAAAACCCTGGTTTTTATCGTGTCAGATTTACCTCTTTTACTGTTTTACCGTGAGTGTGAAATGTCAGAACTGTCCTTGACAATTCGAGTTAATTGCATGGATGTCATTAAGGCTGAAATCCTATAAATGCCCCTGGCATATCGGGTTAATTACAAGGATGTCATTGAAGCTAAAATCTCATAAATGACCCTGTCAGTTTGAGATAATTACAGGGATGCCATTGAGTCTGAAATCTACAAATGCCCTTAGCTATTTTGTATATTTACAAGACTGTCATTGAGATCAAAAAGATAATACTGCCCCTGGCAGTTCTAGTTAGTTACAGGGATACCACTGAGGCTAAAATCCTGAAAATGCCCTGGCAGCTTTGCATATTTACAAGGCTGTCATTGAGGCCGAATTGATAATACTGCCCCTGGCAGTTTAAGATATTTGCAAGGGTGTCATTAATGCTGATTTTACCTTGGTGCCTTTGATGGATTTATATAATTATATGGTTGTCATTATATTTATATATGTATGGATGTTGTATATAAGTATGGTTGAATGTTGAGATAATCCCGATAGAAAGCTGGTTTGTGGATACCTCAGCAGATAGGTTAAACACTAGATTTGCAATAGGTGTA
Source organism: Comarum palustre (assembly GCA_951800085.1). NCBI lineage: Eukaryota > Viridiplantae > Streptophyta > Magnoliopsida > Rosales > Rosaceae > Comarum > Comarum palustre. Next base: position 3,836,079 of record OX637584.1, on the reverse strand, counting down.
TGTTATTCCTAATAGTTTATCGACCGATAAATAGAACAACGGGATTCGCCTGGTTAGGACGTTAATTAAAATAAGAGCTATGTGTGGCTTGATCCCTGAGTACAGGGTACGTAGGCAGCCTGACCGGGATTCGGGTGCAGTCACAAATAATATTTAGACTCTAGGTTCTCTAAAGTAATTAGTATGAAATCCAATGTGGAAATCAGGATAACCTCCGGTTGTGGGGTCTATTCTGGTATCGTTTAGACTGTTGAAAATTGTTTGCGTTAAAGGGTTATCTCTTCTCAAGGGGATTACGAGTAAATCTCTCTTAGGATGGGTCCCGCACATCCTATCCTAAGTTTAGAGAGATAAACTTGGGCCGGAGCGTGACAAATAGTATCAAAGCATTGGGTTCAAATCTCGGACCAAAGGTTTTGGTAATTAAAGTCCTTTGAAATGTTTAAATGAGTTATTGATTTCTAAGTGAGGCTAGTTTCTTATACTTATTAATATATTTTGTGGCAATGGTTGCCACCTAGGGTCGAATTAGTAAAGTTAAATGTAATTATTAAGTTTGCAACATCAGTTGCAATTAGGTGTCAATACTGACTTTTCGTTTGATCGAAAGGTCGAGAGGCTCGTAAATTTAGCATCGAGCCAGATTAGGAAAAGTAATTTTAAATTTCAGGATTTGGCGCAAATAGGCTTAAATGTGTGCCTAATATTATTCAAATTTATAAATTGACAATTATTGAGCTTATTAGGGTTGGATCCTTGTCGGTAAGTCGGAAAGTCTTGGTTGAGTTCTTGGTCAACCAAGGAAAGACTTGGTCAACCCTTAAGTCAATCATTAACTTTTCCTGGTCAAACCAGGAAAATTAGGGTGTTAGACTGTTCGATAGTCGTTTCGCATCCTACATTTTGATCGATGGGTTAAGGGAGTATGTAGGGCCACTTTTGTCGACACATTAATGTTGAGTAATTATATTTGAGGAGGATCAGTGATGACCAGGTGATTGAGATGCTGGTTGAGGTTAAGAGGAAGAGATTACGTAGGGCCTGTTTGGTACAGCTGTGGCTTCGAAAATAAGCTGGCTGTGGCTTATTCTGAAAATAAGCAGCTGACAAGCAAAGCTGTTGAGTGTTTGGTAAATTAACTTTTTATAAGTGCTGTGAATGGTAGAAGCAGAGACAACCTGTTTGGCAAACTAGCTTTTTGAAAGTGCTTTGAGTTTGTCAATTACCAGTTTAGCCTTACAATATATTTTTACTTTATTTATTTGGTAATGTATTATAACATAATTACTCTTGAATCCTTATGTCTATATATATATTTTGTATGATTTATATATGGAGTTTTATAAATCATGGTTACCAAGAGGATGACTGACTAACTAGTAATTTGAATGAATGTAAATAAGCAACCACAACCAGACAGACCCTTGTAGGCACATGCCTAAATAACATACTTCTGTTGCACTACAATTGACCATAGCAGTTAAACCTGTTACAACCAATACATGTAGCAGACAGATGACAAAGTCAGCTGTTATTAGTCACGACTCGCCACCTAAATGGTACAGTGGCGCGTCCTCACACGCGGTCCAGATATCATCATCTGGTAACAGAATGGGCTAAACGTGACAGGACCCACCCCAGGTTAAACCCCTTTAACCCGAAGTAAATCCTGCGGGGACCACCTCAAGGGAACTTCTTACCGAAACCCCCTTGGAAATGGCCAACCCTTCCTACTAAACTAACTAAACCGGGTTAGTCAGAGCAGTCTACAGAGATAATTACCCCAAAGAATTTCAAGCAGCAACGGAATGATCGACTATGCCTCGACTCTCGTACGCGCTCGACCTCCTCTCATGAACCCTGCATCACTGGGCATTTAAAAACGAAAGGCCCAGGGGAGAAACATTTAAAAACTGTTAGAGTGAGTGGACGAAAATCAACTATAAAACTCTATTTCTTTTAATGCTCTCCAAAAAATGTTTTGATTTAAACATCGTTTATGCATGCCCACAAACACCAAATATTCCACAATTGCATGATAAGATAAACAAGTAAGGATTATGGGAAGAGTAATATTCACAAACACAATAAGTCGGGCCTCTCAGATTAGGGTCGGAGCTAAGAGCTCTGGTTGCGTCTTCACGCTATGCTAGCTATATAAAACGGTAATGGACAACCCTTAATATATCCACCTGACATCTCAGGCGTGTCTGTCCTCTCAGACCAGGGTCGGAGCTAAGAGCTCTAGGTAAGTGATGATGGACAACCCTTAGAATATCCACCTGACATCTCAGGCGTGTCTGTCCTCTCAGACCAGGGTCGGAGCTAAGAGCTCTAGGTAAGTGATGATGGACAACCCTTAGAATATCCACCTGACATCTCAGGCGTGTCTGTCCTCTCAGACCAGGGTCGGAGCTAAGAGCTCTGGGTAAGTGGTGATGGACAACCCTTAGAATATCCACCTGACATCTCAGGCGTGTCTGTCCTCTCAGACCAGGGTCGGAGCTAAGAGCTCTAGGTAAGTGGTGATGGACAACCCTCATAGTGCACTACGTAATTTGCCTGACCTCTCAGGCTAGGGTCGGAGCTAAGAGCTCTAGTAGCGCCCTCACGCTACTCTAGCTAGCATAATCATTGGACAACCCATAAAGGAAAATTCCCAACAATACTTTACTCGAATACTCTTCTCAAACAAATAAATAAATCTATTCCTAGACATATAAGCATAAATCCAAATATAATATCCGAGCACCCGATGAATATATCATACTCGAACAATCATAAAAACCATGCAATTATATCAACGATTAGGGCATGCAATCATTTAAATAAAATAATCTGTCCACTCACAGTACTATTGTGACCTTCCCGCTCGGAAAGCTCCTCGAGCGAAACCTTCGAACTACCCGCGTAGTCGAGCCCATCTCATGTCCGACCAGAGACTGTACAACAAATCATCAAATTAGTCAATCACAGTTGACTTGGTCTTTTCCTAGTTTGACCAGGAAATTCCTATTTGACCACATGTTGACCAAGTTCCTTTTTATGGCACTTTAACCTTTTTAACTTTCTTTCCCGGTCATCGACTCTTTTTCAATTTACCGGAAGTCCGACTCAGTTTCCGAACTTTCCTTTATCACTTAAACTTGACGTTAGGGTGTAACGTATTAATCAATATATTTAACCTCGAGTCGATATACCGATTTAACATTTTCTCATAAATTCCAGTTATCAATTTCCGATAACAATTTAACACTTTACCCAAATCCTTTACTATTGGATTTCACCTTCCTTCATTTAATTCATTTCCCAAATATTTACTTTCCATAAATAGAAAGTTTCTTAAATGGGGAGTTTCCCAAAATAGAACTTCCTTTAATGAAAACCTTCCCAAAATGGAAAGTTTCCCGAATTAACAGGTTTCCAACTTAAAAGGTTTCCTAAAATGGAAAGACTCCCAAATACGGTTAGTTTCCGTTTTTAACACATTTCCTTACGAAATTCCCGATTACGACCCTTTAATTCTATTAACCGGAAACGATGAACTTTAAACAGGAGTCGAAGACTACCTCTCGGCATTTAGCCGGATTTACTGCTTCACCGGATTGTCACCGGATTCCGGTCAACTCGCCGGAAATTTTACCGGAGTTTCCCTCGTTTCTTGATCACCAAGTTATCGACATGAAACGACGAAAACAATAACCAACTCATCAGATCATCAACACATCAACATCGGATCAATTCAGCTAATCAAAACACACTGTAATCTTAGGGGAAACGTCACTCACCATCTGTCTGCCCAAACTGCCTCCTCCTCGGTTCCTTCTTCCCTTTCACCGCTCTCATTTTCACAACCCCATCACCATCTCCACTCCTTCCTCCTCTGCAGGGACAGAGACCACCCTAAACGACGGCGACGGTACCAGAACTCCAGAAAACACAGAAAAAATGGAGGAAGAGTGATTAGGTCCACAATTGACATTAGAGTTCCAAGAAGGGTTCGAAATTGAAGGAGGTGTAAGAAGATTACCTTCCAGACCCATGGCTGGCCGGAGAGGAAGGAAAACCGACAAGGAGACCGGTTTAGGGCTAGGAGTTGACTTTCGAATTGGAGAGGAGAGTGAGTGGATGGGGAAAAGATGACCATGGATGGAGAGAGGAGACAGAGGCGAACTCAGCGGTGGTGGCGCGACGTCCAGGCGTGGGCTGACGCGGCGGCGACGGCGGCTGGACGGCGGGACTGCATCAGACCTTCTCGGTCTCTCCCTCTGCCTCTCTCTCTCTTCTCTCGACAATAATAAGAGAAAGAGAAGAGATTGGTTTGTATAAAATTAGATCCAATGGTCCAAAATGCTAGTTGAGATCAAAGGCCACGATTGAATGTGGGGTTTTAAAATCAGAAAATAATAATTTAGAAATTACCAAGGACTTTGGAAATTCGTAAGAAATAGACGGAATCTCCGAAAAATAATCCGAAAATACCAGGAGACTTGTGTCGACACGTACTACCACATCGAGTCATCAATTCAGGTATTTGGAGTACTTTTAAAAAACTCGAAAATTAACTCGAGCGATAACTTACCGAATTACCGATCGCAATTAAAAAAAAATCCTCGGTAACTCGTGAATCTCTGTGAAAAGTAACTTTTATTAACTTCAAAAGATTCGGGGTGTGACAAAACGTCCCACATCGAACAATATGTCGAAATCTCCTTAAGAGCAAACTATAAATAGTAACTCTCTTTATCCTCATTTACAACGCAATTACTTTTTACTTATTGTTATCATTTTCGAACCTTCTCTATTCTGATAGGATGCACTTCTTAAAGCATCTGAAGACAAAAAATGTATGCATCAAATTATGTTCCTTCAACCAATCAGAAGGGAAGGAAAATTTATTGTGTGCTAAACCATTTGCTTACCTTCTCTACTCCGATACGATGCACTTCTTAAAGTAACTGAAGACAGAATATCGTAAGTGTCAAAGTATGTTCCTTCATCTTCATCTGTTTCAGCATCTCCTCCATCATGACTTTCATTTTCTGCCTCAGAACCACTTGCACTGCCTAGTGACATGACGGAATAAAAATCTATGGCATGAAGAGAACAAAACGATCGACATTAATGATCCAATAGATACTGGGACATTTAACTTTTCAATCCAGCAAACATCCACCATATGGAAGCAATCAAAACAGAAATTGAGCAAGGAAATGCATGCCATAACAATGAACACATGCATTTGAACTGTTAACAAGAACACGATAATATGTACCTCCAATTGTCTCAATGTGTCTAACAACATGACATGTTTACTCTGAAGAGCCTTCAACTGGTTTTGCAGCTCCGAGATTTCTGAAAGCATAATCGACTCGCAGTCTTTGATCACTGGCTCACCAACTTCCTCCTGTGCTAATCTTAACCTTAATTTCTCTGTTGAAACAACTACATCCTCTGACGTCACTAAATCATTGCTGGACAGCACCCTGGGGAAAAGATCTTTAGCAGCCAACAATGCCTCAATCCATGCAGCTCTGTCCTCTCTAGATAAACAACGCAAGTGAAGAGTTTTAGTTCCTGTGAATAAGGAAAGCCGTTTATCATCTGATTTGCTGGCACGAATTGAAGAGACCTATAAACCAGACCACTTCAAATTCAGTAACCAAAACGACACAGGTCACGAGCATACATATCCAAATTGTCTTGCGAAGTACACAAATGAACAGTACCAGTGTCAAAGACTTGCGGAAAATAAAGATCTAAATGTTTTCGTTCCGATTATCTATACACAGTCATCTGCATTGCATTGATTCAGCTCATTTCAGAGTAAATTCACTTCTGATTTACTAAATCTAACACCAGCAGTACAGCCAATACCAAATTACGAAAGAACAAATTTACCACTAGCTTACACTCTTAGTAACTTCAAGAGTGTTAAGAGTGAAAGCCAAACCTTCAAATGCACTTCGTCAAAAGGCTTGCAGGTCCTCCTCGCCAGAACACCAAGCCGATTCTGATTCCAATTCGCCTTCTTCAAATACCTCACCGACTCCTCTCCGATCACCGCCACACCTTTCTCCCTCGCCGGACTCATCAGAATCTTGTCCTGTCCATGAACCTTGAAATACGAAAGCACGAAGTCTTCGAGCAGAAACCACTGCGACCTTCACCCCTTATCGTAGTTCACCCACTTGTACAGAATCCCAGCCACTCCTCCGTCGTTCGCTCCGAACACCTTTGAATCCCTCGGCTCGCAGAACACGGCGTCGTCCGCGTCGTGGTGCGCCACCGAGGCTCTGTCCGATTCGTTCCCCGCCGACGATACCTGCGTCGAGTAGCCGCCATAGCTGACGTTCCGAATCGGAATAGCAGTGTCGAGGTAGTGACCAGAGTTCTTCGCGGCGACGGGGTCGGTAGGGTCCCGATCGATCTAGACCGGCGCAATGTAGCACATCGGATTCATCTCTCAGTGCCTCACCATCCGAATCAAACCGATCACACGGCTCCGATGCAGCACCGGATCGGCGTCTAGCACGCGGAGGCCAAAACGCAGCGTTTCGATTCAGGTAGAAAAAGAGCGAGAGAGTTGTGAAGCGAGCTCGAAATCGAAAATCACTGAGCTCTGTGCCGATCCATTTAGCAGCTTCGGCTTTTAAAAGTTGGGGTCGAGCAGCTTCGGCTTTTTGAGAGAAAACACCCGCGCTTATAAGCGAAGCAGGGGGAAGCTGCCTACCAAACACACTAACCAGCTTTGCTTCGAAGCAAAGCTGACAAAAAGCCCTACCAAACGGGCACGTAATGTTTCAGAGCTTAAAAGTAAGCTCAAGGAGGCACAAGTTATTACGATCAGGGAACCATATAGGGACATGAGAAATGTTACAGAATATGAGGTAATTAATTGAGGACGGTTAGAGTATCGTACGTGGAGCAGGAGACGCATTGCCAGTATGGTGAGTGAACCTTTGAATTGTTTAAAGAAATGCATGTCATGGTTAAGTACTTAAATGATTTTAAAATTTTCCTAGTAAGAATGATTTTCAAGTTTTTGTATATTTTTGATTCCTTTGGTTTTTGCGACCACCTCATTGAAGGGTTTTTATGTGTTTATTTCTATTTGATTTATGGATTTCAGCTCGCTAATCTTCATTTGGGTTTTGAATGATTTTCGACGAGAGAGACCCGTCTTACAGATGAGAGTCAGACCCGATGTTTTACTGAGAATTCTATGTTTGACATTTTCTTGGATTTTATAAATAGACTTCGGGCCTGGATTTATAAATCGGGAATTTATTTTAATTTCACCATAAAGGGTCGTCAGATGTTTATAGCTAGCTAGCAGGCGGCACTCCTCATTTGGGATATGTGTTCTCACTGAGATTTGATGGTATGCGGGATTTACGTTCTCACTAGACATTGGATGAGACACTAGAGCTGTTAGCTCCGACCCTAGCCTATGAGGTTCACTATCATGAAGGGTCGTCATATGTATTGTTTGTTGCTAGCTAGCAGGCAGTGCTCCACGTTCGGCGGAGTGGAAACGCGTCACTCGTTGCGCTCCTCTCCTTATGGAGAAGATGGTAGTATTAGCGCGGGATTACGTTCTCACTGAGAGGTACGCTAGAGCTCTTAGCTCTGACCCTGGTATGCGTGATCGATCATTTGTGAAATTCTTTTCCTGATTTGATTTATATTTGGCTGCATGCTATAATTTGATTTATATTTTATTGCAGACCATGATTTTATTTGTGTTCGGCTGCAGGCCATGATTTGATTTATATTTGGCTGCAGGCCGTGATTTGATTTATATTTGACTGCAGACCGGAATTAGTTTATACATTAGGCCAAGGGCCGGGATTTTATATTTGGTGTAAGGCCTGGATTATTCTTGAGAGAATATAAAATTGAATTTTTGGTTTTGAGCTATTATTTTGGCATTGATTTTTGGTCCACTCACTCTAATACTTTCTACGCTTGAGAAGTTTCAGCCCTAGCCTGGGAGGCTGACATGTCCACGCTAGTTATGAATAGTATATAAAATTTAAGAGTGAGGTACTCCAGATTTTTAAGGGTATAGTTGGAGACGGTTTGGTTTGCTTGTGATCGCTTGCACGAGTGATGGTTGAATTTTGGTAAAAGAGATTGGGGTATCTCTTAGAGGAAAACCCACTCATGAGGAAGGAGATTTTGGGTTGACGGTTAATAAATATATATGGACGTGAAACTTGAGATACGTTGAGCTGATTAATGTAATATTGGATTGTGATGTTGAAATTGATTATGGAAGCACCAAGAGATGCATGAAAGATTTTGAGCTGAACTTTTGTCCTTCTGGCAGGACTTGAACACACATGAGTTAGTGTGCGAGCTTGTTAGCTCTTATTGTTGTGAAATGCCTTACTGTAGACTCTTTCTCGAGAGAGTTGAGTATGATGAGAAAATTCATTTGTGATTGAGTATGTGAAGATGACATCCATGTTGACGCAAAGGCGCTTAGCGGATTCATCAGCCCGAGTGAGCAGTTTTGAGATCGCATTGTGGTATGCGAGTTCGTTCAAGCCCCGCGATCGAAAGTTAGGGTACAAGGAACGAGAAATGAGAATTTTTGATTGAATGACGCAGGAGATAATACGTCCATGGACTCAAGGCCTAGTGTAGAAAGTGCACATTTCTTTGGTTTCGAAATGTGTGAGAGACGTATGAGTTTCCCCTACAGTGATGGATTGTAGCATTTTCATCCTTCCACGAGGAAGACATTGGCGTTAAGTGTCAAGTGTGGCAGTTGTAAAAGTGGAGCATACATATTAACTACGAGTTAGTCTACGTTTATGTCTCAGAAAGCAATCTGATTGTCTTAATTACCATTTCAGGAATTAACTCGAGAAGAACTAAGAGGCAAGCCTTAAGGACTCGATTTATGACAAAAGTGATGAGACGAGGGTATCGTGCCCAATAAAGCGTATCAAAGCGGGCGTAGTTGTGTATCTCGTATTGCAACTACGAGAAGACTTCGGTTTCTAAAGGAATTGGTGCATAGAGCTTGTGACTTGCTTGCTTGAAGTTCCGTCTAGTGAAACTTGACGACATTCCTTGACGGTTGGACAAATAAAGTCTTGGAATGTGGATCATCTTTGGATGAGTGTAATTGAAGGAATGACTTCTACGGAAGCAAAGAGTGTAATCTTCTTCCCTATAGTTTTGCAGCGAATTTATTGGTAAAGTAAAGAATGATGTCATGTGGTATAAAGGTTGGTTTTAAGCTCTGCAGTGGAAATTTCGAGGACGAAATTTTTATAAGGGGGGTAGATTGTAACACCCCGTCCCAAAATTCGAGAATTTAGGAAAACTCCCTTCGAAAAGTGGTGGAGGACTTAATACGAACTCGTGGGTATGTCCTATGAATTAATCAGAGTTCGTATGTGGAAGTTATTCAGGATAATGTATAGTTACTACGACATAAAATAGTAAATAGCAAAATATCTATTTATTGTTCATGGTAGCTTTCTATTATTCAATTTGGGCTGTCAGATCAATCAGAGATGTGATCTGGGTCATTGGTTTTTGAGTATATATATGGGGGAGACCGGACAGAAGGGGACTAACTCTCTCTCTCTCTCTCTCTCTCGACTGTGAGATACAGTCGATCAGAGACCACCCCATATGCACCACCGCCGGCGCGGTCTTGCCTCACCGCCGCCACCATCAAGCTCTCCTTGCCCCTGTGACCACGACCTGACCCCCAACAGAGCCAGTGCCGCCGTGAGCATTGCCCATCAAAGGAGAGAGAAAGTTGGAGGAGCTGGGGACTTCCAGGAAGCGCTTAGGAGCTGCTAGAAGGAAGGAGGAGGCCAGCGGAGCTCTGTCGAAGGAGAACCGCCAGGAAACCAGAAGCTCGAGATTGAGGTATAAAACCTCCACATTTTTCCTCGTTTTTAGCCTTCCTAGAATGCTTGGGTTGTGTAGAAGGTAGGGTTGCAGGTGTAGAAGCTTGGTTTGGCCGGAAAAATTAGTTTTCCGACGAACCAGCTGATCAAAAAGTCCGAACTACCCCTGACAGTTCGGATTCATTAGAGGGATGTCATTGAATCTGAAATATCATAAATGCCCCTGGAATATCAGGTTAATTACATGGATGCCATTGAAGCTAAAATCCCATAAATGCCCTTGGCAGTTTGAGATAATTACAGAGATGTCATTAAGGCTGAAATCCCACAACTGCCCCTGGTTGTTTTGCATATTTACAAGACTTCCATTGAGGCAAAAAAGACAATACTTTCCCTGGTAGTTCTAGTTAATTACAGGGATACCACCAATGTTAAAATCTTGAAAATTCCCTGGCAGCTTTGCATATTTACAAGGCTGCTACTGAGACAAAATTGACAATACTGCCCATGGCAGTTTAAGATATTTGCAAGGATGCCATTAATGTTGATTTTACCTTGATGCCCTTGGTGGATTTATATAATTATGTGGTTGTCATTATATTATATTTATATGCGTATGGATGTTGTATATAAATATGGTTGAATGTTGGGATAATCCCGATAGAAAGCTGGTTTGTGGATACCTCAGCGGAGAGGTTAAACACTGGATTTGCAATAGGCGTATGCTATCCTTAATAGTTTATCGATCGATAAATAGAAAAGCGGGATTCACCCGGTTAGGACGTTAATTAAATTAAGGGCTACGTGTGGCTTGATTCATGAGTACAGAGTACGTGTGGCTTGATCGGGATTCAGGTGCAGTCACAAATAATATTTAGACCCTAGGTCCTCTAAAGTAATTAGTATGAAATCCAATGTAGAAATCGAGATAACCTCCGGTTGTGGGGACTATTCCGGTATCGTTTAGACTGTTAAAAATGGTTTGGTAAAAGGGTTATCCATTCTCAAGGAGGATTACGTGTAAATCTCTCTTGGGATGAGTTCCTCACGTCATATCTCAAATTTAAGGAAGTAAACTTGGATGGAGGCGTGACAAAAAAAGATATTAATATCATGAGTTAGAACTTCATTATGAAGGTCATTACGTTATTATATAGAAAATTGGATTGATGAAAACATTTATATCAAATATGAGAAGGGTCGATGGATCATTCTCGCCCCCTCTCCCTACGCATATGATGGCATGCATGCGATTTGGGAAAGCCTGGTATGCTTCAGTTGAAACCACAACTGAAGAAAGTAGAGGTTGATTGTGATATATGGATCTGCATGTGTTGCTTGATCGATGAGCTTCTTGATCGGCGAAGGATTCGAAGTTAGCTAGCCTCCATGTTGGGGTATATTTATATTAATGGAAAAATAGAGAAAATAAATAAAAAACAACTTTGTGGGACTTTGAGTAGTTTCTTTAAAGTGTTATTTGCTCTTTTTTTAGAAAAATATCAAGAATTTTATTTAAAGAAAAAAAGTTACAAAACATTAGAAACAAAGGTGGTTGATACGATATCCCCCCTCACTTCCATATCACTAGACTGAGTTACGGGTCTGTAACCAATAATAAAATCCATAAGCCAATCGGGCTCAACCCCTAACCAAGAAAATCGCCCTTCAAACCGGGCTACAAATTGAGCTACCTCATGAGCCGCGTCATTACACCTCCTTGAAACGTGAGAAAGTTTCAAACCATTCGCAACAAGTAATTTCTTAGTCTTCTCAACCAACACCCTATCCTCGGCCAAACACTCTCCATCACCATTCACCATTAGAACGGCTTCTAGGCAATCTAATTTAACACTCTCCATGTAACATCCCACATCGACCAACGGAGAGGGTGATGTACTATATATGTACATCGGTGACACCCATCTAGCACGAGGCCTTTTGGGAGCTCAGTGGCTTCGGAGGGGATGGGAACTCCGAAGTTAAGCTTGCTAAGCTTAGAGCAATTCCAGGATGGGTGACCCCCTGGGAAGTTGCTCTGAGAGCTCCCGGAAACAAAACCGTGAGGGCCGGCGGGCCCAAAGCGGACAATATCGTGCTACGGCGGAGATGGTCCGGGATGTGACAATTGGTATCAGAGCCACTCTGCCGAGGGGTGCGAATGTGCCGACGAGGACGTCGGGCCCCTAAGGGGGGTGGATGTAACATCCCACATCGACCAACGGAGAGGGTGATGTACTATATATGTACATCGGTGACACCCATCTAGCACGAGGCCTTTTGGGAGCTCAGTGGCTTCGGAGGGGATGGGAACTCCGAAGTTAAGCTTGCTAAGCTTAGAGCAATTCCAGGATGGGTGACCCCCTGGGAAGTTGCTCTGAGAGCTCCCGGAAACAAAACCGTGAGGGCCGGCGGGCCCAAAGCGGACAATATCGTGCTACGGCGGAGATGGTCCGGGATGTGACACTCCACCTACCAGGCACCTTCCACCAACGATTTCAACCCCACAATTACTGCCTAAAGTTCTGTAATACAAGGTTTGAATTCCCTGCAAGTCTCTCCCCCTTAGCTAGAATTAGATCCCCAAAATTTTCCCTAATAACCACTCTCACTCCAACATTTATCTCATCATTAAAAACAGCATCATCATAATTTAATTTCACCATACCTGGGCTAGGAGGCCTTCAAACACAAGATTGCTGAACTGTAGCCCTGGAACTTATTTGAGCACGAGCCTGGACTGCCAACAAACCCTCTCAAATGACCACACACTGTTGAAATATTACTTCTGAGGGCCGAAGATTCTCTCCATGAGTCACCAAGTTACGCTCATTCCAATTATTCTAAAAAATGATAATAAACAATTTCATCTCATCCACAGAAAGAACATCCATAACATAATCCAAAACATCACCAAAATTAGACAACAGACCTGGAGTCAACTTTGTAAAAAAAATCGTCTTCTCAACACCGCAACACAAAAAGAACACGACCATGTTGCGTGCAAGGACGTTTCATTAGTTAGATGACATCTCGGGCACTTATGTTGCAGAACAATACACCTTTGATATAGGGATCACATGCACGGTAAGAAACTCATCGAACATCTCCATAAGAAATAACTCATATTTGGTGGAATTTTCAGCTTCCAAAGATGCTTCCAACGTTCAGAGACTATTAGGGGCTGTACTCGCTGCTCCCTTATTGTCACCCAGTAAGAACTTCTGACAGAATTCTTCCCATTCCTATTATAAACCAGTACAACTTATCCTTACTACTGTTACTATTACTCATTCTGACCAGAGAGATAGCAAGAACAACCTCTAATTCAGGAACTGTACAAACCTGCTCCAATGTAGACAGAGACCATGCCCCAGCATCATTAATCAACTCAGAGACACGCATATTCCAATTAAATCCCGCCTTCCATGCTATTCTAAACTCTAGAATACCAGCAATCCAAGGGTCCTGAAACACACGAATGTTACAACCATCACTCACCCACGCATATTCCAATTAAATCCCGCCTTCCATGCTATTCTAAACTCTAGAATACCAGCAATCCAAGGGTCCTGAAACACACGAATGTTACAACCATCACTCACCCACCAACGCAGCCCTTTAAGAAGCAACTCCTTACCCCATACAACAACCCTCCAAATATTAGAGAGACTCCTACCAACAGGAAGCTTGAAAAACACTCATAGCTGAAAAATACTCGTACCAACCGTTCTCGTTCTGTCCTCCTTAACAAAGCTGAGAACCCCTCCGCCACAATTAAGAACAAGTATGGTCAGATAGGGTCCGCCACAATTCAAGCTACCAACAGGAAGCTTGAAAAACACTCATAGCTGAAAAACACTCGTACCAACCGTTCTCGTTCTGTCCTCCTTAACAAAGCTGACGAAGGCCTCTAGTTGGCACAATTCTCCCAAATGTCCTTCCTTGTATAAGAACAGAATAGGAAACCGTCTGCACACAATCCATGACCAATCTAATAAACCGCTGTGAAAAGCACATTACCCCTAACATACTCCTCAAAAATTCGCATTCAACTCTATCATACGCCTTTGTCATATCAAGCTTGACCGCTAATTTCTGTATACTCTTCTTTCCTCTTCTCTTCAAGTTATTTATCGTTTCGAAAGCAGCAATGACATTATCATGGATCAATGGACCATGGAAAAATACACTCTGAAAATCTGCAATCAAATATGGTAACACTACCTTCAACCGATTAGCTAGGACATTCGACATCAATTTATAAATAACATTGCAAAGATTAATAGGTCGATACTCTGTCACTTTCTTCGGGTTCGAGACCTTTGGAATTAACGCAATCAGGGTATGATTTAGATCCCAAACAGTACCAGTACCATTGAGAAAATCAAGACAACGAGATACCACCTCAGCCCTCACTGTTGTCCAATAACACTGATAGAACATAAGAGGCATTCCATCTAGTCCCGGTGACTTTATTGGGCCCATATCCTTCAAAGCCAACTCTATCTTCCCTCGAGTAAACACCTCTCCAAGATGTATTTTCTATTGCATAGAAACTCTACCTGCTACCTTTTCAGGAATGCCTTCATTCAACTCAGAACCTTCAGAAGTAAAAAGATGTTGAAAATAATTCACAAAAACACACCCCACATTAATATGACCTGTCCGCCAACGATTATCCTCTCCAAAGATACCTATAATCTTATTAGTATTGCCTTGTTGCTTTGCATAACCATGAAAAAACTTTGTATTGTGATCCTCATACTTCAACCAGTCTACTCAAGACCTTTGACACCACATTATCTCTTCCATCTCCAGCGGCGGATCTAATTGAGCATCAATTCATCTTCTCTTTTGCACAATAGTAGCTGAAGGATAGCAGCGTTGTAATACATCTAGCTCTTCTCTAAACTCTTTAACCTCTTTCTGAACACTACCAAACATATATTTCTCCCATCTCCTTAAATTAGCAGCAACTACACGGAAGCAGTCATAAATATTACCACACCCACCCCTTCTCCAGCTTTGTTCAATTATCTAAGCACACTCCTTCTCCAGGACCCAAAACTCAAACAAAAATCTCTAGTGCACATTCCATATATTAGAGTCCATCTCAAGCGGTGCCTCGTTCTCTATTAACACTGGGCTATTGTCAGACGACAATGACACAAGGCGATGGCACAAGAAACCTCACAACTTTTGAATCAAAACAAGATTACTAAAACCATGGTCAAGTCTCTCATGTATGTTATCATCCCCTTACCTGTGATTATCCCAAGTGTACTCATATCCAGTAAAATCAAAGCCATACAACCTACATGCATCAAGACCACTCTGGAAATTATCAATCAACCGCGGAGACCGTAAATTACCCCCAAGCTTCTCATGGAGTGCAAGAATTTCAATAAAATCACCACACGCTAACCACGGCCTCTCCAAGACCCTTCTTATAGACTTCAACAATTCCCAACACAAATACCTGCATATATATATATATATATATATATATATATACACACGCTTCATATGCATCTTCGACCTAAATAATTGTATATGAAGTATATATACTTCATATGCATCTTCGACCTAAATAATTGCATATTTTATATATATATATATATATATATACACACTTCATATGCATCTTCGACCTATTTCATATGCATCTTCGACCTAAATAATTGCATATTCAATCCGATCTTACGCACATATATATCACCCTAAATTTGAGGCTACTCGACTGATTGGTTTAGAGAAAGAGAGCTAGAGAATCAGTCATGCATGAGATGAGAGGGCATGCATAGAATGGAGTTGCTGGATTTTGAGTAGGTAGGGCAGGTCGGAGCTAGCGAGCTAGCCGCTGGTAGGCCTTCATCATCTTTATAATCGACGGAAATAGCTAGATAGCAATTACGACGTAGACTGTGAGGGAAGGTGGCATGAACTCAAGTATTCAACAAACATATATATATTAGGTCCATTGTTGTTCTTCGACGTCCATGGCTTCTCTGTTGGGTTGTTCACAGTAAAATATATACTACGTACGTACACTGTGACCACCTTATTTTTCTCTAATCTCTCTTCATCACAAAACAAAAAAAACCATATTCGTAGTGCCGTCCACAACAAAGCAAGCACTGCTTGCTGGTGCATAATCGTCGATATGATCCTTCATTTTCTTCAATTATAAGTCTCTCATCTTCAATTATAGATGTTTTCCTGAAGTGTCAGTCTGTATTATTAGTGTGCAAGTCGATCGATCAACACAAAAAACTAACTTTAAACCAACTCTCATCAGGGATGTATCCAGAAATTGCATATGAGTTGGGCTAAATTTATATCATTTTGGCAACTAATTTTTTGTGATGTATCCATAGCTTAATGATAAACAAAATAAAAAATTTTACGATGTCTCTATAAAAGAATGATTAAAATTAGTGAAAAAAGAGAGACAAAATAACAAAAAATAGGAAGAAAAGGAAATATGGTAAAAGATGATAAAGATTAACTAAAAAACAACGATTAGTAATAAAAAGAGAAAGAAAAACAACAAAATGGAAGAAAGGAATATGAAAATTAGTAAAAGATGAGGAAGATTAACAAACAAAACAATTAGTCAAAGATAAGAGAAAGAAAAAATTAATTAAAGAAGGTAGAATATGGCGAATCAAACTGCTGACTAAGATAACCAACTGCACTAGATATAGAGATATGCATGGTGGTACATTTGATATTATATAACCCAATTTTCGGTTGGGCTATAACCCAAACAACCTACCACTTAAATACGTCCTTGACTCTCATGTCACGTTGCAGTCGCGAGTTCGATCTCTAAAGGTATTAGAAAAGCAAATACTCTTTTTCCTTTTTCATAAGAACTGTAATATAAGACTCCTCCACGTTCAAATACAATTGAATACATATATATATATATATATATATATATATATATCAAATACAATTGAATACATATATATATATATATATATTCAATATAATTGAAATCAATCAAATATTATGTTCAATACATAAGACATCATAACTAAAATATGATTCATTAACCCTTCACAATCATATCAGGTTAGGAAAATTAACGTCACTAGAAGGATTGCATCCTTGCAATGTGCTTCTCATCTTTTCAAAACTTGAAGGGAACTCGATCTCTTCCACTTTGAGCATTACATGTATCATCAAGTTGAGCATTGCATGACTCAAGTTAGTGATCGAGGCAACCTTGAAGATGGTAACTACGACAAGTTCCATTTTTTGCCGAATTTTATGTAATCTTCAAGGTATAATACAAATGCAAGTGAATCTCGTCATTTTCACTTCTAACGAACAAAAATCTAAAATACCGTTTTATCTTTAAGCTCGTCGTCCAGATTATAATCAAGAATTCAAGACATCAAGTCGTATTTGTGAAGAAACATTTCTATGGTCTATATGTCTTGCTGCTCACTCCATTCATATTGTCTGAGAGATTAAAGAGAAGAGAGATAAGCTTGTGGTTCAATCCTCATATAGAGTTGACCCATAAACTTAGTAGGATATATGTTCATGTCATATTGCATGCCCGCAGCCCTTTTGTTGACACTTGTGATACTTGGGGTAGAAGGATCATGATTCATGCATTTTTAATAGTATGAGGTTAAGCTAATGCATTGACCTTTAATCAAATAAAAACATAATCACCACAAGTTTGACAAGAGAAAGCAGCCCAGAAATTACACTGATTGAGATGGAGACCAATCCAACCTGTTTGTCACAAGACTACTAGCCCACGTCGAATAAACAAGACAAGTCCTGGCTTTGAACTCTTGCATTTTCCTTGTATTATATTGGTGAAAAAAATAGAGTGCAATTTGACATTGCTCCAATGTAAAGATTTAGGGCAAGGACTATCAAATCCAACAGAAATTTGATTTCATATGATTGACATTTTCTATTTCACAATTGTATCACTCTCACTCATAGGCTCATTGCCATTATCCATACTGTGTATAGCTCAGTTTAGCTCAGTGAATGTACCCGGATACAACAGTATGTTAATTCTGTCAACTAAAATCTCAGTGACAAACTGAGCTTGTTCCTGGCAAAAACTGAGGTATGGGCCTATATGCAATGCGACGACATCAAATTCAGAAGAAGACGCGTTTGCTAATTGTCATATTCTGCTCCTCTAGGAATTTCGTTATAGCATTCTTTTGCCTGCTTTTGAAACTCCTGCAATCAACAACCAGAAGCTACATAAGGCCATTTGTGATTATGTTATCTTACTACATAAGTAATACAGAGTTGCATGAGGGTTTTTTTAATAAGGGGCTTTGGAACCAGTCTAGCTAGAAAGCATTTTATTAATAAAACAAAAGAAGAAAAAATTACATAGTACAAAAAAACTATGTATAGCTACTGCATTAATGTAGGTGCATTGTATGACTTATAAGTTTTATCTTTCATACATAGCTCTACTATTGTATTATATGTTCATACTTAGCTATAAGTTAACCTGTACTAGTATAAATATCCTCCACATTGGAGAAGAATACATCTGTGAATTATACCATAAACCTATAATTGATATGGTATCAGAGCAATTCTGCTCTTGAGACCGATACCCATACCCACATTCCGCTGCCAAAATACTAACAGAAGAACTTTGTCTCTTCATCTTACCCAGATCAAACCAAAACTCTAGCTTGAAGATAGCAGAAGCTTTTACCCATACTAAAAAATTTTGCTCAAAGATTGAGCAGAAGCTTTTACCCAATTCTCATTACCAAGAACAAATCTTGTTCGACAATACCAATACCTCTTTTTACTTTCTGATACCCAGAAAAGAAGAAAATACTGCAACATCCATACCTTGGAATTTCATTGTTTTCTGAAATTTCAGAGTTGTTGTGAAGCCAATCTCAGCTGCTTCATCGCCTTACCTCGGCATCGACTTCGGCCCAGTCCTCCGCTCCGTCTTCCAGGACCACCGCGCCTTGGTCCCATTCCGACTTGTCGCTGCTGCTGTGACCGTGGGTAGTCCGCCTTCGTCTGCCTCCGAAAGTCCGACCGGAATCTACGCCGCCACCGCATCACCGCCCGTGAAAGGGTGACCGAAAAATTAGATAGCACCAATTTTATTTCTTGGTCTAAACATGCCAAGTTAAGTATCACTGGTCGAGAAAAACTTGGTTATCTCATCGGCAAGAAGAAAGCACCATCCGAAGAAGATGAAGAGGTGTATGAAGTTTGGATTGAAGAAGACAGCCTTGTTCAAGCATGGCTTCTCAACTCCATGCACAAGGAGGTCAGGGAGAATTATGAAGGCTTAGAGACAGCTAAAGAAATTTGGGATGTTGTTAAAACTACTTTTTTGGTAGCCCAAGATGATACACAAAACTATGAGTTGCAAATAACTTCGGTTTCCACTAAACAAAATGGAGCTCCTCTTCATAGCTACTATAGCAATTTGAAGAAAATATGGCAAGAGCTTGACATATTGGATCCTCTCCGAATCAAGGATGCAGATTCTATCACCTACATGATAAATAGGGTCACCAAGCATCGCGACTATTTCTTTTTGGTCGGGCTAGACCCTCACCTTGATGGAGTCCGGAGTAGAATCTTAAACACAAAGCCATTGTCTTCTATAGAAGATGCTTATTCTCAAGTCAGTGCTGAGCATAATAGACTTCAAAAGATGATGTCTGACACAAAACATGAGGGATCAGCCATGATTGCTCAATACCAACCACCACATGTTCGTCGATCTCAACCTTCTTCATCTACATCTCCATTGCAATCACCCTCTCAAGGGCCCATGAAATGCACTCAGTGCAATCAACTTGACATATGGTAAAGAATTGTTTCTACTTGATCGGCTTTCTAGAATGGTGGGATAATCACATTGCCAATCGCAAGGAGGCCCAAGCAAAAGAAGCACGAGAGAAAGCAAAAGCATTTCAACCCTATGGAAACAAGAACCCAAATAGCTATCAGCCCAAAGGCAAATCCCAGGCATCTCTCCAAATTCTTTCACCAGACCCAAGTTCAAATACAACTTCTGACGAACCTGCTCATGGTGATCATTTTGGTAACTCCACTTTTGCCTTCATGACCAATTCAGGTAAACCTGTCTCTTTGCTCTCAAGCAACTCTTCCTTTAATTGGAAAGATATGTGGATAATTGATTCCGGTGCAACTGACCATATGACTAATAACTCTAGCAATATTCACCATTTAACCCCAATTCGTCGGTCTGGCGTAACTAATGCAAATGGTGATTCCTACCCCATTACTGGTGCTGGGTATGTCATTCTTACAGATTCCATTACTCTGGACACTGTGTTACTTATTCCTTCCTTATCTCATAATCTCCTGTCTGTCAAACAAATAACCCAACAATTTTATTGTTGTGTAATTCTTTACTCTTGGTGTTGCATATTTCAGGACATCCTCACATGGAAAATCAGTGGGCAAGGTATTGAGAAGGGGGATTGTACTACATAGAGATGACAACTGTGGGTAATCTTCGTGCAAGTGAAGTACATCAGATTCAGAAAAAGTATCCACAAATGAAGAACAAATCTGGTTATGGCATAAGAGATTGGGACATCCATCATATCTCCAAACTCTATTCCCTCTATTATTTTAGCATCATAAACCATCAGACTTTAAATGCAACACTTGCATTTTAGGCAAAAGTCACCGTGTAAGCTATCCAGTGAGCATAAATAAAAGTATTTCCCCATGCTCTTGATCCAAATATTTTTGGTTGTGTAGCTTATGTACACATCCATCGAACCAAGAGGACTAAGTTAGATGCTTGTGCTGAAAAGTGTGTCTTCATCGGTTATGCTTCCACTTAGAAAGGATATTGGTGTTACAACCCCACTACTCAACGTTCCCATGTTTCAATGGATGTAACATTTTGTGAACATGAACTATATTTTTCCCCAAAGACTCCTCTTCAGGGGAAGAGTCATGCTGAGGAAGAACAGTCTTTAGAGGACTATTTTCATCCCTTGGATTTCATGGATAACCAGATACATGGAAATAGTGAAGTAAGAAGAATTCAGCATGAAGCTACTGAAAGGAGTAACCAATTACCAGCATCGCAAACAGATTATGTACTCAGCGAAAATGCCAATCAGTTGTCAACTTCAGAATCAGCAGAGATTGATAATTCTTCCCCTTCTACTACCCCATCAACACCAATGCTCCCTGAGGATGATCCGGAGGTATCTAATGACCCTTTGTTTGAATCTCGTGATAATTCTGAGCTTAACCCTGAAATAGAACCAAATAACATCATAGGGATTCATAAGTTACCATTTCAAAAAAATCGAGGTCAACCAAAAGCTCAATATGAACCAGATCCTAAAGCCAAGGCCAAATATCTCATAAGCAATTACATGTCCACCCATAGGGTATCCAAGTCATATGCGTCTTTTGTATTTCATTTATTTGCTATTGTCATTCTAAATAAAGAGCAGGATGCTCTAGTTGATTCTAATTGGACTAAAGCCATGGAAGATGAAATGGAAGCCTTGCAAAAAA
Source organism: Comarum palustre (assembly GCA_951800085.1). Lineage (NCBI taxonomy): Eukaryota > Viridiplantae > Streptophyta > Magnoliopsida > Rosales > Rosaceae > Comarum > Comarum palustre. The sequence continues at coordinate 3,814,645 of OX637584.1, read as the reverse complement.
ACCACACATGGGAATTAGTGCCAAAACCCACAACGAAGAGAACAGTTGGGTGCAGATGGATCTATATATTGAAATATGGAGCTGATGGTACACTGGATAGATACAAAGCCAGAATGGTCGCAAAAGGTTACACTCAGACATATGGTATTGACTATCAGGAAACTTTTGCACCAGTAGCCAAGATGAATATTGTTTGAGTGCTATTGTCATTAGCAGCCAACCTAGATTGGCCTCTTAAGCAATTTGATGTAAAGAATACATTCCTACATGGTGACTTGAAGGAAGAAGTGTATATGGATCTACCTCCTGGCTACTCTTAACCTTCACAAGCAGGAATGGTGTGCAAATTGAAAAAGTCACTGTATGGACTAAAGCAATCCCGTAAGGCGTGGTTTGGAAGATTCAGTCAATCTATGAAATAGTTTGGTTACAAACAAAGCAACTCTGACCATACACTATTTCTGAAGCGAATGAAAGATAAACTTACTGCACTTATCATTTATGTTGATGATATGATTGTGACAGGTAATGACTCATAAGAAATGAAGAGATTGCAAGAACATCTTTCATCTGTTTTTGAAATGAAAGATCTTGGCGGACTGAAATACTTCTTGAGGATTGAGGTGGCTAGATCAAATGAAGGCATTAGCCTATCTCAGAGGAAGTATGTGGTTGACTTACTCGTAGAGACCGGCTTGCTTGCATCCAAACCTGCAGACACACCAATGGAGCAAAATCACAAGCTAGCAGAATATCCAGACCAAGTGCCTACTAACAAGTGAAGATCAAAGGTTAGTAGGCAAGCTGATTTATCTCTCACATACCCGGTCTGATATTGCATATGCTGTAAGCATTATAAGTCAATTCATGCACACATCAAGTGAAGATCACATAGAAGCGGTACACAGAATTTTGAGATACTTGAAAACAAATCCAGACAAAGGGATCATGTTTTCCAAAAATAATCATACAAGGATAGCAGGATAACAGATGCAGATTGGGCCGGTTGTGTCACTGATAGAAGGTCAACTTCAGGTTACTTTACCTTTGTGGGAGGTAACTTGGTCACATGGAGAAGTAAAAAACAAAAGGTGGTTGCTAGATCCAGTGCTGAAGCTGAGTATAGAGGAATGACTCATGAAGTATGTGAAATGTTATGGCTTCGTCATTGGATGAAGGACTTGGGATTTAAACCTGAGTATGCCATGAATTTGTATTGTGACAATAAAACAACCATTGATATAACACACAATCCAGTCCAGCATGACAGAACAAAACATGTCGAAGTTGATCGACATTTCATCAAGGAGAAGTTAGAGGCAAATATCATTAACATACCACATGTGCCTACTGAAGATCAACTTACAGATATTTTAACTAAAGCTGTTTCTGCAAAAGCGTTCCACAGCTCACTAGACAAGTTGGACATGCAAGACATCTATTTCCTAACTTGAGGGGGAGTGTTAAGTGAGCTGCATACTTCAACCACCTACAGTAGTAGAAGCAGCAAATCTTGACTATTCTTACAGACAAGATCTCTACTGCATTAATGTAGTTGCATTATATGACTTAAGTTTTATCTTTCATATATAGCTCTACTATTGTATTCTATGTTCATACTTAACTATAGCTTAACCTGCATTAGTATAAATATCCTCCAAATTAGAGAAAAATACATCTGTGAATTATACCATAAATCTATAATTGATAAAACCATCTTAGAGTTGCATGAGGGTTAGTTTCTGTAAATCTACATCTTTTAGGACCTAACAGGCTTAAAAGAGTCTGACAGAGGATGGTTGTGTTAATAAACAAGCATTACTTGTGATCAAGATGAGCTAGAATTTCTCCACCAGGGAAAGCCGATTGTGTAACGTCAAATGCTACTTCGATTGCTTGTTTCCAAGTTCCACCAATATCTTTTGTATTTGTTTCCGTCTTTGAAGACAATTATACCATATTTAGAAAATAATTATACTATAATTATACCAAAACTATAATAATTATATCATAATTACAAATTAATTTTGGACCTTTCACGGGCGCCACAACCCTATCCCGCCCCTTAAAGGAATCGCCACTGGCTCTTCCCCTATACTTGAAAGAAAATGAGATCAGCGAAGAAACCAGAGACATGATCCACTTTACCTAGAGATCAAGGTTGGAATTCGAATCATCTCTATCAGTACAAAGGCTTTTGGCTCTCAACTAAGCAGATAGAAGGACTCTTGTCATGCCAAGAAAACTTCCGAGCCCAAGATTCCGATATCTTACTTTTTGCTACTCCCAAATCAGGTACCACTTGGCTCAAGGCGATCTTGTTTTCTCTAGTGAAACGAGGAGAGTATTATCATCCAGACCCTCAAGACAGCCCCTTGCTCACAAAAAAAACCCTCATGTTCTTGTTGCCTACTTGGAGATAGGTCTGTACCTTCAGAAACCAGTACCTGACCTCATGACCTCCCATGCCCCTCTTCGGCTCTTTTCAAGTCACTTACCACTTGTGTCTCTACTGGAATCAGACAAAAACTCTGCTTCCAAGGTTGTCTATCTGTGTAGGAACCCTAAGGACACATTTGTTTCACTCTGGCACTTCACAAACAGACTTAGACCCGAGAGTTGGGGAAGCATTTCACTTGAAGAAGCTTTGGAAATGTTCTGCAGGGGAGTGAGTTTGTATGGACCCTTTTGGGACCATGTCATGTGGTACTGGAATGAGAGCTTTAAAAGGCTGGAAAGTGTATTTTTTATCACATTTGAGGAACTGAAAGAACAGCCAGGTTTTCACTTGAGGAGGCTAGCCGAGTTCTTAGGGTGCCCATTTTCCCTGAAGAAGAAGCACAGGGAGTGGTGCTGGTGCTATTTGTTATGTTTTACCAACTAGTTGATTGCTACCATCTACAAAATTCAAGTGCCGTGTCTTAGGTACTAGTAAGATCGACCCAAAATAAGTACTGTGCTTTGAATTCATATTGTAATGTATTATTACTGCATTGAGACAATGTATATACACTAGTAGGATTTGGGACTATAGCGACGAAGATTAATAATTTCGTCTTAAAAGTTATCACATATGAGACGAAAACAACTTCGTCGTTTTAGTGAGAACTTATGTGACGAATCCAATTATCGTCGTTTAAGTTGTAACCTATGTCACGAAACTGTAACTTAAACGACGAAAATAAGTTTGTCTCTTATGTTCATACATATGAGATGAAACACTTTATTTCGTCGCATAAAATTTTCACTAAAGCGACAAAACATGAAGGTTTCATTGCATAAGAGCAAATATTTAGGAGATCAAAACACAAATTTTTTTGGAAGTTTTCAAATCTTTGGAATTTTCCCGCTCATTTTTTTTCTTTTTATTCTCTCTTACTCTCTCCCGCTTCATTCTCGCTCTCTCTCTCTTACACAGATCAACCCTTCATAACCCCAAATCCCTCACCTTCTCCCCCTCCGCCCGTCACACCCTTGTCGTCGCCTACTCCACCTCCCCCATCCTCCACAACCCCCAATCACTCTCTCCGCCTCTCCACCTCCCTCACCGTAGCTCCACAACCCCCAACTCTCCCTCATCGACGTCAACTGCTTCGTCTCTTTCCACTCTGACAGCCTCCTCATCACTGTCGCCGACCTCTACCGCCTGGTCCAGGTCTTCGACGTCAAGACCCGCACCGCCCTCTGCCGCCTTCGCTCCCACACCCGTCTCGTCCGCTTTGTCAAGTTCCCTCTCCACGACAAGATCCACCTCGTCTTCGACGGTAACGACGTCATCGTCAAGTACTGGGATGCCACCGGTGAGACCTCCATTTGCGACTTTCTAGGGCACAAGGACTATATATATCTGCTGCGGCGATTGGTGACAAAGGTGAACTACGGCAAGCAGGTCGGAGATATTGTACGGAGGAGAGTGGTGGTGGGTTTGGTGGGTAGAGGTCGGCGATGGTGGTGGTGGTTTCAGACCAAAAAAAATTGCGACAGTAAAAGAAAAATTTTAAAAAATTCAGAAAATTTCAAAACATTTTGGCAGGAGAATTTTTTTTGAAATTTTGAAGTACTAATGCGATGAAATTTTTTTCGTCGCATATATGATTATTATGTTGTAACAAATACTTTATTTTCATAGTATAAGTCCCAGTGAGACAGTAAGTATGCGACGACACTTACGCGATGATGTTTTCGTTGATTAGGTTCTTATGCGACGAATATGTGATCCTCTACGACGAAATGGTTTCATCTCATAGGTTCTAGATCCTACTAGTGACTATAAATATATGTATAAAACTATAAATTAAACTGCACTAAGTGATGAAGAAAATAGACGTAAAAAATCTGTTCTGAGATTGGAAATACCTTAGATTTGACCATGCATAACTGCACTCTTGAAAACGGGTAACTGCAGCTTTGGGGTACTATCTGATGGATAGTTTTGAATTGTTGCACCCAAAGGCTAGCTATGAAGACGAAGCTGGTGCCATTGCACAGGATCATCTGGATCCTCAGTTTTGGAACTATCCTGCCCTCGCTTTTGAGTTACAATTCCACATATGCCACCGCTGCTGTATTTGCACCATCTTAATTGGGAGACACCTGTTTGTCTCAACCTGATCACCCTCGCAGCTTCCTCTCTCTTTTCTCTGTTCGTCTCTCTTCGTTTCACAGAAACACCTTCGAATCTTCGGTTCATCTTCTAAACTGGGTTCACTCTTTTACGTTGGTATCATCCGTTCCTGGGTTCTCATCATCCCTAAGAACTTTGCTTCGTCATTATCAAGGTAATGAATGGATTCTGGGTTATGACCGTTGATTGTTGAATTTATGTTTTATGATGCGCGCATTTTTTTGGTCTTTGCAGTAATAGATTCAGTAAATGGTAAGTGTTATTTTGATGCGTGATCTTCATAGGAAAACTATGTGTCATATTATTTTTAAAACTGATAGTACCGTTCAGGTACCATGATTGTTTTTTCTGCACAAGAATTGATATTTTCAAGACACAGGTTTTTTTTTTTTTTTGGAAATGAGCATTTCATTAGAACAGAAAACCAACACAAGGAAAAAACCAACAACAAACAGACCTAAGGAAAACAGGAAAAAAGGCAACAGGCAAAAGAAAAACCAAACAGCGGCCTAAGGAGGAGGCCCTACTGCATCAAACTGAAGGATTCGTAAGAGGGAGGTTGGAGGATTGGAAAACCAATCGTCTGTGCACACCCTGCGCAAAGACAAAGAGGCTACGTGGTCAGCCGCAGCATTTGCCTTTCTGCTGGCCCAAAGCCAGTTAACTCGCTTGAACTTGGCAGCCAAAGATCTAATTCTTCCAACAATTGTAGATGCAGACCAGTCCACAAGCGAAAGGGGATTTTTGAAAGTGCTTTGGCTTCTGCAGCCATGGCAGAGGAAGCAAAGGAAGAGCTCGCGCGACCAGAGATAAGGTTTCCATGATCATCTCGAGCCACAGCAGCAAGACCACAAGAGGAAGAGGTTGAGTCCCAAGAAGCATCCGTGTTGATTTTCAGGGTGCCAGGAAGAGGAGGAGACCAAAACGGCGAAACCTCCTCACTCCTTTGGCAAATCTTTGGTAGTTTCAGGTTCTTTGGCACACTTAAAAATTCTTCCGCAGCTGCAAAGGCTTTCTCAGCCGTTCGAACCGGATCGACCTTGCCTCGATTGAAGATAAAATTGCACCGCTCCTTCCATATGAACCATAACAGGTAAACCACATATGTGAAGAAATCTGACGAACTTTTCTCATCTTTAGGATGGACTTCACACATTGCCAAAACCCAGCGATCAAAAGATGTGATTCGATGCACCTCCACTCTGTAAGAGAGCGGGTGAGCGAACCAGCACCTCTGAGCCCAGGGGCAAAGGAGGACCAGATGCTCAAAAGACTCATGATGGTCTTCGCAAATCGGGCATAAAGGGGATGGAGACATGTGGCGTTTGCTTCTGGCCAAATTTGTAGATATGGCACCGGAGAAAGCTCTCCATATGAAATGAATGATGCGAGGCGGAGCTCTTAAACCCCAAACCCATTTCCACAACTCAGGGGGTAAAAAATGGGAACTGTGAGGATGACTAGAGTTGTTTCGAGCCCAAGAAGCCATGCAAGATTTGTAGCCTGACTTAACTGAGTAAGAACCATTGCTTGATGGTTTCCATATCAGAATGTCCTCTGAGGATGCATCCCCGAAGTCAGTTGCCAGGATTACATTGATGAACTGTTGAGGGACAGCTTGAGGCAGAGATGAGAGGTCCCACGATGCATTGGAACGATCAATGAAGGTTGGGACCGGGGTAAAGGGCCAGTTTTGAGGAGCAAAAGAATGAAGGCTCATGGAGGGTAACGATGGGAGCCATTTATCCTTCCAAAAATCGATCGAGTTGCCGTTACCCACTTTCCAACATAACCCCTTCTCCAGCAGAGTTCTGCCATGTAAAATGCTTGACCAAACCCAAGACGGGGAGGAACCATGGGAGGCTTCCATAAAGCTTTTGTTCGGAAAATACTTTGCCTTGATAACCCGAGCCCAAAACGCCTGAGGATGGGAGAGAAGACGCCAACCTAACTTTGCTAGAAGCGCTGAGTTAAAATCCTGCATGCTTTTAAACCCCAAGCCTCCTTCATTCTTTGATAAAGCCAGCAGCTCCCATTTTTTCCAATGAGTTCCCTTTGATGAATGGTTACCCCACCAGAAGTTTGATAACATAGAGTCAATGTTTTTGCACACAGAGGCAGGGTATTTGAACAGGGACATAGAGTAAGTTGGAACAGCCGAAGCTACTGCCTTGATCATAACCTCTTTTCCTGCATGGGAAAGGGTTAATTGTTTCCAACCCTTGATCTTTCTCTCTATCTTCTCCTTCACAAAATTTAGAGCCGAAATCTTCGAACGACCCCAAAGAGTGGGAAGACCAAGGTATTTCCCTGGATTTTGAACTACCGGCATTTGGAGGATCCAACTGATCAGGATTCTGATCTCAGGCCTTGTATTCGGACTGAAATAGAGAGAAGATTTCTGGAGATTGATAGACTGGCCTGAGGCCGAGCAATAATGATGCAAGGTGTCTGATAGAACTTCACAATTACCTACAGAAGCCTTCAGGAAGAAAAGAGAATCGTCCGCGAAGAATAGGTGACTGATTATTGGACCGTTGGACTCTAACCTGAAAGCATGTAATAACCTTTCATTGCAGACTCTATTTATCATTCGGGAGAGAACGTCGTTTACAAACAGAAACAGAAACGGGGACAGAGGGTCTCCTTGGCGCAATCCACGGGAAGGTTTAAATGTTTTCCCCGGAGAGCCGTTGACCATCACTGCCATCGAAACTGTTGTAATGCAGGCCATTACCAACTTTACCCAGATATCATGGAATCCCAGCTTTAGAAGAACTTTCTCGAGGAAGAGCCAATCCACCCTGTCATAAGCTTTATTCATATCGAGTTTGAGAGCCAAAACCTCTTCAGCTCCTGGTCTTTGTAATTTTAGATGATGAAAGCATTCATGCGCCACTATCATGTTGTCTTGAATTTGTCTGCCCTGAACAAAAGCTGATTGGTTTTCAGAGATAAGAGATGGCATCATCGGTTTCAACCTGTTAGACATGATCTTAGTGAGGATCTTGTAGGCAAAATTGCATAATGCAACTGGGCGAAATTGTGAGGCTTCCTCCGGGGCTTCAACTTTCGGAATTAGGGCAATGAAAGTATGGTTAAACTTGCCTAATATTCTCTGGGCTTGGTATGAATCAGAAATGGCATTAACCAGGATGGCCTTGACAATGTTCCAGTAGCTTCTATAAAAGGTCCCAGAGAAACCATCTGGACCCGGGGCTTTTAGATGACCCAGACCAAAAACTGCTTCCTTCACCTCCTCAATAGAGATTTCAGCCATGAGCGCTTCATTCATCTCCTGCGTCACCATCTTGTCCACAAAGCCTAGAACTTCATCCGTGAATTCTGTGGCAGATGCTTTATACAACTCTTTGAAGTGGCTGTTGAGGTGGGACACTATAGCCTTCTCTTCAGAAAGCCAATCTCCCTCCTTGTTTTTGATCCGAAGGATTTTGTTGTGTCTGCGATGCATTATCGTGGTTTGGTGAAAAAATTTCGTATTTAAATCCCCATGAGCAAGCCACTGCACTCTAGAACGTTGCTTCCAATATATTTCCTCATAAGACCACCAGTTTAAGATGTTATCTGATGCTCCTGCTATCTCTCCTGAAACATCGAGCAAGTTTGAATCAAGAGCTGCCTGAATTTTTGACAACTCATTTTTTGTCTCCTTCGAGAAGTCTGGGAAAGTTTCCCGAGCCCAGTTCTTGAGAGCCGATGCACATAAGTGTAAATTTTGCTCCCAATTTTGGGCAGCAGAGAGACCAACTTCATTCTTCCAGTTGTCTTTGATGACTTCGGAGCTGTGAGGATGACAAGTCCACATTTGCTCAAACTTAAACAGACGAGGAGCTCTCTTAGTTTCTGGGCAGGAGTCAAACATAATCGGACAATGGTCTGAACCCAGCCGAGGGAGATGAAGTAGTTGGGAGCTGGGACAAGCTAGGAGCCAGTTATGGTTGGCAAAAGCTCTATCCAATCTTTCTTTCATCACGACTTGCCCATGTTGAATACAATACCAAGTGAAGGGAGGACCTTTGAAATGCAAATCTATAAGCTTCGCATTTTCAATGAAATTTCTGAAAAGGAGCATTCTCCACTGTGGTTGAGGAAGACCTCCCCACTTCTCATGAGTCCACAATACTTCGTTGAAATCTCCTACACACAACCAAGGAATGTTGCGAGATACAAAAACGGAGTACAACGACCGCCAAAACACTGATTTTTGATTAGCATGAGGATTTCCATACATCCAAGATATATTACAATGGAGAGCTTCAGACTTGAAAAAGACCACAGAATTAATAAAGTTAACCGAACTAGAGATGCTAGACACCGACACTGAGTCGTTCCAGAAAATTGCAAGGCCACCACTGCCAGTGGATGAGGGATTAACAACGTACATGTCTTCGAAGTTAAGAGCCTTCTTCCAAAAACTCAGAGCATGTTCCTGCTGGTGTGTCTCCGATAAAAACAACATCGAGGGCTGATGACGCTTTACCAAGCGCCGCAAATTTTTCCCTGTCAAGTCAGTCCCCAACCCTTGACAGTTCCAGGAAAGTAGCCTCATTTATTTCCCGTGGCTGTGTTTGGCCAGCCACCAGAGCCATTGGTAGGGGAAGGACCTGCGTTCAATATCACCAGAATATCTTCTGCTGAGGTTAACATTGGATCTACCTGTACATGTTGGTTTTCCGAAAGGATAATAGTAGATGGGGAAACCTCCTGAGAAGATTGTGGGGGAATGGATTCAGCAATCTGAGTTGGAAGAAAGGATTTTTGGTTAATCATGGCATTTGGGGTTTGGAATGAGAAACTGGGCATAGTGATTCTGAAGGGAGAAGAACCCAGGTGATCAAATTCAGTTCCGGATCCCCTTGTATTCTCATTAGGGACTGAGTGAGTCTTCACAATGCCTTCTGGGGATCCCAAAGCTTCTCCAAGAATAACTTGTTTCTGGCCCTGGTTTTGGGATGACTCAGTGACCAAAAGTCTTCTTCCTTTTCCTCTTGTTGATCGGACTCTGCCCCACCCCCTACCTCGGTTCCTTTGAGGGTTTTTTTGACCCGACTTGGGGGGGATGGCTTCAGAGGGTTTAGCACTAGGTTCAGACAGAAAGAACGAACTTTGAGTTGAGTCTTCCGATCGCAGCCTCTTCGAACTAGGGTTATTCTGAAGCTCCCCGTCATCTGTCTGTCTCTTCAGGCGCAGCCGGTTGAGGAAAGAGGCGATCCCAGACACTGTGGGAGGGTGAGATGGGGATCGGGTTGGATTTGGTGGGGTGCAAACAATTCGAATCGGAGAGGGAGAAGAGAGGGCGAGAGAAAGCGTGGTATCTGTAGGTGAGGATTGAGCTGTATTGGTTAGAGCTTGGGAGGGTTGGATATCAGTAGGGATATCTGCTAGGCTTTGTGTTTTTGGGCTCAGCTGGGTTTGGTGGGGACCATTGTAATTTGAGGATGATGGGCATAGGAAATGGTGGTTGAATAGGATCGGTTTGAGCACTTGAGTTGTGATACCTGGGTAATCATCAGAGACAGTTTGGTTGCTTGGCTGGGGGAGACCCACTGGAACAAAGTCCTTAGTAGTTGAATCAAAAACTAGAGCGGTATTGCCAATTGTCAACTCCCCCATTGGACCGATTCTTGGTACGTTGGGCTGACTAGGAGACCTGGGTTGGATAGATGCAATGGATGAGGGCCCAGCATGTAATGGTTCAATATCTTCATCGTCCTCAGATTGGACTTCCTCAAGAACAGCTTTCCCTTTCCCTCTCTGTTTTACTGATAGAGGAGACGAGAGTTCCAACTCTGGTCTATAGAAAGGACTTCCCCGCTGGTGCTGATACTGAAGCTTTTGGTCCCTGTTCTCCGAAATTACAATCCCCCGAATCGGACTTCGCCTTTGTTGTGTTTGGGCTGATCCAGTGTGAGTCGATGGGACACGACTGGGCTCCTCATTCCTGTTGTCACTGCGTCTGAAGTCGCGGTTTGGAAGAAGGCTTGGATAAATGGCTCTGTTGTTAGGTGTGATCTCAACTGACCACCTCCTTTGCCGATTCTGGAAATCTTGTCGTTGAAAGCGATCCCAACCACGCTCTCCGTAAGAGGGTCTTGCAGCAATTTTACGGGCCGCTGGAGTGACCATCCATACCCCAAGTTTCTCTTCCATCGGATGGCCCGGGAAGCTGCAAAATTTCTCAGAATGACCCAGCCTCCCGCAGTGACAGCAAAACCTAGAGATACGCTCATACCGAAATTCTATCCAGATTGATCTTTCTCCTGACTCTACAAGAGTGCCTGGAACCAGAGGCTCAGCTGCATTTAGTTGAACTCGAACTCGTAGAAAACCCCTCCAACAATCTTCCACTTCCAAGAGAGTTCCTACCTCAACCCCATATGTGATGGCAGTTTCTCTGGTCATCTGCCCTCTTGCCAATCCATGAAGTTGGACCCAAACAGTGAGATTATGTGTTGGAACCTCCTCCAACGTTGCCTCCAGAGGCCATTGATTAATAGTTACCGTATGGCCCATTACTGACCACGGACCTTCATCCAGGATCCTTTGGCCTCCTTCCTCATTGGCAGCTGTTATGAGGAACGTCTTGTTGTCTCTAACAGACTCTATATGCACCTCACCAAACTCAGACCACGCCCTTGTTAGGATACGCATTACTGCTCCTACGTTGAGATACTTGTCTGCAATTATGTAACCCAGAAGAAACATTGGCTGATCGTCTCCTTCATTTTGTTGGTTCAAGTCAATGGTGATCCTTCTGCTGTTAGGAATGGGATCTTGGGATTGACCTGGGCTTGACATGCTGCTCACTGATCCTATCGTTTGCTTCGGGCGTTTCCAGAGATGAAAGGCCACTGCTATGAGAAAGAGGGTTTTTCTGTTTGTGCCTGAGGGCTTGTTCGAGAAGAGTAAACCTGTTGTGGTTAAATAGAAAAAACCCCCTTGCAAGGACATTACATGAGCGTCCTGGGGAGAGGAGACAATAAGGTGATTTGATGCTTTTCGGCCTGAACAGATGAAAGAATTACTCCGGTGCCGGGAAGTTAGTGTCAGGTTAGAGGTGTGTGGTTAGCAGAAAGGTAAGGGATTTGCAGAAACCGTGTACACGTGTATAGTATCTGAAGGTGGCCAAAGGTAATAGACGCCTTAGATTAAACCTCAGCAACTGGTTAGAAAGGAAAGGTTAAGATCCGAATCTAACTCCGGATGAAATGGTAGTCTGAGAGGTGGTTAGGAGAGAGTTATGAGATAAGATGTCTTGGTGGCTACTTGCCGGATTTGCCAGAACTGGGATCCGGGGGTTGAAGGATCAAGATCTTCAGGATCCACTTTCGGGAAGTGGGGAGGTTCTCTATGCTAGAGAGAGAAGTTCTCTAAAAGAGTTTTCAAGACACAGGTTGTTCACTAAATCTCTTTGCATCTAATATATTGATCATTAACTATTATCATATTACTTTTATGAATTACCGATATAAAATCTAAAAAATTATTAAGACGAAAGCTTACAAATAAATATAGATGTGACATGCTATAGCTTTTATATATGTGGAGTTCTAATATTTCTGTTTGCTTTATTGTGCAGGCCAATAAAGAAGCCATTTCGTTTTCAAAAAAAATACTGGTGATCCGTGTCTCTATCATCCAGCTACTCCTGCACCAGACGAATCTGGTTGGTGTGATCCTGATGTTGACGAATATACGTACAGATACTCTGCGCGCCAAGGTTGTGATTACTTTTTTTTCTGTCTATTTTTTATTTTTTGTGTTATGTGCAAGGGATCTATATACTCAAAGGCAGACTGTTTGCAACATTTAGACATGCAAATTTAAAGTAAACCATATAAAATTTTCTGTTTTTACTTTCATTATAGAGATAAATGAGGATAGTCAAACTGAATCTTATTTAAGTTACCATGAGAGCTACTTGATATCTCTATTTAAACATCCAGAAAAAGATCGTAATTTCATTTAATGTTATGACACAAACTTTGATGGTGAAATTTGAAGTGGTTGTATCTTCTGTCTAAAGTTATCTAATGGTCTGTCTTAAGTCTTAACATGATGTACAATGAGTTGCACTTTTCACCGTGATAGTCATCTTTATTTTGTGAGCTTCACGTATGCTAGTAATTTGGTATTACAAATATTCATGGCATCTTTGTTGAGCATTTCTTTCTAATGGTCAACATTGGAGCAATATAATTGGAGCAACACTACTAGAAAAAAAGACTTTAGCCGATGAAATAACTAAAAACAGGCCAACGAAAAAAAAATTTATCGGCTAAAGTATTTTTTTCGTCGGCTATAGTCAATGAACTTTAGCCGACTAAATTTGAAAAGTTTAGCCGACGAAATTAGGGTATTTCGTCGGCTAAAGTACCTTTTAGTTACAAAATTGCACTAGAGATATTTCGTTTCGGTTTTTTTGACCATCCGAGTTCGTTTAAGGCGTCAAAATGCAGTTTTTCTAAACACTTAACACATAAAAACATCTAAATCTGCATGTATATGAGGTATTTTGGTCAAACCTTCAACACAAAAAACTCTCATTATGATGAGATGTAACTGTCCATCTAAAAATTTTGAGATATTTACCCATCGATGATAGGGCTCCCCATAGGGATAAATAATAGTAAGTAGTAGGCATGTTGTGATTCCAATTATCAAAATTCATAAACAAAAATCCAACCGTCAGATATCATCAATATGTTGAAATATGTCTATGGTAAAAAATTCAACTTGATCCGATAAATTTAATAGCTTCATCCAGACGGTCAATCTCGTAAGTCAAACCCTTAAATTGTATTGACCGCAACTATCAGCACCAAAACTTTACCGGAATTACGTGATTTTTCAAACGTAGACGTATTTCACCATTCTTGTGATATCTTATTTCACGATTTTTTTACGTTTGAAGTTTCTGCGTAGAGTTTGTTTTTAAAATTGAACATTTACTTAAAACTTAGTAAACAAGTTATACAACATTAGTAGACTTGTTGTGATTCTGATGATCAAACTAGAGAAACAAAAATCCGATCGTCAGATATGATCATTATGTCGAAATATGTCTATAGAAAAAAATTCAACTTGATCCGATAACGTTAAGGGCTCGATCCTAACAATCAATCTCATAAGTCAAACCCCTTAACGCACATAAATGATCATTTGACCATCTAAATTATGTATTTTCCCGGACCTTCAACTGAAAATAGTTTCAAATCGATGAGACGCAGCCAGTGGTATAAAAATTTTATGAAAAATAACCACCGGAGATAGGAGTACCTCTAGGGAGAAAGAATGGAAAATTACGTTGACCGCAACTATCGGCACCGAAACTTTACCGAAATTACATGATTTTTCAACCGTAGACGTATTTCACCACTCCGGTCATATCTTATTTCAAGACTTTTTTTCGTTTGAAGCTTCTACGTATAGAGTTTAGGGTTTTAGCCGACGAAATTAGGGTAATTCGTCGACTAAAGTTAAATAAATAAATAACTATAGCTGACGAAATTTATTAAAATTCATCTGCTAAAGTTAATTAAAATTTCAATTTCAAAGAACTTTAGCCGAAGAAATCATATATTTTCGTCGGCTATTGTCAAAAATTTTGTCAGGAATTTTGAAAATTTGAGGATACTTTAGCAGACGAAAAAATTAAAATTCATCGGCTAAAGTACCCTCAAAATCTTTAAAATTTCCGCCAAAAATTTTAACTTTAGCCGACGAAATGCAATATGTTCGTCGGCTAAAGTACCCTTAAATTTTTCAAAATTTCTACTAAAAATTTTAAATTTTTTATATATCTTTCTCTTTCTCCATCATCTTCTTCATCTCTCCACCTTCTCCTCATTCTCCTCCTCCTCCGGCAGCAACTTCTCCTCCTCCTCCTTCTCCTTCTCCTCCTCCTCCTTCTCCTTCTCCTCCTCCTCCTTCTCATTCTCCTCCTCCACCGCGGCACCTCCTCCTCCAAACACTGCGGACAAAATTTAAACTTTAAGCTGAAAAACGAAAAAGAAGAAAAAAAAAGCAATCGAAATAAAAAAAAATTCAAAATAAACATTTTTTAAACTTTAGGCGACGAAATTTCATCGGCTAAAGTTTACTCGGCCAACCATTTTGACAAAAAGGGGAAGTTTCCAACGATGAAATATTCGTCGGCTAAAGTCTAAATATTCGTCGGCTAAAGTCCAAACTTTAGGCGACGAAAAATTTCTTCGTCGGCTTAAGTGACGAAATTTCGTCGCCTAAAGTCCAAACTTTAGTAGACGAAAAATTTCTTCGTTGGATAAAGTGTGGACTTTAGCAGACGACTATCAATATTTTCGTCAGCTAAAGTATAACCGACGACCTTTTTCCGACAATACTTTAGCCGACGAAAAAGTGTAACAGGCTGACAAATGTTTTCATCTGCTACTAAAGTCTTTTTTCTGGTAATGTAAGAAGAGAGGTGAGAGGAAGAAGAGGCAGAAACACATGGCTGCATTTCTGAAATTGTTAGAAATTTCAGCACATTGATATTGAGAATGCAAGAACATACTCGATCTATATTTCTGAACCATCTGATTTAGTCACTAAAACGTAAGTGTTGTATTCTCATCCTATAATGTTTCACTTGAACAAATAAGTAATGTTATAACGAGAACGATCATTTTATTGAACACAGTGAATATGTTGCTCAAATCACAAGTAAGCCCCAGCTTACAATAGATGCACGTACAGGGGTTATCTCAATTTCATACACTCGCACAGTCATTGTTTGTATAAATTAAGATCAGGCTTCAAATATCATTACAAAGATTATCCGGAAGGATCCCGATCTGCACCAAATGCATGACTACTAAGAACATCCGAAACAATATTAGGGTGGTAATGCATGTCAATACCTTGAGCCGAACTAGAGGAAAAGAGGCCTAAGTGCCTAACTAATTCTCACCAAACAAGCGCCAACCTTTTAGACTACACATTGATCGAGCGCAATATATCAGCTCCTACGTACATTACTTTTTTGAAACTAAATTAATTTGTAGCCCTATTCTTCATAATTTCTTTTCCACTATTCGAACTAATATAACTACAAACACCAATACAAATTTAGGGTTCGACACAACAGCCCAAATCATTGTCTGTTTGGCCAGTTATATCAGCAAACCAGTACTACTGGTGTACAGTTGTACGTTCCCATGATTGCTTGCCTTCTTGAGGAGGCTAGAGTTGGAGTTGTACCCTTTATAATTAAACTGGAGTTGGAGTAATAACTAGGCTTTTATATCTTCGGTCCCGATTTGAGTCTGACCAATTTGTGCTTCTTCTTCTTCTTCTTCTTCTTCTTCTTCTTCTTCGTACGCGTGTTCTTGTACCAGCTAGATTTCTAACTCTGATCATGTCCTCAACGACTCAATGCTGCTGTTATTGGCTTCGAATTAATACTGGATCGACATGCTAGTACTACTGTATTCGTGATGCAATAGAACATGCAGCTAGCTAGCACGTACATGAATGATAAAACCTAACATAAAACGAAATCGAAGACTCTATATACGACTACCTCTCAGATTTTCTGAGACATGCGTTTGATGAGTTGATCTACTTACAATGTTGGTCTTAACTTCATCTTTGCCGACGACGTCGACTATGCCAGAATAGCTTACTGCAACTAACTTTCAGTAGTTCTCTTAAAGTTGCCAGCTCCTATGTTTGTTGCTATTAGCTAGCTACTTCTCTTTATGTGTTACCAAACTATTTGGTCGCTCCCAACTACAAAATCTGATATTGTCATTGGTACTAGTAGTAAAGATCCACCCAAACTAGTGCTGTGCTTTGAATTCCTGGCCTGCATGTTGTCCTTAAATCACTATAGCCGCATTCTCGAATATTAATTCAAGAAAATATCTTCACCACTTACATCGATCTCTATCGTTCATTAGACTGTTGCATGCTTGGAAAACAACTTATTACCTCGGACTCGATCATAATCTAAATGCACCATATGTACACATCTCTCTAAACTCGATCATGTGTATATAGTATATCTATCTGTAAATTAAAGAGACAAGGGTGTCACTGTTCATGTAAATCTTTATTGGTTCATGCTGTAACATTTTTGTGTACTATTCAATGAACTGTACATGCCTCAAATGGGTCTTGTTACCACTTTTTTTAATCTATACAGTTTTTTTTAATTTGTGATTCTAATAGGTTTAAATATTTTTTTAATATATACATAGATTCTACTTTTTAATCTATACACCTTTTCCTTTATTTTTTTTAAATTTGTGATTAAATCTAATTGGTTTAAATCTATTCAGTTTTTCTATCATTTTTTTAATATATAGATAGATTCAGTTTTGTCCCTCAATTTAATTTGTGATTATATCTAATAGGTTTATTTTTTTAAATATGTGATTAAATCTAATAGGTTTAAATCTATTCGGTTTTTCCTTCATTTTTAATACATAGATAGATTCAGTTTTGTCTCTCAATTTAATTTGTAATTAAATCTAATAGATTTCAAAAATATATTAGCAAATATATATGACTAAATCTCAAACATAACTTTTATGTTTTCTATTGGTTTTATGTTTCTATCGGGATACAAATTCGTTTTCCATTCTCATCTTTACCAATGCAGATCTAGATTGGCACGTGACTGTTCTATTTTCTTAAACTCATTTAATCTTGATTAATTATAGAACTCTAATGTCAATTTTTGAATTAAAATTTATGAGCTGAGTTTTACAGTGTATAATTTAGAGTTCGGGTTTAGGGTTTAGGGTTTGTGTTATTTTATTTGGGTCTCAGAAAGCCGTTGTACAATATTGATCGAACTAACAAAATGCAATTCGGTACGCGAGTTCTATTGATGAGTACTACACCTCAGGTAAGGAGTGAAGCAACTTCGTTGTATTATGTTCTACTCTTATAGTATTAATTAAACAGATGGAAACCACATTTTTAATTCAAGTTCTCATTCTAATTCAGGTACTCAGCTGAGTAGATCAATGTTAGAAATATTTTTTCTTCTGTCACTATTAATTATTATCATACTAAGGTGAAAATATATCAACGATGAGTCATTTGAAAAATAAAAAAAAAATCAAATCAACCGCTCCAGTTAGACGCGGGCATCAATGTTAGTAATTATAATATAAAAACGGTTCACCTGCCATTACCCGGTCTGTAATATTTTACTCATATACACGTAGGTCGTACTATGACTTAGTGATCCTTATGTCTCTGGTTCAAGTGTGTCAGGTAAATTTCTAATTGTTTTATATTACACAACATATGCTCGATGAAATGTCTCAATGAGTTTTGAAACCTATCATTTGAGAACTTGTCGTATTATGAATGACTACACGATGTTGCATATTCATTTCGGTTGTTTTATATCTGTTGTGTTAATTTGCTAAGATCGATAGATCTATAATGGAAAAGTTATAAAGATAAAAGATTAGTGTGTAGAGAGTGCGAGGAGCAGGGGCGGATCTACCGCTAACCAGACTGGGACTCAAGTCCCACCCAGAATTTTGAAGAAAAAAAATTCCTTCATGTATTCTTTCATGTGATTGTAGTCTTCTTGGGCTAAGTCCCACCCAAATGATCCAAGACGCACTAATTTAGGTCATTAGTATTGTGTAATTTGTGGGCTACTGTCCAAGTAAGAGCCAAGTTTTTACGGTTTATTTTTTTTAACAGAAAAGAGAGAGTAGTATATTTTTTACCAAACCTATCTCTTTCTTCTTGTCATCTCCTCCGGTGCCTAAGCAAATTGTCTCGCAGCAGCCAGCAATCCTAACACGATTGAGTTCTCCAATCTCCATTCCACCCAATCGATCAAGTGATCAACCTATTAAACAAGTCTTTCAATCTCATCTTTAATTCTCCTATTCCGTAAGTATTCAATCTTATATATTAACTAAATTGAAAAATTACAAATTTAGGGCAAACGTAGTTTATAGTTGGTTGAAAAAATATATCTTATTAACTTTCTATGTAATTGTTCTTGACTTCTTGTCTTTTAACTATTGCAATCTTATTGAATGTGTTGTCGTCTTGTTGATCCCAAATTTCCAAAAGAATCAAAACTGGTTGTGTTGGGATTCTTGCTCTGCTTAATGAGGTATTTTTAATTTTATGCACTAGTGATATTTTTTGTAATAAACAAATTTAAAGTTTCAGACACTCTTAGGGTTAGATTTAGTCAAAAGAGATAGATTTTATATCTATATATTTTCTATTCATCTAGCTTCTTTTGTGTTACATCTAGACATTTTTAAGAATCTTATTTTGCATAAACTTGTATTTGAGGGCTCACTACGTCTCCCGTGTTTAGATGTATCATCATTTTTAATTTATAATATTGCTATCGTACCGTCGAGTTTTTTTTATGATGGAATGTCAAGTACCACCCTACTTCAATTCCTGGATCCGTCACTAGAGAGGAGTATATATTGAGGGAAGGAAAAAGTGTGGGCACCATTTTTAAAACTCGCATCGGGTCTCCAAATCTAAGGTTTGGCCATGTATGTATCCGCTTTTAAATTCTCGCAATTTCTAGTTTTACTACTATCTGGATGCTTTGTTGAAGTGAAAATGACAAGTATGAAATATTACATGATGAGTTCCTTTCATAAAATTGTCTAGCTAGGAAGAGAGACGTACGTGTCACAATCTGATCCTATACTCGACTATATATAATGCTATATGTTACAACTGCAAATCTCTCAACTAACAAATCTAACTAGAACGACCTAATTATCTTGAGGATCTCAAGCTTTTGTTGTGAACCGTATAACTTGGCGTGTTTGTGAAGAAATATATTGAAGAGCAATGAATGTTGTTTATATTTTGAGTCATCGAGCTAGGCTAGGGTTTGGTTGCGGGCTGCTGTAATGATCTGCTGGGTTTTTTGCTACAATATGAAACACGAGGCTCAATCTATGACGTATATGTATTCCAACACCAACTTTGATAGCATGTCATAATTATGGGCCAAACCTCCTTAAGTTCTTAGTGATGCAAATCTAATCAATGTTTCCATACCAAGTTTTCTTGATGAATATCATTACTTAAGAACCCGGTATGAATCACTTTAAATAACTTTTAGTGCAAATGTTAAGATTTTTGAAGCGCATTGTACTAGATATCTAAAGAAATATGATACACATGTTTTCTAATTTACGCACATAATAAAGATAGTAGAGTGTGCTAGGACTTGATTATTCGGGCAACTATCAGAGAGCTCCATAATACCTACTTATCATGTGTATAACATATGGTATCCGTTAATCAATAATTGACCATATAGTATTAATTATAGGGATTGATTGCTCATTTCAATGAAAATAGATTTGACCTGTTCATTCTAATTAATCTTTTTGAGATTATCTTTTTGCCCTTATCCTACTCTATCTACCCCCGTCTCCACCATTCATTCCAGATCAAACTCACTCTCCCATCTCTCTCTCTCTCTCCTGGCCGACGTCGACGCGACACAGGCTTGACGACGGCAACGCTTCTCTCTCTCTCTTGGTCAACGCCGACGTGACACAGGCTTGATGACGCTGACCGCAATAGCTCTCCTCTCCCTGCAAAGCCGGATCTCTTCCACTTGGACTCGACCGCACTAGCTCTCCTCTGCCTGCAAAGCCGTCGAGTGCACCATCCTCTCGTCCGCGGTGTTACGCCATATGTTATCTCTCTCAATCACATATCTGGTTTGAGCTTTCTCTCTCATCTTCAAACGCGTCACCGACGCAGACGCTACAACGGTTCAATGTTTGGATGCTGGAGTGAAAGAGCACGAAGGAGGCGTTGGTGACAACGAGGGAGTGGCCTCTATGGCCGAGGAACTCCTGGCTGAAGACTTGGGCCCAGTAAAAGTTTACTAAGGGTAGTAAACTTTATTTTTTTGCATGTAAGTTGATTTTTCACTGTTTTTAATATGTATAATAGGCATTGGAGATACAGTTTTGCAAGTTTACTTCCTTCTAGTAAAGTTTACTACCTCTGGTACAAGTTTATTAGGGGTAGTAAACTAATGATTTACTACCAATGCCTCGAGTTTGTTTAACTGTTCGAGTTTACTACCCTAGTAAAAGTTTACTAAAGGTAGGAAACTTTATTTTTTGCATCTAAGTTGATTTTCACTATTTTTAATATGTATAATGGGCTTTAGAGATACTGTTTTGCAAGTTTACTACATCTGATAAAGTTTATTACCTATGGTACAAGTTTATTAGGGGTAGTAAACTTATGATTTACTACCAATGTCTCGAGTTTGTTCATCTACTCGAGTTTACTACCTCTTTAAAAGTTTACTAAGGGTAGTAAACTTTATTAATCACATCTAAGTTGATTTTTCTCTTCTGATCTCCTCTCTCTATCTAACTGTCACTCACATATCCTTCATTTCCACCATCTCTGAAGACCTCATCCTCGCCTCCACAATCTCCGACGAGCTTATCCTCCCCTCCACATAATCTCCGCCTCGTCCTCGTCGGTTGCTCCAACACTGAGTCTGAAAAGCAGCGTCAAATCCAGATCTGGTCATGTCGTCTACACGCCGACGCTAGGAAACATCAATACTGGAGTTAGTAGACTTGGATTTGATGAAATATTGGGGTTAGTAGACTTGGTTTTGAAGTATACTGGGGTTAGTAAACTTGGTTTTGATATATATATATATATATATATATATATATATATATATAGTGTGGGTTATTAGACTTGGTTTGGAGTATACTAGGGTTAGTAGATTTGGTTTTGTAGTATATTAGAGTTATTAGACTTAAATTTGGAGTATACTGGGGTTAGTAGACTTAGATTTGATGTAGATGTAGCCCCAGTAAACTTTCTGTAAAAGTTTATTACCCCTAATAGAAAAAAAAATCCGGTGAAATTCCGGCTACCAGTAATTTTCCGCACCGGCGTCCGATGATCGGAATCCGGCGGTTGGTGACCGGGGTCTGGTGACAGGAGATTGGAGATGATCTGACAAAATATTCTTTTTTTCTTCTCTAAGTGTGTATAAAGAACAAGGTTAAAAGTGTCTCAAAAATATTATTTTATTATGAATTTAATAAATGTATATTTAGGCATTAGTAAATACACCTTGTATTAAAATAGACATTTGACTTTTTAATTCATTGTTTTGAGGTTTAAGTTTTCTTATTTTGTACAAATGATCATTCTTCCTTTATTAATTAATGCTCTTTAATTTTTAAATAAAAATGTAGTACTTTAGAAGAGAAAAAACATAGATTCATAAGACATAAGGTCACCGATCTCTAGCCACTAGTACTTAACCCTAGTATTCATCTAATTAGTCACTCGCTAACGAGTAGGTAAATGAGTGTTAATGACAATATCCTTAATTGATTATGAGTTCAGACATTAATTTGTACCCAGAGATTATATTAAAACGCTAGAACTAAAAATAAATTTAGATTTAAACTTAGGCTCTTACCGACCTGAGAAGTTATTAATTAGTTTTTAATGTTATATAGAAACTCCATTACGTCAGTAATGACGGATTAGAAAGGTGTACTTTTGAAACGTGGGTAGCGCGAAAGAGGAAAGAGTAGTTTCAATCGCACGTGACAGCCACAAATCTGGGCTTTCGTTCCCATCAATCATTCAGTTGGGCTTCGCAGTCTCACGTCTGGACTACAAGGCCCACCTTAGCCTTCGTCCAATCATTTATTACGTGGACGCTTTCGTTGTACGAAACGTGTGTCCTTCTCTGTCCTTTGTGGGACCCTACCCTCGTATTCTCAACCAAACCCCAAAAACAGCTGTTGCCTACTGGCGTACCCCTCCTAGGTTTTACAAAGCAAAAGATAAAAAAGATTTTGTTCATCATTTCCAATTTTCTTTTAACAATTTTTTTTGTTTCTAGTTATTTTGAGGTTAAAACTTGTATTCCGTTTGATTATTAGAAAATGACGATTTTCTGTTGTTAAAAAAAAAAGTTCAAACTAAGGCCTCGTGCGATATGGCTCCGATGACAATATAATAGGCTTACAATCATGACAAACCATGGTTTTGATGAAAATTCTATGCAAGTGAACTAAGTAATTATTAAAAAATTTCAATTGTTAATAATTATATTTAGTTTTTATTTAAAAAATTAAATAATATCATAAATATAATATAACTGTCTATTTAAGTTGAATTAAGTGCACTATAAAACACTAAATACTCTGACTGTTTCGATACTAATATTAGATCAAATGTTCAACCCTTGTTTTAGATAATTAAGATCATCCATGAGAAGAGCTAGTCCTTGGAAGCTGACACTTTTGGCTTTCCTTTTTTTCTATCCAAAAAAGTTTGTCATCATTTCACAAAGTGACAGCATATATCTGGTACATGTCACACGAGCTCTTAGATACGAATTTTGAGAAGAAAATTTACAGATTGTGATGTCACAAACTAACAACAACTCTAAGTAGTGGGATCGAAATTGAATGGGATCTCCGTCACAAATACATCTTTACTAACTGAGCTATTTAAAAAAAATCAAATCATGAATTGTGTACTTGTTCAATTTCTTCTATTTTTCATGATAAATAAACACTTTTATTTTGAGAAGGAAAAAATGTCTAAACGTGTCTCATAATTTTGAAAATCAAAGATTTAATATCTCATATTTTTAAAAGTTTAGAACCATATCTCACTCTATTACTCATAAAGAATATCAATAGCTAGAAGATATCTAGAACCGTTAGCTCGTCAAACAAATTAAGTATACTTTCGTCCTTCCACTATTTTTAGTTTTATTCCAAAATATTTTTTTTCCATACTGTCTCTTGATCCATTCCATTGAAGGCGAGCAAACCCAGAACTCCCTCTCTATCCCTCTCACTCAAGAATTGAAATTCATAGCGGCACAAGAAGGAAGAAGAAGAAGAGGAAGAGAGCTTTGTAAAGATTCAAGCATGGTGGCAGTGAAGAAAACAAAGAAGACCCATGAGTCTATCATTGGGTTTATTGCCAAAAAGAAAAAAAACAATTGAAATTCATCACTACCAATTGAAAGAATGGGAAATTTGGGACAGGGGTAGTCTGTAGGGATGAGCTTGGGAGGTGTGTATGGGTGTTGGCAGTGCCGGGGATAGGGTTGTTGAGCCCGTACGCTGTGGAAGTGATGGCGTTAGTGAATGGACTATACTTCTGTAGAAGTGCTGGGTTTTCTCACGTTGAGATTGAGGGAGATGCTAAGAGTGTCTTTGCAGCTCTTGATTCCTCAGTTGAAGACTTCAGTGGGGAGGGAGCTTTATTGGATGAAGCTATGGTTCTCATCAGTTCATTTGACTGCTGCAGTTGGGGATTTACTCCTAGGGAAGGAAACAAAGCAGCT
Source organism: Comarum palustre (assembly GCA_951800085.1). NCBI lineage: Eukaryota > Viridiplantae > Streptophyta > Magnoliopsida > Rosales > Rosaceae > Comarum > Comarum palustre. The sequence continues at coordinate 3,790,637 of OX637584.1, read as the reverse complement.
CATATAACAGCAAGAGATGCGTTTTCTCTTCCTTCTCCTACGTATTGGTGTCCGCTGGTTCCAGAGTGCTTGGTCTCTATCATTGTTGTTGAGGCTACGTAAAGAGTTTGTCTTCGAGTGTTATTAGTGGAGTGTGGTACTCTTTCTAAACTTTGTTAGGTTTAATGAGGCAACTAATGCTCCGTTTATGTAATGCTATTCTATTGGAATAAATTTTTCGATCAGAAAAAATTGAATAACTCTCTCTTTCTCGTCCCCGGCTCATCAATTGAATAAATTTACTCAACAATTGGCATCTCTTTGGTCACCAATGATGGATTACTTTTTACCTATAGGGTTTGGTCCGGTGGTCGAAGTGAGACAAACATGCTTACGAAGACGAATGCGTACAGTAATACTCTAGATGTGGGAGGTCACTGGTTCGATCCATTGTTAAGTGAAAAACATCCGATAAAGAGGGGTTAGACCTTGACTCGAACCCCTGAAGTGGTAATCCACCCTGTCTACTATTTTTGTAACCAATAAAAATGATGAATTACTTTTTGAGATCAATATTGCCCACTCATCTTCGCAACAAATTAATATGGCTCTCCATTATTCAACCTCCACAAAAAATCAGATGCAACCACCCTACAAAATAGGTTCAATCTCTTCTTTCGATACTAGAGTTCTTGATACTTATTTAGGTGCTTTTCCTGCAAAAGTTGTTTGAGATCTATTTGAGCAGATTGACCAGACATGATTTATAAACAAATGTGAGTGAGTTCATGACGACATCGCTTTGGCCGTTGATGGCTTCTTCTGCCTAACTGTCGGGTAGCGGCGGTGTCGACTTCCATCGTCGGGTAACTCAATCTTGTTCAATACTCGGTCATCTGACTCGTCTCTCTTTGTAGATCGATAGAGATTAGAGACATAGCAGGGAGAGAGTGAGTATGAAAATATTTAGAAAAATAAATAAACGGTTTGTTTTTCACATTAAATAGTCAAGACTAAATTCAAAAATTTACATTAAAATGTGGCTCCCGTCAGTCATTTTTAACAGAACTCACCGTCCTAGATACTATTGTTAAATAAAACTACCTTATTTACCAAAGTACGTACATACGACGCCTAAACCTAAACCTAAACCTAAGACGTTGCACTGCAACACTCCCAAACCTTAAACTTTCAACCTCCACCTGTCTCCATGGCCTCCCAATCTCCTTTTGGGCTCCCTTTCTCCTCCTATGTGTCCTCCTCGAGGCAGAAGTCCAAATCCTTTGGATCCTCTACATCAACAACACTATTGACATCAATCGATGATGTTACCAAATCTTTTACTGCCTCTCTGGCGCTGACAAGTTCAACCGTGGTCGACCTCTCACAGAGTATCACAACCCTAGAAGAGGTGTTGTGCAGTCGATCTTGATTGCGAAGCCCTCAACTTGGTGCCACCAAGTCTGGCAGAATTGAAAAGTTTTTGTTGACGAGTTTTGTTGGATTTGATGTCATCAAGGACAGGAACAAGGTCCTTTGTGGAAGACCGTGGTGGTATCAACATGCACCGATTGTGATCCAACCTTATGATGGAGTTAAGGCAATCAAGAACATCCCCATGAAAACTGTATTTTTCTGGGTAGGTATTCAAAATATCCCTCCTAAATATGAACTTCTTTAAAATTTCTCTACAATAAGTTCTGTTGCGGGACAGTATATAGAATTTGATGACAAATTATGGCTGAAATAAAAAAGGGTTCGAGTCAGAGTGGAGAGAAAACTCTTAGATCCAATTTTCAGCTTTAAGTAGATCAAGTTCCCAAACAATATTGAGGAGGAAATAGTTTTTTTTCTTCGAGAATTGTATTGGTGTTTGTCCAGCCTGTGATCTGGTGTTCCATGAGAATGGATGCTACGTGGCCGGTCTTCCCTATAAGTTTGCAGGTACGGAGGAGAATCAGACCTCAACTCCGATCATTAGTTTTGCGTCCAAAACACTGTTTCATGGAAGTTTCAAGTTCCAAGGCTCTACCCTACCATCCACACCACTTGACGGATCATTGTTCGGACAAAAACTCACTCGAAGTTGCCTGATCATCATCAAGAGACCAGAGACTCAATGCAATGAGGATGTGCTTGCTTTGGTCCCAATAACAGGTGCACATGTTGAACCAGCTATCACTAAGAATCATGAGACTGAGAGATCTGATGGAGACTCACACTTGGCATCGACAACTGCTGGCCGCAAAAGAAACAGGTTGAGACCCCTAAGACCTCCCTAAAAAAGATGAAAGTCGTGGTGTGTAAAATCTGCTTCGAGTCCATGAGGCAGCAACTCATTCCAAGAGAATCAAGCAACATGACTTTTTGGCTGCTCTATCGGCTAAATCTCTTGGTTTGCTAATTAACATAGCTGAGACACCGATTGCAGCTGAGACGAAAAAGAAGAAGAGAAGACGCCCTTTTGGCTTCAAGAACAAACTAAAAGAAGGTACTGAAGTGCAGGACAAACCCATTGAAGTGCAGCCTCCATTAATTGGTCTAGTGGATGTGTCTCTACGCCCTAGCTTGAAGGGCAAGGAAGCAGTTAAATTTCCCTTGGATGTTGATGTTTGAATTTTTATGATTTCCGGTTGAACATTTACTCATAGTTTTGTGCTTTCACATAAAATTATGAGGTTTTAATTTTCCTGCATGTAGTTTTAGGAATAATTGCCTATGATCTAAGTTATACCAGATTGTAGGCTCACTGCGATAACTGGTGAACCTTATTGTATAAGAGGATAAACACCTCATACGAATCACATGATCTTGTTTGTCCTCTGTACGCATGGCAACAGACCGACTCGTATTGTATCCTCTACATGAGTTTATGAATAACAAAATTGTGTTTAAATAAAAAAGATACTATTGTTCAATCAGAGTAAGAATAACAGATACGGTTCTGAAGTTTTGAAAAGTGAGATACCAAAGTTTTATTTCTAAAAAAGGTAAGATATTGTTTGGATCATTTTTCTTTTTGATAAATGATAGTACAGTAAAACATCTATAAATGAATAAGGTTAGAACCGTAGAAAATTATTACTTTCAATGAGTTATTATATTATTGATAAATGAATACTTATTATTAATTTATCGATAAATGAATAAATTATTACTTTATAGAGGGTTTGTTGTAATAGTTTTGTTAATTAGCTAAGAGTTTAATTAATTTTTTATAATATAAAGAAAAAAAGATACTTTATGAATAATTAAGTTAAAAAAATTGTTAAGAATTTCACTAATTTGTATTATGAACATTATTTATTTTTTGTGTATTTTTATAAATTATTAATATTATTAAATATTAATATTTTATAAATTATTAATATTATATTATAAATTTATATGAATTGGTTTCGGTGAGGATCGAAAAAGATATTATTTAATTAAAATTTTTAATTTATTAAATATTTATTTATTAAAGGGTAGTGTTTTATCCCGCCTCCTTTTTTCCTCTGACGTGTGAACTGAGCTGGCATCGAACCAGAACGACGTTTCCCGGCCTCCAAGGGACGTATTATATTTTGTTAATCATAATTAAAATTAATAAAGTAGAGGAGAGAGAAAAGAGCACGAAAGGGTAATGACACACACGTGCTACGTGCGTGACTGCCATGCCAAAGTCTGCCCCTGCTCACGTGCATCTGTTCGAACCCCCGACACAAATATTGACTTCATTTTTCTATTCGAAGTATTTTACTATTTTTATAAACAAAGCGGGTCGGGTCGGTGTTTAACTATTCAAAGCACAGGTTTGTCGACCGTTGACCGAAACTAGACCTATTGGTTACTTAACCAAAGTCGTTAGCTTTTAACCTTGTATGGTAGTTAGTAGTTTTACAAGTTGTGGAAACGTGGTGTTGCTTAATGATAAAGATTTTGGGGAGGTTGGGATCGAGATGATGAATGTCACACTTGCTTGGATTTGATTCAAGGGAAAGCATTGTTGATTAGTTAATTTGATGAGATAATAGAGGAACTAATGGCTAATCATTTGTGATAATCCACTTAGTGCACGTCTGAAAAGAGAGGTTAATGTAGTGTGCAAGGAGAGGAATCATAATTATATAGGATCTTATACCAAAAAGTTGGGGACTAGAGTACATTATGTGATGGAAGATCATGATTTGATCCCAAGTTATCGTTTGATTAGATTGTTTTGAGATGAATATTCTTCACTTTTCACAAAATTTGTTTCGAAAATTCTTGTATGCACTAAGGTATAAGTGAACCAAACATTTTTTTTTAAATTTCAACCGTTAATAATTATACTTAGTTTTTATTTAAAATAAATAAATAATATTATAAATGCAATCTAACCGTCTATTTAAGTTGGTTTAAGTGTACCATGATACACTCAAGACACTCTAAATTTGTTTAGTCTCAAATCCCATGCACCCCTATACATGATACGATTATTATTCTTCTCTTTGAGATAAACGAAATTTATATTATATTGTTCCATTAGGTTACCTTGTATTGAATTATCTAGGATCAGAATTTGATACTCATCTTTATATTGCACTTTGAAGTAGTGAGGGGAGAATTTCTTGGAGGTAAGTCGGGTACTTGATGATTGTAAACAATACACATATTTAAGATTCTCAATCTATTAAGAACCGACATACATTTTCCATGAATAAAATGGCGTTGCACATATGCGCGCACTTGCACACATTGGTAGTTCGTTGACTGATGAGCTATTTATCTGATAATAAAATGCATCTTTATTGTTTACATCTTTAAATGGAGCAATGAGATTGATTCCTTCTTCTTGATCGAAATATCAATTGAGATTGAGTATGTCAATCTTTGATTCTAGGATTAATTTCAGTTTACTATTTGAGATTTGATGCTAATATCATTTCATCCTGTACTTTTAATTTTGAAAGTTTATTCTCTAAAATTTTCATTTTTTATCAATCATGCTTAATTACTGAAATTCTGTGTAATTTAGACGTTAATTATAATTTTATAACCCACTTTAAGAGCAAATATAGTTATCTAACAGAAAAATTCGTTTAAAACTTTTTAATAAGACTACATATTAACATTTAATGTTCAAATTGGTCGAAATTTCATCAATTGAGTATGATTGATGAAAATTAAAAACTTTAGAGGTAAACTTTCAAAATTAAAAGTACAGGAGATGAAATGATGTTACTCTCATATCTCAGATAGGTAAACTGAAATTGATCCTTAATCTCAACCATTCATTTTCTTTTAAAAGGAGTAGAAGTGTTGACTTCGGTCAAAATCCATCCCCTCTCTCAACTTGTCTGTTCTCCCTCGCTCTCCCTCACCTTCACCGGCAACGCACGACAGAGCTCCACCGTCCAGCCACCACCGGCCACGAGACTATTCCCATTCTTTTCCTTTCATCGTTTCCTACAAAGCTCAGTAATCAAATCATATATGTATCCACAATCAGAGGAGATTGAAATCTGAGAGCTCCGACTGTTTTCTCTGATTCTAGCGACCCCTGACAGCGACGGCGATAACAAATGTGATATTCTTGTTCATCTTCCTCTTCTTATCCTTCATATGCCTTTGCATGTCCAATTTAAGTTCTAATCCTTAAATCTCCCTTTTTTGGGTATGTCTCGGTTTTTCGGCGTGGTATCGATCGAATTGGGCCTGTCTCAGTCACCCACGTTCATGGGCTCCACTAGGATTGCTCGTGCTGAAGAACGAGCAGAGTTTGCTCGAGCAGCTGCTCACCGAGCAGGTCAACGTGCGGTCGCCGACATCTCTTCTCACCGCTGCACATCGATTCCAGGCTGCTCGTGCTATTTTTCGTCCGGACCCGCCTTCCCACCTCTCTGCTCGTGCTATTCTAGGCACCGGTACAGATGCTCTAAATGCTCTGCAAGTGGTTTATGTTACTTGGCCGTGGTACTTAGTTTCTGGTTTTCTCTAATATCACCATCATGCGCAGCTCGTCTCAAGTTGCCGTCCCATAGACCTACTACCACCACCACCGCCACTATACCCACTTTGATCATAAGGTTATGTCCCCCCAAACTCTCCAGGTGGAAGACACCGGAATCACACCCAGTATGATCCAATCATGTAAACTTGGGAGACATACATTTTTCTGGGTTCCAATAAGAAACTGCTAGCTAGGGCAACTGCTTCCAATAAGAAACTGGGAAAGTGAGTAATGCAAAACCCTAGTTTAAGGAGGAAGCAGATGGGGCCATGTGGGAGGAGGAGGCATGCAAGCGGCCGGCATGCACCCCTAAGACACGCGTATTTTGACTCAGACTGGATCGAACTGATCAAGCAAAGCGACTAAGCTGAAGTTGATGATCAGCAATATACCTGAGGGTATGCTAATTTGTTTTATGAGTTTGATTTGATTGCTAGCCTGTATAATTCATGGAGTTTAATTAATAATTAGCTAATTAATTATGTTTCTGTGAGGCACTAATATGAGTAATGCCCAACGGAAAACATTATCCTCAGTTTGATTATTGTACTTGGTACTCTAATATGGAGTGTTGGATTGGACTACAGATCACTGTTGACTGGGTTTGATCGTGCGTGGATGCTAGGATGTATGAGGTTGTTAAATTAATCGAGCTGAGTATTAGAGACAGGCATGGGGGCAGCACAGAATGAGATATGTAGTAAGCTAAGGTTGATCCAGAATCTCTCTGATTAATATGCTTTCATCTTGTAGGCAAAGGGAGGAGCTAAGGATTTGGATTCCATCTTGTTGGTGATAACGGAGGCGGAGATGCATGGTTTGTAATGGGTGTGATATGTGTGTGTTTAATGCGATATGGAGACAAGAGATACAAGATCTATAGTTTTAGTGGGTAAGACTACGTCCATTTAACATATACTAGTGTTGGGTGTCGTAATGACAATTACAAAAGTAACAATATTCGTCAGGTCACCATAGAGCTAAGGGGGAGTATCCTTTTATATGAGAAGAGGACTCCATCTTTTATATATTCTTTGATGTGAGATAAGAGGTCCAAAATGTGTTGCGTGAGGACATGTTGGTGAAGCCGGTAATGTGACTTTCTGATATCGGATTGGCGACTTCCGGGTACCGTTGTGTAGCTTGTATAACAGACTTCATGATATATGTTGTGGTCGGATCTTGTTATGGCTTGTGAGCCCACATAAAGAGTTTTACTTATGTTTGACGGTGTAAACATATTAATGCATAACCTAACACATGTCCCATAGAGAATTTAAAAACTATTGAATCACTAGCTTGATGTTGATATGTTATTTGTTTGGTAAAGTATCGATAAACTGTATCGTAATAAGAAGTATCGTAATAAAAAGTATCGATAAACTATATCGTAACACGGATGATAACAATAATTTGTAAGGTTAGACACTAGATAAAAAAGGGGTAAGAGTATCGGATTAAGATTTAGGGTTGATGTTGGCGAAAACGAGTCAAATCTGAATAAGTGAACATAATCGTTTCATTAATTACTCTGATTAACATAATTATAGAAGGGATTTGTGTATTGACCCATGCATCATGCATGCATTTACAAACCATAACTTTGTGAATAATTAGTAAAATACTTACCTATGTTTTACTCTTTTGAAGCATTCTTTTTTAGAATAAGTAGCAAAATTAAGGGTTGAAATTAAGTAATGAGATTCAGATTCGATCCTCACAATAAATTTGATGAGGATCATAGAGATTCCGTTGTTACCGTTTCACTAATCCAAAATTAAAACTCACTTAAATCTGTCGAACAGTAAATAGTAAAGGGAGTTTCGCGCACAGAAATTGATTAAGACACAGTTAAAAGTTAAAACCTAGACCAGCAACATCCATTGACTTCATTATTGATCACACACACCTCGGAATGGGACACAAATTTTTAGTTTTTACTGTACCCGTTATTCTATTTTGTTTTTACTGTTTACCACAAAATCAAACCTCTAATTATCTACTCCATCCCTTTGTTTTATTTTATATGCCTCTCACATGTGCTTTGTGAGTGTTGAAGTGCGTTTTGCTAGCTTGATTAATTATAATGAAATTTATGATAATTTGATTAATAATGTGTAATAATTTTTTGAAATCTAAATAAAAATAACACAATTGTTTGAGATGATATTAACCTCCTATTTAAATTAACAACCATGATTTTTTTGTAAATTACCCTCACTATTTTTAAATCCTAAATCCTAAATGTGTTTCAACACAATTATTTAGGTTTAGAGCAGACTCGATTTCATTTTGATTATTATTATTATTATTATTATTTTTTATCAACTATTATAAATTCATGAGTCGAATTCACAACCTTTTACCTAAAAAAAGAGAGGTAATGAGTATTATGACAAATATTATTTTTTTGAACAAAGAGCATGATTATTATAATAATTAATATTATTATTTTTAAAAATATAATTTTAAACTCTTAGCAATTCAAAAATATAAAAATTCCTCTTATCCAAACAAAAATAAGTTGCAAAACTTAAACTTTTAAGTGGGTTTTATGAAAAAAATACAAAACGAATGAGAAATTTTTTTTATAATATCAATAAAAAAAAATAATAATATCAATTATAAATTTATTATTAAAATAATGAAAAAACAAAAGAAATAATTGTAATTTGGTAAAACTGAGAGATAAAATGATAAATTCACAGCTAAACAGGTTAATAAATACTGACGGTCAAAATTGGGATGACACTGTTCACATAAAATCGCTTAATATACAGAGATTTCACTTTAGTCGAGCAATGGTGTTGACGTTGATCGACCACGTAAACAATATTGGTAGTTAAGATAGTCTTGCTAAGTTAATATGAAGTATTTACTTAATTTTGTTACTTATGATTCGTCCTGTTCAATTGGACGGTAAGAACCGATACATCATAAAAGTTCATTGGTCAAACATTTTTTTAAAGATATTTCGTATCACTCTAGTCTCTTGCCTCCTTTGCCTTGAGAGACTTGACATAGACATTGCGCATAATTTGCAAAAACACAAAGACTAAATTGACTAAAATGGAAGACAAAGATGAAAGATAAACTAAACAAAAGGACCGCAGAAGAAAACTTACACCTATCTTACTTACTAAAGCGCACTTTAGCACAAAGTTCGGGTTTGGTGCTAAACTACGCCGGGTGTAGCAGTAGTTAGTTCAGATTTTTAAGCCCTGCCACAGCCAACTTATACCATCCTCCATTTCTAACCAGCAGAGTTAATATTTCTCAAAATTTCCAGAGAAATTGGAAAGTCACAAACTTTAGAGAGAGAGACCTGCAGGACACCCACCGTAACCCACTAAGGAAAAACAAGGAGAGAAAAAGAGGGAAAGCTGTGTGCACTGTGTTTGGTGCTACCTTTTGAACTTGCAGGTTTTTTGGAGTATTGTGTCGGGAGGTCTCTGTGTTTTAATGGGCTGTTGGTTTTGAATTTTGTTTTTTTTCTTTTAAGGAAGGAGGAAAATGTTTTGTATATATAAGATATAGAGATATATAGTTTATTAGTTTCCATAGTGAGTGAGGGAGAGATCAACAGAGGGGGGCAAGTCTAAGATCCTAAAGAGCTTTCTTCCATTTCTGTATATAAATACATACATACCAGCCCGGCTTTTATCTCTTCCCTTCTGCTCTCTCTTCTTGCTTTGTTCTGAGACAGACCCAGAAAGTTAAAGTTGAAAGCTTTTGGTGTGGGAGGTCTCCAATTCTCTGCAATTTGAAATGGGTAGGTGTTGTTTTCTTTGATTTGTGAATTTCTGTTCTTGGTTCTGTGAATCAAATTTGGAGGGTGAAGAAAGTTTGGATTTTTCAGTTCTGTTTTTCTTGATTGAAAGATTGTGGAACAAGTTTTGTCATGGATTTTGGTTACTTTACAGTTTACACTCTACACCCTCATCCAGCTTTGTCTTGTGATGGTTTTCTTGATCTCTCTTTTTAGCTTTGTTATATTCTTTAGTAGTTACAGGTATCATTTCCTTATTGGTGCTGCATAAATTCTCAGTCTTGTTTCATTGGTGCCTTTTATTCTCTTCCACCTTTTTGTCTAATTTGGTTATTTTTACTTTTTTTGGGTTTCTTCAGAGGTTAGCATGAGCTTTTCAAATGACATGGATGATGAGTATGTGAAACTTTGCAGGAGAATGAACCCACCAAGGTTTGCATTCATTTTCTTCATTGTTGCTCAAAGTAAATGAAATTTGTACCGTATCTGTTTGGTGATTTACACCTTTGTCTGTCTTGTCAGGGTTGTGATTGATAATGAAGCCTGCAAGAATGCTACGGTGATAAGGGTATGGCCACCCTTTCTGTACTTATTTGTGTCTTTTTTCCGGCTCTAATTCTGGTTTTTGGTGGAAGGTTTCGTACTAACTCCAATTTTCTGGTGCAGGTTGATAGTGCTAACAAACTTGGAATACTTCTAGAAGTTGTACAGATACTCACTGATCTTAACCTTATTGTAACCAAAGCGTACATATCTTCGGATGGAGGCTGGTTCATGGATGGTAATACTCGTGTTAGGATTTTCTTTTTACTGTTAAAAGTTTTTCAAAGTGAAATATATGTCCTTTAATCCTCTGTGATTTGCTTTTGTTATCAGTTTTTAATGTCACAGATCAAGATGGAAACAAGGTTACTGATGAAGGGATTTTGGGCTATATTCGAAAGGTGAGCTGTTATTGCTGTTTAGTTTTCCTTATTTTGTTTATTTTTTAAATATGGCTACCAATTTTGGTGACCTTATTTTCAGTCTCTTGGCCCTGAGTCTTGCTTTGCCTCTTCCATGAGATCTGTTGGTGTTATACAATCCATGGACCATACTACACTTGAGCTAAGTGGTACTGACAGACCGGGATTACTCTCTGAAGTGAGTGCTGTGCTCGCCATTCTTAAATGCAATGTGGTTGGTGCTCAAGTGTGGACGCACAACACAAGGGCTGCATCTGTGATGCACATTACCGATGAGGAGACAGGGTTGGCTATTACCGATCCCCAGAGGTTAGCTAGTATTAGGGAATCTGTATGCAATGTACTTAAGGGAAGTATCAAATCCAGGGGATCTAGGACTGTTGTCTCTCACACTGTCACACACCCAGAACGAAGGCTTCACCAAATGATGTTTGCAGATAGAGACTATGACCAAAATAAGGATGAAAGTGTCTTGGATGACAAGCAAAGACCAGATGTGAATGTTGTTAACTGGTATGACAAGGACTACTCGGTGGTTACTATTCGGAGTAAAGATAGGCCAAAGCTTCTCTTCGATACAGTTTGCACTCTAACAGACATGCAGTATGTGGTTTATCATGCAAATATTGATGCTGAGGGACATGAAGCTTATCAGGTGTGCCATTTTGAATTTTGCCACTTAACATTGGTGGTTTTTTTGGTTGCTTGGTCAGATGAGGTTCATTTTGTCCTGGTTTCACTAGAGAATCTTCCCTAATTATTGTCTTGATGTGTTTGTAGGAATACTATATCAGGCATATAGATGGATCTCCTGTGAAATCAGATGCAGAGAGACAAAGAGTGATACAATGCCTTGAAGCAGCTATTGAGAGAAGAGTATCTGAGGTAACTGGACTAATGCATCTCAGATTTTCTGTATGTCTGATTCTGTTGTGGGCAGTAATCTTCCAAAGGGAACCAAAAGTATTCGTTTGAGGGTATTGATAGCTCTATTGTATAACAAAGGAGTGATAGTCATTTGTTAATTGTTAGTCTAAGGCATAATTTAGCGGTTGTACTGTTATGATTATGAGTCAAATTGTTATTTAAAAGCATTGATGTTGACCCTTTTCTTTTACTAAACCAGTTTTGCTGTAGTATATTCCATTTGTCTCATTATGTTCTATTGCCCTCACCTGTTTGTCTAATTTCTGGAATAGGTGATACTGCGGTTCTGTTTAGTCATAATTGTTTTTTATTGGTTTGTTTATATGTTTTCGAAAGACTATTGATATACAGACAACTGATATGTTCTTCCTGATTCAGGGTTTGAAGCTAGAACTCTGCTCTACAGATAGAGTTGGGCTGCTCTCTGATGTCACTCGAATATTCCGAGAGAATAGCCTTACTGTAACCAGAGCAGAAGTGACAACCAAAGCAGGCAAAGCTGTTAATACGTTTTACGTTCGTGAGGCATCAGGCAATCCTGTTGACTCCAAAACCATAGAGTCGATTCGTCAAGAAATAGGGCAGACTATTCTCAAAGTGAAAGGCACTCCTGAAGACTTCAATCCGGGTTCTCAGGAATCACAAACCAGGTTCCTCTTTGGTGGTCTGTTCAAGTCAAGATCCTTCGTGAATTTTAAACTGATTAGGTCTTATTCTTGAGAAACCAGTCACTGATCACCCTCCCCTCTTGTACATATTAGACCAGTCAAAGGCCAACTTCACCAAAATTTAGACCAATGTAGTGGTTTAGAGACCTCAGTTTAGGAAAACATCCAATTATAAAAGGAAAGTAGAGTGAAGTATTTGTAAATATCCCTATCAGCATCTGTTCCTGTGTTTGTTATTGTGATCCAACCTCCCATTGGATGATCATAGCAAAGGAAATTGTGTAATGATCAGAGAAAATAATTTCTATGCTTTGTATATAATAATTTTCTTTTCTAGTCCTTGTTCATGTCATGGTAGTATTTTATTTGAATCTCAATCTTTGTTTTGTATATGCTTCGTGGTTGGGGTGATTGTGGTAGGCATCAGTCAATTGGCTCCAGTTTTCTTATATGTATTCAATGATTTAAATTTTCTTTTTTGACAAGTCGAGTTCCCAATTCCAAACACCAGAAGCTGCATAGAAAAGGCTCCTTTGTGTTTTGAGTATTCATTATTCAAATGTGTTTCTTTCTAACTTTCTTGGTGGGTGAGTACCAAACATTTGACTACTCAAGGTCATGAGTGATTTGCTATCTATATTTGGTTGTGCATTCAATCACTATCAGATGGAGACATGCACTTTTAAACCCTAAACTTGGAATGAATGAATCATTCTGGTAATTTTTTTTGCAGAATAACCCAAAATATAGGGTAGAGTTGGAAGAATCTCCGTGCATATTCTGTTCTGTAAGCATCTTGTTTCCTGACTGGTTTGGAGATTTTCAAAAAAAAAACTGGTTTGGACCCATTACTGGTCTGAATAGGAAAGCTACACGAAGATCATTCCAGGCCAATCCATATCCAATTTGAACAATCCCTTTTGACCAAGTAGGCAAGTGCCTCAGCAAAGTGCTAACTGCTACGGATGCTGTGTGTGTGATTTGAAAGCACAAAAGCAACAGATATGAAAAGAGAACAAAAGGCAGAGGGGAAAATGGGCCTTCTTTTTTGTAGCCAAACAATTCTCTGATATCTTCGGTCTTCTTCACTAGTCTGCAATTGGCACCATTATTACCACTTGGATTTCGTCACTCTTATCTTGGTTGCTGATGCCACCAGAAGAAGAAATCCAAGAGGGGCAAGCAATCCAAAAGTGACAAAATAATTGGTGTTTCTTCTTTTTTAAAAAGAAGATATTATATGCAGCGGCCTTTCTTTGTCATTGTGTATGTAATGCAACAAATTTCTCACATAATTTGGAAACCACTTCAGCTAAGAGAGATTAGTTAAATCTGAGAATGCCTCAATAATAAGATTATACTCTTCAAAAAGGCATGTCATGAAGTAGACAGATTATTTTAGTGTATTTCTTTGTAATTGATTGTTATTTTATACGACTAGTTGCTAGTTTCCTTCATACATTGTATATGTCTTGGATAAACATGAATGTCCATGTCAAGACTATTAGAGAAAATCTAGTCCACCCTTCATTTCCTTTTCTTTGCCCCCTTGAAAATTCCTCTATAATCTTAGTCTGTGTACGATACACTAATATATGGATACATCAAGTAGAAAGTATGATCGGCTCCATGTATTGAGAGATTCGTCAAGCTGATATCGAGTTGGCTGAAATAGAGTTAGATGTGTACTGTGAATGTGTGATAACATTTCATGCATTATGTTTTGCTAGACAATCAAACACCAAAATCACACAAAACTGCACAACATAGATGCACTACTGTTTTTGTACAGTATTCTGGTTAGACTGGTCAACAGTCAACTCTACTGTTTATTATATATGGATGAACCAAGAACAAATAACAATCATGGCCTAATCATGATGATGAAAACTGATGATAAAAATATGGTGAGCTACAAATCAAAGCCCATATTCATCTGCTAAAACACTGAAGTTTATACAGAGATATTGTTTAAGTTATCAAGAATCATGTGCCTCTGCAATTTTCCTTGTCACTGAAAGCAATGGCCTCTGAGTGCATGTGTGCACTTATTCCTCACCACATGACAGAAAGGAAGTTGGCATTGTGGAATGCAAGATTGCTAACATGAAGGAACCAAGGAAGCAACCTCCCCTCACATGAAGGAAGCTCAATCTCAGCTGAGCATATGGGACACTTTATTACATATCCCAATTAACTATGCAGCAATTCCAGTGCTGATTCTGCACAATTGCACATGATGTGTGCCATTCTTTAGTAACTAGCAAAGCTCTAGCGCCCTTAAAGGAAATTAGCCGATTCGTCGGGTTTTTTTGGTTATTCAATTTCAATCCGAGTAAGACGACGTATCATGTGAGGTCGTCAGAAAACATCGTCTTGCAGAATCGCAAGTCTTATACTAAATAGTAAATACAACATAAACTATGAAACATATACTAGACAAAACATAAGTTAAGAGATCCAAAATAACGGTTAAACACTTTTATTTTACAAGTTAAACTAAGTTTCGGAGAAAACGATCAAGACTGCGAAACACTAGCTACATGACCCAACACAATGTAGGCACTGTTTGGGCTAAAATTATATCTTTCGGCGAATGCTTTGCAGGAGAGCCAATTGGACCGATTCTTGCGGTCTACGTTATTATTAATGTTTTTTCTTTCTGTTTGAGGTCATGCTGGAAAAGATTTGCAGTTGCTTAAGGAATTCTCCAATGATCCGAATAAGATTTGATATGTCTTGATCCGCAAGTAAGAACAAACCCTAGTGTTCACTATATAAAGGGGTCAGAGTACAAGAAGAAGAGACATCTCCAATCAATCAAACACAATTTTTGCACACTGTAAAACAAGCCTCCCCCGGAGCACCTCTACCAGAAAGATTCCTCGAGTCTTTTTGTTCACCAAAGCCCTATCCGTAGGTATTCCCCGCTGCTACCTCACCAAAGCTTCATCCGTGAGCATTACCCGCTTCTACTCACCAAGCCTCATCCATGAGCGAATAGTCCACCACCGCTTCATAAAGACCGATCCGTC
The DNA here is from genome assembly GCA_951800085.1 of Comarum palustre. Taxonomy (NCBI): domain Eukaryota; kingdom Viridiplantae; phylum Streptophyta; class Magnoliopsida; order Rosales; family Rosaceae; genus Comarum; species Comarum palustre. Next base: position 3,775,320 of record OX637584.1, on the reverse strand, counting down.
AGTGAATACCAGCAAAACCATTGTTAGGGTGAATAACCTTATCAAATATCCTAAGTTTGTCAGAGAATCCTTTGACGAACGCCCTGCAATCCTTGATTATAGCTCTGCTCAACCACACCGGTCCGAGTAAGATACGTCCGCTTCGCGAGAGGAGGAGGAAAATTCTAGTTGTTCTTAAGCTAGGTCTAAGAAGAACCTAAATGCAGGCCTGACCAATGCCTGTACGACAGTCGTTTGAAGAGAAGTCAGAAGGTGAACAAGCGTTGAAGATCAAGGTTGTACCTGACCCATAGGTACTGGCACGCCTCAAGCTTGGTTGTTCGAGAAAAGCTATTTTCACACCGAACATTTGGCACGCCCAGTGGGACCTATGTGTTAAAGATTACGGGTGTCAACGAATACTCAAAGTTATACCCATCGTGCAATAAACCACAACATTCACAGATTAATCCACATAATTCAGCGAACTGCAGAGGTTTATCAGTTGAGGAAACGATTTTGTGTTTCGGTTTATTACCAGGAAAACCAACAGAGTCCATCCATTGTGAAAGAGCTATCATGGATGAAGAATCAAAGCGACTAATAGCAGATCTTGCTGCCAAGATAGCAATTCTCTCCGAGAAGATGGAGCGAGTTGAGACAACTATACAACAGTTTGAGTAGACTCAGACGGAGGATGACCAAGAGATTAAGGCGACAAGCCAAAGTATCGAAAAGCTGCAGAATTCTACTACCCAGGACGGTATTGAGACTGATCATGAGAGCCATTCAAATACAGAAAAGCAGAATTCTACTACCCAGGTGTCCCTGCAACACTGTTCATTGAACCAATGTTGATATTACTCATCAAATACACATGTATCAGTAATCACTCTCATTATAAACATAAACAAACTCTAATCTCAAACCCTTGGACTAATCAACAAAAAAGCCAGAACTTTGGGAATTCAAAAAGGAGGAGGAAAATATGGTTCAAGAATGGAGGTTTACAAAAGATGAGCATGAATTTCAGTTTGTTTTTTGGGTGTTTCAGATTCCAAATTGATGACATGATAAATAATTGGTCTTGTATGAGACATTTACACGAGGGATCAAAAAATCAAAACTCATAGTTTTACCTGTGTTACATCTTATTAATTACAATCTCATGAATCTGAATTTCTCGTTCTCTCTTGTTTTGTGATGAAATTACAGATTTGTAGTATATGCATTCGTTGAACATAAAAAATAATGAGAAGTTTTTGTAGCGGATGTGGGTAATTATGGTGTGTTGCACTAGTTTTTTACTCATAAAGAAAAAAAATCCAAATCTTTTAATTGTGGGAAAATCACTATGTAATAGTTCAACTCCAACCACGTATTAGTCAATACAAATAGAAACACACGGCATGTGTTACACAGTAAATGACAGACCAATCATCTTCATGGCTGTGAGCCTCCCTTCCGTCACCTACCAAAAAAACTTCTTTTTCTGGATAAACAATAATTAATAATTTATTTTCGTATATAACCTTTTTTTCCCTTTCCTCTTCGTTTTGGTTCCAACCCTTTCCTACTTCCAATTTTCAATTTCAATTTCGAAAACCCTCATCCCAAAATTGAGCCTCCAAAAAAGCTCCCTCCTTTCTGGGTTTCTCTGAGCCGATGAGCTAGGGCTTCCTCGTCTTTATCTAAGGTGAGGTTTGATTCTCGATTCTCGGTTTTGAATTTCTTAATTTGATGGATTCTTGGTTAAGGTTAGGGCTCAATTTAATTTCATTGCTTGAAGTTTAAATGTGGGAAATGTTTATGGTTTTGAGTTTGTATTGGAATTGTTGATTTAGGGTTTATGTAAAGTTTGGTGATTTGATGTAGCTGTTGTGTTTGTTCAGTATTGACATGTTAGGTTCAATTGAGACAAACCCTAGAAATCAAGTGATTGTTTTGGTAAGGTACTGGCTTTTGAATTAGTTTGCTATTAGATGAGATGATAATGCCTAACTAAGCTGTAGGTGAGCTAGGGTTTACGAGAATTTATATGATTCACGGTATATGGTAAAAGGATTTCATTAATGTTGTTCCTTTAAAGTTGGATTTTTTCGGTTTAGAATGCGTAAATAGGTAAGAAATTCAATGCGTAAGTATTGGTAGTCGTGCGTGCGTGTGATTGTGTGAATTTGCTAGGTTTTGATTGAGTGCATTTAATTCATACTCCGGATGCTGATTTATTTGGCAAGAACTCGAGTTTTGCTAGTTTTTTGATGGTTTATGTATTCGTTTTGTTGCAGTTGTGGATGAAACAATGGGAGGGAGAAAATCAGCAAGAGTCTTTCCTGGACTTCGAAGATGTTCTGGGAAAGAGCCTTTAGAAAGTTGCAAGGTAAATAAGGGTGTTAACAAAGTTGAGATCATCGATCTTGATGACGACGATGATGTCATTAACATAGATGATATTGAGCAGCCACCATCTCGGGGCTCTAGTACACCGAGACAAAACAGAGAATTTAGTAATATCATTGATATAGATGATGACGATGATGCGGGTGGTGACACCGATACTGTATGTTCTGTTGAAGATCTTGGGGACCTGGACAGTGATGCCACCTCAACCAAAAGTCGGTTTCCCTCTCCTAACTATTGGCAAAATTCAGTACGCTCAAATAGAGATGAACGTGAAGTTGTCCAGGAAAGGGGTTTTTCATCCAAGGGTTCAAAAGGCAAGCACACCCATTCGAGCACAGCTCCCCGTAGATATGGTTATGGTTTATATTCTGAGTCTGAGTCTGGTTCCTCTGATACTGATTATTCTGATTGTGAGGTGATAGAAGCTTCAGTGCTCCATGAACATTGGAAAAAAGTTTCACAAAAGAGAAAAAAAGTTTCTCGTAATTGTCAGTCGGGTCCAGAGGATCAAGCTTGTGGATCTGGTTCTCATGGTGATACTGTTGGTGTGGAGAATAGAACAGGACAGCATGCAGAGGCTCCTGTTTGTTCAAGTTCAGACCATGGAGATTATGAAAAAGAGAGCCCTCCAGACATTGGAACTCGTGATCACCACTTTGATGGTAGTTCTTTTGAGGCCAAAACAAAATTTTCTTTTATGGAGTCCAATCAGAACGTTGCTGAAAATAGTTTTCCATGTGAAAAACCTGGTTTGAATGGTGATTTCCGGCATGTAAGAGGCACGATCCCAGAAGATCCTCTTAGTTGCAAGTCGCAAACTCTTCATAAGGAAGGCATCTCTGGTTTTTCGAATGAAGAGGATCAAAATCCTGAACAAAATTCCTCATGGTTCACTGAAGAATTAGCTGGGAAACAATCTAAACAATATATGCATGATGAGTTTAGGGATGAAACTTGTTTCTCAGATTCCTTTCCTAGGTTTAACAATTATCAAAGAAGCCCCCGGGTAATGAATGAAGAGCTTTCTTACAAGAATCAACACTCAGGTGAAGTGCTTACTGAACTGGACAGAGTTGAATTAGAAGTCAAGGACAATGAATTTCAGAAAGGATCCAGTTCTGAGGGAAAGGGGAAATCAGTTCCTGGAGAGCCACTCGATGAAACACAAGTGGACTGTGGGATTTTTGAAGAGCACTTTGGAGCTGTTCCTAGAGAAAGTAGAGTCGACTTGGATAAGTCTGAAATTAGTAATGGAAAAGATGTTTCACAGGAGAAAGTGGGGGAAGGTACATCTGAATCGAGGGATCAGTTACATGCTCAAGATGGTAATGTTACTCTTGTTCAAAGCAATATTATCACTGGTCGGGAAAAGCTCAAAGAAACTGATGAATACAAGCAAGCAATGGAAGAAGAAATGGAATCCAGGCGTCAAGTCTTACAAATTCAGGTTGTGCATATGCATGAATACCCTTTCTATTTCCTTCTCCAGTCTCTTTCCTCATGTGTGTATAGTCCAAGATCTTCCACTTACTGAAAGGGTTGACAAATAATGTGGCTGATTGGTAAATAATACTCTTCCTCATTGAGTATTAATCATTCAAGAAAGTTCATAATATCCAGACCAAGAAAAGGATAGTTCACCACATAGTTATATGCATAGTTCTTATGTACAGAATATCTATACAAGCTTGACCATAGTTCATCCCTACTCTGGTGTCTATTTGTTTCCTTTTTGTTTTATTATAGAAATTATACATAGCACTTATGTATCATGTAACCTTTGTGAACCCCGACATCGGTAATGACCGTATCAAACTTTTTAATTTTGTGTTCTTTCAGGCGGAAGAGGCACAGAGATTGCGTAAGAGGAAAAAGGCTGAAAGCATGCGCTTGTTGGACATGCAGAGAAGGCAAAAGCAACGGGTGGAAGAAGTTAGAGAGACTCAAAAGAAGGTTTGAAACATTCATATCTTCAACAATTACCATCTCTTTGCTTCTCTGAAGTCATTTTGTTTTGTATCTTCTTTTTTAGATTTTAGGGCACAGTAGTTTGTTATTAGTTGTTTAAGATTGTACCCAATTTAAATGCCTGATGTGTTAAATGTGATGCTCAGGATGAAGAAAATTTGAACTTGAAAGACAAATTTCGTGCTGAAGTAAGGAAGGAACTTAACAGATTGTCGTCATGCAAAAGTATGTCTTCTTTGCTCTGCGGCTTGGGAATACAACTGAGGTCTTCAGGTGTCCAGCCTTTGCCAGAGGAGGTAAAATGAACAAGCGGGATATGTTGGGCAGAAATGCATATAAATCAGGAGCATGCATGTATATGATGAATATATCTTATTCTTTTCTTAATGGAATTTGTTATTATTTCAGGTGCATGCAGCTTATAAACGGGCATTATTGAAATTTCACCCTGATCGAGCATCAAGAACTGACATCCGCCAGATGGTTGAAGCTGAGGAAAAATTTAAGCTTATATCTCGCATGAAGGAGAAACTGATAACAACTACCTGGTTCTGAACACAAAGTTGTGATCTTCGTTCAACTTGCTGGTTTCTAACTGCAGGAGATTAAGGTTTAGTCTTTTTTGGTTGTGGATGCATCTGCTACAAGTCGTCAATGTATCACAGTTGTAGTTAGCCAAAGGAAATCATTGGTTCAGACTTGTGTTAACTCGATTCTTTGGTTAGTGTAGTTCCAGTTGCCATAGTTATAAAACTAATACTTGTAATGAGTTCAGGCACACAGAATTTTCTGTTACAAACAAACCAGTTTATATTAGGTCACCGGTGCTCCTACAATCAATTGAAAGGTCGACCCGCATTACAGTGATGAGTATCTTGTTCGATTGATTCTGCATGTGATTGTTTTAAGTTATTTTATCATGTTTTGATGATATCCTACTAGTTTTAACACTTCTAAATCAATTCAAGTGGTTGCAGGAGGGTGTTTCTACATTTTGTTAGAGAAAACTATACTAAAGGTGCTCCTATACGACCTTGCAGCCAGTTACTGAGGAATGTAGGGCATCCCTGCAAAATGTCTCGGTGAAATATAGTACGTGCCATGATTTCCCTAAGAAACAGAAGTTCCCTAAAATTTCAGCCCTTAAAATCTTTTCTATTGGGGTTGCAGACAGGTATCATCATATCATGATTGTAGCAGAAACAAGTAAGCTTGTGCAAAACACAGAGATCAGGAAATGACTCATTTTTTTATTTCCAAACTTCCAATATCAACACTAATGTCTGTGGAGTCTGAGATTATTATGGCCAAATTGATCACCTCCAGTTCACACTTCACAGTGAATATAGCATTACTTGAACTCCATGTTGTGGGCGAACAGTAATATTCTCATAGGGCGAGTGTACATAACCTGGGGAAAGAGTTAAGGAAAAGTTTTGCAGAATCATTGAGAGAGCGATTTTGGCTTCAACGGTAGCAAAGTTCAACCCTGGACAGATTCGAGGTCCCATTCCAAAAGGTAAGAATGCGGCTATGTTATAATTAGTAGCTTTAGCAACACCCTCAGAGAATCGCTCTGGTTTGAAAAGATGTACATCTTCCCCCCAGTATTCAGGCTCATGGTGAAGTGCTAGACTGGAAATGTACAAGTCAAGACCAGCAGGAAGTGTCAGCTTTCCCAGTCTAACTTCTCTTTCAATTGTCCTCTCGTAGGAGATAACCGGAGCATATAACCTTATTGTCTCATCGATTATCATACTCATCTGAATAAAAATAATGAATGATTTAAGATTTCAAACTCTGCTAGTTTTGATTAGGGAAAGCAATAGTTGTGTTGTGGACTTTCTTACTGTTTTTAGTTTGGCAAGGCCACCAGGATTTGGAGTTTGTTTTCCAAATGATTGTAAGACCTCCTTTCTTGCAGCTTCTTGCCAATCAGGATGGAGTGCCAGAAGAAGGATGGTCCAAGCAAGCAAAGCATTAGTGGTTTCATGTCCAGCAAGGCAAAAGATCTTGCACTCATCAATCAGTTCACCCATTGAAATCCGTTGGTTATCATCGGCACCATGATGAGCCTTCAAAAGCAATCCTAGAATGTCACTCCCAAAGTTATCTTTTTGTCCAGTCATTGCCTCTTTTTCTCTTTTCTCAACAATCTCTACTATTGAGTCGCGTATTCCTTTGTCAAGCTTCTCCGATTCAATCTCATCGCTGGTTTTAAAAAACTTGCTGCAAAAATTGAGTGACAGAACATACGTAAGTATCAAAAATACACACAAGCTTCCAATAATTGACAATATCAAGTTAAAACTTAGTTCATCTTTATTAAACCAGCTCACAAGCAAGGTAGGGAAACATAGTTTGACTGAGATATTTGATCAACATATTCATGGATATTGATTACACAATGTGTATAGTAGACAATATATTATTAGACAATATCACCAACATCAGGCTTACTACATACACATTGGGTGAAAGTGAATTACCTGATGCCTGGAAATCTGATTTTGAAAGAAGTTTTGAGTAACAAGGAGCATAGCTTGGTGAACATGTCAAAAATGTTCTTCCCTTCTAAATAGCTACTGCCAAATAATGTCTTTGAAATCACTTCCGAAGTCAACAATCTAAATTCCTCGTACACTTCAATCTCTTTACCATCATGGAGTTTCCACCTCTGTAGCATCGTCTCAGTACTATCTATCATTGCAGGAATCATACTCTAGTAAAAGTAAAATAATTTCAGTCCATCAGTACTTAATTGACACCAGAATTACCACAAGTGTAAAAAAGTGATGATGAGCAACTACTTTTAAGCTGTCTCCATGGAAGCCATGGTTGGCCTGTTTTCGCAATTTCTCCCATTTTTTGGGATCAGTTGTTGTTGCTAGACCTTCTCCAAATATCTTCTTCGTCATTGGTGTGAGCTTCCTTTTCGGATAATTGTCCTTCTTGTTCAGGATCTCCTTGATCAATTCGGGCTCCGAAATCACCAGCTGAGCTTGACAACCATGCCATTGAACAAAATTCTTCCCTGCAATTCATAGTCATACCATATAATTCTCTGTCCAAAACATGTAAATACATACAGTAACTAGTAACTATGACAAGGTTAATTTTACGAACCATAGGTCTTGTTCCATGAGTGAATATGAGGCTGCACTCGAGAAAATATGTCATGGGAAAAGTTTGTGAGCCTTCTGCTCATGGCTTCTCGTTTCATCTGGGAGATCTGTTTGGTGTTTCCATGGATGAATCGGTATGAAGGGCCTTTGATTCCCTGCGAGGCCATCATTTTCTGTATGCGAATCGGAGTCCACCATAGCTTGTGGAAGATCTTGAACAGAAGAAACACACAGAGAGAGCTTGAGATAGTGACCATTATGCCTCCTAAAGAATTCATTATTTCGTATTGGTTTGTGAACTGAGAGAGTAGTCCACTATATTTCTTGTTGCTGTTATAGAAGATTATCGATGACCTTCCAGGGAAACACACGTGGTTGAAGGTTAATTTCCTGAATTATATATGAGCGCCATGTAGCCTGCATGCATTAATCTATATAGGAAATTTGGTCATTACTCAAAATGACAGAAATTTATATTAATAACTGTTGAAGACATTCTGGAAATTTTCTGTCAAAATTTAAAAATGTTTATGAAGGCATATGGACTTATGGAAACATTTATGAAATTCTAGTAATTTACTTTAAGTTTATTTATTTGTCAGATAATATAACAAAAGGATGGTGTTATTAACACACCTATTTTTGTTATTAACATGCACATCATATCTATGAAGAGAGCCAATCATGAAACAAATTCAAATGTTAAACTTGTAAATAAAAATGAAATATGTGGATAGAAAAATATATAGGGTGTGTTAATAGCAAAATATAGTGTGTTTATAGCAACATGTGAAAGCTCCTCGATATGTGTTTTAAATGTTAGCGTACCAATGCTTCTAGGTTCAACGTAACTTATACTTGACTTGTTTTGCGCACTTTCCTTCTTTACTTCTTTCTCAAGCGAATGCTGGTATATTCCTTCAAACCTTGGATTAATCCTAGGGTGCTTAAATAACGAAAATTAAAGAATATTCATTAGGGATTGCTCCTTAATACTGGGTTGACGGACATGTGCTCGTGATTGAGGCTTTATGAAATAAGGATGGACTTCGTCGACTGGCGGGCTTGGGTGAGTGATGCGGGATTTGCCAACTGGAGGGCTTGAGTGAGTTATGGGAATGGCCTTCACTACCGTAGAGAACTACCCCTCACCTGCCTACTCTGACTGTCTCACCCATGTGTTTACACTGGATGCTTCTATCTTGGACTCCTCCAGGCTCATACTTGAGAAAAAGTATCATGTTGCCTTGCAACAAGACTTCTTGTGGTCTCGGCTTCATTCCATTGAAGCAACCAGCTATTCACGCAGGCCACATTTGTTACTGACCTCAGTTTACCTAGCAATGATGGCTTTGAATTGTACTCCCCTTCTCACTTTGCTATACAGCTTGGACTCACACAAGAGGTTCCCCTTCCTTTATTTGAGAGTCTGAACATGTATGCCTCATGGCGCCTGGAAAGACAAACGGGGCAAGAAGCCGATGATCCCACTCTTCAAACTAGATTTGCAAAAATGGTGATCTCCTATGTTAGTGTGGATCGCCTTTTCCTCAGTAGAAGTTTCTCGTAATTACTCATCCTGGTGGATATCAGTCTATGGCAACAAATGACAATCCAACCTAGAAGAGATCTTCAGGCGAGTATTCGCACGAGGAAAATCCTTGCTGAGGCCCAAAGCTGACCAAATGGTGTTTGCCACTGCTGTACAACCTATGCAACTTACCATCACTGCCTCAGTAAAGAGCTCTCATGAGGTATGATATATATTTCTTTAAAAACACTTAATCTGTTTCATTCTGCTATGACTTCATTAACTGGTGCTACCTATACTTAAATCAAGTCCCAACTGAACATGACCAAGCACCATCTGAGGGACCTTCAACCTTCAAAGCTCCAAGCAAGAAAAGAAGAATGGTTGTGGAAAGCCCTGAAGAAGAAGAAGAAGAAATACAGGTTTGGTTCAGACTTATCTTATGTACAATATATTAACAATAACACCACCTAACTGGTGTATTTGCCTGCAGCTTCAGAGACGACGACGAGCCACATCAAAAAGTGACATAGGTTCCTGCCAAATCCTGGTCCATGATCCAAAGCAAAGGAAAAGAGATGAAGTCAATGCCATCCTTCACAAGATTCTACCAGTCACTCTTGCAACGCCAGTGGCAACATATGACAATAACCTGCACTGAGTTGTAGTTTTTGTACACTCTGATCCTGGTTTGAGTGCAGCAACACCTCTGGATGCATCAATCTCTAACACTGCTAAACTCAGCAGCAAAGCGAAGCTGCTGATGTTAAACAAAATCAACTGGCAGTTTTGGCGAATGCATGTGAAACACTTGCTCTTCCAGAATCCAAGCTCCCAAACATATCAACTCCCAGCCTGGATGCTGCAAACCTAGTTGGAGAGTCTATCCAAACCAATGCCCCCTGTGAACGAGGTATAATAACTCTAGAAACTTTCACTTACAATAAATAAATAAATAAATAAATAAATAAATAAATATATATATATAATAGCCTTTAGAAAGTAGCACTGTTTATTTGATGGACCCCTAAATGAAATTTATTTGCAAGTGTGCCATCGATCTATTGAAATGACATTTTTGCCCTTGACATGTTTGGTTCTTCCCTTCCTCCTTTTGCATGCTCTCTCTCTTTCTGCTCTCTTCTGCCTCCGAAAACAAGGAAACAAACAATCAAGCCATTTTGTTTTCAGAATTTCGTGTACAGGGGATTGAGATTAGGATTAGATTACCGTGTTTTCTTCTAACAGAGAGGAAGAGGTATATTTTGGGATCTCTGTTTTTACCATACGAACCTGATTTGGGTAAGTTGGTTCTTTGTCATGCGTAATCAATTTTGGTTTGCTGTGGATGATATAGGACGCGAGGGATCGATGTTGATAATTGTGTTTCTGGAGTTTTAGAGGAATTCAATTTGTTAGGCTTAGAGGATGCGGTGAAGACGATGGCAGAAGTGGCTTTGCTAGCGGTTGTAGGGTTGGAGGTGGGCATGTTAAGGGTCAGGCACATTGGCACTAGCAGTGGAAAGGTGTTGGCATGGACAGTGGAATATGTGGAGTTGGTAGAGCTCGGGGAATTGTGGTAAGGGTGGAATAGATAGACTTGCTTGGCAGTTAATCCCAGCCCGCAGCAACGCACGAGATTTAACTAGTGGTATTAATAAGGATAGATGAGATCACAGATAAAACAAAGAAGAAATTTTAGTTTACTCCCCTAATCTTTTGTGCCAAAATAAGTTCAGTCCTGTAACTTTTTTAAAATTAGTTTGCCTCCTTAACTTTCGTAAATACATCAGTTGGTTTTAATTTTTGAATTTCCCTAGAACGTGACGTCACCAAAGCTGACAAAAGACTTACAATTCAGTTTTATCTCTCCTCAAAAGGGTAAAATAGTCAATTTGACAAAATATTGTTAAAGATAAAAATGCATCTTCTAATTGGCAAAATTACATATTCTAATTTTAACAACAAAATCGACCCTAAAACAGGTCTGTAACATCAAAAATCTCTAAAAAAATTATTTGAAAATTCGGACAAAATCTATGACAACAGCACACAAATTGTACAAAATAACCATCAAATTGTCATAAAATCTGCATACAATCATGTTCATAATTACCAAAAGTAACAACCAAATAGATGCATATTAGTGTGTTTACATCCAACTAACAAAAACCAACAGTTTGAATTCAGCTGCACAAAAAAGTATATTTAATTATTTATGCAAAAGATCAGACATTTCATTGAAAATGAGGGGTTAAAGCTGAATTATGGGTCATTCGTCGGCTTTAGTGACGTCACATTCGAGGAAATTCAAAAAATTGAAACCAACTGATGTATTTACGAAAGTTAAAGGAGCAAACTGATTTAAAAAAGTTACAGGACTGAACTGATTTTGACACAAAAGATTAGAGGGTAAACTGAAATTTTATCTAAAACAAATGTTGGCAACACCAGCACAAGTTTAATTGCTAATCGTTAAGTAGAACACTAGCCCTATGGAAGCAAAATGAAAACGAAGTGTTTTAGAATGATAAGGAGTACATACATACTGTCAATTTCAAGAAATACCGAGCAAGTATTAACTACTATATTGCTATATTATATATTGTATGTGCATCTTTTAGTTATGGTTAAGAAATCATCATATTAGACTATTTTCACATTTTGAATTTATTCCAATATCTCATAACACATCATTTGAATTGAACTATAACTGGTACGATGAACAATATATGGTCAGAAAATCTTATCACAGCCTCTTTAACTGGTACAATGAACAATAAATGGCTAAAGGTCTTAACTTCTTTCAGGGTTGATTGAAGAGTAAATCACTATGTATACATGGCCTCGTAAATATAAAAACACTTTATGTTTTTGCAGGAATCTAATTTAGAAGTCATCATGCCTTCCCAAATTCCCATTGAAGCTTCTGGCACTACCGTCCTTCCATCTCCTACTAGAACTGACTCGTGAACACTAGAGATTCTAATTAGGACTGTTCTACAACTAGCGAATACTCCTATCAACACTCCCTCCACATCTCAGACTGCTCCTATCTCTAATCTCGATGAAGTAGATGATGTTGTCAATACCATGTTGCAACCTCCACGCTCCTCTACTGAAATCTTGGAGGCCAAGAAACTCTTATCCAATTTGGCCGCAATAGATGTCAAAATTGAAGCCGCCGAGGAGAAGATTAACAAGGCTATTAACGTGATGCGACCCCTGTCTGGCAAGAAACTTGAAGCCCTGGATCACCTTGAAGCACTGGTTTCCTACATGCCAAGCCATCTCGATAGTGTGGCCGAAAAGAAGAATCTCGTAGACCAATATGTCTAGCAACGCCTCCGCCTTGAAACTTTTCTTTTCAAGAAGAAAAACTGTGTCTGCATATGCTAGAGCTACTGCGAGTATAGACCAAAGAATTGCAACACTGGAAGCACAGAAAGCCATTATTGAACTTCAGATTGCTGAGGCTTATGAAGAGAAAGCCCGAAGAAAGCAAGAAGTGGCCCAACAAGTTCCCAGTGTGCGTCAATTTCAAAATGAGATCCTTCCTGTCCAAACCAAAGAAGATGAATCTCAAGTAGAGGTTAATCTCAATGAAAATCTTCTTGTAAAGCTTGAACTTGATATTCAGTTGTATGGTCGCAATAACTTAGGCTCTGTGTTTAGGGCCTTATTATGTGAGAAACCCAAAATATTAATCCAAGAGTCTAAACGAGCTCAAAAGCCCAATTAAAACTCTATTAGTTTTAGCACACTCCCCAGGTCATCAAGATCGTCTTAATTCTCATTCCTAAAAGATCACTCATGATACGTTATCAAATCAACTGTTTTAAAAAACTGTGCGATTCAAAGGCTCCTTTAATGTATAGCATCTTTCCATGAAATGTATTTCTGTTGCCATCCACGCCTATAAAATTGAATCTTTGTAGTTCCACAAAAACACACTATAACAAACAACAAAGCCCTCTATCTCCTCTCCTGCCTAGCCACGAGTTTTAAACATTTTCCTCCAGATAGTAGCTTTATCCTCCATTAAAGCATTCTGAGCTTTACAACCTAACCTTAGACCTAGGTTGAGCTTTACAGTCTAACCTCAGGTTAAACAACTCTTGCATAGGATGATGTCGCGGATGAGGGTTCCCACCCAATTGTCTCTCAGTTTGTGCCAGGAGCTATTTAGCATTGGGCGGTCAACACGATCGCCACCATGGTCCTATTGCAAATGAGTACAAGATGCTCATCGTGGGTCTATTATTCGCATGGAATCTGGAAGCTATGAAGGCTCACCTTTCTCAAATGACGTCCAGCTCTTTCCGGTGGCGTGAAAGTCTAGTTGCCGGCGTAGAAACCCTAAAAAGTTTCAACACCCTTACAAATCATAAAATAAGACTTAGATTAGCTGCTTATGCTATCAGAGCCACTGTTTGGCTTTTGTAATGTTCTCGGCTCAAAGCCATAACGAAATAAAATTCATTTGAAAGAAACACTTGTCTTTCGTTCATGTTTCTTATTCATAATCAAAAGAAGAAAAAATATGACATATGAGAACCCCTTCCTGGTTTATGGCTGAATGATGTATAAAACTCTAACAGTTTCCATCAAATATAAAATTTCAAAGTTCTGCCACAAAAATTGGTGTGAAGTAGTATAATGTTTCCCCTCGGTTTAACTAAGTGTGGCCAATGCGAACAAGAACCACAGTCTGGTTCAAACTGAGCAATGACAAACTTTGGGAAACTTAGTCTTTTACGAATATGCCCCCAATGCATCTTCTGGCGAATCTGATGCTTATGGCTCTTCAAACTCCAAACACTTGGAATGTATCTGTTGATACTCGAAAAAATACGTTGTGGCATTGAAAACGTATTTACACATGGACATGCGACACTTATAAGAAATACAATGGTTTCGTTAAAGATATTAAGTTGCCAAGCAAATACACCCAACTATACGGGCCCAATCCACATCTACACATCTTTGGAGCTTTCAGAGGTAGGTGTGTTGTGGAAGCCAAAAGCATGCAATACTCATTCTTTAGTTTAACATCATTGGTGATTTCAGACTTAGACCTGAAATCCAAGCCCAAAGATTTGAATCAAAAAATGAGTGGTGACATGCATGAGATTTGGGTTTAGACCATCCCTTCCTTTCCTTATTCAAACTAAGCCCAACTGTCGAAAAATCCCTTCTCGTTTCCCAAACACATTCAAAATATCTCCCTGCAGTAATAATGTCTCCCTGCAATAACAACACAGTGCCCAATCTAACCTCTAAATTCCCCATAAACCATCACCTCATCTCACTAAGGAAAATGTTTAGACCAGTTAAGAGCCAAATCCTTCCCCCTCAAACCATGAGATTACAATTTCCAACTGTCTTCTCCTAAAATACGTTCTTTCCAATAGCAGCTGCCAAATCCTTACAGCAACACATTTACCTATAGGAAGCAGCTTAAGCATCCTTCCTGGTTTCAAGCCTTCTGTAAGCTGATAGAGTGTTTTATCCTACAATTAAGAATGTTTGAACCACCTCAAACCTGTGCCTATAAAAGGGGGAGTTTAGAACACAGATGTGGATCAAGCGAAAAACCCAAAAAAACATTCAAGCATAGACTTCAAGCTCCCTGCCATTCATGCCTTCATGTCTTCAAAGCCCTAAGGCTAGTTAGCCACCACCTCTAAAACAACCATTCTTAAAATTCAAACTCCTCATAAAACCTGTCACCTAGAAAAATCCCCAAATCTCTTCATCGTGGTGCACTTTTAGCTCTTAAGCCATGCTCTCATTGCCAAGCTATTTCTCTGAACCTCATATGCTTTGAATCACGAACAAATTATTCCTTTTGATCACACCTCGGGTGAATTTGGCCTAGTCACTGCTCGATTTCAAAATGACCTTAACATTTTGGCGACTCTACTAGGGACTAGGTTGTGATTCAGATCATTTAATCATCGTGCAGTTCGTCAATTCAACCATGCTCATATTGTTGGATGCAAGTGACATGGAATTGCTGCATCTTTCACAATGAATGTATTATTTTCTGTTGTGTCATCAACCTAGAGCCCTTAAATTTTCTTTTTTCTTTCTTCGTCATGGTTGTAAATTATTCCTTGCAGTAGCATGAGTCTCCATAACAAAGAACTAGAATTTTCACTACCAAAGTATAAAGCCAGAAATATTTTGTTGCAACTTTTTCCCAAATCTATCTGTATTTGCTGCAGTAAAGCACATGTAGCTATAGGTTCACCCAAGTAACTCAATGCAACAAGCTTATTCATGGACTGTAGTTCATGTGATCTACAGTAAGAACTTCTTTCAATTTTAAACAAGCCTCCTTCAGACCAAGCATCATTGAGCCAAATCCAGAAAACACCTAGAAACAGCTTTTCCCAAGCTTTCATGCCTTCAAGAATTCAAGAATTTAAGCCTCCAAGCACAAAATCTAACCCCTAATCACAATCTACCTGAACAACCATTCTTAATTCATATTCAACAGAGATTATTTACCCTACAAAAGCCTCAATTCTCTCACCGCAGTGCGTTTCTAACTCCCACACCATGCTTCATGCTATCAAGCTTCTTTCGATTCTCATGCCGTCTGAATTATGAACGAATTTCTCCTATTATTTCGGATTGTTAGGTTGAATTCAGCCTAGTCACCGCATAATTTGAAAATGACCCTTACAATATCTTTTTAAGATATATGTCATTAATGGGGTTCATATGCAAATCTCCATCTATGTCTATAAGCGTCTTTGTCAAGAATCTTATCTATCACAAAAGATCTTTCCCATTTTAGTGACCACTTTCCTCGAACTTCAATCTTTTGTCCAAAAGGCAAAATAGTCTTCCATACCAGCTTCCCAACACCGAAACTCTTCCCTCAAGTGTGCTTGTCATAAACTCGTGCAATTCGCTTCTTTTCCACCACTAGATTATTCAAGGCTGTCATTCGCTGCTCATCTAGGTCTTCATGCTCCTGCCACATAGCTTGCACTTAATCCTCACCAAGCAACTGATGTTGTCCGCACACTCCTAGTGACTGCACATTTATTTCAAATGGTAATACAACATCATGTTCAAACATTAATGCATATGATGTAGTACCTATAGGAGCACACTTGAAAGTTCTATAAGCCAAAAGTGTGTTATCTAACTTGTTATGCCAATCCCTTGGAGTATCTTTTAACATCTTTTTGAGAATGGACCGGATAATCTTACTGATTGCCTCAGCTTGTTCATTGGATTGCGCATAGTAGGGTGTCAAATGTGATAACTAGATTCCATAATCAGTCAGAAACTCCTGAGTTTCTTCAGCTATAAAGCTACCCCTTGTCCGTTATTATGCATTCTGGAATGCCATATATGCAGATAATATTCTTGCAAATAAAATAGTGAATAGTCTTTGATGAAACCTCTTTCAAAGGCTCTGCTTCCACCCATTTCGTAAAGAAGTCTGTAGCTACCAACATAAACTTATGTTGTTGTGAGATGATGGGTGAATAACTTCAATAAAATCAAGTGCACAGTCTCTAAAAGGCCATAGCTTAAGGATCGACTGCATAGGTATGTTAGGAATATGCTGAATTAGATCATGAGCTTGACACTCCATACAACCCTTAGCAAAGCTGATGCTTCATCAAAAATACACCTGAGACCAACACCATTCTCTCATCTTCTTAACAACTCTCTACCTTTGATCACATAGTTGAGCGCCAAGAATCAGATTTTCTTGTCTGTACTTTAGGAAAGATTCAACAAATAGTCTATGATAGGCTGTCTCCAATCCACTTCCAAGTGATCTGCCGCAACAACCAACCAACCAACCATCATTATACCCCTGGAGAGCCATATATGACGGTAAAGTTCGTTTCTCCACTTTTAAAATACGTTCGTGGACTCCATTTACTAGGCTAACTCCAGTAACAATCTGTGCTAACTCATTAGCTACGAAATTCCTTTCCCGAGGTATATGCTAGAGAGAGATATTAGTGAACTGCTCCAGCAAATCCAATGCTTTATCTAAGAATGGGGCTAATGTGAAACTGATACGCTTATTCGTCCCCTCCAACTGATTGATCACTAGCAAAGAATCTTAAAGTATTTCTACATCTTGAATTCCAATCTTTAACAACATCTCTAAACCGATGATCACATCCACATATTCAGTCTGGTTGCTAGTGCACTTCCACTCTAGCTAGAAATAATAAGAGTACATCCCCCCTGATGGACTAATCAACGAGATTCCAGCTCCATACATCTTGTCAGTGCTAGAGCCATCACAATAGAGTGTCAATGGTTATGGAAACACTACTCCTATCTCCAATTCACAAAGGTAGCGATCCCCATTGATAGGATGTAGCAAAAAATCTGTGCTCTAAGTGGTGCATACTGCAAATAAATTTTGATAATGCTAGTATCCACTTACCAATTTTACCTCTGAGAATATGTCTGGTTAACATATACATGAATAAATCTATATGTTCTACCACCATCGTAGTAAATGATAATATATAATACCTCAACTTGCACCAAGAGAAGTACAAAGCTTGACATAACTTCTTAATAGGCGAATATCTGGTCTATGCATCAATCAGAGTTCTACTCAAATAATAAATTATCCGTTCTCTTATCTTTCCATATGGCTTAGTTTTGTCTTGAGGTAATAGACTTGTAATAGAACTCTCTGATGCTGAAATATACAACTTCAAAGGGATGTCTGGCCTAGGACGAACCAGCACTAGTGGATTAGCTTAATGCTCATTGATTCTTTCAAATGCTTTTTGATGGCATGACTCCCACACAAATTTCTTAGCCCCTTGCAACTTCAGTAACAACGAGAAAGGTTTGATCTTCCTAGCAGAATTTGAGATAAATCTCCTTAGAAAATTAATCTTTCCTAACAACTGTTGTAACTCCTTTGTTCTTGGTGATGGTGCATCAATAACGGCTTTAGCCTTATCACCAGACAACCTCGATGATGGACTACAAATCCCACAAAGTCATCTGCCTGAACCCCAAGTGCACACTTAGCTGGATTCATACGCAAATTATGCATTCACATCCTTTCAAAGACTTTCTTAAGGTCTGTAATGTGATCCGTTTTAACTTTGGACTTCACCACCACATCATCGATATAAACCTCTAAAATGTTTGCAAGATATCATGGAAGATCATGTTCATTTCCCTATGATAAGTTGCTCCAGCATTCTTCAATCCAAAGGGCATTCCCACGTAATTCTCTAGTAAAACTTGGACATCAAAACGCTGTCTTGTGCCTATCTTATTTTGCTATTAGAATATGATGATAACCAGCAGTACCATCCATGAAAGACAACATCTCGTGCCATGCCACCATGTCTATCAACATGTTAGCCATTGACATATGATATACATCTTTTCGTGTGGCTTCATTTAGGTCTCAGTAATCCACGCACACTATAGTCTTGCCATTCTTCTTGCGAACATGTACTGTGTTGGATAACCATTCGTTATACTTTACCACCTGAATAATTCCAAACTTGAGCATCTTCTCCACCTCTTCTTTGACTGATACCGCCGTGTCAACGTTCATTCGGAGAGGATCTTGCTTCACTGGCTTCTTTCCTGAAATGGTGGGCAATCGATGGCACACTTATTCTAGAGAAAGTTCTAGAATATCTTCGTACTTTTCTGCAAAACAGTCTTTAAATTCCAGTAACAAGTCAATGAACCTCTTTCTCTGCTCAGACTCCAAATACGTATTGATCGCAACCTCCATGGGACTCTCTTAAGTTCCCAGGTTGAATTTTTCTATAGGATCTTTAACTTGAGGTGGAGTATTATCTAGCGTTGTCGGGGCAGGTAAGATAACTTCCTCCTCGTCATCTTTTAGCTCTAAAATTTCTTTATTTACGCACTCTATTGCAACTAGGGCGTCCGAGGCTTCACCTTTATTACTGACACCTCCTAAAGTTGCCACTATGTTATAAGCATCCTGGTCAATTCTGTATACGACTAGCTTTCAATGCATGGTCTCGAGAGCTTGCAGTTCTATCTCTAAGATGTGTGTTAACATTACTTCCCATTGGCGATATACGCCATGACGCTAGGTCTGGATGAATCTTGCTTAACCTGAGATATTCCTCATCGCGCTAACTCTGTGGACGTCACCCTTGTTGACAATGCCACACACTGCTAGAGGACATAAATCCTCATTGTAACAGTAGGCCCCTATTTCGTTTACGTACATAGAGAAGAGTCTGGGATCTGCCTTGGCTAGCTTTGCCAAACTTGTGTCCTCATTCCATAGTAATAACTCCTGATGCATTGTGGATGGTACACAACATGCTCGGTGGATCCAATATCTTCCCAAGATACAACTGTATGGTGTTGTGCATTCAGCAACAAAGAAACTTGCACCACATCTGATGAACCAATGCTGAGTTTCAGCATGAGTATGCCCAGAGTTTTTGTCATTTATCCTACAAAATTCTTCACTATCATGGTCGTATCGATGATGGATCATCTTTTGATCCCCAACATTGACATGGTTCGTACCGTGATAATGCTAACTGCGCACCTACATCCACTAGAATCTTGCTCACCTTCTCCACATTAACCTTTGCAGTTACATACAAAGGCCTTAAGTGCTCTTTCTAAGCTGGTGTAGGCCTAATGAACATAATGTACTATTTTCTCAGCTCTTCGGCAACTTCTAGAGAAGTAAGTGCCTTGTTATTCTGTGCTTGACTCTTGTCCCTTTTTTCTTCTTTAATTGGTTTTTCCTTTTTTCCTCTCGTGGTTTGTTGATGTTGGGACTGACGAAGAGCATACTTGGCCGGTAAGACATAGACCATGTTACATTCCATGCTCATGCCCCCTCTGTGAACTGTGAATTCACAATCTCCACAAGGGGTTCTTCCATTTGAACCTCAGGAGTAGGTTATGTAGTTGGTGTATTCTCAACCTCCAAATCAGGTTGCTTTTCTTAGTCTCCATTGGAGCTTTCCTTTTGTACCTCCTCAACATGCATTAGGTTGCTTTTCTTATGGTCTCCATTGGAGCTTTCCTTTTGTACCTCCTCAATATGCATTGCACTTGTCTTGGGTCATTTCTGAGAAGGTTCTTTGTCAGTTTTAAAAGTAAATGGTTCATCTCTAGCCTTGGGACCCAACCTTTCTGCCACTAGTCTTCTGTTTGCTTGCTCTTTGAGAACTTCTCTCTGAGGTCCTTTAGTAAAGACACTTCTTCATAATCTCCTGCAGCTGTTCGGGTGTTTCCTCTAAGTCATCGAGTTTGATCAGATTCATCTCCAATGTCTCTAACTTTTTTTCGCCCTTCCATACCTCTTCTGTATATTCATGATCTTGGTTGCACTAACTTTCACTGTTTTTCCTTTCTGCTACACATACCAAGTATTATCCTGGATTACGTTCCCGGAAGCTAGTGGAATGTAAGGCTTTGTCAGAATGTCTTTTTGAACCCCCGAATCAGATTCTTTTGTGCTACTTGTACCAACTTATATAAATCGGAAACCCTGAGTCTGAAACCCACATTTCTTGGATCTTTGGTTTCCCTTAGACTTAATGATTGGTATTTAGCATTCGACGAATGCTTCTTTTCCCTTTTTGTTGTCTCTAGTGTTGACAAGAACTCACTACTGGATATCGGGACTTCATATTTTACCTTGCATTTGGAACATAAGACAACTTCAGAGGCCTCAACTACCTCCTGGTTCTGCCTTTTACCTAACTTCTTATCATCGGGTGTGGTTATTGCTTGTACATCAGATTTCTTCTTCCATACCAGGTCTACAAGTGCAACATGAAAACTTACTTTTGGGGGTCCACTTGTGTAACCATACGCAATGACTAGTCGCCCCTCATTCAATCATTGTTGCAGCTTATCCTTAAGTTAAACACAGCCAACAGTATCATGTGTCCACAGATTATGAAACTTACAATAAGTTTTCCCTGCTAGCTGTTCTTCTGAAGGGTAGACTTCTCATGGTATGCTGAGCACTTCTGCCTTGATCAACTCATCTAGGATAGCTGCCTGTGGCTGGCATTATATGTATAAGTTTGAAACTTGGACTTTGGACAGCTTTTCCTTCTATGTGGAGGTACCAAATCAATCATAGATATTGTAGGAAACTGGTTCTCGTCCACTAGAGCAATTGACTTTTCATTTTCCATCATCAACTGTCCCAAGTTAATCCAAGTCTGGATCTGATTTTTGAGCTTGATGCAGTCCGATGTGTTATGGTGAAACTTACAGTATTTCTTTCCTCACAGCTGCTTCGACGTTGGTGGTGGACCTAAGTCATCTTTGATGACCCTCTAAGCCATGAGTTCATCCAATATCTTCGGTACCTTGCTTACATTATAAGTATATGCTGAGTATTCCGGCTTAGTGAAGGCGACAGATGAGATCTTGATTGGTTTGCTCATCACCTTCAAGCTCTGATCCTTGACTAGAACTTTGATTGACAATTCCATGGCTGCCACTTTTTCTTCTTCACATTGGTCCTCACCACAATAGGTAGGCGGCTGATAAGTATAGAACAAATTCATATGTGGGTAGATCGCATTGACAACTTTGTGTCTCATCAAACCGAACCTTGGCTTCAAAGTCCCAGGGATATATGTGCCTTTAGATGCATTCATTTGTTCATCAATGTCACTTAACACCCTCTGGTAACTCCTTACCTTGTTCATCAGGTCAGGCATGCTGGCAAACTGCATATCATGGTGCTTCAGCCTGTATCTATGCTCTAAACCTTTGATTGTTCGGCGAATATCATCTTGTTCATCCAATAATGACCTGCATTTTGCCTGTTAAATTTTAAACCTCTTAAGAAACTCTACAACCGTTTATGTAGTTTGTTAGTACATGGAAGTAAGAGATGATAAATCAACTTTCGGCTCCACAGTACCAAAAGTAGTTCTAAACAGAGTTTCTATAGTAAACCAATCAAGAACCGAACAAGATGCCAGCTTGGTATACCATGTGAGGGCTGAGCCGAAAATAGAAGAGCCGAACACCCTTAACTTTAGGCTGTCATTGTTCCTGTTTTGGCCTCGTTTCCAGCTAGAGGGAAGATAATACAAATGCAGAAAGTAAATTACACTAAAATTAAAGAACGTGCGGCCGTGCCATCGCACGGGTGCATAATGTAAAAAGTAGTAGAAGAATAGTGGTGCGTGCCACCTCTACTTAACGCCAAACGAATATATGTCACGTGTGTCACCTTGGAGGGAATAATTTACAAGTAGTTCTCTACTTTATATCGATACTCACGTCAGGTGAGTAGAGCTTTCACTAGGAAGGGGAGCAGAACGCTGTTTAGGGCCACACACCGAGGATGCATGGTTCCGGAGAACCGGTTTGATCTTGCTAAGACGTAAGGCTTTAAAGTCTGAGCTTGTATCGACGAGGTCGAATTGTTGTTTGTATTTGTTGTTGATTGATTGTGTGTAAGTCTGATCCTTGAACCCTCTTATATACTGACTCGAATAATAATCCGATAAGAACACAAACCAACCAATCTAAGTAAGTTTCTACTACTATAGCTACACAAGGTTTCATTTTACCTGACAACAACGCAACTGGACGACGCGGTTCCAGTCACAAGTGGAATTAGCATAGGTCACCGGTATTGACCTGTCACTTATCAAAAACTTATTAGTCTTTGATGCAGACTCAATTACCAGAGTCATGTTGATACACGCGAGACGACACTGTCCAGAAAGGACATCGTCTCGCCTACTTTTATTACCTGGGGCGAAACTCAAAAAGATTTATTTTTGCGCCACTGGTATTAGCCCAAACGCTGCCCAAAACTCTTAATTAATTAGCTCCAGACCCAATGTTAATTGGGCTCAAACATTTCCCCTAGGCCTTGAACGCGGCCCAATCCGCAATGACCAAGTGAAAATGCCTAATTGCGTACGTTTCGTCAGTGCAAATTTTGAACAAACTGACGTTTCAATTGTCATAATCCCACCATTTAATTAGATGGCGTTTCCATTCTGAAAAGGCATTCACTTTGGTACTCTATAAAAAGGAAGGTAGGGTCTGATCACGTCAACATCATCTTCATCCTTCTCTTTCCTCTCTCAGCCCCTCGCAAACTCACCAGAAAACCTAGAATCATCTGCCACGGCCCCAAAGACTCCAGTCCAGGATCCCCACATCAACCATACCATCGCTATCGACTGGTCTACTAGGTTCGACTGTCTCCTTGCCAACAACTTGATTCTCCCAGGCTCTATTCTCTTTCTAGAGAACGGTGACGCCGTCTCCGTGTCGTCCAACCTGATTCCCGATTCAGCTGCCATCGCCTGTCATGCTGAACAACTATGTCGACCCGGTGTGTCGCCTTATCTTAGCTCATCAGTAAGAGCCTGTGGACTTCTCCTCCAGGGCCTCACCTCGATCTCACACCAACATATGCGTCGAGGAATGACCCGATGCCACTGAAGAGGAGAGCGCCTGGTATGAGTCTCGTCTCTGTACCGATCAGCACATCTGGGAAGCAGTGGGTATCACAGAAGCGATTGTTTTGAGCTTCTCGCTGCCCCCTTGAACAGATCGGGCACCATATGCAGCGACGACATGCCTATGGAACAACACCACTAACACCTTTAACTTCCCCTTTGGGAAGATGAGCATCACGCTCCTGAACGTTCTCGCCATCACTGGTCTACCTATTCATTGGCGGCCCTACATCCTCGGGGACTTTGCCAGCACTGCCTTTGAGCACAGTAGCAATATTGGCATACACAAGCCACTGAAGTCCTCGTTTCAAGTTTGGCGGACGTACTTTATCAACCATGCATCCCAGCACGAATGAGGTATTCATTTCCTTGAGTACTGGTTGAATAAATTTATTTTTTTGTGGGAGAGCCCATAAGCCTACGGACAAGTGGAACAAACTAGACGAAGACTCTATAACGGCGTAGAGGTCGGACTATGGCAACATGTGCTTGCTTCACTGTACTGGTCCTTTTCAGACCTTCTCCGTGTGTTCATTCTAGGTCCCAGTAGACCCATTGTGGGTGTTGGACCTTTGACTCCAAATCTACTTTCCCCAGTGTCGCTGCTCTCTACCAATGATTCAAGCGGAACAGGCTCTGCTAGGGTTCAACACGAACCAGAATGTGCCGGGTCGTCCCCAATCTCCTTCCATACTATCCTCGCCATCTTGTACAACCACCTTGAGTTGCCGCCCACCATTTACCTAGTGGCACACCTCCGCTATCTGGCATTCCTGAACAGCGGGTTTCCTCCTCGCGACGACTCCAGCCAAGTCTCATTGGCCAACTTCACCAGGGCTATCTCTAGAGTCGACTTGTGCCATCTGGAAGCAGATGAAGGGTACAAGCTTTATGTGTCGAACCATTTTGCACATCAGTTTGGATTTTCCCAAGGTATGCCATATCCCTTGGTCCATTCGATTAATAAGTACACCTCCTGGCAGTGGACCGACGACGTGTACCGCATTATCCCACTGGACTACAACTTTCCGGTTGCCTCGGCCCATTTGGAAATTGAGCCCTCCTTCGGCACTGACCCGTCTTACCTTGCTTGATGACGGCCGATCTCCGACAACGCCTAACAAACCATCGACGAGGTAGTTTTCTCCGCTGTCTTCTCCCATCTCTTCCCCACTTTAAGTGAAGCCAAGCGGGGTTTCATCAATCGATACCACAACCAACAAGGAGGCGCGGCCACCGCCACCGTTCCTCAGTCCGACCAGCAACACCGCTCAACTAGCATTACCATTAAAGAAGGTGGCTATGAAGAGGTATGTCTTTCTAAATTTAAGTCGCACTGTTTCCTTCCAGCTCTCATACTTATTAACTCTTGTTAACTTTTGTTGGCAGGCCGCAACTCGCTAGAACCCCCTGCGGTCCACAAGAAATGTGCCACCACCGAATCAACCAAGAGAGAAAGGTCCAACCCCTAATTTACCAGCGGAGGACTCTGATGACGAAAAGGCACCTCTTGTCCGGATTTCGGAAGTAAGTCACTTTACTTGGTACTTATCCTTTAACATGTACACTTTGTCCTTACCCAAGTTCATTCCAGTCTTCAGGCGGACAAAGCTCTCGCAAGTGCACCCTCCCTGACGAGGATGAAGCAGAGGCGGCGGAAGAGCATGCCTTCTAACAACAGTTTGACTGGTAAGCCAGTCATCATCTCCTGTTTTTCCAACTTGTTTCTTCCACTTACTTATGATTCCCAGGTTCACCAACGCCACACCCGGCCGTGCCTGGAGCGGACCGAGCAAACTACCGTTGCGCCACCATCCACTAAACTAGACTCTATGGAAGTCGTTGTTGAGCCAACGATGGTGGAACCGGCCCCCTCTGGAATCCCGGGCATTGCCCTACAAGAATTGACACACCTTTTGCTAACAGTAGTGCCGGCAGAGGAGGCAGCACCACTACCTTGAGAAGTGGCGGTCAAAGAGGAGCACCAAACTTGCCGGTGGAGACCGAACTGGAGCTATCACCGTCAGAGCAAATCGAGCCAGAGGTAACCGTTGTCGAGGTGCGTGAGATACAAGTACCTGTCTACGTCCCAGAAACGGTTGTCATTGAACTGGTATGTACTCCTTCAACACTTAGTACTCTAGTTAGCACATCCACGCCTTGCAATCTGAACATTCATTTACAAGAACCAACGGAGGCCGCGTCGCAATCTCCGGTTCAATACCTGCTTCCGGTATTAACCTTGTGACATGATTGTACAGCTTGAGAAGCCTACACAATGTGAATTAGTTCTATTTGTTTGATGAAAAATTTAGAGTTTCATTGATGCATCTCAGATTCTCAGTATAACGAATACATGTATTAATAAATAAAAAATCTTGACAAAATTGGCTTCGTCTGGTTCTCTATCTCTAGCCAATGCTCCAATACAAGACCATATTCTCTAAATTCTGAATAGATATCCGTATGAGTGAGAACAGTTCAAACCGCAACACCAAGGATCAGATCACTAGTATCACGTTTGTATGAACTCTATTCCTTAAATGAGAACCACAAGGTGATGCGCAGACATAACAAGAATTGAGCTCATCTTCTTCTCTTCCCCTTGCCCTTTCCTAATTGCCCAGATTTCATAGCATGTTCTTGCTCTTGAAGGAAAAGTCTTGCTTTTCCATATTTCTCAGCACGTTCTTGTTCCATCAAAGCCTTCTCCTTCGACTTCACCTCTTGTAAGAAATAATTATCTTTACGCAGTTCACGAACAGCACCTTTAGCTTCTTGAGTCAAACGCTTCTTCAACTTCTTTCTTTCAACCCGTTCACGGTCTGGATCATAGTCTCTACCCTTGACAAAGCTGCAGGGAACAACATACCAATGGTTAGCCAAGCCATTCAAATACATATAGTAAGACACTACAGGGAACAGGGGTTAAAATAAATTACTTCTCTTCAAATTTTGGATTGAGAATTTTGATAGCCACTGGCTTTTGCTTCCGCATCTGAAGTGGTTGCCGCTGCATGCAGTGTTTATCTGCTTTTGTCTTGATCAGTTGAGCAACCTCTTTAAATTTTTCAGTTAAGGCACTTGGCATATTTTCTTGTTCTGACAATTCAAGAACCAATGTTGAAATCGGTAAAAAGATTTCAGGGAAAGAACTGAATCCTTCGTAGATATGGACATATCCAAGTAGAGTTTCAATCACAGTCACCAACACACTAGACCTGAAAATTGTAAATTTGACATAAAACTATATCAAACAAACTTGAGACGTGTAACAGACAACAAATGGCATATGAAAATTCAGTGATAATAATCTACCCACCCAATTACAACATCAAAGAACAGGGCAAATATCTATATGCAAAAATGTACAGAATTGCCACTACTTTAAAATGCAATCACCAGACGGTGGCATCGGTCAATGTGATGTGATTTTGAGGGTTCATTTCATAAGCAACGCATCTCAGTCTAATGCATCACATGGGCACATATATCATAATTTCAAACCTGAAATTGTCGGAGGTGAAAAATAACGAGTCTTCTGGCAGGTCCATAATTGTGAGAAAATTAAGTGGATCAATCTGATTTATACATTCATGTATAAGTAAAAAGGGTCTGGGTGCTTTTAATTCCATAAGATGATCAATCTGCCAAAATATAAAGAGTGGTTAATTCATCAAGCAACCATAAACTAGACTACCTCATAAGGCATTTTCTGCTAAAAAGACTGATGAGGCATGTTCCTACCTCAGAATCTTGAGTAGACTTCGGTTTTCTTTCTTTGGCCGCCATTAACAATGTTTGAAAAAATGTGATTGCTTCGGGACAGAACTTCCGAGATTGTTTAGTGATCTACATTACAATACAATTAATTAAGCCTGTAAAATAATTACAGCAAAGGCAAAGAAACCCAGGCATGGAACAGTTCAAAACGATTGAAAGTTACAGAATCAGATTTATTTATTTATTCACATAGGAGTCACCTAATCAACATGTATCCCATGTTTAGATATTAGGATTATGAGCATGTAAGAAGGACAAAGGCCTCATGTAACACAAACTAATGTAAATTCAGACTCCTCTAGAAGAAAGCATCAAAGGCAGAAAAAGGTTATAGTAAATATACTTACAGAGAGAAGCAGAGAGCATAAGAACGAGCCGACTGCAACATCACGACCAGACAAGATGGGACAACGCGTCAGATATTCACACATTAAAAATATTGCCGGGGTCATGACCACATGACGAAAGTCAGAACATGGAAATATCAGGGACCAAAGCCTCAGGAGAAACAATGTCTTTGAAGCAGGCCAACTAATACTTTCTGCTTAAACGAAACAAGATATCAAGAATTAGCATAGTTATTTATTGTATTTATTAGCATAGTTTAGCACAACCAAGTTTGTGACTTCATAGAAAATAAAAATATACCATTCCACTGTGGATTACCTGGGTTCTTCACAGTTTCACAAAATTTTGTTCTGGTGCGTAGTATTCTCTCACGAGCACAGATTGAAGCAAAATATGGAGTCTCCATGCTCATCTCCATCAGGGGCTTAACCAACAAATTCAGTAATTCCAAATTTAGCGGTTTTTTATTTGCCAAGGTGGCAAAATATTGCAAGAGCAAACCATAGAATACCTGGAAAATGAAATAAATAAGAGTGAGTACTATGATAATCTTTCAACCAAATTAAAAGAGAGATGCAATCACAGCAGATGAAGTATAGATTAAGTTACTTCACATCTTACAAAAGTTAAATTCAAGTCATGCTATTTAACTGGAACGTGATACTGAATAACATATATTTCACACAAAATGCAGTCAAACATTCATCGACACAGAACAGATGCGGTCAAAGTAAAACATACCTGCATTTTCTTCTTGTTTTCTGCTGCAAGTTTGATTGCATTGCTTGCTCGGATTCGATGGATTATCAAGCCAATGTCAGCATTAGAAAGATTAACTAATAATGCATCCAACTCTTCCATGCTTTTTGGAGCTTCAATTAGGTATGGGAGGTCAGACTGAGTTGAAGATTGTTTATTGGCTGGCAATTTTTTGGCATCTAAAGATTTACCATCACTTTTACTAGCTTGAACAGCATCATTTCTTTTCAACCTTTTCAGATCTCTTTGCTCCACCTCTTTTTTATAAGCATCATCATCACTATTTTCATGTTCGTCAGAGTCTTCTTCATCATCCAAGTCTATGTCAAGATTATCATCATCACTCTGTTCCCAGTCCTTATTCAATAGATCTTTTCCCCCTTCACTGTCATCATCGTCAGATTTCTCAAATCCATCATCATCAGGACTTTCTGATCCCTCAGAAGAATCAGAATCATCTCCTTCACTCTCAGAATCACTAGCATCTCTTCGTTCAAGAATCTCATCAACCCAACCTTTTTTATTCCTTGGTTCTTCCTCGAGCGAGAAAGAATCACCAAGATCATCACCAGATATAGCTCTTGGCCTCAGGGTAGATGGTTTCTCAGCATCTTCATTGTCTTCATCACTAAAGTCATCAGTCGGATGCATCCTTTTCTGCCTCTCTTCCTGAATTGTGAAACTTGTCAGCAATCAAGTAAACAACTCGACACAAACATTCAGCTAAAAACTTGCCAACTTTAATGACAGGGAAATCCCAAGTTAAAAATAAATAAATAAATAAATAAAATAATACTGAAGTAACATGTTACTATGTACCATGTCGGAATCGAGTAAATGATAAATAAACCAAATTGAAACCAAAGATGACATCCAGGAGCACATTTAGCTTATCCATAGGCATATACCCGTATAGCATATCAAAAGATTGAAGACACTTCTTAGTGCACCAATTTATGCATACTGCACTTGCCAACATCAATCTACAAATTTCCCGTACATAGTCTAATACTATAAGGAAGTTCAATAATATCTATGTAGCTGCAAGACAAAGGGAATTTCACGTTTGGTGGGTCAAGCTACTGTAGTTTCATGTGGGGTCAAGCTACTGTAGTCTACTAATAACAAGCATCTATAAAGAAAAGAAATACGGATCTGCACATGAAATTTGCATTCAAGCATGCATATAACTGAGTGAGATACCTCCAATCGTTCAAGTAGCTCCCTCTCTTCTTGCGCTATCTCTTCAGGCATCTTGATCCTACTCAAGGGTTGAGCACGCCTTTCCATTGCCAATTCTCTTTCAAGTTTATCATAAGCGTCAGATTTCTCCTGCCAAAGACAGGAAACTAATTTACTTACCCAAGGCTCATAGTTATTTTAGAACAGCTGTACAGAGCAGTAAAAATTATAAAATAAAAAGTCTTGAAAATATCATACCCGCTCAGAAGTTCCAAAGATCTGAGTAGCAGACACCTCATGCTTAATGCTCTTGTTACCAAGAGCTTTTGAGGCAATTACAGAGGTGAACTTTTTGTCCAATTCTTCCATCAAATCTTTGTTTTCATCCCTCTCCTTTGTCTTTTCAAACTGGGAATACATAAGAAGAATAAGGAAGGAATCCATAACTAAAACAGAAATTGATGTAGCCACCTTCACAAGCCATTTCAATGACATAAAGAAGTAGGAATCCAAACCTTATAATTTTTGGACTTTAAGATCATCTCAGCATATCTTTCCTTGTCAGTTTTACGTCTCTGGTACAAAAACAATGAAACCAATCACAAGCGTTAGCAATTTTATCGCTCTAATGTTTCAACCGATAAATCTATTATCTACTAAAGAAAACCACTTTGTTGACATATTAACCCAAAATAATCTAGTATTTCAATATAATACACCACTAGCATAAAATTTCTCACATTTTCATTTCCGTCACTTAGATCCCCTTCATTATCATCTGCATTATAATGATGACTTTCTGCAGAGGAAAAAACACAAGCACCATTAACCACATTAGCATAGGCTAAAACAACCACTAACCAATTCATGAGCATTTTCGGTAGCCAACTAGGCATCACAAACTTACTTTTAGCAGTTTCTCCACCGTCATCATCTTCGCCATCATCCGGTGGCATATCATCCTCAAAATCATCCCTCTGAGACAATGCCCCCAGACTCTGAAACTCAAACTCGTCTTCTTCTCCATCCGATAAGTTAAACTTGCTCTTCTTGCTTTGCTTCAGCTACCCAAACAATCCGTACCACGAACAAAACTAGTCACATCGGAGATCATAACTAACATCCATATGAACACAACTAAACCAAATGAAGCTCAAAATCAAAATTCAAACTCACTTGACGCTCGCGCTGCGTACGCTTAATGGCCTTGTCAAACTCATCAAGATCATCATTTCCCTCCCCGATTCGCTTGTCCACAAACACCGAAGACTTACCGCTCTTCTCGTGCTCCTTCAGCAATGTCTTCTTCCTCTGTTTCACCAAGACCAGATTAATTTCAAAAAAAATCAGAGCTTCAATGAAGTTAGGGATGAACAGGTGTTAACCTTTTCGATGGCCTGAGAGCGAGCGAGGCCGACACGGCGCTCTTCGCCTTTGCGCTTCTTTCCGAGAACGTCGAATTTTCGCCGGGACCAAATCGTCTCGAAGGGGTTGGGCTTCGGCGGATGGACCTTCATAGCCGCCGCTTTCGGTCCTAATTTGCTTTTCTTCTTCTTATTCTTCGTCTCCTTGGCGGTGGTGTTGTCGTCGGAGCGACTGAGCTTTGGTGATTTTCCGGCGAAATGGTTGGGTTTTGGGGATTGGTGCTTCGTGGCTGCGGCCGACTTTGGCTTCGCCATTGCTGAGAGAAGGTGGTGGTGGTGGTGGCGGTGGCCGTTGGTAGGGTTTATGGATGAAGAAGGTTAGGGTTTTGCAGAGTGAGGATTTCTGATTTTGGGAGTTGGGTCGGGTCGCTTCGGGTTTGGTTCCACTCGTTTTGAGGCCCAAATTTCCAACGGGGTGCCCACATCCCCATCTAAAATCATATAACCGAAAACATGTGTTTTATCGACAGTTGCTGATACTGGTCTTTCTACCTCGGTTGTTGTTGGCCGGAAAATGAAGAGATTAAATTTGCATCATAATTTGGAGTGAAGTGGAGAACAGAAAATAAAAAGACACAAGGACACTTGAGGTAGGAAGTGATACAGTGTCCTACTAAGGGGTCCTGTCCCAGAAATATATACTTAATAGGTTAGTACCACTACCACAAAGATGGGCAACAGATACTAACGTATCCCCACTATTAAGCTAAGGGTGACAAAATGGTTCTATTATTGCTTCTTCTGCGTTAGGTAGTGGACGATCACTGTTCTTCTATCCCACCAATACTCACAATGGTGTGCATTTAGTTTTGATCGTGTCCCTTTTGATGGGAAACTGCCTCGTAACTAGCTCAATCCTTTACAGTCTAGCTATGTAGACCGGTTCGAAGGAGGATGAACTAAACTGCCTCTTAGTTCAAGTCTATGATCGAACTGGATTTTTGGATTTCGGGTCTCTTTCAATTTAGGTTTTTATTTTCAAACATGATTGATTTCATCGATTTGATGTAAATATATTGTATGTTGTGAACATAAAGGCCAGGTTTGGTGCAATTTTAAGCAAGAGCTTGATTTTAGATGGATATGAAAATCTCAAATAGCATGATGAACTAGGTTCATTTTAAGCAAGCCCTAGTGTAATTTCAAATTTGATATCGATATTGATATTGTGTTAATATGATATGAATCCTAATCAGGAAATGAGAAAAATCATGACTTCAATAGATAAGGACGTAATTACTTTTGTAAGTGATAAAGTTTCAAGAGAATGCAGAAGCATTCTCAGCTCGTTAAACTTCAGTAGGTAGTGAGACTGATACTGATTTGACAAATGTGGTTCAGATTGTTTTTGTATGAGTTTCTTATATATGGAAATATGTTCCTAAGATGACATTTATTCTGAAGTGGGTTCTGTATTTTTAAAGATGCATATGAGGACTTCACTAACTCTATCCTCTGTTTTTTTTACAAAAGAATTCAGAGCTATTTGCACAGTTGAGTATTTCCTCATCTTCGTTTCATTGTTTTGAGTTTAGCAGTTTAGGTGAAGTCTCTACTAACCGTTGTCACAGAATTAGTAGATATACATGTAAACAAATCTAGTTTGTGCATTCCTAAGAGTAAGTGAAGGGATACTATGACATTATACTAGGACAAGACACCACAAATATTACATAAATAGAGTGCGCAATGTAAGTTGTTACATGATAATGTAGACTCTCAAGTCATTACATTCCTTTATGGTCTTCTTTGCAGGTCTTGTGTGAAAAGTTAGTCAACAATTTCAAAGAGGAATTGGAGTTGGTCAAGTTACATTTATCTAACGCTTTATAACCTTTTTGTATTTTTGGAGGAGAATGTTTTTAAAATCGTTCACTAATTCAGTAATGAATGTATAGGTTGTCGTGTTATTCAATTTCATTATATAAATATAAAATAATCAAAATCTGGTCGGTGGCTAACTTCAAATTTATTATCTGCAGGACTGCTCCTTCTCTACATCGGGAAAGCTAAATTCACTTGTTATTATAAAGATAGTTGATGGTACTTATATCAGCTCCTTATGTTTCCTCTTGGCTTGTATGTGTAGAATTTGGTTTCATTCTATTTGATCATCACTTAACTATGTCTAGATGGGATGTAATAATCATTTGGGGAAATTCCTTTATGGTTTTCTATAGAGACCTGATATTCTGTGTTTACTTAAGTATTTATGACATTTTCTATGGGATGTAATAAGCATATGAGACATTTTTTATTTACTGAAGTATTTATCAGTTGATTTTAATCAAGTTAAATATTAGAATTATGTAACTTGTAATTCTAATGCAGATGTCATAAAGATGTATATCTCTTTGTGAAACTCGGAGTCTCATCGATTGACAACATATTCAATATGAAGCGTTAGTGATAAACATTAAGTCTCTAAACAGATCTACTTTAATCAGACTTTGGACTCTCTATGGGTGATGAGCATAAAGTTAAGTTTAGGCCACTATATAAATGAGAGAAAATCTCTAATCACATAAATTAACAAAAGCATTTGGTTTTAGCCACATTACTAAGCTAAAAGTATTGTGTTTTGGAAGTGCTTCTCTTGTGCTGCAACTCTTGTTTTTGGTGTTTAGGATGTCGATGGAACTAGTGATGTATATCTAGTTTCATGGATTTGGAATGATGTCGATCTTCATTGGCGTTGGTGTGTTCAGTTTAAGCATCATTCATATAACACTAATTCTCAAGATTTCATTTTCATTGCACAGGTTGATGAGTTAATGTTGTTGGGTCACTTAGCTACTCTATATGCAAGTCATCCAAAATCTTCAAGTTAAAAGCATAAGATTCTGGTTCTTTGGGTTAATAAATAAGTTATTTACAATAGATTATGACAGTTTGTTCATTGCATTTTCTCTGTAGGATCTAATATTGACTATCAAGCTCTTGTTTTTTATCAACAATCATGGATTTTGTCCCTAGTGGAGGTTCTTGAGGAAGTGAATGCATATTAATGCTAGGAGATCCAAAAGTAGCTGACACTGAGTGACAGAGTTCTTCTGGACATGCAATTTTATCTGGATCGAGATCAAACATATTTGGTAACCAGTTCCTTAAAGCCGTGTTAAAAAATTTAATTGTTCCACAACAATAATTTTATAGCTATGTAATAGTCTCATAATATTGCTTTAATTTTATCCAGTTATCCATGAAGAAGAAGAGGAGATCAAAGATAACATTCATAGGCTGCCAAGAATTTACTGTATTCTTTTATGTAGTTCCATAAGAATTATTGATATTGTATAAATACATATATTTTTTTAATTTCTAATAAAAATAGTCACCAATACTAAGATTTTGTGTCATGTTAAAGGAAATATGTGTCTTCGTCAAAGTAACTGACGAATAATTGATTATGCAATTAATGATTAACTAATGTAATTACTCAATCAGTCATTATTGTCATTATAATTATTGTAATTACCTTTGTAATATCACCTCTATATAAAAATGATATGTAATGAAACATTACGTAATTCCTTCATTTAACCTCAACCAACATCTCTATCATATGATCATCCGTGATCCTTCTCAACTATTAGTACGCAACACTAAGATGTTGACAAAACTGACGCTTCACACTTCCTTAACTCATCGATTAAAGTGTAGGACGCGAAACGACCATCGAATTGTCTAACACCCTAATTATCCTGGTTTGACCAGAAAAAGTTCATGGTTGATTTTAGGGTTGACCAAGTCTTCCTTGGTTGACAAGGAAGTTAATCATGACCTTTCGACTAATCAATAGGGATCAATCCCTAATAAGCTCGATTATCGTCGATTTATAATTTCGAATTATATTAGGCACATTATAAAGCTTATTTGCGCCCAATATTGAAATTCAAAATATCTTTTCCTAATCTGGCTAGATACTAAACTTACGAACCACTCGATGTTTCGATCCAAAGAAACGTCAAAATCAACCTTTAATTGCAACTGATGTAGCAACTTTAAAATTACATTTAACATTACTAATTCGACCTCAGGTGACAGTTCTTGCCACTAGATAAATTAGTAGGTAAAAGTACCTAGCCTTACTTAGAAATTGCAAACGCAATCAATCATTTTCATAAACTGTAACTTTCCACAACTTTGGTCCGGAATTTTGAACATTGGCTCTGATACCAATTGTCACGCCCCGACCCACGTTTACCTTACTAAACCTGGGTTATGACGTGCAGGACTCATCCCAAAAGAGATTTACTCAAAAACCCCCGAGAGAAAGGATAACCTTAATTCCAAAAACAATTTTTAAATGATCCAATCGAAACCGGAATAGACCCCACAGCCGGAGGTTATCCCGATTCCCGCATTTGGATCTCAAACCAAACATTTTAGAGGACCTAGGGTTCTAATATTATTTGTGGCTGCACCCGAATCTTGATCAGGCTGCCTACGTACCTGTACTCAGGAATCAAGCCACACATAGCTCTTATATTAAATAACGTCCTAACTGGGCGAATCCCGCTTCACTAGTTATCGGTTGATAAATTAATATGGATGACAACGCCTATTTCGTATCCAGAGTGTAGCCTCTCCGCTAAAGTAATCACCGACCAACTATCTTCCGGGATTATCCCGAATATAACGTCAAACTTAAAAAAACATAAAGGCCTCTCCAAGTGTAGCCGCCCGGTAAATGTTTTGAGGGTGCACAAGGTTGACGACTTTCCACGCGTCACCCTTAATAAGGTCATCAAGATAAAACACTTGTTTTACCGATGTTGCAAAAATGAACGTGTCATCTTCGTAACAGCTTGTAGCAGTGTTCACCGATAAAATCTTGTATTGATCAATCTTCATGCTCTGCAGGCTTCTAGTATCAAACCATCTACACTTGAAGAGGTGCACTGTCATGTCTTGCCCATAAACGAGTTTCATCACTGAATCAAGAACACCGTAATAATCAACTCCATTCTGCCTACCATGTGCCATCACCCTAAAATTTTGTGTTCTCCGTCTGTTGACCAAAATTTATTTTGTCCCACTGTGTTTTGTTACTTGCAAGATTTTTAATAAGACAACACCTCATACACCAGTTTAACTTTGTCTTGACACAAGGAGGAGTGTTAAAAAAAATACGTATTATGTGCCTTCGTTAAAATAACTGACAAAGAGTTGATTATGCAATTAGCGATTAACTGATGTAATTACTCAATCAGTTATCAATCAATCATTATTGTCATTATGATTATTATAATTACCTTTGTAATATGATATGTAATTAAATGAGTAAACCAATCTCGATTGCTATTTTGTTATAACATCTCATCTATTATATTAAAATTCTGCAAAAATAAGTCACCAAAGAAAATGAATTAGTTTGCAGAATGGCAGTGGGGCCCATAATTTTTCAGTCACCAAAAATCTGATAATGGTTCTTTGGGGCTAAGCCACGCCAGCAACAGATACAATTTCCTAAATAGTGGCCACGGTCGTAGCTATTGTTGTTCCACACCGATCAATGGTGTTTATACATACAATACACACTAATATTAAAGGTGTGAGTAGGCCAGATTTTTGGTAGCGCACATTGAACAACTAGGGTACAGCATCTAAGGAATTTCATAATTTAGGACCCCATTGTCTCTTAAGCAATAATAGACACCAATGGCCTGAATAATGTGACATGAGTAACACTTTCCAACCACACCTTATCATTCACTGTTCAATGTGCTTTCATAATTTACAAAACCAATTAGACTATCATATAAATACTTGAGATCAATAATGTGTATCTCTGCTTGATTAGTCCTAGTTTTACTAGCTAGGCCAAGAGCCAGAAATCTTTCTGGCGCTTTGTAGTGATCAAGTACCCTCCAACTTTCTTGCTGTTCCTCCTCACTGCAATTGCCATACAACTAGCATTCTGTATACAGTACTCAACCACCCCGCCTCCACCGCCACTACCACCACCACGGTTGCTCCCTGCCCACATCATTAGCAGCCGCCACGTCGTAGACCTCTTCTTCTGCCCTAGAACCAGCAGTGACACCCTTTGCTTTCTCGCCTCTTCCACTATTGTTGGCCCTTTCTCCTTTTTCCCTAATTCCATCACTGCAACCTCAGTTTGTACCTATCACCAACACTAATCATCATCACCAATTTACACTATAAAAGCAAGGACCTAAAGTTGTTACTGTCTTTTCTATAATGCCATGTATATAATCATCATTTATCACATTATAAGAATTATCTCAACATTATGAATAAACAAGACTAAACTGGAAATTTCCATAAGACAAGGGAGCTCAATATGCCTATTAAGGCACCCAGCATTATACATGTCAATGATGCCCTCAACTACCCCTTTAAAAAAAGTAGTATTCTAAATGAAAGACCTCAGAAGAAGCAATATGCTTCGACCTCTGTCCTCTGTTGTACTCTATCTGCATACAAAGAGATACATATCGCTTAACCAGAAGAAATGTACTAAATTTGCTCAAGGAAAGAAGAATTCTTGTTAATCTTTGGTTGAGTTGGTAGATAGTAAGATTCTAGATAAAAACTGGAGTGCAGGGTAAAAAAATGCAATTAAAACTTGTACATGTTGCAATCGATGAGCTCAATATACACACCTCAGGTTTCTTTAGATGGCACATATTCCTCAGAGAATGAACAAGTTCATAAGCTCTTGGAGATATAATATCCTCACCTGTAATCGTAACAAGTTATCAAATTCAAGAACCATGCCATTTCCCTAAATCCAAAGAACTAAAATAACTTGAAAAGTTCTCAAACCTTGTTTTGAAGTTGAAGGTTTGGTTACATGTAGTAGCACAAGCTTGTCCTGGTTCTGAATAGTGTGAGAGAGAGCCCATTGCAAAGCTCCCTTGGCTTCAACGCTTGAATCGACCACAATCATGATCTTCCTCTCAAAGACCACACCGGGTTTCTTAGCCCCATCTCCATCTTTAGCTTTCTCGTCTCCAGCATTTCCACAATTCTCAACTTTCCCACCATTTCTGGTGATATCTGCAGAATCAGTTGGTTTCGACTGTATAGGTGGCGAACGAACCCGAACATGAGGCCTAATCCTGTTGAGGCAGAAACTTGGCAACTTTGTGCCTATCTTCCCCATTGGTCCTCAGATAGAGATAGATGACTACCTTAAGAGATACTGAGAGGACCAGAAATTGTTATAAAGAGGAGGGTTGAAGAAGGTGACTGATTTTTACCAGAGAAGCTTATATGGGCCATGCTTGGTTATATTTTGCTTTGCTTTCTTTGTATTGAGGAGTAATCATGTTAGCTAGGGTCTTTGTTTCCTTTGCATTTCTTCTTTTCTGCGTGCGATGGGGCTGAACGTGGTTGTCATGAAGCGCTGTAGGGACATTTCAGGACCAGCAGTTCACTACTTCACTTCAGATAGTAATCTGGCATGTTAGTGCAATCAGTTTACTTAATATTTCTTCACACCAAAAAAATCATATGGGTTCTTCGTGTTATGTACATGTATCTTAGAATTTTCATCATCGATCTTAACCTATATAACATATTATCGCTTGCAAACTATTCGAACGTTTAAATTTCAGCTCCGGGCCCTTTTCTCCTTCTAGTTGAGATTATATTAGTACATAATTGTTAGGTTTTCGAATCAGTACGCCTAATTGTGCTGGCAACCTCTTGGAGCAATTATTTGTGCAGTATGATTGAAATTTGGATATCATGTAATTTGGAACTTTGCAAAGGCTAGCTCGATTAGCACTTTTTCATTTTGAGCATTATATAAGTATAGCTTCGCTCAAACGCAACCAAAGGTATCATTTTACGATTAATCAAATTAAATGAAATCTGATTAATCATGCTTGTTTACCACCTAAATATATGTAAATGATTGGCCATAAAGCTCAACCACAATTTGATACGAATTTGCTTGTATAGCACCAGGGCCGGCCCGAGCATAAGTCCAAAAGGTCTACCTTAGAGCCCCAAACCTAAATGACACTAAAAAAAACTAAGCTATTTTTCTGAAATTGATGTATATTTCATATAATAATATTATAATTTGTATTTATGAACAAAAGTTGTGCTGCTCTAGCGGGAAAGTGGGTGATATAGTTATATCTTATATATGGGTCATCGTCATCTCAAGTTCGAAATGAGTCAACTTTTTTTTATCTTTTATTTCTTTTTTTAACATTATAGTAGATCTTGTTTTTCTTTCCTTCTTTCTTTTCTTTATATTAAAAATATTGTTATTTCGATCAAGTTAACAATATTATTTCTTAGTCAGAAATCATTTAAATGGTTAAAAACCTTACATTTGATTAATTCTTACCTTAATTTGAAAACATAATTCGATTATTTTAGTATTATATTAATATTTTACATATGTAAGTAAAAAAAGATTTCTTAAACTTCGAGTGTCCCTTGTAATTAGTGTCTGGCTCTATTATTGATTATAATTGATTTTTAATTACATTCAATCTCATTAGTTGTTAATGCAATCTTGTTTTCGTAATAGTATATATTTAAAATACTTTAAATAACCTTAACACAAAAAAAATTATAAATTTATTTAAAAATGGGGAGGCCCCAGTTTTATTTGTCTCTTAAGGCCCCAAAAAACTCAGGGTCGGCCCTGTATAGCACTGGCTACTGACTCACTGTACGTTGCATCTACTTCCAAATCAAAATTTGGAATCCAATGAATTAGAGTTCTATATATTGAGACATATTAGGAGAAAAGTTTGATGCTCTACTCGGAAACAAATTTTGTTCATAAATTTGTCCCAAAAAGGGACGTGCCAACCTCCATTTTGACTTCCAATCTCCAAAAGCAAATCCAATTTGAGAAAGATGAAGAGGAGGATTAGCATGTCTTATGATAACAAATCACCCAACCATGCATGATGCTCATGTCCTTCCAATTCAAGACAATTATATGCAAAACAGTTGCCACTAGAACTGTAAATGGATCGGATCTAGATCGAATAGACCTAGATTTGGATCTGGATCCGTAATAGAAACTTTAGATTCAGATCTGACTCGTTACCCTTCCGGATCCTAAATAGCTCGATCCAAATTCGAATCCTGTGGGTTAATGGATACCCGACCCGTTAATCTGATCTGTTTATAATAATAAATATTTCAAATTTTAATAATAATTTCATAGTTTTATCATAAAACATTGATGAAATTTTATAAGAAAATAAATGTTTACATCAAAAGCTAAATTACATGCTTAAAATACTCTTTAACGGTACACTAATATAATTAAAATAATTGACCTCCAATGTTTTTTAGCATAGATATATAGGCATTAACAACCTTCAACTCCATCAAATCATACTTTAGAGACAATTTAGATATGAATATTTAGATTATCTAGATAATTATCATATTATTTAATATTTATTAATAATATTATATTTATAAAAATATTATATAATTATTTTAAAATGGATCCGAGTTCTTACACTACCAGAACAACCACTTTAGCCGACGAAATTTTTTCGTCGGCTAAACCCTAAATTTCGTCGGCTAAAGCCTTAGCCGACGACA
The DNA here is from genome assembly GCA_951800085.1 of Comarum palustre. Classification (NCBI taxonomy): domain Eukaryota; kingdom Viridiplantae; phylum Streptophyta; class Magnoliopsida; order Rosales; family Rosaceae; genus Comarum; species Comarum palustre. The sequence goes on along the minus strand of OX637584.1, from coordinate 3,734,768 downwards.
CGTCGTCGGGCAAAATCCGTCGGCCAACACTATAGCCGACGAAATTACTGTTCATCGTCGGCTAAAGTCATTTATTTAGCCGACGAATAAATTTTTCGTCGCTTAATTTCTGGACTTTAGCCGACGAAATTTATTAAAATTCGTCGGCTATAGCTATTATTTTTATTTATTTATTTAACTTTAGCCGACGAATTTTAGGTATTTCGTCGGCTATAGTTATTATTATTTTTTTTTTAAAATTTTAGCCGACGAATTTTATTAAAATTCGTCGGCTAAAGCTATTATTTTTATTTATTTATTTAACTTTAGCCGACGAATTTTATTAAAATTCGTCGGCTAAAGTTATAATTTTTTTATGTAATTATTATTTTTTAAAAAAAAAATTCTTTTTTTTAATTTTAGCCGACGAATTTTATTAAAATTCGTCGGCTAAAGTTTTTTTCATTTTTTTTTCATATTTTTTTCTTTTTTAATTTATGTAATTATTATTTTTTAAAAAACTTTAGCCGACGAATTTTAATAAAATTCGTCGGCTAAAGTTTTTTTCATTTTTTTTTTTCATATTTTTTTCTTTTTTAATTTATGTAATTATTATTTTTTAAAACACTTTAGCCGACGAATTTTAAGGTATTTCGTCGGCTATAGTTTTTTTTCTTTTTTTTTTAATTTTTTCATATTTTTTTCTTTTTTAATTTTTGTAATTATTATTTTAGAGAAGTAGGAGGGATTTGAAGGAGGAGGAGGAGGGAGAAGGTTAGGAGAGGGAGGAGGAGGGAGAAGGTTAGGAGAGGGAGGAGGAGGAAAGAAGATGAAGAGGAGGAGGAGGGGAAGGGAAGATGAAGAGGAGGAGGGGAAGGGAAGATGAAGAGGAGGAGGGAAGGATGAAGAGGAGGAGGAGGGAAGATGAAGAGGAGGAGGAGGAGGAGAAGGGAAGGATGAAGAGGAGGAGGAGGGAAGATGAAGAGGAGGATGAGGAGAAGAAGGAGAAGGGAGGATGAAGAGGAGGGAGGAGGAGGAGAAGGGAAGATGAAGAGGAGGAGGAGGAGAAAAATGAAAGATATAGAAAATTTTGAACTTTAGCCGACGAAATTTCGTCGGCTAAAGTTCAAAATTTTCGTCGAAAAATTTTAAAATTTTAAAAATCCCCGCCAAAAAATTTGAATTTTTAATTAACTTTAGCCGACGAAATACCCTAATTTCGTCGGCTATAGTTATTTATTTTATTTATTTATTAATTTAACCTTAGCCGACGAAATACCCTAATTTCGTCGGCTATAGTTATTTATTTTATTTATTAATTTAACCTTAGCCGACGAATTACCCTAATTTCGTCGGCTAAAACCCTAAACCCTAAACCCTATACGTAGAAGCTTCAAACGCAAAAAAGTCGTGAAATAAGATATGACCGGAATGGTGAAATACGTCTATAGTTGAAAAATCACGTAATTCCGGTAAAGTCTCGGTACCGATAATTGCGGTTAACTCAATTTTCCATTCTTTCTCCTTAGAGGTAGCCCTATCTCCGGTAGTTATTTTTCATAAAATTTTTATACCACTGGTTGCGTCTCATCGATTTGAAACTATTTTCAGTTGAAGGTCCGGGCAAAATACGTAATTTAGACGGTCAAATGACCGTTTCCGTGCATTAAGGGGTTTGACTTACGTGATTGACCGTAAGGATCGAGCCCTTAACGTTGTCAGATTAAGTTAAATTTTTTCCTATATACATATTTCAACATAATGATCATATCTGACAGTCGGAATTTTGTTTCTCAACTTTGATCATCGGAATCACAACATGCGTACTAATGTTGTATAACTTGTTTACTAAGCTTTAAGTAAATGTTTCGTTTCTAAAACAAACTGTACGTAGAAACTTCAAACGCAAAAAAGTCGTGAAATAAGATATGACCGGAATGGTGAAATACGCCTACGGTTGAAAAATCACGTAATTCTGGTAAAGTCTCGGTGCCGATAGTTGCAGTCAATACAATATAGAGGTTTGACTTACGAGATTGACCGTCTAGATGAAGTTCTTAAATTTATCAGATAAAGTTGAATTTTTTACCAGAGATATATTTCAACATATTGATGATATCTGACGGTCGTATTTTTGTTTGTGAATTTTGATGACCGGAATCACAACATGCCTACTATTTACCATTATTTATCTATACGGGAAGGCCTATCATTTTTAGATGGACAGTTGCGTCTCATTATGGTGAGTGTTTGTTGTGTTGAAGGTTCGGCCAAAATACCTTATATAGGCGTAGATATGGACATTTTCGTGTATTAAGCGTTTAGAAAAACTTCATTTTGAAGCCTTAAACGAACTCGGATGGCCAAAAAAGCTTATATGTCATGGCAAAGCTATGAGTTTTGCTCCTACGCCCGTTCTGCTTCCAGATTGGTATCACAATAGTCAATCGGACACCGAAATATCCGTAGTACAATTTTATAACTAAAAGTTACTTTAGCCGACGAAATACCCTAATTTCGTCGCCTAAACTTTTCAAATTTCGTCGGCTAAAGTTCACATACTATAGCCGACGAAAAAAGCACTTTAGCCGACGAAAAAACCACTTTAGCCGACAAATTTTTTTTTCGTCGGCTAAAATGCCACTTTAGCCGACGAAATTTTTACTTAGCCGACGAAAAAAAAAATCGTCGGCTAAAGTGGACTTTAGCCGACGAAAAAAAATTTCGTCGGCCTGTTAATTTTTTTTTCGTCGGCTATGATACTTATTCTGGTAGTGTTAACGGATCAACGGGTCAAATTTTCGATCTAAACCCGTTTAAAAACCATGGATCCAGAGCGAGTCTAGATAAGATCTGGTCCATTTACAGATCTAGTTGCCACCACACTGCCAAAACCTATAAGTGCATCTCCTCATAAAATATGTTTATACTATGTAGTGTATACGTTATCGTATGTTAAAATAAATTTGAGCAATAAACTTCATGAAAAAAAAATTCTTAACTCGTCTCATCCTACCCTTACAATATCAAAAAGATTTGATCATATAACCTTTACGATGTCATTAAGTGATTAAACAAGCTAACTAACAAGCTACAACTCACTGCCAAACTACGGTCATACGATTGTGTAATATGAAAATAAATAATACTCTTTACAGCGGTACGCAAATGAGCCCGTTTATTAACAAGGTTTGAGCAGACTTTGTGAATGCGCGCAAAGGCCCATGTACTAGCTGTTAACAATTAGTTAACAAATCATATCCTACTTCTTTTAAAAAAATCATATTAGTAAATTACAGTTTAGTTATCAATTAAATTTCAGTTTATATATTATATTGCATATTTGAGGACACAAATTAATAAATTAGAGCAAATAGATGTAAGTATGAAGTTACGAAACTACAATTCACTACAATATCAGTCCAACAAAGACGTAAGCAACGCCGCCACTAGCCAAAATCTACTAGTACTGTTGCAGACTAGATCTGTACTACTGATGCTACTGCTGCCCACTAGAGATATGTCACTACTAAAGATCTGCTACTACTATCAAATTCACCAAAGAAAAAAACTATTGTTAGTCTGATACTATTAAATGTACAGTAGCAGAACTCTTACTCATTCAATAATCAAATGGGCAACACTTTACAAAACACAATCCCCTCCCTAGGAGAAATCTTCGTCAAGGTTGAGGCGTCGTCATTGCGTTGTTTCTGTCATCTACCGACTAGTGTTGCTACTACTGCATCTATCATTACTACTAGACCATCTTCTTCAAAATTGAAAGTAAGGAAACGAATGCTAGCGCGTTGCTACTGCCCAAGGCCCCAAGCTGATGCTACTGTCGAAGCTGTTATTGCCAGGAATAAAAAAGCACCACAACAAACTTAAATATCTTCATCAACCAAATTGTGATTGAATGATAGAAACCCCAAATCAGAGGGAACTAATCCCTCGAAATCACATAATAGAAGCTTTACCTGATCAGATGCATGTCAAATTGCCCAGATGATGACGATGATGGAGATTAAGACTGAGAGTTCCTCTACTTCTCTCTATTGTGTCTTCGTTGAGACAGTAACAACGCTTTGAGGCATCGAACCGACACCTCTTCGAGGCAGTAGCAGTGTCGTCGTCAAGATAGTAGCCGCCACGTTGACACATCAAAGTGATGACCACATTGAGGAAGTAGTAGAGCCGTCGACGAGGCGGTAGCAGGGCCATCGACGAGGCAGTGGCAGTGTCATTGATGCATCGAAACAATGACATCGTTGAGGCAGTAGCAACGACATCATTGTTGAACACTCAAAAATAGACCACTGGTTCATCAAACCTCGTCAATGTATTCGTAGAGAGGGAGAGAGAGGAAGAGATTTGAAAAATAAAAAAACAGATCTGAAAATGACAAAGGTGAGAGAGATGAGGGTTAGGGAAGATATGACATTATAGTAATTGAATAGATGAAATTCGGATTAGACCTGATGTAATTAGTTTTGAGTTTGAGCTGGTGTAGTAATTTGTATAACAAATTATAAAATGAGTTTTTGTGTTTACAAATTTGGTTGATTTCTTGTATCCCAAATCATATCCTACTTCTTAACCGACTAGGAAAAGGACAATAGTTAGTCTAGTCCCAAGAGGAATCTATACAAATACTTCTTGTTGCCGCTTCTCTATTCCATATATAGCCCTGCTGTGGTTGTTTGTTTGGGATTTTGCTTCTTGGTGAATTCATCAATCCACTTTTCTGAAGCTAGTGATGGGTTCTGTTTGTTGTTGTGCTCCTAAGAATAACGATCCCAAAGAGGATGAAGAAACTGTGCCTGTGTCAACAAGACCACAGATAATGGGGGAAGTCGTAGGAGGACTTGGTTGTGTCTGTGCTTCGTCGGAAGAGAATGAAGGACACTGCCGGAGAAACTTACAGCAATGGTGGATCTGGAATTACTGTAATGGAAAGCCGAACGCCCTACTGGACGAGAAACTTCTGACTAAGAACCAAAGTAGTTAGCTTAAACGTTTGTAAACCCTTTGCTTCTAAGTTTAGTAATCGTCTGAACTGTGTGATACATCTTTGAAGAAGTTAAAGTTCACAGCTGCCTTGTCAGATTTACCTCACGTACGCATATATTATGGGAATCCATATATATTAAGGGTGCTTCTAGTTTCTTCACTTCTTGTTTGGCCAAAAGTTGCTAATAGTTAGAATGACTTGTTAGTAACCCTATTTGTAGTCCTTTAAAATTGAATTGTTGAAAAGTTATATAATATAATTTCAATCACATACTCTTTAAAAATCAAAAATTCTTGTACACACCAAAATGTAAGTGATATGAACACTTAAAACGTAATCTCTACCTTTTATTTGATAATTCAATTTCAAAAACTTGAAACTCCAACATTACAACATTAACAACATTCAAACTCCAAAAACTTACCCAAGTGTTTCAAACATAGGTAGTGGTGATGACCCGATCATCTATCCTTGTATCTCTAATCGGGTGACTTGCACATTGTTGGTGCAAGTGCACCTTAGTGCGTGGAATGTGCTCCCTAAGTTACACATTTAGACCATGTTTACGTACAACATAGTAGCTCGTTATTTGTGCGATCTTTTGCACACAAAAAAGAAAGAAAAAAAAACACTCTTGATGATTTTTTTTGTTGCCCAAAGGCTCAGGGACACTCTTGGTGATTACCTCAACGAGATTCTAGTTACCTTATCCTTTCCTTTTGCTAAAAGGATTATGTTTGTGTATGGAACTAGTAGCATCCGAGACCCATGAGACGAAAAATTTCGTCGCATAAGAATCTAAGCAACAAAAATTTCGTCGCATACTTACCGTCGCAGTGATACCTACGTTACGAAAATGAAGTATTCGTCGCAACAGAATACATCTATGCGACGAAAAATGTTTCAAATTAATTGACCAAATATTTCATCACTTTAGTGTTTACAAAATTTTTAAAAAAAGGGAAAATTTCAAAAATTTTGAATGCGGGAAAAAAAAAGTTTGGTTCTTTTTTTAGTTCATTTACTCATCCGTCAACCACCTACGCGCCACTGATAGGAGTATTTTTATGCTACGTTATTATTGTTTAACCCTATACTTTTCTTTGTTATTTCATGTTATTCTTAGATAACTTATTTATTTGTGTGTTTATTAGGTTGTCCGAAGCAAACTAGGAAAAGAAAGCTAAAAGAAAGAAATTACGAGGAATTCTAATGCAATATGGATTGTTGATGAACCGAGGATTTCCTAACCCTTGAAGCTCAATAAAAGATGGAGAAAATAGATGAGGACCAAGCAGAAAAATAGAGGAGGACTTGGACAGAAATCAGAAAATCTGTCAAGAATCATTAGTCAACTTCGACAGATGATTGTGATTAGCTCACAACGATCTAGGAGATATGCTTTATATTGACGGAAAACTACAAGAGTCTACTTTCTAGAACGTTTTACGGATTGTCAATACCTATTTTAATGAAGAATTTATGGTCATTTTAGTGACCGAAGGTCAGTTTGCTTGAATTTCTGGTTTAGACCAAAACTTCTATTTTGAGGTCCATACCACATTGGCAAGCCCATGAACGAGTTTTGAGGGTTTCTTAACCCTAATTACATGTGAAAGAAAGGAGGGACGTGAAAAACAGAAAGAAAACGCAGAAGAAAAGAGAGAGGTCGCCAAGCTATTAGAGGAGAGGAAGTGAAGTTCTCAACGCAGAAAATCGCTCTCTCAAATCAAAAGATTGATTCTTCTCTTGTTCTTCATCTTTCATAATTTGGTTTCTTCTTAAACTTCATGAATTTTTTTGTTTGTTTTCAAAGATCATGAGTAGCTAATTTTCTTTTAGTTACGGGCTACTTTCAAGCCCTATACATGGTGTAACTATGATGTTGGTATTTGATTGATTGTTCCACGAGTTCGGATAATCATTGGTTTATTGTTTTCTCATTGATCAATTGAGTATGTCTATTGATAGTGCGCAACATTGATATATATATATGCTGGGTTGTAAAACTATGAATGTTTTGTATAATCATCATGTCTACTTGCATTCTAGAGTAGCGAGTGAATGATTTAAGCCTCATTCATATAAACCAATGTTAGGGTAGTTTTGTACAACACAGTACCGATATTGCCTAGCCTTATTCATAATCATTTAGACCTTAATGACCTCTAGGTGAGAGAAATATGAGAACATCACTCTAGGCTCCATTGTAGATGCTAAGTTAAGTAGAAACAATCATTCTCTTAACATACAAAGTATGGAAGATTTGTAGGTTGAGTTCAACACATTATTGACTTAACTTGAGTAAGGATTACCGAATGAATTGAACATGTTAGTAAACACATCATAGGTGTAATCATTGTCTAGTGGTGAGAAGTAGTTCCTAGCTAGTTTTTGTTATTTGATTTTCAAAACCAAAACCCCCAATATTTAGTTTTCTGTTTTTGATCATTCTGTCCGTCGACTTTATAATTTTTTTTACCATAGAAAAACTGCACATTTTTTCCCCAAATTTTTTGGTGTCTTCCTTTGTGTGTCTAGTTTTTCCAGTTAAAATTTCATAATTTTTCGTTGAGTCTAGATATGGTTTTTAATTTCATCTTTGTCTAGTGTCTGTGCTGCGTTTCAGAGTCATATTTGCAATTGTTAAACCACAATCCTCTGCGGGAGACCCCTAATTTTCTATACTACCATTGACAACTTAATTGTGATTGTAGGGTTAATTTATGAGTCTATTTCAGGCTTATCAAATTTGGCACCGCCACCAACCTCTACCCACCAAACCCACGCTCATCGACAACGTCTGAGTAGAGAACGAGTTGTAGCTGGCCTGTTGGAGATGACGGTGTCGAGATGGAGGACAAGGACAAAGGGGTCGGGTTCGGGTATGGGAAATTCGGAGCTAGACGAAGGCCGGATTTGATGGAGGGGTTGTAATCGTCTAGCGGTGGAGGAGATGGACGGAGGGGTTGTAAATGAGAGGGAATTGTTTCAAATTTTCTGAATTTTTTTGTTGGATTTTTGAAACTTATGCTACGAAAATTATTATTTCGTCGCTTAAGTGGAAACTTATACGATGAAAAATATGTTTTTCGTCCAATAAGTGTGGCCATAAGAGACGAGCTTATTTTCGTCGTTTAGGTTATGAATTCGTCGCATAAGTGACAACTTAAGCGACAAATTGTTGTCGTCGTCTCATAAGTTATAATTTTGACGACGAAATTATTTTCGTGGCATAATTTGAAACTTATGAGACTTAATTGTTAAATTTCATCGCATATGTCTTGGATTCTACTAGTGGAAGTAGAGCTCGAGATAGTATTTTCTCAAGTAAAAAGTTAAAACGGAAGAAAACATGATCAACTAAAGAGAATCCACGAAATCTTAGACCCCTTCAATTCCGGATTTCGGCTTATATCCTTACGCAACTCAAGTAAGGATTCCTGAAAAGATACGATTTTCGAATTTCAGTTGACTCATGTGGTGTTCAACCCTTAATAGCCTCTCTTCCTTGATTCATTAATTCATAAATAAGCGCCTTCATTAGCTCTTATCTCTTTCACTGCTACTCGATTTTTTCTTCTTCTTCCGTTTTCGTTCCCATCGTTTAGTATTTCTGGGTTTCTTGGTAGTCAAAGGGAGGCCATCGCAATCTGCTATGGTTTCATTAACATTATCAGATCAATATATAGTATGTTTCCTAAATCTCTAGCTTATGTGATTTCAATTCTTTCCAAGTCTTGTATCGCTCTGGAAGATTGGAACTCTGGCATCTATATTAGTTTTTGTTAGTCTTCTGAATTTTTCTTATTCCAACAATGATCATGTTTATGACATAATGGTTTATGTGAGATTTTGATCATTGATAAACATAGAATGGTTTCCTTCTCGCTCTCTCTTTATTAATTTTTCTTCTATAACATTACGTTTCTTTTTTTTTGATGATCTGTTTAGGGTGTGACTGTGAGTTCAAAGAGAAGCTAGTTGAGGAGATTTTATTGATGGGTTGTTTCTTTTCTTGCTTTGATCTGAACGATCCTTTGGATAACACACAAAATGCTAACAATGCCAACGACAGTAACGGGATCATCCCTACTTGTACAACAAGGTACATGTTTTAGAATTTCTATTACTTTGCTTCCATATATTGTTGCTCTTGTCAAGTGTGATCGAAGATATATGAGTTTACTGTGATAACCATATATAACGAGTTTGAGGTTTAAGCAGATTGCGTCGGGGAGCGAGGTAGCTCTTGGAAACATACAATGTGAGACTGGCAGGGATGCTGCAACTGCTGCTGCTATTATCCGATCCCCTCCCTTATCGAAAAGGAGATTGGAGGACATCGTTACCTTTATCCTTCATCCATAGAAGAGGAAGAATGTCCTACATGTCTTGAAGGTGAGTTTGCTCTTGAGAATTCTTTATAGTGATAAAGAGTTTCACTTTGATTTGTTTTCTTATTATGCAACGCTGAATATATGCTGAGGCTCCTTGATTCATAATTTCTGCAGAATACGCACCTGACAATCCGAAGATAACAACAAAGTGTTGTCACCATTTTCACCTTGCTTGTATCTATGAATGGTTGGAGAGAAAACAAACTTGTCCAGTTTGCAGCCAGGTAAACCTTTTTCTCTAGCTAGCTTTACACTGTTTATACAACATGAAATGTATAGAACATCCTTCAAATTTAGTACTTCGTCTTCAACTTGACCGGCTTTATATTTATTTTTGTAGGTGTTGTCATTCAATGATCTCTGAGATCTCACAACTGCAACAGCTGGGTAGAAAAGTATAAACGGTCCTATATAAACGCAGAAGGGATATTGGTTAAGCAATCAAGTTAAATTCCAAGGATTGAGAAGCCTTTTAAATGATCTGTAATGTATTGTTCCAATTCTTCAAGAGTGAAGCTGTAAATGCAATAATTCTGGGCTTAAAATTATATTTCAGTGGGAATCATACACCAAATCCATATACAAATGCATGGCAATCCCATTCAAATTTCACACCTCAGTAAGCATTTTTGTTTTTGTAGTCTTTCTTGTTGAAGTTAATGCTTTCCTGGAGAAATTCTTGTAGAATAAGCAATGATTCACTGAAATAAAATATCTTTTTTCACTTGTTCTATTGTTCATCTTACTCAAACCTTGAATTAGATCTATAGGCTATAGGCTCTATAATCTGAAAAAAGTGATTCTCTGTAAAGATGTTCTCTTCAGTGAGAATTTATCTTGAGATTGGAAGCAAAGCTCAGTCTAGCAACAATGAGTGTTAGATAACATTGTTCAAGATAGAGATGTTCTAGAATAGTTGAAACTCAATCCACAACAACAAACTCTACCTTAAAATTTTGAGCAACCATCACCAGCACATTTAAATGCTCAATCTACACCAAACTCAACACCAATAAGGATGAGAAGCTTGAATGATGTGTATGAAAGCTGGAATACCTGCTTATTTGAGTTTGAAAGATTTGAAGAAGTTGCTAAAGAAGATAAGTGGCGAACGACAATGAAGGAGGAAATAAATGTGTTTGTGAAAAATAACATATGAGAGCTTGTTGATAAACCAGACAACAAGGATGCCATTGGTTTGAATTGGATCTACAAAATCAAGCTTAATGCAGATAGTTCTGTGTAAAGAAACAAAGCAAAATTGATAGCAAAAGGGTATTCACAGATACATGGAGTTGACTTCAATGAAACTTTTGCACTAGTTACAAGGCATAAGTGTTAGACCATAATTTAATCATATTTTGATTCCCCTAAATATTGAATTTGCCTTGTTTTTTAGCACATTTTAACCTTCACTAAATCATTTCTTGTTTGTCTAGGAATATGGAGAATTGGAGTTATGAAGAATAACAATCAACGTGGAGCAAAAGTAAAATTCCGGATTCCGACAAACCACCACTTTTGGCGGCACACGTGGTGGTGCACCACCACTCACGGTGGTGCCATGTGTTTTCTGACCACCATGATGGTTGAGGATGGAGCAAGAGTTTGTTCCATCACAACTAAGTCATAACCTTCTAGTTCAATTTGAACTACATCACCTTTTCCTCTTTCCCACACAAGCATCACTCACCATTTTACCCAAAAATCCATCATGATTTCATTCAAAAGTCCACAATGCTTTTGAAGGTTTTTACACCACCTTTTCATACACTATATTTCTTCATCATTACCTATTAGCCTAGCCCTTTTCCCTATCACCTTTTGCTTTGTTTTTAACAAAATTATGGCAATTTTCACACTCAAAGTTGGAGATTCAAATGCTGATTTTATTTAGGCCACTCTCATTTGCTTCATCTTTCACTTATACATTAACCCCCTTCACATCTCAAAGAGACACAAGACCCCATCTGTTCCTTCACCACTTTCACCTTTCTCTCTTTCTTTTTTCTACCACAATTTCATATACTCTCCCAAAATCCAAACCCATCTCATCCCCATCTTCCTCTTCCTCCCCCAATCTACTTCATCTCCTCTATCACCACCACCACCATCTCTAATCTCAAACCTCCATTAACATCATCACTATTACACCATTTCTCCATTCTATTTTCTCTATCACTTTTTCCATCCACTCCACCTATTCACACGTAGCATAGATTTAGCTTCACTATCTTTCATCATCAAATCTTCAAGTTCAAGAAGGATGGAGAATCACACCATCACCACCACCACCAAGACGTGAGCTTAAGGACAAATTAACACACCACTAAACCAACTCTCTCCCTTAAACTCTAGATTCATTTTGATGTTTGATTTAATTATGGAGCTTGTTTATCTAATTATGAGTGAGTAGTACCTTGTTGAGGTTAGGGTTGAAAGCCCAAACCAATCTTGTATGGATTGATGCAATTTTATGATTTGATGTAATTTTAGTTAACATTCATACATGCTAGTTCAAAAGTTGAATTCATATGTTTAGAATTTACCACTTTGAGTATATGTGTTTGCCATGTCATGATATGATGTTTAAAGCTTGGTAACTTTTGAATGTTAGAGCATGAAAGCACACTAGGTGTGCATGTAGTGAATTATAATCACTTAGAGATAAGCTTGATTGGTTTGCATAATTTCTTCATCTCCAAGCTTTACGCACTTAGGTTATTGCATTAGATGCCTAATCGGATTAAAATGCATGACTTGAGTAGTTAAGTACTACACCCGAGAGGAGTTGCTTAATACCACAAAATGAGCATGTCTCTTGTCATACCCGAGAGGGATGCAAAGAGAGAAATTGGTTTATTAGCTTAGCATCATTCATATTGTTTGCATCAATACTTGTAAGAGAGGTTAGTGGTGGACAATTCAAATCCTAACACCATCCATTATCCCACTAGTTTAGTTTAGAGTAATTTCGTTTACATTTGAGCATTTAGTTTAGTTTAGTGACAACTTCGAAAACCCAAAATCAAATCACTACATCCATGTTGCACATATCCACCATGAGCCTAGATTTTCTTGTGTGTTTAGGTTTGTGATTGTACATTTGCACATTCTTGCTCTCCTAAGGTTAACACCTTAGCTAGCGAAAGGAATTCAATCCTCGTGGGTTCGACAACCTTTCTTAAATCTCGATACTATTACTTGTACCCCTTATACTTGAGGGTGGCTTTTCGGCTAACAATGAGACAATAAGAGATCTTATTTCCATTGCACACAAGACTGGTACTTGCACCAATTACATGTCAAATCAGCATTTCTGATTGGAGTGCTAAAAGAAGAAGTATTTGTGGAGCAACCAGGAAGTTTCATCATCAAGGGTAAAGAGCAAAAAGTTTATAAATTGAAGAAGACTATTTATGATTTGAAACAAGCTCCAAGAGCTTGGTATGGTGAAATTGATTTCTATTTCACAGATAGAGGGTTTCAAAGAAGTGAAAATGAACTTACTCTCTACACCAAAACTGAAAGTAAATCAAGCATTCTTATTGTCTTCTTATATGTTGATGATTTGATATTTACTGGATTCTGTGAAAAGACGATTTCAAATTTCAAGTCTGATATGATGAAGAAATATGAAATGAGTGATTTGGAAACCATGCATTATTTTTTTAAGAATAGAAATTATTCAAGGAGTGAATGGAATCTTCATGACACAAAAAAATATGTAAAGAAAATTTTAGAGAAGTTCAAAATGCTTGGTTGCAATAAAGTTGCAACACCTTTACACCTCTAGTTGTCAATGAAATTTTTCAAAAGAACATAAAAATGATATCGCTGATGAGAGCTTATACAGAAGTTTAGTGGGAAGTCTACTATACTTGACAACAACAAGGCCTGATATAATGTATGTTGCAAGTCTGATATTCATATTTATGCATAATCCTACCAATATTCATTATGGAGCTGCAAAGAGAATCCTCAGATATATACAAGGTACAATGAACTTTGAAATTATGTATGCGAGGAATGTGAAACCAAAACTCTTTGGTTTCTGTGATAGTAATTGGGGAGGAAGTGTTGATGATTTAAAAAGCACATCTGGATATACTTTCACACTGAGAATTGATGTTTTCTCTTGGGCTTCAAAGAAGTAAAAATCAGTAGCACTGTATATAGCTGAAGCAGAGTATATGTATCTGCATCAATAGTCACTTCTCAAATAATTTGGCTCAAAAGAGTTATTGAAGACTTTGGCCAGAAGCAAGGATCCACAACAACGATTCTAAGTGATAACAAGTCTTCAATTGCCATGAGCAAAAATCATGTGTATCATAGTAGAGCAAAACATATTGTTTTGAAATTCCACCACATCAGAGATGTTATTAAAGATAATGAGATTGATCTGGTGTAATGCAATACATATGACCAAGTTGCAGATATCTTCACTAAAACTCTACTAAGAGAGGTTTGAATACCTCAGAGACCTACTTGGAGTGAATAAACAAAACATTAAGAGATAGTTTTGAAGTTAATACTTTCTTAGAGAAATTTCTACTTGTTCTATTGTTCATCTAACTCAAACCTTGAATTAGATTACAATATTAGATCTTTTAGTTAGATCTTTATAGGTTATCTTGATCCCTATATAATGAGCAATTAAAAATGTTATGTATTCTGTATGATTTTAAGAAGTAAGAAATATAGAGGTTGCAAAGATTTGTTTTAAATATTCAACTAAGTTTTCTGTCTATAGGGGTTCGCCACAGCAGATTGATCAGCAAATCATACTTCTGTTCAAATACAAGAGTATAGGCACCCAAATTCAAACATTTGTTTGATGATAGTAACTTGTGTGCATGCTTATGTTTGATTTCTTTCCAACCCTGTGGCATTATTTGGCAAATTAGACAACTCTAGGTATATACACCTTAAATAGTAGAAAAGCCCAGTCCTCAGTTTGCTTAAATAAACAAGAAGACTCTGCCTCACAAATCTACAAGTAATCTATTTAAACAAGTTTCTGAAAGTTACTGCATAATGTAGAAAAATATTTATAGGAAATTTACATCTTCACTAAATACGATACTAAATAAAGTCTGGCAATATGTAATATTTTGATTAATAATTCGAAACATCAAGAGAGCTGGATAAGTAGAGAATTGTAGCAAAACCCAATAATCTTCAGTATTCTGATCGATCAGATTAAGCTTACATTATATAAAATATCTGGTGAAGTTCTCTACTATATCAGCCTATTATAGATCGAGTATATAACCTTGGCATCATGCTACTAGTGCACATAGGATTAATGGTAATACTTGGTGATGATATTTATGAAGCAAAGCATCCAAGGTGGCATGAATACAACGATGGCTCGAGAGTAAGGTCGAGCTGGTTCCTCCTCACTTGAAGGAACTGATCATTTTGCTGAGTGCCCCTGCATAGATCATAACCGTATATCATAACCCTGTATTATATTAAGGCCCTAGTAGTTTATAATTCAAGTATGAAGAATGGTAATAGTATATTACCCCATGTTCAAACATGGAATTGGAGCCTGTGCTAACAGGTTAAGGCCATGGTTTTGATGCTGCTGTTGCTGCTCCCAATCATGAACTTCCTGAGCTTCTGCTACATTCTTCTCATGCTCCTTAATCTATATTGATAATGTTGATCAATTATGAAATCAGAGCCTAATGAGAAGAAGAGCCGTACGTGCATTATCACATTAAGAAGAAAAGACATTGCTAGCATATATAAAACGGACCTTCTTTGAAAGCAAGTTGTTCTGCGCCTGGATTGCCTTCTCCTGTCATAGTGAGAAACAGAGAAAATTATATCCAGATTTTGAGACTGCAAAAGTCAATTGAATGGATACACACGTGTACAACTTACAAATATAATTGAATGTCCTCTCCCTTCACAGACAAATAAACCAAAACTCTACTATAAGTGACTTGTACGAATCCAATCTCTAAACTAGTACTTACCAAGAATTTCAAACAAAGTGACAAAACAAACATTTGCTTATTATAAAGTGTAGTATGTTTATATATATTTGGTGTGCAATGGCCATGGCCGAACCTTTTTCTGTAGCTCAGAGATCGACTCATGCATAAGTTGGTTCTGCAAGAAATTAAAATGTATATATTAGCACTAAATCAAACGAACTGCAGACTATCACTAATCAACCCGTCTTGCATACTTTTCTTGATCGAATTTGCTTAAGAGCAGAATCAAGCTGTTGCTCCAAACTTTGGATCTCCTTGATACTCAATGAATCCAGATCTTCTCCCAAATAGTGCCTGCAGTTTGATTGGTTTAAGTGAATAACTATGATGAATTAATCAATTCAGGAGACTCAGTCAAGGCAAGTTACTACGATATAGCAGAGAATTAACCACATATACCTAAGGTTTCTCTGCAGAAGCTCAACTTTCACCTTCAGTCTAGCATGTTCGAAGGTCCAGTTACCCTGTGCAGTAAGTACGGAGTGACCTAATTAATATAGCATAGGATACATGAAGAACCTCAGTCAAGTGAAGGCAAAATGGCAAGTACCTGTGAATCAAAATCAGGTTCAGCTAGCTGTCTCTCTGCATACGAGTACCTCTCATAGCGTTCAAGTATATTCTCCATGCTGTACAAAGCCATTACGGAGCTGACCATATAAATCTAACAAGAACTTAACTTATAGATGCAAGGAGAGCTAAATCATCATCAGTTGTACTTAACCGTATTAAGGACAGGAGTTTCGCAACAGTTACATGAAAGTATACATCAGATTGTTATATTAAAAACTCTAATCTAAGGCATCTTACAACTTTTACTATTCCTCAAAAAAGTCATCTTACAGGCCCCCCATTAAGATGTTAATAATACATCAATCTCATACAGTTTCACATACAGTTTCTTGTTTGAAGATGCAAACGAAATGAGACTTCTTGTATCTTATACTTGTTTGAGAAATCATTGCCCTAGCTACTAAATTACAAGTTTTCAATTGGAAGAAGTGAAGTACTGAAGTATACTAGTGTTTGAATACTTTTTGTTCTTTAGATTTTACTAATTAAATTCAGAAAGAAGTTACAAATATCAGTAAATTACAGGAGCTTTAGATGATTTGTACACCAAAAAGCCCAGGATTTCAAAAATTGCATCATTTTGTTTTAACTTTCGACTCTTCTCTTAACTACATGTGTGATGATGGAATATTCCATATTTCCATCCAGGTTTTCTACACCTCTTCTAAACTTCTTCGATTCATTCCTTCATAATTTTTTATGTGAGTTGATAGAAAAAAAATCAAATCGTTTTCTTAATTAGCTTATTATAAACTCAGAACATTTCAAAATCTACTCCCACAGTTGAGTTTATAAGATATAAATTAGTAGATTCATCATAAGATGCTGCACATCAACCCAAACCCAGGTCATATATGCTTAAGTAACCCAAAAAGCAGATCGACGAAGTACTCGTAAATCTCACAATAAAGATTTTTTATCTAGGTCATTAAGCTCAAGTACTACTTTACATCAAATCAAGTACTCTTGTGTCTTGACCATTAAATCCCAGCTAGTTTGCATCCACTGATTAACTCACTGCCTTAATAAGAACTTGGTCTTCATATTTTTCTTTGTTAAGCACCAAATTATCTTCATAGTATTAATCTCTAAGCTTGGATTTAAAGTGACAGATAAGAAAAAAGATATAACAACTAAAAAAAGGAGGAATATTTTTCTTTGTTAAGCACCAAATTATTTGCATAACATTAATCTCTAAGCTTGGATTTAAAGTGACAGATAAGAAAAAATATATAACAACTAAAAGAAGAAGAAGAAGTTCGAGGGTAGCTGGCTAGGTTATGAGAGCTAGAGATGAGTAGTACCATGAATCAGTTGCGTATTCAAAGAGCTTCCCTTTGTTAGAGAAGACGATCAAAGCAACCTGAGCATCGCACAAGACAGAGATCTCATGCGCCTTCTTCAGCAACCCAGTTCTTCGTTTCGAAAATGTGACCTGCCTGTTGATCTTGTTCTCTATCCGCTTCAGCTGAACCCTACCCCTTCCCATATTGATGATACAAATATATATATATCTACCTGAAAAATCAATGAGACTTTCCTTTTCTATCTCGATCTAAATCCCCCAAAAAAAGAAAGACAACCTCAAGCTGGAAATATCAAGCCAAAAGAGAGAGTGAGGAAAATTTAATGGGTTCTTTCTTCTTCTAGCTTAGCCATATCTGAGAGGTTTGTCTGAGGAAAATAAAATGCGCAGTGTATATATGGAAAAGGAAAATAGGAGAATTTAAGGATTTCATTTTTTATTTGTTGGAAGGTTAAAAGCGGTTTTGAGAGGGTGAGGGTGGTTTTGGGGGGAAATGGAAAACCGGTGTGGCTTTTTAAGGATGCGTTGTCGAGTTCCCATTGGCTGGTAGCACTATGTTGTCGCTTCCTGGCGATTTTGACAACTCTCATATCCGTACGGACGAACTTGTGGGTATTACTGCGTACGTCATTGCGTGCTTAACCAAGTACATTAAAATAATTATTACAGTAAGGCCATAGAAAAGTCAAAATTGTTAATTGATGGCCATTTGTACTAGAGAGGTGAATATAGATGTTTTTGATGTTGTTTTATCGTTAAGAGATTTATTTTTCATTTTTCGACAAGTTTTAATTTTAGACCATGTTTGACGTCGAATGATTCATATTTTACTGAGTAAAAATTTACTGTTCTGTTTTACAGTATGTAGTTAAATTTTGGATTTAGTAACATGTGTTTAGTCTCTTTATAAAAAATCATAACAAACAAAATTGTAGATTGTAAAATTAAGCGTGTAAATTTCAGTTTCTTACTTTTTACTAACCTAAAAAAGACATGTGTTGTGTCATTTTTTGTATGTCTAACAAAATACATGTATGTTGTGCTGGCTTGTGTATTTTTTGTATGCCAGGCAAAATATTTGTATGTATGTTGTGCATATTATGTTTTTGCTATGGTTTGGATTTTTCGCCTGATTTTCATGGAAATTATATCATTTTCATTTTTGAATATGTTCAGTGAGTACCTAAGAAAAATCATGTGGAAGTATATATGCCTTCAAACAGATCTGTGGGATATATGCAATTTTCGTGATGAAAATCCCTGTCCATACAACCCTATAAATTAAACACTGAACACCTACCGACATTATACAAGGGAATCACTGGCCTACATCTTGAACCCTCCAACCGAAATTAAGAAACCCAGCTACTCGATCAACAAAACCTTATCCCTTTACAGTGATGGGGCAGGAATTACAAACAAATGAGGCATATTAATAAACATTAAAATTAAATAAAAATAATAATATTTAAAATTAATTTCGAGATGTGACTCTTTTAAGATATTTGAATATTACTATCAATTTTTTTCTTAGTGGACGTGGTAATTTCTCCAAGGTATCTGAAACTGTAGATCCTTCTTCAATATGTTTGTCTATTTTCTGGAAGTATTTCAACATTTTGAATGTAATGAGATGAATATTTGGATCTCTGTTCAATATAAGTTGCAATAATCCATCGTACTTGATTATATATAGATGCATTATATTTGCTATGGATTTCTTTTGCTACAAGGAATTGTATTAAATATGTAAATCTATTACTAAAAGAAAATGGAAAACTTAATTTAATATTAATAAAACAAAAAATACAACAATAAATAAGCACTAAAGGAAAAATGATTGTTGTCAAAAAAATAGAAAAAGAACGACCAGGACAACATGAATAGTTGCCTAAAAAAGGATAAACCATGAAAAATTAAATACTAAATATATTATACTAGATATAATACAAAAAATACTAAATACTGAGTGGAGCACTAGTTATAAAAATAAAATAACTAGATATATTATAAAAAAAATTAAATACTGAGTGGAGCACTAGTTATAAAAATAAAATATATTTACAAATCTTATTTTTGCTAAATAATAAATGGTGCACGTGCCCCATATATGTTGTACATCGCTCCGCCGTGTCCCTTTAGGAATTCTTGTCCCCAAGGTTATGTATGTAGCCACTCAAATCTAAACAAGAACATGCATAATGTACGTCATTGTCTCATATATATATAATGAGCTTTATTATTCTAATGAAATACACAATTGTCCGAAAACACTTTCCTATGATTTCGTTACGTATATATGAGAATTAGTTTATTATCTGAAATTATGAAATCTTTGTTTTCTTGTGATAAATTGACAATTCAGTGAAAAGAAGGGGGAGAGTGTCGATCAAATTGATTATTAAACTTTTATTTCTATCCTCTCTTTGGCACAAGAATCGTATTCAATTGAAGAACACAAGCTATATATATATAGTTCATCACTCTGTTTGATCGATCGTATTCAGTACTAAACGTACAGCATCCACAAATCCGCAAAGGGTAAATAATCTAAATATAGGCTGAGGTTGCTACATTTTCCTCATCCTTTTGTTCAAGTCATCACTGTAGCTGTAAATCCAAACGGTACACAAATAATGTCAAACGGGAATCGAGTAGTTTGATCATACTTGATTATGAAATTAAACCGCATAGTTTAGAATTTATAGTTACCTTATCTACAGTGTTTAGTTGTTGCATTGTAAACGCTGAAAGAAACCTTGATCTGATTGAGCAGTACTAGATGGGTGGCCATATGGAATACTTCGCTCATTTATGTTCATCCAACGTTGAAGACCTCCATCACCCTCTTCCAACTGTGACCAACATATTAAGAACCAAATTACATTTACAAATCTACATTCAAGTACAGGGTTCTGGCCATATAGTTTGAGAAATCCATTGAGGGCCGGGGAGTAATAGAAGAAGATTGTATATAGATGATGTATATATATATATATACCTTCCTTCTCAATTCATCGTTTGCTTCCAGCAGCATCTTTTCCTGCAGATGCAATTCTTGACAGACTTAGATTGGTAACATAACAGTCAAAACTAGATTCATCGATCAATTATAATTGACGTAATGTTTGGTGATCGAATGCTATTTTTGATCCCACCTAAATTCCACCTTATGTAACAACATCAATAAATGAAATACTTTGATATGGTGATTACATTAGCTGCCACATATAGATGAAATCGAGTTTTTAAAAGTATTATGGTTCATCTAGTAGTATGCAGAAGGTTAAGATCGATATATATATATATATATATATATATACCTTCCCCTGAAGATCGGAAAGCTGTTCAAGCATATGTTGGCTCTGCAAACAAATAATGGTAACTTGGATAAAGTGTTTAACAAGATATACATCAATGATGGTTTCTAATCAAGTAGCCAAAAACTTCGTTTGACACTGACGATAACAAGTAACAACCACAACGGCAGAATATATTTGATAACAATCACCGTGTTAACAATTGAAACTCCATGCTCCCCAATCGTTTGAAGAATTAAGATGTATTCCACAAGATGCAAAGCTTAAATGGCTTCACAAAAATAACTGTTACAACTAGATTAGCCATCCACAACTACTATATACCGTAGTGTTAGGAAACAAAATTGGATACCTGTCTTGACCTAACTCGCTTCAACGACAAATCTAGTTCATTCTCAAGCTGCCCAAGCTCCCTTGTGTCTAAATGTTCCAAATTTTCCCCATGAAAACGTCTAAGAACACGAAGTGATGAAAATCCACATGTGAGTATTCATGCCCAGTAAGTTTTCTGTTATCTTTCACTTTGGTACATATCAATAAGGTGCATAATTATTATGTGAATCGAAGAGTGCTATCTGAATAGATCTACCTCTGCGTGCGTTGTAGGACTTCTACCTTCGCTTTTAGGTTCTCATATTCTTCATATCTGTTCTGCTAGATAACATGAGAGCAGTTCCATCAAAAATCAACAAGGGCATAAATCTGTAGGACGTGGTGCGTGGATGAAAATCTCATTACCAACATACAGCTAGCTAAGAGAGATAACTATAGAGGTTTTGGATTTGTTAAGTAATAACAAGATTAGGAAAATAGGCAAGCACATGCTAATTCGTATAACCTAGGTAATTAACCTGTGTATCCTGAGCAGGGAATTGACCCGCTTCCAGTTCTGCATAAGTGTATCTTTGATATCGATATTTCTCAAGTGTCTTCTCCATGCTGAAATGAAATTAAGTAATTAATCACCAAAAACTGCAATTAGAATGAGGGCATGCAAAAAAGTAAATCAATTAACAAATGATGGAGACTAGTAATAGTACCATGAGTATTTGGAGGTTCATTTACACATAACTAGTTCATGTATATATATCAGAAGCTGTTAATTCAAAATATTGATCAAGTTCTCTAAGTTCAAATCCAACATTAAACCTATTTGCAAAGGAGAGTTGCTCGATCTGCAACCAGGTTAAACAACTCTAGAGACATTGGAATACACCCCAGTAAATCAATTATAGCATATGATTTGAACCACTGCAAAGTGCCATATAGTATTAAAAAAAAGTACCTGTATATATAGTCTGACAAACACTCACAAGTCACAAACAGATCGAAGTACCAAAGCTAGCAATAGATTCTTGTTTTTCCAGTAAGTTAGCAAGGTCATATTCTTAATTAATTAGTGTATGATATAGTGACCAAATCGATCAAAATCCAATTTCCTAAATAAATATGCTGAAATTCTTCTTGAGTACGGCAAAGGAAATTGAAAACCTCCACCTATGACTCACAGTAGTCTCATACATACATCTCATGAAAAATGAAAAATGAAAAAAAAAACCCATCTCCGAAACCAAAAGCAAACAATGGATTTCCCTATACAGTAGCAGACCACTCTTAATCCCGAAGAGCTAGCTAAATTAATATTAAATTATTAATCCTCAGATCGATGTATGTTTTTATAGATTAAACTGGTGTGAAGCCGTGAAGGTATTACCTGGGGCCGCTGCAGAACTCACAGAGCTTGCCGCGGCTGGAGAAGATGATGAGAGCAACCTCTGTATCACAGAGAACGGAGAGCTCATACGCCTTCTTCAGCAACCCGTTCCTTCTCTTTGCGAATGTTACTTGCCGATTTTTCTTGTTCTCGATCCTCTTCAGCTCCACCTTCCCTCTTCCCATCTCGATCGATCAACACCTACTGCTTTAGTTTTTCTAATATTTTATTATAGATTAGACATGGTACTAGGTTTTAGTTTTCGCTTTATTCGATCTTCTTCTCTAGGGGCTAGCTCAAATTGCTTTAAGATAATATAAAGAGAAAGAATACGAGGTTAGATCGAATACGTACATACCGGAAATCTACGGTTTTCTGCCTGGCACGTTTTCAGCAATTTACAATCCAACGATTCTAAACTCCGGAAGCGTACCTATTATACCATGCCAGCTCTCAGTTTTCTCTTCTAGTTTTTTTAAGGCTGTCATTTGGTTTGGTAAATACCAACCGATCGAATATTTTTGATTTAATAAATCAAAATTTAGTAATCGAAATCGAAATAATTGAAACTAAAAAATACTACAAAAAGTTGGTTTGATTTTTGATAAATAATGAATTTACCGAAATGTTAGTTATTTAAACACTTATATTTGCAAATAAGGTTAACCACTTTGATCTGAGCAGATACGTTAACCAAAATATGTAATTTTCTACCTTAGCTGTATTTCACCATACTGATCATATCTTATTTCACATGAGTATCGAAAATTTTGCTTCTACCATATAATTGGTTCACAAAGATCTACACTTGCAAATAACCTACTCAATAAGTTATACCATATTAGTAGGCATATTATGGTTTCTAACACTGAAATTTATAAAATCAAAATTTGTCCATTCGATTTGGTCAGTATACTTAAATATGACTATGGAACAAATTTCACATATTTTCGACAATGTTTAGAACTTGATCAATGCGGTTAACCTTAATATGATGTAACTTATTACACGAAAACACTATTATTTAGACATTTATGTCTTATTTTGATCGATACTTCCGCTCATAGCCTCTCGTATGAATGAGAAGTAATGTTTCGGTGTAAAAATATTAGAAAATTTACATCCTAATGATATGGCTCTCCATGGGGAACCATAAAATAAATAATATTGACTGATTTGATCAAGACCCAAACGTTACAGACAATATACAATTTTTCTACCATAGTTATTTTTCATCATATTGATCATATCCTATTTAATAATATTTTTAGAAATTTTGCATACTCTATACGATTGGTTCACAAAGATGTACACTTGTATATAATTAACCTACTAAATAAGTTACACCATATTAGTAGGCACGCTATGGTGCCAATGATTATATTTTCAAAAAAATTGTTTCCTCTATTGTTTCGTTATATTCAGAAAATATATTTGTTGTAAAGTTTGGTAATACCGAAATACCAAATTTGGTAAGATTTATCTCATATCGAAAAAGTTAATTGATTTTTAGTAGTGATATTTCATTACCGAAAGCTTTAATTTTAAAATTAGTAACAACCATTACCGATTCAAACTGACAAAACTAAGTTTTTCTCCTTTACCGTCTTTTTTAAAAGGATTCATAAAAACGATTCATAATTGTTTGCAACTGCATATTACTAAAAAAATGACAGCGATGTCAACTCCAGCTGTACATTCCCAGCTTTAGGGTTTTGACGTGTCGATCAGACATAGCATTCGGGAAGCTAGGGACCTAGTTCCATGTCCTATTGTTTGTATCCAGACGATTTTACCCCTATGTTTACTATTTAAGCCTGTCATGTATAACTGAAATTAAACTGTACGTAAATACCAAATAGAATAGAAGCATATATGCTTTTCCAATCTTCTGGTTGGTTGTGTTTCTTTTGGTGGGTACGTATTTGCTCGAATCTTTGTTTAGAAGCGAGAATGATAGGAAAATTTCCTGAACGAAACGGGTACATAAAAATCGTTGCTCCGATGAGTAAATGTACGAGTTACCTTAGGTACACTACAACAAAAACATGCTTAAACGACGGAAGTGGTCACAACCAGATTATTTTCGTTGCTTAAGCTTGCACTTAAGCGACGAAATAATAAACTTTCCGTCGTTTAGGCTCTTCCGCTTAAGCGACAGAAATAATTTACTTAAACGACAGACATTTACTAAAAATTTAAATTTACTCGTTTTGGTGCTCCAAAATTGGGTAAAAAATTCAAACTTTTTTATACGACAAAAATGATTCCTTAAGCGACGGAAACTTCTGTCGCTTAAGTCAATTTTCAAATTTATACGGTTTGGCGCTCGAACAATGAATTTCAAAATTTAAAACTGACTTAAACGACGGAAAGTTTCGCTCTTGCTGTAGAAGAGAGGAAACGAAGAGGCCATGAGGAGAAGAAGAGGCCGAAAGAAGAAGATGCAGAAGAAAAATTTGAAGATGCAGAAGAAGGTGGTGGTGGAGGAAGAATAAGAAGAAACATTTTGTAGAACAAAAACAAATCTGGCCGAAAATCTGCTGGAGATTTTTAAAAAAAAAAATCTAAACCTTAAGCGACAGAAATATTACGTCACCTAAGACCTGTTTCCATCGCATAGGTACATGGCTTAAGCGACGAATTGATGTATTTTCATCTCTAAGAAAAAATACGACCAAACTTAGGCGACAGAAATTCGGGCTTAAGCGACGGGACATTTTCGTCACCTAAGGCCGTTTTTCTACTAATGGTAATTCTGTCTGATTTACTACGATATATGTAGGACAAATCAATGTTGTTATATGATGCAGTGTAAATTAAACAATGGACGAACCATCAAAGTTAGAGAAGTTCTTCTGTGCGACAGACGCACCAGGTGGCTCCTGCGACAGCCCATTGGTATGCTGACACGTGGTAAAATTTTACACTTGATCTGAGCAGAAATCGGAAAAAAGAAAAAGATAACCGGAGATAGTTACTCCGATGAAACCAACCAGATCCTAATTAAGACCTCTATGTAAAAATATGTACCTGATTATAGTCCTTATTCGCTACTAATGGGATCTCCAAGTATCAAATGGAAAACAAACTTGTTGGTAAATCCAGATAGCCAAAGTAGAAAAGAGGTATGCAGATGGAGGGTCTCAGAGTCTCTCGGAGAAACCTGGTTTGGAAACCTAGAGTTTCCAGTTGGCGGTGGTGTTCTTCCTTGGGCAAGGGCGCCGATCGTGATAAGATTTTGATAGTAGCATGGGTTTTCTCTCGCCTTGATCATGCTTTAACGGAGAGAGGAGTTGGTTTTTTGACCGTGTTTGGATTTGGGCTTTTTAGAATCTGAGATGGAATGGTTTGGCTCTGACAAGGTTTGAGAGCATCAGTGTTGCAGATTTGAAGCCGGAGGTGTCTGATATCGATCTGATCGATCTAGATGTGCAAGCGGTCGATGCTTTTGAGGAGGAGACATATGTGGTTTTGGTTGTCGTCAGGTTTGGGAGGCATTGGTGCTGGCAATTGGTCATGTCACCAGTGATAACGGCGACGTTGACCGTAGACAACGGCAGCGGCGGAATGGCCGTGGTTGTTGGAAACTCTATTCTAGGGTTGACTAGTGGTGGACGGGCCTGGGTGAGATGGTTTGGGTGGGCCGGTTTGGGCCTGCTTTTGGGTTCCTGAGATGTTGGGTGCTATATTGATAGCTCATGGGTTTGTGGCTTGTAAGGTTGTTGGGCTGATGATGGACTCAAGTGTTGGGTTTTGGATATAGGATGCAGGACCAGGGAAGAGAATGAGTTCTGCTGCTAGGGAGGGTGCTTTGTCACTCTCATTTGGTTTTTAATTATTTTATTGTGGTCTAATATGGTGTCTGTTATGCACTAGTAGACTTGTTTTCTTAGAACTTTAAGGTTAAATGATTAGACATATCTCTTATGTATCGTTGTGGTCTTGTATCACAAACTCTTTATCTACCCTTTGATGGTAGATGAAGGATATGTAACGGTCTTTTCTGACTTAAAGTTCAATATATCATTATCGATATTCTTAAAAAAATATCAAATGGAAACTAACACTAGTACAATAAAAGGCTCATGCGATGAATTTAATTCGTCGCATAAGAGTCATTTTTTCGTCGCATAAGACTTTCAGCGACGAAAAATTTGTCACATTATTTTCGTTGCTTTAAACTTATGCGACGAAAACTCAAATTTTTCGTCACATAAGTAACTCTTAAGCGACGAAATAAGATTCGTCGTATAGGTTTATGTGACGAAAATAAATTCGTCGCATAAACTTATACGACGAAAACTTTTGTCGCATAGACTTATGCGACAAAATAAATTTTGTCGTTTAAGAGTTTTCAATAAATAAAAAATTAATTAATTAAATTTAATTTTCATTTTCATTTTTGTTGTAATTTAAATAAAAAAATTAGGATTTTTTTGTTTTGCCGGATCGATCTCACCGGAGGAGGTGGTAGTAAGATGGTGGTTGTGGCGGAGGAAGAAGAAGAAGAAGATAGAAGAGATGGGGTGAAGAAGAAGAGGTGGGGGTGGTGGTGAAGAAGAATAATGAGGAAGGAAGAAGAAGAGGTGGGGTGAAGAATAAGAGGTGGGTGTGGGTGGTAGTGAATAAGAAGAAGGAAGAAGAAGAAGAAGAAGAGGTGGTGGTGGTGGCCGGTTCTGAAGAAGAAGAAGAAGAAGAAGAAAAAGAAGGGGTGGTGGTTGTGAAGAAGAAAAAAAAAGTGGTGGTGGTGAAGAAGAAGTGGAGAGATGGTGGGGTGGTGGTGGTAAATAAGTATAAGGAAGAAGAAAAGTAGGGGGAATTTTGATGGAATGATACAAAATTCAAAATTTTTGACATAAATAACTTATGCGATGAAATAAATATTTTCGTCGCATAAGTGAAAAATTCAAATTTTTGACGGAAATAACTCATGCGATGAAATTAAAATTTAAAATTTTTGACGGAAATAACTTATGCGACGAAAACAAATTTCATCGCATGAGTGTGAACTGTTGGAGAAGAGAGGTCCCACATTAGAAACATGATATATATATATATGGGTAAATCAATTCTAATTGAACCGAGACATTTTGTGATTAAAATATAACACTTTAAAGGTGATTAAGTTTGGACAGTATCAGTGCAAGGATGATCCAAGGGCCACTCTGTCGCTGTTTGACTTGGTATCAAAACGTGTCCCTCTCCAGTTGCGTCTCAATGGTTGATTGGTTTGATTGTTGTGATATATGTACACGTGTTAAACCCTTAAGTCTGGTTGCACGTGAGAGTTTGTGTTTGAGTGAATTGTCACTAAATGTCCGATGTGAGCTGGTTGGCGGTCGGATTAATTGGTTTAGACATTTATACACGTGTTAAACCCTTGAGTCTGGTTGTATGTGAGGGTTGGTGTTTGAGTGCAAATTGTGACATAGATTCACGTGCAGACATTGTCAGATTGCACGTGAGGAGACGTGTTGGAGAAGAGAGATCACACATCAGAAACAAGATAAATAAAATATAACATATATGTGGGTGAATCAATCCTAATTGAACTGATGCCTTTTGTGATTAAAATTAACCCAACACCTTAAAAGTGGTTAAGTTGGGACAGTATCGGTGCAATGATGATCTACAGGCCACGCTGTTACACACGTGGACGTGGGTAACCCACTCTGATACCATAATAAAATAGTCTGAGGTTCAACTCCAAAATCAATTGACAATAGAGAGAGTAGCTCAAACTCTTATAAGCCACAGACAATGTCTCATTTTCTTGATGTGGGATATATATCTCAATATGAATTTATGTGACGAAAGAAAATTTGTCGCATGAGCCAGAACTAATGTGATGAAATTTTTTATTTCGTCGCATGAGTCAGCACTTATGCTACAAAATTTGTTTCGTCGCATAAATTCAAACTCATTCGACGAAATTTGTTTTCATCGCATTAGTATGAGCTAATGTAAAAAAACCTAATTCGTCGTATGAGCCATTTATTCTACTAGTGTAAGATGAAGTTTACGTACCTTGCTGCTTCAGGAAAAGAAGGCATGCATGCATCATTCACATTCTTCAACCTCGTAGTACAACAATACTTACACATGTATCCCTCTACGCATATGTACAAGTATGAGTGTGTACGGACTTTTTCGTGTCGGGTATTTGACAGGCCGGTCCTAAAGATTTTAAGGCCCGGTGCGAAAAAATAATGGGCCCCTACATAATATTACTTTTTATCAAAAAACTACTTTTTTATTTAAAAAAAATACATAGACACAATTAGACAACACAATTTAATATATCACTTTCATATTAAATTTCCTTTACTAATTTCATATATCAATTATATATATATATATATATATATATATTTGAGATGCTTAGTTTCAAAAAGAAAAGAAAAGAAAATAAAAAGAAAAATTGAAGAAACCTTTACATCATCCCAAATGGTAGAATAAAAATAAAATGGAAGAGCAACCTTCCATGAAAAGTTTGATTATGAGAGGAATGAAAAACAAATAGATAACAAGAAATATTGAAGGATTTTGAGCAATTTATATAGAACAAAGAAAATATTTTCGGTTGCATGTGGAGGATATCGTTCACTATCTTCTTTATTGCTGAAATATTTTTTTCATAACTGATGCTACGAATACATAAATTTGAGAGAAGGAATGCTCATGTGCCATTTTATTAAGATTTTTTTTTTAAAAAGGAGATTGAAGTTAGGAAATATTTGATTAAGGATATAAGAATGGCAAGATATTGAAATTAAGAGGATATCTTAATTATAAATATAAATTTATTAGAGAAGATAATAAATGACATAAACAAAAATTCTCTTATTGAAGTAAAGGAAAATTTCTTAAATAAATAATGTAAATAAAGATAATTGAAAAACAATAATTAAAGAAGATTAAGTAAAAAGAAACAACCTCTTAATTTTTTATTTATTATTATTTTTATCATATACAATATAGATTTTATAAAAAAAATAGACCCCTCTGTCATGGGCCTCGTGTAAGGGCACTGCAGCCCTGCCCTCAGGCCGGCCCTGGTATTTGACCGCCGGTAATAAGCCTGTGATGTGATTGGTTAGTAGCTAGGTAAAGTTGCTTGTGTGTCAAGAAGCTATTGGTTGGGGTGTCAATAGTCAATACACGATTGATGAGACAATGCTAGCTACGTGTCGGTTGTTGAACGCTTTGTTTTTAGAATTCAAAAACAGTGTAGCTCATCTAGTTGGGCCTAGGCCCAAACGAGAACCCAAAATTGGAAGTTTTCATTTTCCTTTCATTTGAGGCATGATATGGAGTTAAAGGTCTAATGGACGATTCGATCTTTTTGAAATGGAGAAAATTTTATGAGCCAAGTTAACCTCAATGATGAGATTGATGTTCTTTCTTTTTTCTTTGTTTTTTTTCTTTGACGCTTCTGATCAGGCAATTTCACATAGCTAGTGTGCAAAATCTTCTCATAAAGTGCAGTCGCCGAGCTACTTCCAAAAGGAGACACTTCAATTTACTCGATAATTGACGGATGAGATGTCGTAGTCTTTTCATCAAGAGGATGCGGTTTTGAAAACTGCAATGCCTAAATATAGGAAGATGTTTATCGTTTCACGAAAACACATGAGCGAGGACTCAAAACAAGGAGCGAGGAGACCAGAGTTGTGTTGTTTTGCAACTACTGGAGCAAGCAACGACTTCCATTAGTTTCATGTAGGTTGAAAAACATGAATGAGATATATAGCTAGCAAAGAATTTTGTTTGATAGAAGCACTGCTAGTGTATATAGCCACGTCTAAGCTACGTACTCTGGGCTTTAGCTTTGTTGCTGGGCCTCATCTTTGGGCGTTGTTCCCTGAATGAAATTTTCATTCCCCAATATAGCCACGTCTTATATAGCCGCTACTTCACTAAAATGCTTTGATCGATTCCATGTTCAAAAGTCCACAAAGAATGAGTGCTCCTCAGCTAGCACTTGAATTGTTCTATAAGAATTAGAGAAAATTAGAAAAAAATTAAACAATGAAGTCTCTTTTAAGATAAACTCATTCACATATTTCATTTTAATTTACACCAAATTCAAATCATTTAACATGTTTTATAAGTTTTATTTTTAAAATTGAAATTTGTCACCATTTTTCTCCTGACGGTTTCACCATTCTAATTTTAATTTTGTTTTTTTAGTAGATTTTTAATTGAACCATACATTTTGATTTCTACATTTTAATTTGTGATTATGATGTATGTATCAATCATTTATTTTGTTTTCTACATTTAAGTTTGGTTACAAATAGAAGAATTGAGTTTTGGGTTTTTATAGGGTTTTAGGTTAGGGGTTAGGGTATAGGCTAGGGTTTAGGGTTTATGGAGGAATAGAGTTTAGGGTTTAAGGTTTAGAGTTCATGTATTCATGGGATACCATTTCATTAACGATTAGAGATAATGACAACTTCTGTAATTCTAGAAAAAATAGGTTTTAT
The DNA here is from genome assembly GCA_951800085.1 of Comarum palustre. Lineage (NCBI taxonomy): Eukaryota > Viridiplantae > Streptophyta > Magnoliopsida > Rosales > Rosaceae > Comarum > Comarum palustre. The sequence goes on along the minus strand of OX637584.1, from coordinate 3,703,956 downwards.
TGTTTATCATAAATAATAGGTTTATTTTGTTTAGACAAACTTAATTAATAAGTTTGAGTGTATTTTAAAACAATGTTAAAGATGAGTGTAATTTAAAATGAGTCTACCAAATTGGGTCTAACATCAAATATCCCTAATAATTAACTTAGCTTTGATCATATTATAATTTAGATGTTCATTCCTCTACAGTAGGATTTAAGTTGTTAGGATTGAAAAAAAATGCATGCATGCATATGCACTCTTATCTTATCTAGATCGCATTTTGCTTCTCTTTAACTGAGAATGTAGAGCTGGTAAGCAAGCCCAGATCATACTCGAGGACTGAGGATGATATTGCTTGCCAGCAATTTGGTACACTCATTTATATCGACATTGTGGCCTATGTATTGGGGTGAGACTTGGCTGGGGGACATCTTAGGGTTTCTGTCCCAGACTGTCTTTGCAATCACCAAAGAAATTGGGGCCGTTGTTCCCCCCATCTCATAGGCTGAGCCGCGGAGGGGGTTATCTTAAATCCTAAGAGAGCCTACAGAGAAATAAGGTGCTTCGTTTTGGTGCATGCATGCATGTTCTTCATAGAGTTCACATGTACCGTTTACTTGTTGTTGATCTGATTGTATGTTTTAGCTTTCTAACTGATTAATCCGATTTATTGTAATCGATCCTAGTCTTTGATTTCCGTGGATGATGAAGAGATCGAGTCATGAATCCAACTAGCAAAGATGATTATGATCGATCGAATGGAGCCGCAGGCATTGTTAATTAACAAAAATGAACTCAAGATCGATAGAATTAGACAAACAGAAAAACCTTCAATTCTAATCAATACGATACCAATTACATCTTTATCATACATTATCGAAGATATATCTTTAAGATTGAGGAAATATCTGATGATGCGACTAGGGTTCACCCTTAATTCGACATTTCGACAATGAAATCGGCAGAAATTTATAGATTAGCTAGCTAAATCGGAACAACATGGACGAAATTAACAAAATATATAGTTGTACTGGAAAAGGGCAAGTTGAGAGATGGGACTGATAGGAAAACGAAGACCATGGAACGTAACTTTTGGAACGCATGGTGCACAACGAAAGAAAGCTACTGAACATGTTGAACATAAATCTAACATGATTGTACAGGATTAGCTAAGAGACTATGCAGACGCAGCAATCCTTTGGCAAAATGTGAGTCAGTGAGTGAGTGGCGACAAGCATATACAGGCATGTTTATCGTTCTGGATATGATACATGTGACCAGTTGAGGCACCACAATTGTACGTGGACCTTAGATATGGGGCAGTATATGGATTCAAGTTCAATCATCTGGAAATTGTCTGTGATTTTGATCTTTGATTGTTTATGTAACCTACTTGACCTGATAATTAACTATGGCTTGTTTTGGCAAATAATGATTGATATATATATATATATATATATATAGAGTGTACTGCATTTCTTATATATATATATATATATATATATATATATATAGTGCGGATCAGGAGCGGAGGTCCGTTCCTAAAGCTTAGGAACGGATTTCATCATTTTGACCCACTTTCCGATCGAATTTCCTCAAACTTCCTTCTAGACATATCTATATCATCTTGTGTAGATCATCTCTGCAAAATTTCAGCAAATTTGGTGATCAGGAAGACCTTCAAACTTATGTTACAAAAAGATGGACAAACTGGATAGAATTTTGTCCGTCAGTTTTGTAACGCAAGTTTGAAGGCCTTTATGATCACCAAATTGGTTAAAATTTTGTAGAGATGATCTACACAAGATGATATAGATATGTCTAGAAGGAAGTTTGAGGAAATTCGATCGGAAAGTGGGTCAAATGATGAAATCCGTTCCTAAGCTTAGGAACAGACCTCCGCTCCTGATCCGGACTATATATATATATATATATATATATATATATATATATATATAAGAAATGCAGTACACTCTTAATTAGATAAATAGATGCAATTAGGTGATGAAGCTACTTACAATAAGATATGAAAGAACATGATGAGTTCATTATCCTTTTGAATCTGGCTAATACATGCATTACTTCCTTATCGAACCGACTCTTATTGCAGGGACAATTGATCTAGCGTTTGCTAACGAAGAACTAATATCGCCTAATTGCGTGTATACAAAACAGCAAACCATTGCCGTATTTCTGCTACAAATCAAGATCATCTTTGGAATGTCGAAAATCTTCTTCGGTAAACGATAAATCAAAGTTGATCGTAAATGATGGATACCGGCATCATGCATATGAACAGTACTCTTAGCTTTCACACGAGTGTTCCCAACCAAACGCACTTACGTACTGCTGGGTACCCCCAAACAGGCAAACGTCAACGAATGGGGGATTGCCGTTGTGCAGTGGTTTTATGGGCCAAAACCGAAGGAGTTCAAAAGGAGAAAGGAAAAATATATGAAAGCTGTTCATGTCTAGCTCTTTACGTATCAAAAGGCTACTCCACAATGCTACTTTTCTCCTTGTGGGACTTTGACAATAGATTACACACAGCACTGCATTTTCGAACTAGTTTCTGTAATTTGTACAAAGAGAAGCAGCAAAGCTTGATCTAGTTGTATTTTGTTACAGAATGACTCGAGATATATTGTTCTACTCATATCCCAGGTTAAGCTAAAAATCACACATATCATTTATTTTCTGGTAATTTCAACATTATTATGATAGTTTATTGAAGAAAAAAGGTACATATGGGAGATAATCTTACTCCAAACAAGTAGAAAAGATTGGAACAGATTGTGAAACACATTTTCCAAGTGCATGAAGAAATGAACTGATTTAGGAGTCTTTATCATTATGATGCAACTAAGTTATTTCTGACTTCTGCACTGATACATATGCAACAAAGCCCTTAACTCTTTGGAGCTTTGATCGTGACAGTTCAGTTCATTCATATATCGAATCTGATCCCTAAGCTTGCTGCATATGATGCCGACCCGTAGAAGTCTGGCAATACGACTGTTCATTCAGTTTGGGAAATGCCTGTTTTGCCCCCAGTTCGCAAACAATTGCAAAATTGCCACTGCAACCCCTTTCTTGACACTTCGCAGACGTGTCTTCCACAACAACTCATCGTTGGTGTCTAAGCTAAGACTATTTCTTATAAGAGTCCTGGACTATGCAAGAGCTTGGGATTGTACTACAATAATTCTTAATTCATGTTTGGTATTATTTCAGATTAAAGAACAGAACAATCAAGATAGTCTAATTCTGCCTTTGATGCATCAGACTAAAGAAAAAATATTAAAATAGTCAACCTAATTCTGCGTTTGATGATATATGCATCAGACTAAAGAAAAAATATTAAAATAGTCAACAAAATTTTCTATTATAACAAGTATTATTCAATAATAACATATTTTAAAACCTAATAATAAAAGTAAGGAAGGACTTAAGAAAGGAATTTGAGGAAGAAATCTTTTTTTCCTCATCCAAATTTCAAACAATAACAATGAAGATGAAATAGTAAGCCACAAGTTTATAGATTACAAAATAAGAGTAATAGTTTACACAAACAAGTACCAATTAATACAACAATTGAAACTGAATTCTCAATTAGCATTTTACATGCCAATAAAGTATAAAGACATCAACGTTAATATAGTAGTACAAAATGAGTTCATTTAGCAAATGGTGGCTTATCCAACATTTGTAAAGGCAACAACTCCTCCAAAAGGTTAAAGTCAGAAGCTAGGTAGATCCCCTATGAGTATCAAGCAAAGCTTGTTCAACATATCTTGTCCTTGCTTCACCACGGAATGACATGAACACACAGATACAATATGGCTTCTTCAAAATGTATTCCACGGCCTTAATTTGGTCCAAAATAGAAAGTCTCGTACCCTCAAGTTCTATAAATAATATAACAGCAAAAGCGTAATGTACAGTTGAAACAAATGTCTCCAGCATGTTCTGTGTGCGTGTCAAATTCTACAAACTGAACTATATTGAGACACAAGATCTTATATCAGGGAAATTATACTTTTGTCTGTAATTTGTATAAAATATGGCATTTTTTGCTCTTCAATGACATATATGGCTTACTTAACATTTCAAAAACTACACAATCATGTACTCACGGTATAATTTGCTCCAGTTGCTGGTTATATGGAATTACCTGCAAGAGAATGCATCCCATTCTATCTCTCCGTGTTTAGGACAGGAAAACTTCATGAAATTACCTTAAAAGTACCAGATCTCAACAAAAATCAATTACCAGACCACAGGAGCAAATCCCATCCTAAAAGTGATGGAACCGATTCATATCTCTAACAATTATTTCACGCTGCATGACCTTTGATATTAACTTCAATGTGGCATGGCAGCCTACACATATCTGTAGATTTTTAATGATACGAATGAGGCTCCCAGATGGAGTTCTAACCAGCGCAAATACTAGAGCTAATCTTTCACTGTGTACCCACAAGAGGCCCTCTTTTTCATCATCCTCAACATCCAGCATAACAACATTACAATTGGGAACGTGGCCTGCTTTCAACGTTATCATTTTCAACCATTCCAGCATCCCATTGATCAGTCTTACAGAGCAAAGGGAGACAAATTTGGAGACTGAAATTGCATTAAGCAATGGGAGAGATTACAACTAGTCTTGCAGAGCTGATGTTACTGCAGATTATGAATGACTTATTTTTTTGGGTTTTCACTCAACTACATCAGTAAAGCTACATACAGCTTATTTATACTCACTACCGGAATCAGTAGTTTGACTGACGAAAAATTTTCGTCGGCTAAGATATCGTCGACTATGACTTTACCCGATGAAATAAAAGTGGTCGTCGGCTATAGTGTCACACTTAGCCGACGACATATTTTTTAATTATTCGTCAGCTAAAGTAAGACTAAAGCCGACGAAATAAATTGTCGTCTGTCGCAACCTAAGACTTTGGCCGACGACGACAACCTAAGACTTTGGCCGACGAACTATAAATATTTCGTCGGCCAATTTAAAAAACTATAGCCGACGAAATGTACTATAAATCGTCGGCTAAATATTTTTAAAAATTAAAAATTAAAATAATATAGCCGACGAAATATAGTACATTTCATCGGCTTAAATACAACTATAGCCGACGAATTAAGTCATATTTCGTAGGCTAAAGGTTGAAAAAAAAATTAAAAAAATACTATAGCCGATGAATTATGGTAAATTTCGTCGGTTATAGTATTTTTATACTAAAAAAACTACAAAATTTTTAAATTACCATCCAAGCAAGCTGCAAATTACACAAACAATTTCATATAACCAACAACATACACCATCAAAAGTAGTTTAAAAGTTTTGCATTAAATTATTAATTTATAAATTTTTCATAAACCTATAAAACTAAATAAAATCTATATCGTCTAAATCTATATCCGCGCCAGGAGGAGGTTGCGACAGTTGAGGTAAGGGAATAGGCGTAGGCATGGGCGAAGGCGGAAGTCCCTGAAGCTGGGCAGCTGAAAAATCTTGCAAGTATTGGAACATCTGCTGTTGCTGTGCCTAGTTGGTGGCATATACTGCCGCATTATACTCCTGTAAAGCGACAGTATAGGCGGTCTGGGCGGCTTGCTGTTCCCGTAAAATCTGAACTTCCGCCTCTGGCTGAGTCGTTCTGCTGCTAGTCGAGGCTGTCTTTTTTGAAATCCGGGAGTGGTCTTCAGTACTCCTTCTCCCTTCTTTCCTAGACCCCGACAGTAGAAGTTATTTTCTCGCGGTGGGAATGCTGTGCCCATGATCCTCGTTCCAATCCTGAGATCCGAAGTGTCGATCCATGTCTCAGGGAATGCTGTGCCCATGCCCCTCCGCACTTCATTATGTATGTTTAATCATTCAAAACTTGGTTCAATTTAAAAAATTCTTAGTTAAATCATAAATATTGGCACCCCTCACCTCTCACGTTTTAACAGCTTCTTTAGGTAAGTGATGATCTCATTGACTTTTTTAGCTTGTTAATTTAATTTAATAAAAAATGATGTTTGAAACTTTTCTTAGAGAAAATAGTTATTTGGTCATATTAATTATATTTTAATCTTGCAAATTAATTTATATAGATCAGTAAAATCTAAATTTTGTATTGTACATTCAAAAATCTTCATTATTGATCGTGACAATTCAGTTTATTCATATATCGAATCTGATCCCTAAGCTTACCGCATATGATGTCGTCTTGTAGAAGTCTATGGCAATACGACTGTTCATTCAGTTTGGGAAATGTCTATTTTGCCCCTATTTTTGCAAACTATTGCAAAACTGCCACTATAACCCCTTTCTTTCTTGACACTTGTTTCATAGACGTGTTGCTGGTGTCTTCTTCGACATGACGGGTTGCATGTCATGATTGATTCTGGGTTTCTGTTTCGTTTGTCTCCATCGTCTTTTATATATTTTTTGTGTCAATGCTTTCATCAATTTTTAAACAGATCGAGGTATTGGTTTTTCAAGTGGTCTGGAAGATTTTTATGGATTCATTCTTTTATCAGAAGTGTTGTGTTCGTCGGATTAGTTTATGTGTTTGTTTGCATGGTTTTGGTTTTCGTCTATAGCATTAGTTGTGGGCATTTCTTGTTCCTTTTGTTTTACCTCGTAACATGATTTGATGCTACTGGATTATGTGTTATTGATGTGATGGGTGTTTTGGTTTGTTGTCCTCAGTTTTGATTTTGCCTCCATATCGTTCGGTTTTCCTCTCAGAACAAAGTATTAGTTGGTTGGTCTGTTGTTTGCTTATTGTTGTTGTTCAACAAATATTCCATTTCAAGCTAGGTTTCTCTTATTGCAGATTTGCAGCTTAGACCATAACATACTTGGTTTTCCTGATTCTTCTATCTAGGTTTTGTAATGGATTGGAGGCACAGAGCTACTTTGTTAGGAATTTGGGTTTGGTCAGCATAGTATTCACAAGTTGTTCATCCAAATACTACCTTTTGCAACACAGATATGTGCTCTTAAAATATCATATGCGATGACTTCATTGCGTCATATATTGAATATGCGACAAAAATGAGTCATAAATTGTATATGCGACAAACATGCATGCATCGCAGATTGAATAAGCGACGTAAACAAAGCCTCGTTTATTCTAAATAGTGACATATAAAGTCTCGTATATGATTATTTGTAGCCTATATACTTCTCTCACAATATATAATATACGAGAAACTAATAGCGTTGCATATGTAAAAAACAACAACCGTCTAATTTTGTCGCTTTGACAATCGATAAGCCATCAGTTGCGACAACCCAAAGTTATCATTTTTTCAATTAAACGAGACTTATAGACTTTTGTGACAACTTTTGATTGTCGCAAAAGACCTAGGTTTACAGCTATACACAAATCTCTAACTTCTAAGAATTACACCGAGAATCTCTATCTCAAGTAGGAATATAATATTATCCAAGCTCACCCGTCATTTGATATGATCATTCACCATGATTATTCATAATTCACCATGATCATTCAATTCTTTAATACTCCCCTCAAGCTGGAATATATATTGAGTACATTCAACTTGCCAAGTAAAGCTAGAAACGAAGCTGAATTAACCAGTTTTGTGAACAAATCTGTCGGTTGTTCCTTTATTCTTATGTGAGTAGTTTGAATGACTCCTTGTTCTATCTTCTCTCTCACCACATGACAATCTATTTCTATATGTTTGATACATTCATGAAAGACTAGGTTAGAGACAATGTGGAGTGTCGCTTGATTATCACAAAAGAACTTTGTTGGTCAAATATGTTTCTCATTCAAGTTTTGCAGGATGTTCATCAACCATGTAATTTTAAAAATTGTAGTGGTCATTGATCTATATTCTGCTTCAGCACTAGACCTTGAAACTGTAGTCTGCTTCTTTGATCTCCATGAAATTGGTGCCTTACCAAGCATCACACAATAATCTGTGACTGATCTTCTTATGTCTTTACATCTAGCTCAATCTGCATCACAGAAACCCGTTAACTCAAGCTTTAATGTAAAAGGCAGCAAGATGCCTTGACCTGGCATCCTTTTCAACTATCTAAGTACTAAATGTGATACATCCAAATGTGGTTGCCTAGGTTTGTCCATAAACTGACTAAAAATGTGCACTACATACGCCAAATCAGATAATTGTCATATAATTCATACGGCCAATGAGCCTTCTATATTGTAATGGATCTGCTAACAAACTGCCTTTTTGATTGTGTCAAAGAGGTTATGATCAACAGGAAACATATGTCCTCAAGTATCTCAAGTGCATATTTCCTTAGACAATGCTATGTCATGTTTTGACCTGACAACTTTAATTCCTAGAAAGTACTTGAGCTTTCCTAAATCTTTCAACATGAACTTACTTGGGAGGAACGTCTTTGTATCTGTGATGTCTTCTAGACTGTTCCCTGCAAGAATAACATCATCCACATATACTAAGAAAACTATAAATTTTTCATCTTGATTGCGAACGAACAATGAGTTATCATTCCATGATTGATGGAAACCCACAGACTTTAGAGCATGTGACAACTTGATGAACCATTTTTGAGAGGCTTGCTTTAAACCATATAGACTTTTATGTAACTTACATACAATATTCTCCGCCTTTCGTCCAAATCTAGGTGGCAATTGCATGTATACATCTTCTGCAAGATCTCCATGGCCAGACCGAGAAGCAATCAGACAATGGTGAACTTGTCAACCGAAGCAAAGGTCTCTCTATAATCCACCCTTGCAACCTGACTATAGCTTTTAGCTACAAGGTGAGCTTTGTATCTCTCAACTGTCCCATTTGAATTGAGCTTGATCTTGTAGACCCATTTACATCCAATCATACGCTTGTTGGGAGGTAATGGGACTAAGCTTCATGTCTTGTTTTCCTGTAAGGCCTTGAGTTCGCTAAACATGGCAGCATGCCATATTTTGTGTTTGGCTACTACAAAAAAGCCGGATGGTTTTTTGTGAAGTGAAAGTTGTGTGGTGAAAGCTCAATAGGTGGGAGATAAATTAGAGTATGACAAAATAGTAAACAAGGGGTGAGTTGTACCTGTGCTTGATGAGTTTGCTAGGAGAGACCGAGAAAGTAGAGTAGCCTCAACATGAAAGTCATGGAAGTATCCAAGAGTATGAGTTGTACGAGAAAAAAGACGAGGAGGATTAGCAAAAGCAATAAGATTGGTGGTTATGGAGATTTGGTCGGGAGGGTTTGGTGGAGATACGGGAGAGTGTTGAGGAGAGACAGTAGGATCAAGAGGGTGTGGTGGTGTGGTGGAGTCATCGGTAGGATCAGATAGACTATCCAAAATCCTAGGAGGTTGTGCACCACTCGAAACCCTACTGTCCAAGTCATAATAAAAGGATGAAGAGTGTTGAGGAGAAGTAGGTTGAGATTGTTTTGAAGATTGAAAAGATGGGTATGGAAAGACATCTTCATAAAAAATCACATCCCTAGAAACACAAATTTGTTATGTTTCAAGATTGAAAAGCTTGTACCCTTTTTGTCCATTAGGATACCCAAGAAACATGCATTTAACTGCATGGGGATCAAATGTGCTGGGTTTACGCTGATGAGTTGACGCAAAACAAAGACATCCAAAAACCTTAATATGATAGAAATTGGGTTATTTCAAAAAGAGTTTTTTAAAAGGAGTTTCCCTTAAAGAGGGTTAGAGTACGATTAATGAGATATGCAGAAATAAGAATAGCTTCTCACCAAAAGGTTTTAGGAATTGTGCTTGAAATAAAAGCGCCTGAGCCATGTTGAGCAGATGACGATGTTTGAATTCAACAACACCATTTTGTTGTGGTGCGTTAACGTAACACGTTTGATGAACAATACCCTTACAAGAAAAAAGTTGAGGAATTTTAAATTCAGCACTATTGTCACTATGCGCAATTTTGACTCTTGTATCAAACTGATTCTTAACCATGTGTATGAAATCAATCAAAACTGTCTTGCTTCAGACTTCTACACCATTAAGTAAACCCAACCGCAACGAGTAAAATCATCAACAATGGTAAGAAAATATTTAGCACCTGAAGTAGAAGGTTCGTGATAACCACCCAAATATCAACATGAATCAACGCGAATGAGGAAACATGGGAAATTGTACTTAAAGATAATGGTTTTCGAGTCTGCTTAGCTAAAGGAATCATAAGAATTATTAGAAACAAATGAGAAAAGAGAATAAACCCTAGAAGAAGGGTGTCCAAGGCGTTGATGCCAAAGTGATGATAAAGCACTGTCAAATGTATGCCATGTAACTTGCTGAGCTTTGTTGAGGAAATAGAGTGCTTCCTTCTCACGGTCCATGTCAATCATCCTCTCTGAGCGTCAGTCTTGTATATAACACAACTATTTTAGAAATATGGTGACACATAGGAAATCCTTACACAATTTACTGACAGATATTAAGTTGAGGTAAAATAAGGGGACACATAGCATATTATGGAGGGTGAATTGAGATGAAAATGGAACTGAACCAATATGAATGACTCGTGCAGTTTGACCATTTGGAAGTTTCACAAAACGATTTTGTGTGACATGTGACTTAGTAAGTGAAGTGTGGTCGCAAACAATATGATCACTGGCTCCACTGTCTATGATCCAATTACTGTTATTGTGAGCAACATGAAAAGCTTTACCTGAGATCTCTTCACAAATAGGGACATTACCAACATGATTGGACGTAGAGGCCTTGTCTTTGTTTAGTAATTTCATAATTTTCTTGCACTCTTCCTTTAAGAACGGAAAGTTCAACTTCTCATTGGAAATTTCAAACACATTGTTACTCCGACTAGGCTTGTTTCCAGCCGTTTCATTCTTCTTTCTATTGCGGCAGTGCTTAACATCATGTCCTGTCCAGTGGCAATATTCACAGGTCAAGTGAGCTCAACAAAATTTGGTCGAGTAATTATCCTTGTTGCAAATGTCACACCAGAGGGTTACAGACTCGACCAGGGGTTCGGTCATAGGCCCTGGAAGAGACCTTGTTAGTGTCACAACCTTGCTTGTGAATAAGAAGGTTACAACATCAGCAATTTTGGTGTTGTTGGAAGCCTGGACTTGCTTCTCTTGGCGTAGAGTCATTGCATATGCTTTGTTCACATTAGGAAAAGGATCAAGCAAGACAATATAATTGCGTAAATCATCATAGGTATCATTGAGTCCCATTAGAAATTTCATGGTTTGATGATTCTTGACGTATTCTGCCAATTTCACTTCATCCTCACAATTACACACTGAGACCACACACTGAATCCTTTTTCATCCCACAAACTCTTGAGATTTGTGTAGAAGGTGGCCATTGAGTTATTACCTTGTAAACATGCATGAATCACATTCTCGATATTGAACAATTGAACCATGTTTGTCTGTCCAAACCTCTCCTTAAGTTTCGTTCAGACAACTAGTGCAGACTTACAATGTTTAACGTTTTTGGAAATCTCTTTTGACATGTAACCTGTTAGCCAAGTCTTAACTAACGTATAACAACGATCACATTGTTGTTGCTCATCATTTTGATCAGTTGGCTGAGTGCTAGAGTCATTGACAAAACTGATCTTATTCTTGATCGTCAATGCTATGCACATAGATCAACTTCATTCATCATAGTTATCTTCCATCAATTTTGGGGCACTAATATGCCCCTCGGTTGGTCGTAATGGTGAAGGTGTAGAGGGCGGTTCGAGTAGTCCCATGCTTCAGGTTCACGTGCTGGAAGTTTTGAAGGAGAAGCTGCTGCTTCTTTTAAGATTTTCTCTTTCAACAAGTCGAAGACTTTATGCTCTGCTTCGTCCATGGCAATATTGGAGTCCTTGGAAAAATTTGATCGAGATTTAGGGTGTTATTGAAGAGAATGAATTCTGGTTTTAAGGATTTGTCGAAAGAGATGTTTTGAACGAGGGTTTTGGCCGAAGATCAGAGCTCTTGAATAATTAAATGAGGGTTTTGGCCGAGGATCAGTGCTTTGGTATCATAAAGAAGTTTAAAGTTGGTGAAGAATTTATCTTATTTGATAAAGAGAGTTTACATGGTATATATACAGTACAAATCCTAACAGACCTATACACAAATCACTAACTTCTAGGGATTACACCGAGAATCTCTGTCTCAAGTAGGAAAATAACATTCTCCAAGCTCACACGTTGTTTGCTATGATCATTCGTCATTCGCCAATCGCCATGATCATTCGCCGTTCACTATGATCATTCGCTTCTTTAATACCAATTCCAGACTTTTGGCACCACTAATATTATGGTTACAATTGACCGTATGGTGAGCTTCACTAAATGATGTTAAATTGTTTTTGATCTGAAACATCATTAAATTGGTTGACTATATCCTCTCAGCGTTTGATAAAAATCAAGCCTTAAAATGCAGTTGATTTTATGCACTGAGGTGGTGGATTGGCTTTAAGCAGTTTCCAAAGAATCCAGGAACTATTGAATTACTTCAATTTTTCTGCAGAATATGAATGCATATAGAAACTAAATCTGAGAGCAGTGCGGTATGCAAGTAGCTAAAGAGTGTGGTTGCCTCCCACTAGCATTCGTCATAGTTGCAAGGGGACTAGCTGATTTCATTTGAGTTTCAGTGAATCATTATTTGGTGTAGTTATGCTGCATCTTCATTGTTCTTCAGGTTGAGTTCCTTTTTTTGAAAGAAGATTCATTTCCTTTATAAAAGATCATGATTTATGGGTTTTATTTTCTGTCTTTATTAGTTGGAACATGTTGGCATTGAATTAAAAAATTAAGATTGGTTTTTTTCTTTACTATTCTTTGGGTTGCTATATTATGTGCTGAGTTTTATCTACATAATCAATTTGTTTTCTTCTTTTGAAGCATTGGACTGTCTAATCATAGAAAATGAACCGCTAATCATACATCTTGATGTAAAATGCAGCAAGATGACTTTGAACAAAGGGATGATTTAAGTATGTGATTCTGGCCTCTTAAGTAGTGGTGAAGACAGGTGCAACTCACATGACTATATGGTTGTCAAAGGGAGTTGCTGGCTCTCTTGATCCTAAATTGTTCATTGAAGGATCACTCATGTAGGGACAACAATTACCATTCATTTAAGAAAATCGAACACAAGTTTGAGGTTTATGGTATAGGGTTGAAGAAGAACACAAGAATCATAGAATAGTCACGTCTGTGAAACTGTAATGCAGGGAATAAAGCTAACAGATCAATCATTTTAGAGGAAAGGGCTCATACAACGAAAATATATATTTTCGTCACATCAGACGAAAATAAATTTCGTAGAATGATTCTGAACTGATACGACGAAATACATTTTGTCCTATAGTTCTGACTCATGCGACAAATTTTTTTATTTCGTTGCATAAATTCATAATCATGCTAAGAAATATTTTAAATTTTGTCGCATCAGTTTTGGATTTTTCCCCAAGCCTTCCCCCCTAATCCTGACTCATGCGACGAAAGATTTAAAATTTCATCGCATCAGTTTACACTCATGCGACGAAATTTTGAATATTTCGTCGCATCATTTTTGAACTTTTTTCGTCAAAATTTCCCCCCTAAGGCTGACTGATACGACAAAATATTAAAAATTTTATGCAGCGAGGATTGAAATGCGATTTCAATCCCTGACGAACTGGATAGAAAATAAAGAACAACGAACACAGTAAGTTTTTACCCAGTGAAACCTCAATTTGAGGAAAAATACTGCCAGAGTTTTATCTATTGAAAACCCCTATTGAAAAAACAATTCACTATGAATCAAGAATGAGTTAATTACAAACTATGTAGCACTAACCGCTGCTACTATCTCTAGAACCCTAGCAGATATGTTTGAAGCACTCTTCTTGTTCTTTAAGTAATCTTTTTCTTCAATCTCTAATGAGCCACGTCCTTTATTCTTCAATTACAAACACATAAACAAGAAGTTTAACTCAACAAGAAACAGTTAAACTTCGACATTTTCTATAAATATAATTTGCAGCGGATATGAGTCCAAAGGCTGCCTCTAATATGTTGATACGTCTTCTTTTATAGAGGCTCAAACCTCTTGCGCAAGACATTTTCTCATAAACGTCATAAATCAATTTGGTTTCTTAAGAGAAGTCTTTTACTGCACAATCACCAAATCAATCAAATATATATTCACCAGACACTTAACCACATGGATTCCTAATCATATTAGGAATATTTCCTTTCACAACACACCAAGCCATAATAGGCTTCTTACCATGTACATATCATATCCAATTAGGCATATATATATATATATATATATATATATATATATATATATTCATATATGTTAATTAAACATAGCCTTGCAATGCACATACCAAACCTACAGTAAAATTTCTTTCAACAAAGAAATATATAACAATTAAGTCCAATCTGTTTTGATATAAGAATGCCAACATACCAACATATAGTTCATACTCATGCGACGAAATGAATAAATTTCGTCGCATCAGTTCTAACAAGTCGTCGCACCAGTAATGTAGGGAGAAGACGTTGGCCATCTTGATCCAACCTTTTGTCAAGTTGTGATGCATCAGACGTCATCTTGCTTAGTTTTTTTTAAATCATTATATATATATATAATTATATATATATATATAATTATATATATCCATGATGCCATAATTTTACTGGAACATTTTGTTTTGATATTTCACGATCATAATATGGGAAGATTAAGGGTTTTATTCAGGGTTTCAGTTTAAATTGTCTTGCTAAGTGTATGTGGATGCATAAAGACCTTTTAGTTTAAATTCTTGATCCTTGGCATGCTTTTGACAACGGTAATGTTTACAGATCAATAAAGTTGAAGAAATCTGACACCGGTCCAATATCTAAAACAAGTTTGGAATTTTTTTTGTTTATTTGAGTATAAGTGACAAACAATGCAAGGGTTTACTGCATCAAGAACTTGACATAAATTGATTAAAAGAGTTGATGGATTCTAACACCGGTCCAATGTTTGAAGAGAAGAGATTACTGCTACTTTAAGTGGGTTTTAGCTTGGGCCTTTTTGTGCATATTTGAAGTGTTGCTTTAATTGGTTTCACTCATGGACAGTACCATTATGTATGACATACTGAGGTAGAAAATGACATAGCTATATGAGATGTTGTTTGAGTCGCTGTATGGATTGAGATAATTGGTAGTTACTGATGTTTGTTGATAGGCAAAAGAAAAATCTGAAATGTGCTACACAAAAAGAGCAACAAAAATGATGAGTAATGAGGATTGCATATCCATGTGCTTTTTCGTAATTGCATATTGACTTGGGTGCTTTGTGGGTTTCCTCTTCTGTTCTTGGAAATTAGTTGATGGCCTCTAAATCAATTTGGTTAGCTTATACAGAAAATGTATTCTTTAGATATTATGGGAGTATTATTTCTCTAAAGGGAAGGTAAAGCTTTTATCTGTACTCAAATTCTTTTTGGTTTGGGGATTTGTTTGTGTTTTGAAATTGCCTTTGTTATATGTCGACTATAACTATTTAGATTGTTGTAACAGATGAAAGAAAGAACACAGATTTACGTGGTTCACTAACGATATGTTATCTACGTCCACGGCAGAAGAGAACAGTTTTATTATCTTGAGGAAGAACACAGAATAAAGGATACAATTAGGTTTAGGACGTTTATATACTAGACGTCTAGGGTTTCAGGAGCGAAAGTCATGCGCGACTGAAACTGCCCCCGCGAGCGACAGTCACGCGAGTGAGACTGTTCAACCAACTGAACCCAGCATAACAGGTTTCGTGGGCCTCGGGGGCGTTGCCCCCGAACCCCCAAACCAGGGCGCGTTGCCCCTGGACCCCAACTCGCTGACCGGGCAGCGAGATCCCCGACTAGCTGGTACCCCCAGATGGCTGATTCAAGGCATATATTAACAAATCTCCACCTTGACTTGAATCCTCTCACAAATAACAGATGTACCAGATGCATCACAATAATGCCAGATGTACAAATAACTCCTCTGCCTCAGATGTTGCCCCCAAAGGGCAACTAACAGCTTGTAATATTTAGCAAGTCCAAACAGTGTTGGACTTGCTGTGCGGAACCGACTTGGTGAGCATATCAGCGAGATTATCAGCAGTACCCACTTTCTTCACCTTAATTCTGCTCTCACTTCTCAGAAAATGATACCTGACATCAATGTGCTTAGTCCTCTCATGATGAACCTGATCCTTTGCTAAACATATTGCACTCAAACTGTCACAATATACTATAGCCTGATCATGATGCAAACCAAGACTATTGACCAGTCCTTTCAACCATATTCCTTCCTTTGCAGCTGCTGTCAAAGCCATGTACTCTGCTTCAGTAGTAGACAAAGTCACTGTAGGCTACAAAGTAGCTTTCCAACTAACAACAGAGCCACCAAGAGTAAAAACATAACCAGTCATAGATCTCCTAGTGTCAACATCTCCAGCATAATCGCTATCTGAATAGCCTGTTACTAAGCATTTTGTATCACCTCCATAAATGAGACCAACATCAGACGTACCTTTGAGATACCGAAAAATTCTCTTAACGGCTTGTCAATGCTCCTTTCTGGGCTCACCCATAAACCTGCTGACAACACTAACAACATGTGCAAGATCAGGCCTAGTGCAAACCATAGCATACATCAAGCTTCCTACTGCACTTGCATAGGGAACTCGAGACATGTATTCCTTCTCCTCAGCAGATTTAGGTGCAAACGCAGTAGACAAATGAATATTTGCAGCACTTGGAGTATCTATAGATTTTGATGTAGACATACCAAACCTGGACAGTATTTTCTGGATGTAACCTTTCTGTGATAAGAAAAGCTTCTTCTGACTTCTATCCCTGTAAATCTCCATTCCCAAAATTTTTTGGGCTGCTCCCAAATCCTTCATCTCAAACTCTGCACTGAGGAAACCCTTCAACTTCTGGATATCTGACTTGTTTTCTGCAGCTATCAACATATCATCTACATACAGGACTAGATAAATGAGAGAACCATTTGTTACCTTGTTGTAGTCGACACAACAATCATACGGACTCCTGATGTAGCCTATCTCTATCATATAGCTATCAAACCTCTTGTACCACTGTCTAGGAGACTGCTTTAGTCCATACAAGGACTTCTTCAACTTGCAAACATAGTCTTCTTTTCCAGGAACTTGGAAACCATCTGGCTGAGTCATGTATATCTCTTCTTCCAATTCTCCATGTAGAAAAGCTGTCTTCACATCTAGTTGTTCAAGCTCCAGATTCTGATGTGCAACTATGGCTAGTAACACCCTGATAGAAGTATGTCTGACCACTGGCGAGAAAATCTCATTGTAGTCTACTCCCTCTTTCTGATGGAACCCTCTTGCAACTACTCTAGCTTTATACTTAATGCCCTCAGCAGATGACAACCCTTCTTTCTTCTTGAAAACCCATTTACAAGTAATGATCTTTCTCCCCTGATCAGGTCGTTTGGTCAATTCCCAAGTCTGATTTCTCTGAAGTGACTCCATCTCATCTTCCATTGCAGCAAGCCATTGGGTTGACTTTGTACATGTAATTGCTTCCTTGTAGGTGGATGGCTCATGAGAATCCACCTCTTCAGCAACCTGTAGTGCATAGGCCACCATGTCCTCAAACCCATACCTCGTGGGAGCTTTCCCAAAGTTTGCTCTCCTAGATCGCTCATGAGTCAAGATATGCTGATTAACTACCGTTGGTTCTGTTTCTGAATGTAAGTGTTAATCTTCTTGTTATGGTTCACTCTCATCTTCAGTGACTTGTTGCTCCACCTGTCTCTCAACACTACAATTTTCTGATACTACAATAGACTTCACAGTAGGGTTAAACATAGAATTTTCATCAAATACTACGTTTCTACTAAGTATAACCCTCTTTTCGAATGGAGACCAGATTCTGAAACCTTTAACCCCATCCCCATAGCCTACAAACACTCCCTTTTTAGCTCTTGGTTCTAACTTACCCTCACTTACATGATAATAAGCAGTACACCCAAAAACCCTCAGATTGGAGTAATCAGCGGACTTACCAGACCACATCTCATAAGGTGTTTTGAGATGTATACCAGTGTGAGGTCCACAATTTATCAGATAACATGCAGTACTCACCGCTTCTGCCCAGAACCTTCTCTCTAATCCAGCATTAGAGAGCATGCACCTAGCTCTCTCCAGAAGTGTTTGATTCATACGTTCTGCTACACCATTTTGCTGTGGTGTATTCCGGACTGTATGATGCCTTGCAATACCTTCAGACTTGTATAACTCATCAAATTTAGCAGAACAGAATTCCAAACCATTATCAGTTCGCAGCCTCTTGATCTTCTTCCCTGTTTGATTTTCCACTAATGCCTTCCACTGCTTGAAGTTCTTGAAGGCGTCACTTTTATGCTTCATCACGAACACCCAAGTCATTCTTGAGTAGTCATCAATCATAGACACGAAATATCTGTGACCTCCCAAAGAATCAACACGAGAAGGACCCCAACAATCAGAATGGATATAATCAAGCGTGCCTTTAGTTCTATGAATTGCTTTAGGAAATTTTCTGCGATGTAGCTTCCCAAAGATACAATGTTCACAGAAACCAAGATCCTTGACCTTGTGGCCACCAAGAAGATCATGTTTTGACAGAATTTGCATCCCTCTTTCACTCATATGACCGAGCCTCATGTGTCATAGCTTAGTTATATCATCCTTGTAAACCTCCGATGATGCAACAGCAGCAGAACCTGACAGCGTAGAACCTTGCAGAAAATACAAAGTACCCCGCTTGACACCTTTCAGAACCACATTGGAACCCTTGTAGACATTTAGGACTCCACATGAGCCTTTGTACCTGAACCCTTTGCTGTCTAGTAGACCCAAAGAAATCAGATTCTTCGTCATGCGTGAAGCATGCCTAACATCATTCAATGTACATAATTTACCATCATGTGTCCGTATTTTGATTAAGCCTATTCCAACCACCTTGCATGCATGGCTGTCAGCCATAGAAATATTGCCTCCATCTATCTGCTCATAGGTTGAAAATTACTCTCTACGTGGACATATATGATAAGACGCCCCGGTATCCAAAATCCACACATCCCTGTGATGTGTGTGTGCATCTGCAACCAAGGCCAAATCCTCTTCAGAATTGGTGTCAACTTCTGCTACAACAGCAGTACCTGATGCTTTCTCATGCTGCTTCTTCTTATTTGGACATTCGTTTTTCCAATGTCCCTTTTCTTTACAATAGTTACAGACATCATTAGATTTGGAACTCTTTGAAACTGGTTTCTTGAATTTCTTCTTCCCCGAGCTTCTCTGTCCCATACTTCCACTGGCTACCAACCCAACAGCCTGACTGTCTGAACTTGTACCGATCGCCTTATGACGCATCTCTCTAGTATGAAGAGATGATCTAACCTCCTCCAGAGTCACAGTATCTCTCCCACCAATAAAAGAATCCACAAAGTTCTCATACGACAAAGGTAGAGATACCAGCAGAATTAGGGCAGCATCTTCATCATCAACTTTAACATCAATGTTACGCAACTCTAATAGAATTGTGTTTAACTGATCTAAGTGATCTCTTAGAGTCGTGCCTTCTTCCATTCGCAGACTGAACAGACGTCGCTTTAGAAGCAACTTGTTGGTTAAAGACTTCGTCATGTATAGACTCTCAAGCTTCAACCACAGACCAGCCGCAGTTTCCTCCTCTGCGACCTCGGTGATTATATCATCTGCAAGACACAACAAAATTGTTGAGTGTGCCTTCTCCTCCAGACTGGTCATCTCAGCGATTTCTGGATCCCCCGGCTTCTTCACAAGCGGCGCCCACATCCCTTGTTGTTTTAACAAAGCTCGCATCTTGATCTGCCATAAACTGAAACTGTTTCTCCCCGTGAATTTATCGATCTTCACGTTCAAACCAGACATCTTTCTTCCCAGAATTCGAACCCTTCCTGGGCTCTGATACCAGTTTGTTGTAACAGATGAAAGAAAGAACACAGATTTACGTGGTTCACTAACGATATGTTAGCTACGTCCACGGCAGAAGAGAACAGTTTTATTATCTTGAGGAAGAACATAGAATACAGGATACAATTAGGTTTAGGACGTTTATATACTAAACGTCTAGGGTTTCAGGAGAGAAAGTCGTGCGCGACTGAAACTGCCCCCGCGAGCGACAGTTGCGCGAGTGAGACTGTTCAACCAACTGAACCCAGCATAACAGGTTTTGTGGGCCTCGGGGGCGTTGCCCCCGAACCCTCAAACCAGCGAGATCCCCGAATAGCTGGTACCCCTAGATGGCTGATTCAAGGCATATATTAACATAGATCTTATCATATATGAGGAAATTCCTTTATGTATTTCAATTGAGTTAATACATATTAAGATTTTTGCATCTATTACTTATTTCAATTTACATTTTGGAGATCATTAAGTCATTTATTAGCTTTATATTTTGAAGATCATCAGGTCATGTATTAGCATATGACGTTGTTTTATTACATGTAGATAATGTTCACACCCATAATTGCAATCATACACATAGTGGTACAAAAATAAGGACTAATGTTCTTTATTCATCACAGAAGCAATTAAAGTACATCACTAAGCGCAGCAATGTGCGGGTCTCTATCTAGTTCTCTCTCTAATCAGATAATCTTGTTTTTTTTGTTCTCAAATCAGATAATCTTGTTTGTGGTTGAACTTATTTGAGAGTTAAAAGTAAAACTCCTTCCCAAAAGGAGGCAATGCAGATATTACTGAGCCATATCCAATCCAAGCCAATCAAAAATCACTCGGCTAGAATAGGTTTTCTATTTCATTTTTCTGTTGATCGAGGAGTGACTTGAATACTCATTTAGGTGGGAATAGCATCCACCAAATTATCCAGATCCATGATGATATCTGTTGGTAAAAGCCAGCAAGCAGTACATGCCCACAGGCCACAGCCCCGTAGCCAGTACCCCACCTTCAATTCTTCAAACACCAGAAGCCCTAGAATCCAAGGCAACAGCTCCTCTCTTCCCCACCACGTATCATTTTCATCTCCCTCAATAATCAACCTCTACTACTACATACCTCTGGTATATATATAATTTCACATGAGTTTGGCAATATATAACCGAATGTGTATATATCGATACAGCTTATGTATATATCCATAAAGCCACAAAGATATGTTTCCCTTGTAGCTAGTATTAGTAGCATCCCACTTCATCTCTTCTATCACTACCAAAGAACTTACATATCTCAACACAAACACAAAGCACATACATATATCCACATCAAACTCTTCCGGCACAAAAAACAACCTTCATGATATTTGATTATTTTAAAGTAAAGTTCCCACTACTCACAATCATTTCAACGTTCAAACCCATCAATCTCTCCACGATCTCACAAAACCCTCCTTTTATGCTCTCTATCAATCTCCTCCCATAAAAACCCTTCCTCCATCCTCAGTGAGACATTACTTCATTGTTGTTCACCATGTCATCCATTGCAGGACTTACAGACCCTTCAGCTGAGAAGGCACACAAGAAATCCTTCCACCGGAGGAACGACTCCGGCGAGCTGGATGTGTTCGAAGCTGCACGGTACTTCTCTGGCTACAACGAAGCTGCTCCGAAGACGATGATGAAAGAAGATCGACCCTCATGGAGAGGAGGCAGAATTAGTCTTGACATGCCAATCCAAAACGTGCTGGACCAACAGCTTTTTCAGCATCATCATCATCATCACCATGAAGTGGATCAAAAACAGAATATGAAAGAAAAGATCAAGTACAAGCAGCCGAGCTCTCCAGGTGGGAGACTAGCCAGCTTCTTGAATTCGCTTTTTAACCAATCTGGTTCCAAGAAGAAGAAACCAAAATCCTCGCAGTCTATGAAAGATGAGGAGGAGAGTCCAGGTGGAAGGAGAAGAAGAAGAAGCAGCATTAGCCATTTCCGAAGCGCGAGCAGTACTACTACTACTGATGCCAAGTCTATATACTCATCTTCAAGCTTTGGCTTCAGAACACCTCCTCCATACAGTGCACAAATCACAACCGCCAAGATAAGCCACAAAGATTGGAGAATAAGTCACTCAGATCACAAGCCAGTGGTGTCCAATTTGTCCAAGCATAATGTTATGTTACATGCAAAATATCAAGTCTCCGATGAGAAAGTCGTTTCATCAAACTGGTTGGACGAGAAGTCCAAATACAATGACCGGCGGCTTTCGTTGTCGGAAAAGTACAAGAGTTCAACAGATCAAGATCACAACAAAGGATTATTGTTGAAGAGGCTGAGTGAGGCGGTTGCTGATGATGAGGTCGATGGTGCAGAAAGTGATTCGAGCTCGGATCTTTTCGAGTTGCAGAACTATGACTTGGGGGGATACTACTCAAGCGGTTTGCCTGTGTATGAAACTACCAGCGTGGATAGCATCAAGAATATCAGAGGAACCCCGATTGCAAATGCCTCATAGACTCAGTCCCATATATGTAAGATGCATGCATGGATATTGTGTTCGATCGACAAGGAAGTGAATTGCATTTCCTGACTGTTTCCTTTCTTTTCTTTTCTTTTCTTTTCTTTTCTTTCTTTCTCTGTATATACAGTTGGGAATGTTTGTTTGTCTTTTGGTTTTTTACTAAAGTAGTTTTGGAGCTATATAATCAGAATCTCCAGTACTAGCACCAGTTTGAGTAGACGTAATTGATAGGCATGTATTCCCTTGATATGATCCCTGAAACTTCCACTGGATTAGACTTTTCTGGAGAAGTATGGCATGCACGATCATCATATCATACCATGTGACCTGCAATGTGTTCTACTTTTCCGATCATGAGTTTGGACATAATCATGTCGATCAATTTTTCCATTAAACATTTGTGTTTGAGTCATCAGACTAATTAGGATGTTTTCAATCCCTTAGCTAAACGCCTAAACTTTGGTCTTATAAAAACTGGACAAATAGTAAATTTCCTAGCTGTGTTTAACACACAGGATCTGTCTCCTCAATTAGAAGACCTTTCTGGAATTGTCTAATGTTTTCATTGTAGAGAAAACGGTTCAATCACTTAAACCCAAATGAGTGAAGCTAAGTAGGGTTTCTTAGATCTGCCATATACATAACATAAAATGGGTTATGGCTTGTGTAGTGGGGAGCAGACACGGGTAGGTGTTTATATTGGGGTGTACAGCAAGGGATTTTTCTTTCTCTTTTGGTCTGAATATGCAGGGGATTCATGACTTGGTAATCTGCTTTGTTTTATATAATGCATGGGAAAAGCATAAAATAAGTTTAAGCTCTGTAATGTGGCACTTTACCTCTTCGACCTTTCTGTCACGCAAACCTCAAAATAGTTAAGCCATTTGATCATGTTATTAAACACATGCAAACCTTGTCTAATCAAAACCATCTATAGCTATAACAAAAGGTCAATGAAGACAAATCTCCCACTAAAAACAAACTGGTGTGGTCTGAAAATTGGCTTCTAACAGACTCAATTGACTGATGTAGCAGCAGTTCCTAACACAAGGAGTTCAACCACATCAAATTTCCAGTTCTGAAAGCTGCATCAGTACTTGTATGTATGCGACGTTGCGCTACGCATACAGAAAAGGGTAGTATAGAACTTGGACTTGAATATTAACAATCATGACTCGTGATCCTTTTGGATTTTCTATTGAAACTGAGCAATGATGCAAACAAACACAGGCATAGATTTAAGTTCTGTGACTACCAATATGGGTGGTGTTGGGGGTCCAAGTTAACTTATTACTAATCGATGTTGATGGTATAGATTACCAAGGTTTAACCCCACACTGCCATGAAACTGTAACTCAAAGTGAAAGAAGTAACCTGCTTTTCTCTGTGCAAATCAAATATGATCACCTTCCTTTTATAAAAGCTATCTGCAAAGCGAGATCACCAGCTCAAGTTAACACTCTTTACACTACAATGGCACTATCCCAATTATCAAATCCACCCTGGCTCAACCTCTTCAGCATACTACATTTGATGATGAAACTATTCCCATCACATTTACTAGTCCCTTTTCTAGCTACTTCTGTTTCTAACAAAATCGAGACTTGACTTAGGTAACTAACTACGTACATTAGATTGATAAGCATCCCCACTTTGAGGAAAAATAAGTTCGCGACGAGTGTAACTTTGATACAATGTTAGACAATGAATCAGTAAGCGGCAATGTTTGTATGTCAAACTATATCAACATAACAAAAACTAGCTGGTACTTCTTATTGAACCGCAAGAAACCAGCCTAAGAACAAAGCACAGAACCAGACTAATAGAAATGAGCAGGAACAATGTATGGACCCCTGATCAAGCACAAAACCAACCATTGGCTCTGCCAAATAACCCTAACAGCAACTAAAAAAATCTCGAGTGGAAAGATGAATGTGCATATTATACCTATTGGAATTCTCGATTCGACTTTGTGTTCATCTGCCATAACTTCTGGTAAACGAAAGCGGAGACAACAACCTTCTTTGATTTATTTCAACATGTGGGAGGTTCCTCCATGGTTGTCATCACACCAGAGCCAACCATATATGTCTCTGAACAAAAATGTAACCACATTTTTGAACCAGATCATAAGGAATTAAGGATCAAACAAGTTTTATAGTTGATCCTCATTAGGGAAACAAGAGCTGGAATCTGACCCCCTCCCAGGGGTGAAGCTTATTGTGATCGACTTGTGACTCGGACATGACAACTACAGATTAAATATCAAAACAGGTATGATATTAAGAGATTTTCAACTACTCTTAACCTGTGATGCACGGACACGGATACGTGATACGGGTGCGGATACGATACGATACGGGATACGAGTTTTTTTTTAAAAAGTAGGATACGGGTACGTTTTTATATATTAAAATAAAAAATTAATATATGAATAAATCTATTTAACTAAAAAATGTAACGAATCAGAAATTCAAACTTCAAAAACATTGTCTCAAGCAAATAAATAGCAAAGTTGTAGCAAAATAAACAACAAAGTTCAAGTAAAAGAAACAACAATAAGTCCAACTCAAGCATCATCAAAGATCACACCCTCAAAGTCTGGTTCATCAAGAGAGAGGCTGGCCACCTCAAGCATGCCACCATTAACCAAATCCATTGAATCAAAGTTATCTCCTCCGATATCCCACATGTCTCCACGCTTATATTCTGGAGTTTTTCTAGAAAGAAGACGAAGATTATTATGCACAAACACTAGATCTTCAGCTCTTTGTGGAGTGATTCTGTTCCTTCTAAAAGAGTGTATAAAGTTGTAGGTGCTCCAATTTCTTTCACAACAAGAGGAAGAACAAGGTTGCCCTAGTAGCTTTAAAGCTAACCTCTGGAGATTTGGTGTGCTAGACCCATGGACAACCCACCATTTCACCGGTGCAATCTTACCTCTATCATTGATAGAATCAGGGTTTGAAAAATCATCCAAGCATGCCGAAAAAGAGGCAAACTCCTCATTCACACTTCGCCTTTGTTCTTCATTAGCATAGAACTTCTTGAGACATTCTTTTCGTTCTTTTGAAATCTCATCATCTTGATGTGGAGGGACACGATTAAGGGCTCCACTTAGATATTCCATGCTATAATATCTGCAAATTCAATATAACAAAAAATTATTGATTCATAGTTACATCTAAAGTAATAAAAGTGTAAAACTAAATCTCAAATAAGTATATCTAATTTACCTCGGGTTCAATGAATGTGCCATGCAATGAAGAGGTGATGAACTCTTTGTCCATCTTGATATTAAAATGTTGTACACCACATCATAAAATTCTGAAGGCTCGTCAAGTTCTTTACCTTCTTCTTTATAGATAGCGACCTTTACTTTCTCAATCATATTGTCCCACCACTCATATACCTTGTGAAGACATGGCTCATCTGTGTCACTCCACCGAAGCATCTCATATATAGGCAATGTAAAGGCAAGTATGTAATCGATCTTCCTCCAAGTATCATCATTCAATATCATATCTTTCACAGCTCTTGCTTTACCCACATCATCATCTCTATAAACGTCCCACTGATCACTTATCACCATCCTTTCTAACCCTTGTTTTATCTTCCTAAATCTCTTAAGCATCACCACAACGGAAGCAAAACGAGTATCTGCAATAGACAACATCTTCAAGTTTGAATGCTCATTAAACATAGCTAACCTCATACCATGGCTCATAATAAAATTCTTTATAAACCACACATCATCCGCAACATTAGTAATCCAATTGCATGTATCATAAACATCCTTATTTCCAGGAGCTGAAGAAGGTGTGCATATGTTCTTCAAAGCAAGATTAAGTGTGTGCACAACACATGGAGTCCAAAAGATATGCGGAAATCTAGCATTAACTATGGCTCCGGCGGCTTTACAACTACTAGCATTATCAGTGATTACTTGGACAACATGTTGTGGACCAATATCCAAAATACTCTCAATGAGCAAGTCAGCAATGAAGTGTTTGTCTTTGGATTCACCCTCACAATTCACTGCCTTCAGAAACATAGCTCCGGATTCACAAGCTGCCATAATATTGATGAGTGGTCTTCTTTGAGAATCTGACCATCCATCACTACACACACTAACACCCTTTTGTTGCCATGAATGCTTAATCGGTTCCAACTGGCGATCAACATGAACTCTTTCTTTATGTAGAAGAGTGGTTCTCAAAGCATTATAACCAGGTGGACGGTAACCTGCAATAGGACGACCACATGCCATATTAAAAGCACGAATATAGTGTGGATTCTTGGCAAAGTTGAATGACAGTCCACCGGTAAAAAACATTCTTGCTATTTCACTATCCAATGCTTCTTTAGCATTATTATTAAATGCTCTGTCAAGTGGTCCAGTCAATCCCTTTCTCTTCTTTGAAACTTCCACAACCTCTTCCATTAAATCTAGCCCATATGTACTTCCATTTGAAGTACCATCAACAACTGAAGAGGATGAAGGAAGAGGAACAAGTCTAGGCTGTGATTTTTTTTGACGGGTGTCGGCCTCTTCTATCAATCTTTGAACCTCTCTTTTCTTGTCATCTGGGATTGATTTACAAATCCGAATCCCCTTTCCTTTAATCTTAAGGAGATGCAACTTCACTCTATAATGTGATCCAGTAAACTCACCGTTACAAAAATGACACTTAAATGCACAATTACCTCCATCACCTTTCTTTGCTGGAGTAGTTATAGTGACAAACTTCCATAAAGGATACGCACTGACATCGTATCCTTCCCCACCATCACCTATGGTACCTGGATCAGTAGTTGCATTACTCATCCTCTCCGAGGTTTCAACACCTGTCAACAAAGTCAAGCAAACAATATTAAATTCAAAGTAATATTTAATCACTATACTGTCCACACAATCACACAACCGGTCAACAATCTTTGACCACACATATCAGTATACTCACTATACTGTCCTCCACACAATCACACATAACTATACTGTCCTCCACACATATTCATTCGTTATCAATACCACACATCACTGACATCACTATACTGTCCTCCACACAATCACACATAACTATACTGTCCTCCACACATATTCATTCGTTATCAATACCACACATCACTGACACCAGTATATCACCAATTCACCATTCACCACAAACATATCTCATTCATATCAGTTTCGAACATATCTCATTCATATCTCATTCAAACCACAAACCACAAACCACAAACATATCTGATATCACTCATATCTCATTCATATCAGTTTCGAACCACAAACCACAAACATATCTGATATCACTCATATCAGTTTCGAACCACAAACATATCTCATATCTGATATCACTCATATCAGTTTCGAACCACAAACCTGAATCTGTGATTGGCTGATGAGGGGAGATGAGAAGCCGATGTGTGTCTCTGGGAGAGATGAGAGCAGAACAGATCTGGGAAGCCGATCTGGGAATCTGAATCCAGATGGAAGAGATGAATCCAGATCTGGGAATCCGATCTGGGAATCAGATCTGGGAATCCGATCTGGGAATCCGATGTGGAAGAGATGAATCCGATCTGGGAATCCGATGGGAATCTGAATCCAGAGATCAATCCAGAGAAGAGGTGGGCGCCGGAGCGAAGGGATCAATCCAGAGAAGAGGTGGGCGGCGGAGCGAAGGGATGAATCGAGAGAAGAATACTGTTAGGTTAGTAAACCGTATATTTTGTTTAATTAGCCGTATATTTGTTTAATTAGCCGTATCCAAACCGTATCTAAAAGTCAAACTATACTAAATAGTCTTCGATACGTATTTTTGTCTCCGGATACGTATCTGACCCGTATCCAGAGCGTATCCGTATCCGATACGGATACGATACAGAATTCAAAACTTTCCGCCGTATCCATGCATCACAGCTCTTAACTAACTTCTATGTAAGGATAATATCTCCGGACCTCAAATTGGTGTACAAGTAAAATCGAGAATTAAAAAACAATAATCTTCCATCTCTTACCTCGGAAATCATCAAATAAATCACCTCTTTGTCCTAACATATGTTAGGGTACGACTACCCTAGATAGACTAGATAACTGAGTTGGGAGATACCTAGAAACCCCGGAAGGGCTAGATAGAATATGGCCCAACAAGAAGCCAACACAGAAAGCTTGGCCCAACAAGAAGCCAACACAGAAAGCTTGGCCCAAACCATCATTTCCTCTGCAAGGAGTGTACATAATATTCGCCGTCGATGACCTCCAACGTAATACTGCCGCCGCCACGCTCAGCCTTGCCGCCTCCCACCTCAGCACATTAACCTCATGGGCAACACGAACTCCCACAGAAACCAGGATCGACAAAACGGTTCGCAAGACAATGCTCCGGTGATAAAGCACCTCCAAACAGGAACCATCCCAGCGCAGCTTCTTACCCTCGCCCATAATCCATGAGGAACCCGATCGAAATCAACAGTGTACCTCGAGAAAAAAAACCTCCATCCTCCATCCTCCAACCCTGAATCAACAGTGTACATAGCCTGAATCACTATATCCTGAACCTGAGACGCAGCGGCGAGGAGTGCCGACGGCGTTCGGCCGGGAGAGAAGCTTGAAAATCTGGGTTTCTTTTCTACGCGTGGGCGGCGCTCTAGGAGTAGAATTTTTTTGGTTGTGATTTTTTGTACTTGAAGTGGCGGCAAACACGTCGGCTCGGCCCGATACGTTTAATCAGGTTTTGAGCCGTGTTTGGACTGGTCAACAACGGTCTACGTCTTAACGGGTTCAAGTTTGGGCCGACCCATTTACTCAAATCTAAAGCCCAACCCACGACCTAAGCCCATAACATAATAGGCCGTACTCGGACCAGGTCGGGCAGGGCCAATTAACGGGTCTGTTTGTAGTTAAAAATAAAAATTAGTCCAAAATTGATATCATAATATATCAAAACAAAAACAAATGAAAAAATAACTCACATTTTCTATCGATTATTTGTTTTCTTTGACAACAAGTTAAAGAAATATATGATATATAAATCATATAATCATTATTTATACTTGGTAATGTTTTAGTAAAACTTTTTATGGATCTAAGATAATCAAAATGAAAAATTATTAGTATTTATAAGTTATTATTCACACTTAAAACAAATTTTATATTATTTATAAATATATAATCTTCCTATTATAAAAAAAATATTTTAAAGTGGGCCGGGCCGTGAGCATTAATTTATCATGCTTTGGTTGGGCCGGGTATATAACAAGCTCGGGCGGGGCCAGGCCTGTGGGCTCATTTTTCTAGGCCCGGCCCATTAAGATAACATGTTTGAGTCGTACCGTGCCATGCCACTTTTAAACATGTCATACTCGTACCATGCTCGTGCTTTACGGCCCGTTTGCCATATCTACTTGAAACTTCTATTTGTGGCAAAGGGATAGGTATGTAACTATGTACTGTGAAACAATTGACACATTTACTAGCTTAAAAGTGAATAGAGTAAGCTAATAGGGGAGTGCGGGCGCACTGACATTTATTTTCGATTCATATGTTATATGTTTAGAATTCAATGTTGATAAAATTGGAGGAAAACGTTTAGTGAACACCTTAATTTTCAAAATATTCAATGATCGTGTTTAATCCAAAAAGTAAATGATGAAAGCCCATTTATGAAAGCACAAGTGGACCGATACCTGCGGTCAGGAAGGTCAAAGTATGCTCAAAAAGTCAAATGCGCTCGCGAGGAGGGTACTAACGAAACACGCTCGCGAGGAGGGTACTAACGAAACACGCTCGCGAGGGAAGATAGTTTGCTCGCAGGAGGAGACGCGCTTGCGGAAGAGGCTGTGTATCATGGAAACACGCTCGCGGGAAGATAAGTGTTCGCGAGAGTGTCAGAAGAGAGAAAACACGTGGCCACAAGAGATTGAATTACAAAAGGAAAAGTATTGGGCTTAGAGGATTGGGCTTTAAGAGGTTGACTTGCAGTGTAAGGAGGATTCCTAAACCCTAGCGGTATGATGCCATATATATAAGAGGACTCGGTGATCAAGAAAAGACAACTACATCTATCAACAAACAGACAACAACTTCGCCACGCGAACGTCTTCAAGCCTCTCCGGAGCAACCAAGCCTGATCAGTCAGCAACCGTAGCCTGATCCGTCAGCTGCACAAGGGACTTAATTCGTTAGGTCTGACAGATTTCAATCCGTTGAAGTCTCACTACTCCCCTGTTCAATCCGTTGAGCTGTTTTACTCCCGCAACCAGTTCTGGAGAATCCGTTCACCAGTCCATATCCTGCATATCTTGATACCCGCTGCTTAGTATTCTTACATACTAAGTAAGATTCGGCCATCCGCAAGGGGTGGAGAAAAATCCTAGAGAGACTTTTCCCTTGTTGGTCTGAAAAGAGAACCCAGCACAGAGGAAGAAGATCGGCGTCTGTCACGAACGCTGTGAGAAGAAGTCAGAAGAGGGACGCGAGCAGCATCCAACTTCAAGGTTGTACCTGACCCAAAGGTACTGGCACGCCTAACACAATATACAAGCCGGTTGTTTGAAGGACTGCAAATTTCATACCAAACATCTGGCACGCCCAGTGGGACAAAACATCTGGCACGCCCAGTGGGACCGTGTCAAGATTGCAGGCTTCGGCGAGTACCAAAAGGAATACCCTTCTTGTTCCAAACCGGAACACGTAACCGCAAAGCCGCACAATTCGGCTCATTGTAGGAAGCTATCTACAGAGCAAGCAATTATCAAGTTTGGTGCCATGTCTCCAGAAGGTCAATCACAAAACCTTGCTGAGCAAGTAGGAGCATTGAACTTATCATTGGAAAATCTGACAAAAGGTTTTCAAGAGGTCCGAGATCGAGCCCGATAACAGGACAGAAAGGCCGAGGCACAGGATCTGAGGTACAAGGACTTAGCAACTAAGATGGACGAAAATCAGCAGGCGCTGAACAGGAGGATGGACATGTTCATGGAGGCTTTGAATGCTATGAGAACTGAACAGCTTATCAATCAACGTCCTTCAAAAGAAGAGTTGCTAGAAGAAGTAGATCACCAGGTGGACAGAAGGACTATGCACCGAGAGGGATTTGGCCCACTTCGTGTGGGTGATGACCAGTTGGCGGTGCACAATAATCAGAACCCTGGAGGAGCTAGAGGGAGACAGAGGGCTCCAAGGCAACAACCACGTCGTTCGCCTACGCCTGCTCAGAGAAGACCTCAGTTGGATTGGGATGCAGTTCAGAATATGATACAAGCTATAAGGGCAACCCCCATTATTGCTGCTGTGAACACTGCATATGCGCATCCATATCCAGAATGGGTGGCTGAAAGTCCATGGCCAGAGCTTTATCGTCAGATAAGGTTCACCCCATTCTCAGGAGAGGGGTCTGAAGATGCAGCTACCCATATTGCAAGGTTCACAGGAGAGTGTGGACCGTATGAAGCAGATACTGTTTTCAAGCTGCGCACGTTTGGGGCTTCATTATCAGGGTCAGCACTGACATGGTACACCAAGTTGATACCAAGGTCAGTTCCTGACTAGAACACGATGGAAAACATGTTTAGAACCACATTTGGAACTGTGGAGCCAGAGGTTGATTTGTCTTCTTTGACTGCTATGTATCAACAACCTATGGAATCATCAGTAGAGTTCCTCAAGAGGTTCAAAGTGCAGCAAGCTAAGTGCAACACTCCAATACCAGAGCCTGACCTGATCAAGATTGCAATCAGAGGGTTGGAGAAGAGGCAGAGAGCAAAACACCATGATGGAGTGTTCTCTAACATGGCTGACCTGATGAACAGGGTTGGCAGCTACCAATATTTCCTGAATGAGCTAGATCAGGATGCAAATAATTCTAGGAACAATTTGGCCCTCATCCCAGGAACGTTGAAGCCTAGAATGCCTCCAGCAAGGCATAGGACAGTAGGGGCGATCTATTCCCACATGGATCCCTACTACTCAGCTCCACAAGCTATGCCTTATGCAGATCTGTACATGATGGGATACGAGGAAGAAGTGGCAGCAGTGGAATTGGCAGGGAGACAACCAATCAAGTCCCAGGTGCTTAAGATGTCCAAGGAGCCAGTGAAAATTTCGTTCACCGCTTTTGCCAAACCGGAGTACGAATCATACACCTATAATGCACACAAGGCACCAGAGATTCTGGAAGACTTGACAGCATTGGGGAAGGTTAGGAACGATTTTGGACCTCCCCCTACCCCTGAGCAGCTCAAAGGAAAGAAGTATTGTAGGTTCCACAATCTTTGGAACCATAATACATCAGAATGCATTCGCCTAAAGGACGCTATCCAGACGTGGATCAACGAGGGAAGACTTGGGGCGAATGAGGAAAAAACTGCAGCTTGGGTGGACATTGATCCTTTTCCTACAATCAATATGGTTGACTTAGTGTCATGTGATGGGAAGAAGGAAAAGCCACTGCCAGTGAAGCCAAAGTTCAAGGAGTATACCTATGATGCTAGAAGGGCTCATATTATTCTGGATAAGCTGATTGTAGCCAATGAAGTGGCCATCCCATGGGGAGTCTATCCCCCGGAAGAAGCAATAGCTGGTAAAAATACTGTAAATATCATAACTTGTGGACTCACAAGACTTCTCAGTGTGTGCAGCTCAAGGATCAAATACAACAGTGGGTCAATGAGGGGTCCATTACCTTTTGTGATCCATCAGTAGCAGATATTGCCGTAGTTGATCTGGTACGGGGCAACAGAAAGCTGACTCTTGACTTGAGTACTGGAAAAAGAGATGAAGAAGTTTCTAAGCAGAAAGAGTCGGGAGAAGTTGCATCAGCAGTTGTGTTGTGTGCCAGATACAAAACTGAATGTGGCATTGCTGAAGAGCCACGGCATGAGAAGAGGAGTGCTGTGATTACACCCCCTGAAGCATATCAACCATACAGCCCGAAACGGGTGGTAAGATCAGCAAGTCCTAATCAGAGGGATTCAAACCTGTACCTTCGCTTGCGCCAGGCAAGAGTGGAGGAAAAGAAGCCAATGGTCAACCCACAGGATGTCATGACCAAACCTTACATACCACCAGCTTCCAGGAATATACTTAAGGACAATGTCTGGATGGTTAGAGAGAAAGGAAAGGTGGTAGAAGCTACTCCTACTCAGACTAGGAATGTGCAGAGGAGGTATGGCAAGACCAAGAGACTGTTGGAAGCTTTGGATAGGGGTTTGGTCAGGCCAGACCAAATCAAAGAGACTCCAGAGCAGTTGAAACGAAAGCTGGATTTGTTGTCAGCCAGACCTTATTGCCCTATCAGGAATGTTAGCAATGTTCCCAAGACTGCTAACACGGAACGTAGTGGACAGAAGAGAGTCTCGCGGGAAGAACATAGTGGCGAGCGAAAATCTGTGTGGTCAAGGGTAGGCGTTGACAAAAGTCAACACGCACGTGGGTCAGTTTGGACTCGTGTAGGTCAGAAGGTAGGGGATAAAACACCCGCTTCCACTTCAAATGAGACACCTGAGGCATCCCCATCAAAAAGGGTTAGGATCTCAGAAGGTCCTAAGAAAGAGGATAAGAAGGAGGTGTGAAAGACAAGGTTTGAGTGGAGACCAAAAGCAATTCAGAATCAAGAGCAAGGGTCTCGTAAAACAAGTGATGCTGAACCTATAACTGAGGTTGTGCAGCAGAAACCTTCTCCAGAGGTTTCATTAGTAGAGTAAATGGCTAAAGCGTTTTCCCATGCAGAAGAGGACTCAGAAATTGGTGTACTTCATGGTACAGAAGAGGATATGGAGGAAGATGAGGAAGAAACTGGGGGCATGGACATAAATTTGCCATGCAACATGCTTTACGTAGAGAATGAGCATGGCAAGATGGTCACAGACCAATCACGGTCTGTCCAGGTTTACGTGACAGCTGAAGCTACAATGCCAACCCCAGAGAAAGAAGCCTATTGCAATATGGAGTATGTCTTACATTCTATGTACGCATTAGACGAGCCAATTTCATCTGAGGTTTTCCTCAACATGTCAGAGGAGGAGAATGGAGTGGAATCATCTGCTCGCGGGGAAGAGCTTGCCGCGAGTGAAGACAAGGTAGACGTGGACTCTGAGCTTAAAAAGAAATATGTCTTGTTCTCCAAGCCTACCTTCGCCATGAAGCAGCATTTACGACCATTGTACGTGTCTGCTGACATGATGGGCAAAAGGGTTAGCAAGATATTGGTGGATACAGGAGCTGCTGTAAGTGTGCTCACCGTGCAGACTATGAACTATCTCCAGATCCCTAAGGAAAAGATTCTGGAAAGCAAGATGAAGGTGAAGAGTTTTGCTGGTAACATAGCTCAGACATTAGGAGTGGTGATATTGAAGATCAAGGTTGGTCCATCAGAGATGTATCAGACCTTCTTTGTGGCTGAATGCACAGCTCCCTATACCATGATTCTGGGTAGAGATTGGCTTCATCAGGCCGGTTGTGTTCCATCTTCTCTTCATCAAGAACTTGCTATCTAGAACTCAGAGACCGACGAGTCCGAGATACTAAAGGCTGACCCTAGACCATTCTCAGTAGCAGCTTGCTTTGTTGAGGCAAGTTATTACTATGGGGACATGAGGTCTTTGAAAGTCAGTGGTGTTACAAAGAAAAGACATCCACATGGGGTGACCTCCACTGAGCTTACACAATGGGGATTGGCGCAACTCCAAGTAGACGCCAGTAGACCAATCTTCATGGTTCTACCCCAAAACAATCAATGAAGCCACAACTCAGCAAGGAGGAATTGGAAGCCTACGCATCCCTGCACCAGAGATTATCTATTTTTACGCAGGAGCAAGAGGCTTACCAACGTGTGGCAGCAGTAGAGTGCGTTAAGGATGATGTTTTGGAGTATGACGAAGAGGAGGAGGAGATTATCCAACCAGCTCCGGCTGCCTTGGATGATACTCTACCTAAGGTTAAGAATCCAGTAGAAAAAGTCAACCTAAGGACCCCTGAGGAGCCAATGGAGATTGGGATAAGTGCTTACCTGGAGCCTGAACAAAAACAAAGGCTCATTGAGCTGCTACACGAATACAAGGATTGCTTCGCGGAGAAGTACGAAGACATGCCTGGACTGGCACCAGAGTTGGTTTGCCATAAACTGCCAATTATGGACGGTTAAAGGCCAGTTAGGCAGGAACCTAGGCGAATGCATGCCGACACAGCAGCTTCAGTGAAAGAAGAGGTAGAAAAGATGCTCAGATCTGGAATCATACGACCTGCAAAGTATACCAAATGGTTGTCCAACATAGTGCCAGTCAGAAAGAAGAATGGTAAGATGAGGGTGTGTGTGGACTACAGAAACTTGAACACAGCCACACCCAAGGACGTGTATCCTATGCCAATGGCGGACATGTTGGTTGATGCAGTAGCTGGGCATGAGCTGTTATCATTCATGGATGGAACCGCAGGGTATCACCAGATCCCTGTGGAGGAAGAAGACAAGCACAAGACAGCTTTTAGGTGTCCAGGCTTTACCGGAGCATTTGAGTATCAAGTCATGCCTTTTGGGCTTAAGAATGCTGGCGCCACGTATCAAAGGGCAATGAATCTTATTTTCCATGACATATTGGGGAAGATATTGGAGGTTTACATTGATGATGTGGTAGTCAAGTCAAAGGTTAAGGCAGACCATATAGAGGATCTGAGAAAGGTCTTCATGAGGATGAGAAAACATAAACTCAGGATGAATCCAGCTAAGTGTGTGTTTGGGGTTCAGTCAAGAGATTTCCTAGGGTTTGTGGTTCATCAACGTGGCATTGAGATTCCAGCTGACAAAGTCAAGTCAGTGGTGGAAGCTCCAGCTCCAACCAACAAGAAGGAATTGCAGCAGTTATTGGGAAAGATTAACTTCTTGCGCAGGTTTATCTCAAACTCAGCAGGAAAGATTCAACCCTTTACACCATTGTTAAAGTTGAGAGCAGAGACAGAATTTCGTTGGGAAGCGAGTCATCAGGAGGCGTTTGATAGGATAAAGCAGTATTTAACTTCACCACCAGTCCTGATGCCTCCAAGGCCTGATTACCCTTTGAAACTCTACATTTCAGCGTGTGAGACATCAATTGCTGCACTCTTAGCACAAGATGAACATCAAGATGATGGTAAGATGGTTGAGCATGCTGTATATTACCTTAGCAGGACACTGATCGAGGCAGAAACCAGATACAGTGACATTGAGCGGTTGTGTCTTGCGTTGTATTTTACTGGCTGCAAGGTCATTATATGTTGTCTTTCACAATAGTAGTGGTGGCACAAACAGACCTGGTGAAATACATGCTAACCAAACCTATTCTCAGAGTTCGTATTGGCAAATGGGTGTTGGCATTGTCTGAGTTCTCACTGCAATATACACCTTTGAAAGCGTAGACTAGACAGGCTGTTTCAGATTTCTTTCTTCATCATCCCGTGGAACAGGAATTGCAGTACAGAGAGTTAGACGTAGCGGCTATTTTGATGCAACCTTGGAGTTATACTTTGATGGGAGCAGCACTGAAAACTTGTTTGGCACTGGAATTTCTCTTGTGAGCCCTCTGGGGGTTTGTCACGCCTACTCTTTCCAACTGGAATGGAAATGTACCAACAATCAGGCTGAGTATGAGACACTAATAATTGGCTTGGAAATGTTGCTCACAATGGGGGCAACAGTGGTAAGTGTGTTTGGAGATTCTTTGTTGGAAAGCTGTATGTGTCTAGTTTTCAGATCTTCTTGAATCGCAGCATTTGGAGTTCAGATGAAGGAGTTATGATCAAAACAATGGACGGAGGTCAAGCTGCACAACTGGGCAGTTTCTGCCAGTCCGTCCTTGCCGAGTTCTTGCATGGATTTTCGCTGCCTATGAACCCAAGAACTTGTGTATAAGGCCTACATGGATCTAATAACATGTAGAGGAGTCCAAGAAATCAGAAATCCAAGGTCCAAGTCGAAATCCTTGTCCAAAGATAAAAGGAGGAAACCAAGCCCAACAAAGATGGTGTCTCCTTGAAGCTGCCGAGTTTCTCTAGGGTTTTCCCTTAAATTTTCTGTATAAATAGGACCTATGTACATCAAATTTCGTGTCTTTCAATTGCTCTAAGCCTTAGAATAGCCTAGCTCTACTTAAAAACCCTCCCTACACAGAAATTCCATAGCCTTGCCGCCGCCGCACCCTTGCTGCCGACTGCATCCCTTTGCCGCCACCAATCCCTTCTTCAATCCTTGCCGACTCTAAGGGTAGGTTTAGGTATGAATACATTCAAGGTTTATGTATGTATCTACTGTATGGATGATGGTTATTTATATATATATGTTTTGGTTTTTGGTTTTGCATGATAAGCATGTTTATGAACTCTTCTTTGTGATTTGCACATGAATATGTTTGTTGTGTAACGATTTAGATTGCATGTTAGGATTATGATTTAGTTTAAGTTGTTTATGTTTGTGTGTTTAGTAGATGTCAAATTGATTAATTGCTTACCTGATCACATAATCGAACCTAAAGATAGTCTTGTGCACGGATATTTCTAAGGGGGGAGTTTAATATGCCGTAGTAATCTAGGGTTGAGTTCACCGCGTCGGGCTCTCGATTCTAGTTGCTGCATAGGGTGGTAGGGTAAGTGATTTACATGCTAATAGAATGAGTGACGACATACCTAGGATCATGTCTCCAACGACTCGTGAACGGTAAGTGTATTTTGAGTTAATGTGATGCGCGTCGTAAGCATTAAACAAGATGACACATAAACTTAGGATGATGCACGTCGTAAGTTCTAAGTTACATGAGAAGTCATAAAAAGTTAGAATTAATTTGCATCTATGATAACATAAACGTAATAACTTGATCTTTCATGACACTTATGTGTTTTCTAATCGGTGTTTGCTATATCTTGTGCTTGAGTATTGATTGACCAATGTATGTAAATATTTTGCTTCTTTTCTTTATATGTTTCGAACCACCCTATAAATCCCTCATAATATTTTGTATATATGTTTATACTTGTATTCTTTTGAAATTACTAACATTCTTTTTTGTAGTATATAAAGTCCTTCCCTAGTGTCCCCGGTTAGAACGATCCCTACTTGCACATACTACACTGATAGGGTTTTTTAAATTGCACAGGTCAACTCTTGGCATGTCACCTACATCGAAAGTATTTCTTGTACACATCGTCGTGGCAAGCAGATATGTCCCACTTTTAGCACCAAACCAAACCCACATGGATATTTAACCCAATTAAATTTTGGTGCATAGAATATGATTTGTCATAAAATTATTAAAGGTACGTATCTATGAAATAATGATTACAACCACATGTTTACCTAATTTAGTACCAAAAAGTATTCACGCGTGATTGATTGTGACAAATCAAGTAACTGAATCTTTTACCTTTTCCAAAATTCAACCTATTTGATTAGAAAAAAGTGAAAAATAGATGAAAGCAAATTTAAGTCAGGATAACACATGGTTTCTAGATTACTATTTGTCGATATTGTCTTAACTTATAATTTTTTTATATTTTAACTATAAAAAACTTTATTATAATTAAATATAATTCATCTAGATATATTTTATTTATGTGCGGTCTAATCTCTTTCACGAAGAGCCATCCGATCTGCCATCTCAAATAAGATGCACAACATGTGTACACAAATGTAAATTCGACTTTCTGCCATCTCAAAAGCTACAAAACAAAGAACTCAACTTGCTTTTCCGAGCAGAGTCGTCGTGGGTGTGTGGAAAAATCTTCCTTGTTGTTCATCACTCTCTCTCTCTCTCTCTCTCTCTCTCTCTCTCTCTCTCTGTCTGCTTCAAGCTCACTCACCTCACCTCAAAAAAAAAAGTTTCAGTCTTTCTTCTTCATTTTCATCAAGTCACTTTCTTTTGTTCTTCATCAGCTGTCGTTTTCCATTGGGAGTTGTTGGGTGTTTGGTTCCCGAGAAAACGAGCAACAGAGAATTGGGTATGTTTTTAACCTTCTACTTCCCTCCATAACCGTTCAATGGCCATTTTTGCTCATAGCTTTTTATGGGTATTAGTTTGACTTTGCTTTTTATGAAGATGTGATATTTATCTGCTTCTTCTTGTTTGAGCTTCCACATACATTTCAATGTCTTTTATGGATGCTTTGAGTGTTGAAGTAAGTGTCATAAGTGGTTCTGTTATCTGGGTATATGTTAGTTTGAGCTTGGAGTGTTTCTTTGTTTATACTATACTCTGTAATGGTTATGTGTGATGAGCTTTTGTTGCCAAGGCTCTGTTTGGTTTGTTGAGGAAATCAAAGGCTATGCATTTTTCTTTGCTTTGCTTTCTTCTTCTTTTATGTTCTATATAAGGGGATCAAGAACCAGAGAAGTTCAAGTTGGCCTTGTTTTTCTTTTCTTTTCCTGTGATCAGAAACCAAATAAACTAATAAAGTATGGTTTTTTGGTCCACTTAGTCATTAGAGCTCAAGTTCTATTATGAGATGTGATGTTATGAGATTGAAATGTATTTTGGGTTTGTTTCAAGTTCTAATCTTTCTACTCAGTCTCTGGTGTTATTGCTTCTCTGTGGTGTCATATATGGTTATTGTTTTTGTACTCTTATTAATATGTGCTTCTTTGCTTGCATTATAGTATTATACAAATTAGTTGCTAGTTGCATTTTCTGTTCCTTTGCAAAATGAAAATTACTTAATACTATTGTGGTATCTGGTAGGCAAATGGAGCCTTGGAGCTTCTGTTCAGAAGGGAAAGGGTTTTTATTTTCTGATGAGATGGGTATACCAATTGATGCATTTGCAAAAAGTCCAAAAGCATTCTTTGAATGGGATAACAAAACTTGCTTTAATTTTGATAAGGAATCAGTTGAGAGTATGGAGTTCATGGATTTGGGATTGCCTGATACAATGAAGGAGCCCTTTCATGGTAACCAAGTAGTGGATATCTTGAGTGGTGTCGGCTGTAATGATTCTAGTAACAATACAGCAGCTTCTCCTACTTGTTTGATGACTTCAAGTTCATCTTGGGGTGATGGAGAATCTGGCTCCAAATTTTCCGGCCCAGTCTGTGAGTCTAGTAGCCAGGATTCATCACTAATTGCTTTGAAGCTAGGGAGGTTGGCTGATAGCAAATATGTAAGGGATAGTCAACAACTAAAAGAGACGTCAAAGAGAGCTCGCACGAAGGGTTCATACTATCAGACTATCACCTGCCAGGTTCATGGTTGTAACATGGATCTTAGCTCTTCAAAGGAGTACCATAAGAGGCATAAAGTTTGTGATGCTCACTCAAAGACTGCAATAGTTATTGTTAATGGCATTGAACAGAGGTTTTGTCAGCAATGTAGCAGGTTGGCACTTCTTTTCTTGTCCCTATATATCTGTTATGCCTTTGCTTTGCCTGTTCTTAGTTTTTTAATTTTGGTTTTGTATCAACTGCGTCTATTTATCAAAATGTAGGATTAATTGCTATCCTTATTCTATATCTAGAATGAATCCACAGTTATGAGTTGTTTATTTTTCAAGTTAACTGAGATACTGTTGACTCATGAGGAACAAAAATGGCACGAAAGAAAAGTGAAATACTAAGAGGCATCCCATGTACATGAAGTGCAGAAAGCCACTTAAGTGCTTGTAGGTGCATCTGCATTTTCACACGCATCGCAAGAGAGTTATTTTGCAGATTCAGCACTCAGACTTAAATATTTGCTCCCAGGATTGAGCACATATTAGGATCTCATATGCATGGTGAGGAATGAAAAAATCCATGGGTTGTGATATTTTACCTTATATTCAGGAAAAATTCATAAGATTCCTTGTTTTGTTTATTTTCTATGGCTTAGTAGTATTCAAATTTCAAGTAAAGTTCAAGTCTTGGACAGTGATATTCTTTTCTGCTTCTAATTTGAATCTCTTTAACCTTAATTTCTGTCTGTTAAACTTTTTGTTAGGTAACATTCTAATAGGTTTTGAATTGCGATATTCTGTTACTTTAACATCTGATGATGAATATAGATCGAATCATCATCCATTTGTACTTTTCATCTCCATATAGATTTGAGGATCATTATACACCCAAGGTTTATTATCCTGCTTCAATTTTTTTCACTGGTATGCCCAATTGATATCTTTTCGGTAGGTTTCATCTGCTGGCTGAATTCGATGATGTTAAGCGCAGTTGTCGTAGACGCTTAGCTGGCCACAATCAACGCCGAAGGAAGCCTCAATTAGATACCATTGATTGTACATTGCATAACTGGCTTCAGTCATATCAAGGTATGATATGCCTCATCCTCCAGCTGATATAACATTCTTGCCAGAACATTTTCTGTAGTGATTTCTCAATGAGAGAGATCAAAAATACTAGAGGCAAGTGGGATAAGTTTTTTAAGTTTGCAAAATTCTATGGCCATATACATGCCGCATAAAGTTTGATGGAACAGACCTTTATGGCTAAGATTTCCTGGTAAGAGCAAGATAACTTTATGCTATTCTTCAGTCCCACTTCATTTGATTCTTTTGACCAGGCTGTTTTTTGTCATTTTCAATAAGAATTGTATCCATTAAAGCCAAAAGGAGGCCACATCATCCACCAATGGTGTTCTGTGTAGTTTTCTATAAAATTCATTTTGGGAGCTTCTAATGTAACAATGATTAAAAATTTAAAATGGTGCAAAACAATTTACAGCTTATAGCATTTGATACCAGCAAAGATAATGGTGTGTAGGTGTATACAATTTGTCTGTCTAATCATACATTTTCTTGGTTCAGGAAGAAGATAAGCCTATAATACCTTCAAATAAGATATATGTGAACCTGTTGAACAATTAATAGTGAATGTGCATTTTTCCTTTTAAGGTTCGTGGAAGTAATTGTGGGGTAGGATAACTTCATGAGGATATTTACTGCTAGGTTTTGTATGTGTTTGCAGGCATTGGATATCTTGGAACTTCCTTGCCAAAGAGAACACCATTTGTCTTTTCAGATATACTTCCCGGTGGCGTTCTATATCCAGAAAAATCTAGCCAGTATGGACATATTAAAACTGAAGCTGAATTAACTTACAGTCAATGTGTGACACCCACATCAAACAGGCAATCAATTCCAAACTCTTTCTACCATCTGCATGGCCTCGCAAAGCAACATGCTTCAGGAGTTCCTATATCAGGAAATGAATGCTCGGTTTTTGATACAGCATCTTATGTACAGAAAGCATCTGGGGGTTCAACCTACCAGGGTGCTCTCTCTCTTCTGTCAGCTCA
Organism: Comarum palustre; assembly: GCA_951800085.1. Lineage (NCBI taxonomy): Eukaryota > Viridiplantae > Streptophyta > Magnoliopsida > Rosales > Rosaceae > Comarum > Comarum palustre. Next base: position 3,661,239 of record OX637584.1, on the reverse strand, counting down.
ATCACAGAGCTCAATTCATTCAGCAAGAAATCAAGTGGCTACCCCTCTGCAAATTCAGGGAACCCATCATGGTGCTGGTCAAAATAATAAATGGCCTTCCACAGTAAAGGCCTTGGAAACATGTGGACGAAATGGTTCCTTCCCATGCAGGATGAACTCCATGCGAACTGATCAGATGGATTCGGTAATGATTTCTGATTCTAGTCACGCAGTTGACTTCCAACGTCACATAGATAAGGTCCAGGGGTCAGCTTGCTTCAGTCACAAGTATCATCTTTCTCCTGAAAATGGACCAACTTTTGATTTGCTCCAATTGTCGTCACATTTTCAAAGAGTGGAGCAAGAGAGAAACCTTTTGCAAGTCAAACAGGAACATGGGGATTTCTACTGTTTCCCACTGTAGCCTTTAAGAGGCAATGTGAGTGTTTCCACTCTAAAAATCTGTTCGTGTTCTTTTCTACCAGAACTGTGTAGCACCTTTTTCAAGATTTTCTTTAATGGGCTTTCAAAATCTAGAATTGGAGTAAGGACAATCAAATTATGTCTTTCATACTTAGTCTACTTGATGACATTTCAGTAGATGTTCCAGATATTAGAGATGAATTTTATAAACCATGAAATTACTATTCTGTCTCATGTATATAACTTTATGAATGATGTTCATGATTTGATGCCTCTGCAGCTTGTTGGAGAAAGTTTGGATTCGCTTGATCGGAGACATTCTAACTGCATTGGTGCATCTAGGGGGATGGTAGAAAACTTTTCTATTTTTGTAGAAGTAAACAACGAAAGAGGCGTGTAGAGTTCCTTAGACTTTATACTGTAAGTTGCTTCCCTCTTTGTTCTATTTCTCTGCTTAGATAATGCTCGTGCAAGGATTACACTGTTGAACTGGGGTTGTTTTCCAACCGAGCCTGCCTTTTCGCATAGATAGTGCTGATGGTATTTACCATCATGAAAAACAATAGGAATGGATCCACCAAACTTAGTTTGGTGATTCTGTTAGATTAGCTTGGAGCATTGTTAAGTTGATAAAGTTTTGCTGAAGCATGATTGAATGAACGACTCATAGTGGATTTCCTGGAATACGATGACTTAGAGAATAATTATATTTATGCTGACTATGTTGATATAGATTATCCCACTCTCATCGGAAAGGATGTTTGGGTCAAAATAATATTTCTTGGCGTATGTTGACTCATCGAGCCCATTGAACCAATTCTTACGGTCTAAATAATTGTAAAGATTCTATTTTCATTTGAAGTCACGTTTGGTAAGGATTTGCGGTTGCTTAAAGAATCCTTCAAAGATCTGAAGAAGATTTGATATCCCTTGATCCGCAAATAAGAACAAGCCCTAGTGTTCACTATATAAAGGGGTCAGGGTACAAGGAGATCTATTAATCTGACATCTTCAATCAACCAAACACAACTTTTGCACACTGCAAAACAAGCCTTCCCGGAGCACCTTTATCAGAAAGATTCCTCGAGTCTTTTTGTCAACCAAAGCCCTATCCGTAGGCATTCCCCGCTGTTACTCATCAAAGCCCGACCCGTCGGCAGTTTCCGCTTTTACCTCATCAAAACCTCATCCGTGAGCATTATCTGCTGTTACTCACTAAGCCTCATTCGTGCACGAACAGTTCACCACCGCTTTATAAAGACTAACCTGTTGGCGAATTCCTGCAAACCATTGTTAGGGTGAATAACCTTAGTAAATATCCATAGTTTGTCAGAGGATCCTTTGGCGAACGCCCCGCAATCCTGATTTTTAGCTCTCCTCAACCACACCGGTCTGAGTAGGAAACGTCAACTTCGCAAGAGGAGGAGAAAAATCCTAGTTGCTCTTCATCTAGGTCTAAGAACCTAGGTGCCGGCCTGAACAACGTCTGTACGATAGTTTTAGAAGAAGACAGAAGACTAACAAGCATCAAGATTAAGGTTGTACCTGACCCATAGGTACTGGCACGCCTCAAGACTGGTTGTTCAAAAAAAATTCATTTTCACACCGAACAAACAAAAATTAACTACATTAAAAAATCGTATAAGGTATTCATGTGAGTGGCGATCAGAGCAAAAAGCCGGATGGAAAACTTACAAAATTGCAATCATTAGATGCTATTTAAATAAGTTGACATACATTATACTCAATTCAAGCAGAACCCATTTCATTGTTGAAACATGCTTATTCTTTTCATGTTGCACTTCACAACTTGGACCAGCATGGTCCCATTCCCATTCAATGTCATTATGTCTAATTGCATTAACAGAAAGTAAAGGAGCAAGGAACAAGTCTCACTTTTGCCTCATCATTTGGTCATTCGATACTAGCCCGTCTTAAAATCTGTCTTACCTTCTAGGACTGAAGTCTTACCCGGCCCTCCATTAAAGCGGGCCGGCCCTAGTCCTTTTCGAGTAGGGTAAGAGTTGAGCAAATGAAACCCGACCCTATCTTACGACCCTACCCTAATGAGTCATTTAGGGCCGAACCCGGCCCAACCCTAAAAGCACGCTTTTTAGGCCCTAATAATTTCTTACTTTTTGTATTGTTTTAATATGTTTCTTATTTTTTAGATACAATACAGTTAGTCTTTTCTTTTGTAGTTGATTTGCTAGCTTTGTTCCTTTGATTTCCTTTTGTTTTGTTGATTAACGATTGTATTTTGATGATTTAGAACATTAGTTCGTGAGATATATGAGTATAACCACTTAGTTTATATATAGATGTCTTAAATTAAGTATAATGTGTATGTATGCATGTTAAATATAACCTAAAAAATAAGGTTCATTACATATAATTATAAAGCTAAATTGTGAGAAAAAAATAATAATAAGCCCATCTCGTCCCTATTTAGCCCTATTTAAAAGGCTGGCTCTATCCGACTTTATTAGCCCTAACAAAATGGGTAGCTAGGGCGGGCTAGGGCTTACATATTCAAGCCTCGGGCCTACCCTGTCTGGTCTTAAATTTTGTTGAATTTGACTGAGCCCTACCTTAAGCCCTAAAATGTAGGGTCAGGCCGGCTCTAGCCCGGCCCATGATAAGGCCTAGTCTCACCAAACCAAACAGGCAAAAGCCGCAGAAGCCCTATCCATCACAAAGTGTAACCAAAATTGTGATGAGAACAAAAACAAGAAGCTAGAAAAAGCAAGGGAAAATAGAAAAATAAAACAAGTGAACAACAACAATATTGTTGTGAGTACGTATACAATTGTGAAGTATTCGTCATTGAAGAAGTTTGTATTTGGTGAATATTTAATCTTATTTCAACAATGAATGTTTACAAGGTATATATATAGTACAAACTCTAACAGGTTAGGGTTTACAGCTATACATAAATCCCTAACTTCTTGTGAAGTATTTGTCATTGAAGAAGTTTGTATTTGGTGAAGATTTAATCTTATTTCAACAATGAACATTTACAAGGTATATATACAGTACAAACCCTAACAGATTAGGGTTTACAACTATACATAATTCCTTAACTTCTAGAATTACACCGAGACTCCCTACCTCAAGTAGGAAAACATTATTTGCTATGATTATTCGCCATGATCATTCGCTATGATCTTTTTCTTCAACATTTTCCCTCAAGTTGACATGTATGTTAATTACATTCAATTTGCCAAGCAAAGTATGAAATTGAGTTGAACCCACCGGTTGTGAACAAATCTGCCGGTTGTTCTTTAGTTCTTATGTGTCCGGTTTGAATAACTCTTTGTTCCATCTTTTCTCGCACTACATGACAATCAATCTCTATGTGTTTTGTGCGTTTATGAAAGACAGGATTAAAAGCGATATGAAATGTTGATTGGTTGTCACAAAGCAATCTGGTTGGCAGAAGCTGCTTCACATTCAAATATTTTAAAATGTTCCTTAACCATGTAATTTCACAAACTGTAGTCATCATCGATCTATGCTCTACTTCTGCACTAGACCGTAAAATTGTGGTTTGTTTCTTTGATCTCCATGAAACTGGCGCTCTCCCAAGCATTACACAATAACTTGTAATTGATATTCTTGTGTCTTTACATCGAGCTCAATCAGCATCACAGAAGCTTGTTAGTTCTAACTTTCCAATTAAAGGCGGTAAAATTTCCTGTCCTAGTGTCCCCTTAAGATATCGAAGAACCTGATATAAGGCATCCAAGTGTGGTTGCCGAGGCTTTTCCATGATCTGGCTCAAAACATGCATTGCATACGTTAACTCTGGTCTAGTAATTATCAAATAGATCAGACGTCCAACTAACCTTCTATATTATGAAGGATGGGACAACAAATCATCTCCCGATTGTGTTAAAACAAAATTATAATAAACTGGAAAACGAGAAGGTCTAGAACTCAAGAAACATGTATCTTCTAATATTTTCAGTGCATACTTTCTTTGACATAAGACTATCACATGCTTGGATCGATCTACTTGAATACCTAGGAAGTACTTAAGCTTCCCGAGATCTTTCAATTTGAATTTTCTTGAGAGAAACTTTTTTGGTACTTGTGATGTCTTCTAAACTATTTCCTACAAGAATAAAATCATCAGCATATACCAACAAAACTGTGAACTTGCCATCTTGATCAATGGCTTAACATGGAAGTCATGCAAGTAACTTGGAGTGTGAGTTGAATGGGAAGAACAACGAGTTAATGTCGTAGGAACAGAAGGAGCAGAGATCTCAATAGGCTAGATATCGAGACTTGAGTGAGGATTAGGTTCATTAGAGTTTGGCTCACTAGGGTTTGAGGGTGCAGAAGCTTGTGAACTGGTGAGGCATTGTCAAGAACCCTAATTTTAGCTAGCAGTGAAGTAACTCTAGATGGTTGTGTAAAATCCAAAACCCTAGAGCCCAAGTTATCATAATTGGAAACCATAGGTTTAGTAGGTTTAGGAGTCCCTGTTTCCTGAGAAACTGATGAGGAAGGGTAAGGAAAAACGTCCTCAAAGAATATGACGTCTCGTGACACAAATATTTGCTCTGTTTCTAAGTCAAACACTTTGTAACCTTTTTAGCCATTTGGATACCAAAGGCTACACAAACTACCTTAATCTCAAATGTTATTCACGTGTTAGGCTTGAAAATTCGCCATACGTACGAGGGCGTGTTGAAATATATATATATATATATATATATATATATATATATATATATATCCCGGATCAGAAAAATGAAACATTGTAGGGCTTATAAGGGTTTTATATATATATATATATATATATATATATCCCGGATCAGAAAAATGAAACATTGTAGGGCTTATAAGGGTTTTAGCTACTCTCTCTATTGTCAATTAGTTTTGGAGTTGAACCTCAGACGATCAGAAGAACAAATGAGAAATTGTTGCCAAACCATATCCAAAATAGAAACCTTGTTTGATCCTCGTTCTTCATCTCCCTAAAATTGATAACACCCTAACAAAGGTCAACACTGTTAAAACCCAAAGACTGAGTTTTAATTAGTGTTGCAGTCACTAGTAGAGGAAAGGACTCATGCGACGAAAAAATATATTTTCGTCGCATGAGTTCAATCTGATACGACGAAAATAAATTTCATAGCATGATTCTGAACTGATGCGACGAAACACATTTTGTCGCATAGTGCTGACTCATGCGATAAAATTTTTATTTCGTCGCATAAGTTCATAATCATGCGACAAAATATGTTAAATTTCGTCGCATCAGTTTTGGATTTTTCCTCCAAACTTTTCCTCCTTGCCCTGACTCATGCGACGAAATATTTTAAATTTTGTTGCATCAGTTTACACTAATGCCATAAAATTTTGAATATTTCGTTGCATCAGTTTTGAATTTTTTTGCCAGAATTTTCCCTCTAGCGCTGACGGATGCAATGAAATATTAAAAATTTCGTCGCATTTGTTCACACTCATGCGACAAAATTTGTTCATTTCGTCGCATCAGTTCTGGCAAAAATTTTGAATTTTGAATCCTTCCGCCAAAATTTTCCCTCACCCCCTTCTTCTTCCTCCCTTTTCTTCTTCTTCTTCTTCTTCTTCTTCTTCTACTTTTTCACCATCACCCCTCCACTTCACCACCACCCCTCCACTTCACCACCACCTCCACTTCTTCTTCTTCTTCTTCTTCTTCCTCCGCCACCACAACCACCGTACCGCCACCTCCTCCGCCACCACCACCACCTTCTTCTTCTACCTCTGCCACCACAACCACCGTACCACCACCTCCTCTGCCACCACAACCACCGTACCACCACCTCCTCTGCCACCACAACCACCGTACCACCACCTCCTCTGCCACCACCACCTCTGGCAAAATAAAAAAGAAACAAAAAAATCATAATTTTTAATTTAAATTATAACTAAAGTGATAATTAAATTAATAAAAATATTTTTTTATTTACAGAAAACTCTTAAGCGACGAAAAATATTTCGTCGCTTAAGTTGAAGCGACGAAAGGTTGAAGAGATGAAAATTTTCGTCGCATAAGTTTATGCTACGAAACAAAATTTCGTCCTTTAAGGGGAACTGATGCGACAAAAATTTACGGTTTCGTCCCATAAATCTAATGTGACAAAGCTTATGCGATGAATTTTTCGTCGCTTAAGGTCTTATGCGATGAAAATTGTCTCTTATGCGACAAAATCTTTTCGTCGCATGAGACTTTTCCTCTGCTAATGCCCTAGCTCGGGATTCAATGCTTCATTTGATTTCTAACTAAAATGTAATGTTCAATCAAAAATATGGGTTTATTTGGGGAGAAAATTATCTCAAAGGTAGATTATATGTAAAGCCTTGGATGCTCTTGACGAACAGCCAGTGAGAGTTTCATGAAGTACTTTACTAAAAAACAGAAGGAGCTATCTCAGACATGCACATAGCTCTGGCTCTAAGATTTACAATCACCAAGGAAGATAAAACCTAGACCCAGCTAAACAATATAGAAAACTACATCTGGACAACTAGAGAACAAGATGAGACTTGTTCTCTACTTATAGGCAAAGTGCAAGCTAAAAGAGAGCATGCACATATACCAAAATGGGAGACAACTTTTGGACTTTACTCCTTGACCAAACTTATTAAGTGAGGACAAATGGAAACAAAAGGCTTCAAGAAAGTGAAGACAAACACAACTCTCTTATATGAGAATGGTCCAATAAGAAAGAAATAAAATGTTTTGTAAAAGAGAGTGACACTTCAAAACATGTCCTTATATGAAGGACACATAGACCAACTGATAGCCTAGGCGGCCAAATATGTTGATCGATAGCCTAAGCGGCCACATAGGTCAACTAATAGCTTGGGTGGTGCATCATACAGGCCAGCTGCTGAATTTGATTTGTGTATCACAAAACTCAGCTGGACATTTGAGGCTCAAGTCATGTGGTCACAGGTTGGTTTGCCACACTACTAAAGACTGACTTGGAGCTCAAGCACGACTAAACAAATGTTTTGATAAAAGAGATTTGAAACTTAAAACTGAAGCAAATACATTTGAATATGCATATAGTCATACACAACAGATATGATAGATACAACTGGTGTATCCAAAGCTGGACAACAAAAAGCAAGTTGTAATCCTTAGTGTAAAGAATGTAATGTCTATGCTTGTTTTACTTAAGACACATGAGATAAAGCAAAGAGCTAGCTAATATATTAGTTTGCATATTACAAACCCATTTGGAGCCTCTAGGCTCTTTAGTCATGTGGTCATAGGTTGGAGAAACAACTCAACCTTAGACTGACTTGGAGCATCAAGACAACTACAAATGTTTTTCTAGAAATCATTTGTATTCAAACAAAGGAATTCAAATGACTGATAAAATAGCAAAATCATTTAGACATGTATACATATAGACCTCTAGTTTAGCACAAAATATATGCCCAAATGAAGAGAAACACCATTATAAGGGCAGCTTGAATTGAACAATACACGTGGTTGCTTGTGGTGGTGGAGCAAGCCTATCGACTTTTACATCTCTTCAAACCAAATGGAGTGTTTTCAAAGCTCACAGCATTTGATCATTCGAATTTGTTGTTCGAGTACAAGAAGAGCAGGGATGGATAGGTTTATGACTCTTTCAGAATATCCAGAGATTATAGGGACATCTTGGCCTGCACAGTTGATACTGTCCAAGCACGACGCTAGCGTCATGAACTGGATTTAGAAATAGATACTTGTAATTATGAATATTGTAACAGTGATTTTCAGATAAGCTGTCCCAACTTATACAAGAATATTAATAATACTATTTGGATTGTTCTGTCTTCTCCAACACTTCAATATTTCCATACCCTTTTATGTTCTGTTGGTCTAATTCATACTTGATTGAAGTGTGTAGCACTATGCCCCCAAAATTTGATTTCAACATCTTCGAGTTGCATTCAGAGGTTCTAACCAAGTCTTCAGGTAAATTGGTTTCTCAAGAATTTGTCTCGTTACTTTATCCTTTATCCAAACAACAAGATAGTGCTATGTTATAAACAAAATCGGTAGAAATCATCAATGTAGAATTGAATATATACAATTAATGCAGGAACTTGGACAAACCCAACCCAGTCCCCAACCATGGGTTCATAGTTGATAAATTAACATTATTGCAACAATGAACCATCAACGGGGTTACAAAATTTGAAGTGGAAATACCTAAACTTTAACCTAGTCTAACTAGAGTCTGAGCTTCATGCTGTGTTCGAGCAACAGCTTGTAGATGTTGTCAGCTGTTGGACGATTCTGCGGATTCTCCTCAGTACATTTGCAGAACAAGTCAGCAAGAAATGCTAGGGTGCCCAAGTCCGCAGCCTCTGTTTCCCCAAGGTCTGCAGCTGATGGCTCGTCCATAAATAGCAGAAGTGCCTCCAACTCTTCTGTTAACTTTGGTCGTTGTCCCATCACAATAAGATTATGTATCTCCAAATCAGCTACTCCCGAATAAGGAAGTTGCAATGTCAGTAATTCAGAAAGAAAGCATCCAAACGACCAGATATCAACTTCAAGTCCATAAAAATTTTGCTCATGCATTATCCTTAGAACCTCTGGAGCCATCCAGCGAGGTGTTCCAACACAAACATTAGGAGGAGGTATCCCTACATGAGCGACAAGGCAGGAATGCAAGTAAGACCTTAGAGGCACCGCTCTATCAAAATCACAGAGCTTCACAACAGGTGCCCCATTGGCTGTCTTGCTATCCAAATCGATCAATATGTTCTCACTTTTAATGTCTCGATGAATAATATTCTTTGAATGCAGCTCCACCAGTGCAGAAGCAACATCTTTAGCAATGCACAGAGCTATATGCACAGGGACATGCTTCTCACCAGCTTTTGATAGTTTTTCAATGTAACTCTTTACGGAACCCCCATTTATGTACTCCATGAAAATTGCTGATTGCAGAATACGGGAGCCAGGAGTGCCATTCACTGAAGGAGCCCACTTGGATAATATCTGATGTCCATACATCTCTACTATGCAGGGGTGTTGCAAAGCACTTAGTATTCTTACTTCCCCTAAGCAGTCATACTCAAACTTCCTAACATCATCCCCTGAAGTCCCATCTACCTCCATAGTACGAATTTTTGCTGCTAACTCAACTGATCCATATTTGCACTGAATGAGAGAACTGCCAGATTTGTTCACAGTTCCATCAAAAAAGGGCAAAGAATGACCCAAGTTGCTTCCAGAAAGAGGAACATTGATCCGACTCATAGGCATATACCTACCATAATATTCAGGATCTGTTTCCTTTCTGATGTCATTTGGACGACATGCATCAACTATCCAACGAGTCTCAGTTGAGTCCACTCTCTTGACTGGTATCACATTCCAAGCATGGGGCATGAAATCTAGGTATCCCCTAACAAGCTCACAAGGTACTCGAGGATCCATTCGATCACAAAGATACTTCAATAGCATTGCTCTATGTCTACAAACACCATACTGCACAGTTCCTATAGGAACTAGGATAGATTTACGCCTTGCTTTAATCGAGCGGAGAGATTTCTCAGAGATATCAGCAAAAGCAATATCTTCAACTGTCTCCAAGTATGGTTTGGTGGATAAATTACAAGGCTCACAGTTTCTAGTTGAGCAGGTGCATACAAAAGGCTTCCTGGCATTTGCATCAGGACTACCTTTGCGTCGCCTTTCTATATCAGCAACCCTATCACTCCCACCAAAATGATCTGATACAAACAGAGCAAGAAACATTGCAATCTGTAGGTCCTCAGTGCGATTATCATTTAACTCATTCAAACGGAGAACCCCATCTCTGGCAGACTGAAAAATTCCATCCAACTCATCATCCTTTCCACTGTCCAAGAAAATAACTTCACGAGAGTCAAGAGGGAAATTTTCATCATAACTCTCCAGTGGCATGAACGGCCTATCACGTCCCGCATCATAGAAGCCATCTTGAAGACTGTCCTCAATACTGCAAAAAGACGTATCACTAAATTTTTGAGATAAGTTCGAGCAATCATGACTATGCACTTGATCAAGACGGAATCTCTTGCGCTGCTTATTCTCCATAACACCATTCTTGCAATCTGGCTGTTCAACTTCCACATTGCCATTCTCCCCATCTGGCTGCTTAACATTGCCATCAACATTCTCACAATCTGGCTGCTTAACACCCTCACCATCATTTGAATTCTTCCTCTTTGTTCCTGAAGCAGGATCTGATTTTTCTAAAGACAATGCTTCTTCATCTTTCTCACCAACAATCTCTTCACTAGCGGAAGGTACTTCATTCTTGTAGTTGTTTTTATCATCTTCCTCTAATAAAACAGCATGACTCGATTCACCACAAACTCCACCTGATTTTGGATTCTTGCAATTCGGCTTCTTCAGAACCCCAGCATGTTTCTTCCTCTTGGATCCGGAAGTGGCTTGCTCACCTACAAACTCTTGGTTGTTTGAAGATACTTCATCATCACAATCTTTTTCATCACCTTGATCTACTGCAGTAGAGTTAAGAAATGAGCAACTTTCGGCTTCTCGACATGCTTCAGCCGCGTCCTCATCTACTGCATAATCAGTAACATCTCCATTTCCTATCTTGCTTTCTCCATCTTCTTTCACACGCAACGATACTGGACGGTCCAGAACCTCACACTTCCCCCCATTCTTTACCCTCCCCGGACCTCTCCACCGAATATAACACTTCCTCCCATCCGACCTCCAACTTGCAAGAAACCTACTTCTCGTTTTACTCATATTCGACGAGCAATCCAACTCGACTGAAGAACTGCCAGACTCATGGCCACACACATCATTTCCATTCCCATCCAATTCACAGCATATCGACGACGACACTGCTACACACTCACTCTTAAGCCTATTGTACTTCAGATTCAAGCTCCGGAGGCTACTCATCAACCCGAAATCAACATCCCCCAGTGACGTCAGCCGATTATGCGACAGGTCCAGACTCTCCAGCAAGGCCAATCTGGACAACTCCTCAGGCAATGCCTCCAGTTTATTCTTGGCAACTCTCAGCGAAACCAAAGCATTCAAATTCCCTATTTCTCCAGGCAAAGTCTTCATCTCGTTGAACGAAACATCCAGATACTCCAAGCTCTTCAAGCAGCAAATCTCCGGCGGCAGAAAAGTTATAGAGAAATAACATACCGATAGCTTCGTCAGGAGCTTCAGGCCGGCGACCTGGCTCAGAATCGGAACCGCCGAGCACCGAGACGTGACCTTGGAGAGCTCCAGCTCCTTCAGCCCCTTGAACTTGTGTAGCGGTAAGCCGTCGAACTCCGGCGACGAGATCCTCAGGCACTCTAGCCTCACCAAGTCGCCGATCTCCGGCGACGAGAACAGATTGATCTCGTTGCCGAAGAACTTGAGCGTCTTCAGGCCTTTGATACCGGCGATGGACTTCGGGAGTAGATTGTACACATTTTTGTAGAGGTACAGATCGCCGGCGTCGGCGTCGGCGTTCTCACCGATCGGAAAGTCCAGGCTTTGGCCGGAGACATCGAGGATCGAATCGGCTGCGGCGACGCTGCCGCCGCCGTCGACTACTTGCAATGCGGAATCGGAGAGCTCTGGCTCTTGGGAGGTCTTACGGTTTGGAATTGGGGATTCCATTGTGAAATCGGGTTTGGATCCGAGATCTGATTTATAGTGGGATAACAGGCCTTGGGCCTCTATTTAAAGACCCAAAGCCTACAAGGAAACGGAAGCATTGGACTGATTTCCTATCAGAATGAGGGTGTGCCGGGCCCAAAATATAAGTGATACCAAACCGAAATAGGAAACAGGATGTCCTAAATAATAGGGAATAGAATTATACTTTTCAGTTAGGAATAAGGGATAAAGGGACAAGTTAAATTGAAGACCAAGAGATAAAAGTGACCACGACCAAAAAAGAGAGATAAAATTGACACATTCGATTGGTCGTGGAACACACTTTTTTTGGAGAAATATCAATAACTTTATTTAAATAAAGAAAATACAACACATTGGAACCATCGGTAATAATGTCTACATCATAACACACATTCCGACCAAAATCCATAGTTAAGGGTCAGTCACCAAAAGTAACATTCATGACCCAAAAAGGCCCAACTCCTAACCATAATTTACACTCACAAAGAGCTACCAAGTTCTGAGAGTAAAGATACAACCTCACTACCAACATGAACGCAAGCAAATTCACCTTCTTCAACACAGTGTTCAAATACCATTAGATCACGTGTAGATCTATTACGCCCTATTGTGTGAGCTACGATGGTCTTCTGATGCTGAACAAAAACACAATCCACATCCTCCGTCATGAGGTTGACCTGCAAAGCCTAAAGCTACCCAACCACAACATCCCATCCGACTGCACCAACCCAACATCAACAGGGCTGGAGCTACCACTGATGTGGGGTGTCGTCGGACAAGCCTTTCAAACCCTTTTTTCAACAGTCATGTCTAAGATATGACTTACCCAATCAAGTAACACAGACCCACCATAAACACGGTCTTATCCACTAGGGTAACCTCCTACCCACGCTAGTTAAAAATTTGGGCCTTTCTTAAAGCCCAACGAAGATTCCATAGAGCGAGAATATGTGGTATCCAATCCAAGTGCCGAGTCTCCCTCACCCTCTGAACCAGGTTGACCAATCCCCCGAAGAAGCGTTCAACGATGCCGACGCTGACGAAGCTCTACTCAATGAAAGAAGCCTCCCAGCACAACACCAAAGACGACTGCTGGATCGTCATCGACGGCAAGGTACCTCTCCCTTCTCCATCTTCACACTCCTATTGGATTGGCTTGGATTGTGTTCCTTGTCAGATCTGTATAGCGTTACCTACTTGTCGTGCTAAAGCTCTGAAATTTGTATTTAGGGGTCTTTTTATTAATTAGGCTAGGATATGGAATCATGTAAAGTTTTGTTATTGAGATTTGGTGTTTTTACAGTTTTCTAAGTGCTAGTCATGAAGTTTGTTAAGCTACAGATATTCAGACCTCATAGTTAGTATAAACATTGAGCTGCAAATTAGTATGAAGTCGATAGAAACGCAGAGATGGCCAAATGTTACAATGAAATTCATCTCTGAATGGATAAGTAGACATTTGGTTGGTCAGGGCAATCCCGTAGATACAACAGGTTTTCTACCATCCGAGTAATGTTTTGATTCCCTAGCATCAATGCGGTTTAGAAGTGATCGTTTTGATTGTGATATTGTGTATGTCCTAAGGAATTCTGACTCTAATTTTTGTTGCTTGTTGGTTTCATCTGCTTTAGAGAACTAAAGTTGTCATCGATCTTTTTCTGATCATAATTTCGTATCATGCAATTGGTTTAGTGGTCAGGCAATTGGTTTGCTCCCAAGAGGTCTGGGGTTCGACCCTCTCCCATGGTACCCACCTAACAAAATGTTGTGGGGTCAGGCGGGAAGCCTAGGGATTAGTCGGGTCAAAGATCCGGATACCCTAGTTACAAAAAAATAATAATAAAATAATAATTTCGTATCATGCTCCTGAATGAAAACCCTTCTATTTTAAATATGCTGCATTTGCTAATTGCAGGTTTATGATGTGTCAACATATTTGGATGATCACCCTGGTGGAGATGATGTAATCCTTGCTACAACTGGTATACATCTGAGCTTCCTTTTGGATGTTTTTTTTTCCAATCAAAGTGACTTCACCATCAAGAATTTGTTTCAGATATAAAGTTGTGATATGACTTGGTTATATTGGTTCCCTTACAGGCAAAGATGCCACTGATGAGTTTGAAGATGCTGGGCATAGTAAAGATGCAAAGGAACTCATGGAAACCATGTGCATCGGAGAGCTCGACATGGATGCCCCTGCCGCAGCTGAACCTGAAACTCAACCAACCGGTTATCCTGAGAAGCTCATGACCCTGAAAAATCAATACTGGGCTGTTCCAGCAGCTGTTGTTGGCATCTCTGTGGTGGTTGGCATCTTGTACTTGTGCAAGAAGTGATTCTGCCATTACTCGGAAGGAAATTAGTGACAATTTTGAATAATTAGATTATTAGTCATTGAGAGAAGCGGCCCATTGGCCATTATTACTTGATTAGTGTACAAACACTGGGAACTTGCATTTTGTGATTCAGAGATCATTTTATGGATTTCAGAAATGACATTTACAGAGATTGAGGAGATCATTTGATTCTGGGTTTCCATTGTCTAATTGAATGAAAACCGAAATTTAAACTTGTTTGTTCTTTTGTTTCTAGCATTACCTTCGACTGCATCTAAATGTTTGAAGCTGGAAGAGCAGGAGGCGGATCTTAGTGGAGACCAGTGGGGGCTGTGGCCCTCACAAAATTGCTCAGATCTAATGTGACATTGTATGATTGACAAAGAATTATACAACTAGCTCCTCATTCTCAAATTAATTTCTCTACATGTATTATGTACTATATGTCTAATTATTCCTTATATATGTCTATAATTCTGTAAACCTATTAATTAATGTTTTGAAGAAATGAAACTACGAATTTCAATAATTTTATCTATGGAAGAAAACTTTAGGAAAAATTATCTCCCGCCTTAATTTTAAAGAATTTTTTCTTATCAATAAAATAAGATTTTAAAATTCTGACTAGTCTAATAGACTCTTAAGGTTTTGTTCCCACTAACCAAATTTTAAGTTTTTCTCTATTTTTATTGTTGAGAACTAAGATTTTTTTGTATATATTTTGTTGAAGTCAATGCTCGTTGTTCATATTGGGGGGTGATTAACGGTGAATCTAGGAGATAGATGACTTGGGGGCAATAGGTGTATATTGGGGGCAGTATGTGTGAATTCATTTTCTCTGGTTATCTGTAGCAGATCCTATTAGGGACAGTATGCGCATATTGGGGGTAGTATGTGTGAATTCAGATTTTTCTGGTTCTATGTAACAGGTCATACTGGGGTAGTAGGTGTATATTGAGAGGGTAGTATGTGTGAATTCAAATTTTTGGGGGCAGTAGGCGCATAATGAGGGGAAGGCACATGCTGGGGGTAATATGCTGACTTCTGAATGAATGCATGGATGTCGCTACTTAGTTTATTGTGGTTTACTTGACCACAAATATCTATGAAGTTCGAGGAAAGTATTCACATGTTGTTGATCTTGGTCGCTTTTCTTGCTCGTGTAGAAAATGAGAGATTGAATGCTTCCCTTGCTGCAATCCAATCTTCCTCAGCAGATGTTTATGCATTCATAGATCCACATTTCTTTAATGACCACTGCAAAAGTGCTACGATGTTTCACTTTTTCTATTGTCTAATGCCGATATGGCTTCTGCTGAATCTGCTAATGATGATTTTATTCATCCTCCACATGTGAGGAGGCCTCCGGGAAGGCTAAATAAAAAGTGGTGAAAGTGAAAAGAAGTTTATTCGTTGTGGTCGATGTCAAAAATTGGGCAATTAGAACAAGACGACCTGCACTGAACCACTTTGAATTTATGGAATTTTATATACAATTTTTACATTTTTGTTGTGACTTTATGTTGTACCAAATTGTCTAGACTATTTTTATTGGTAATTGAGTGGTCGGCTCAATATTTTGCTAGTCTTTTCTCTGTATGTGTTGTGGAAACAAAATTTGAATGTTCTACAGGTTCCCTCTTGTCCCTAGTAGGACCCACTTTATGTCTAAGCAGGTTCTACTAATCCCAGTAGGTGCTCTTACTGCCCCCAATACCAGTTACCAGGAATCCTACTGCCCCTAATAGGACATTATATTGCCCCCAGTAGAACCTACTTCTTACCCAGACATGTTCTGCTACCCCCAGGTTCTCCTTTTGCCCCTAGTAGAACATGTTTCTGACCAAGACAGATTCTGCTAGCTCCTCTACTGCCTCCAGTAGGTGCTCCTACTGCCCTCAGTATGCATCACATTAAGACAGAATAATAGCAAAATGAGATGATTGAAAATGAAAAGATAGCAAATATGTTCGTCATTCCAAATTCTAAAATACCAAATATGTTCATGCCATATATTACAACTAACCAAATATGAAATCTATTCAAACCAAATGCGAAATACGAACTACGAAACCTTACACTACAAACAACCAAGTACTCATGTTCAAACCAAATCTTACATTCTATCAGTCACTTCCTACCATCTGTTTCCTAGCTATCATGGACTTTTCAATAACTTTTTGCCGCATTCTGTCACCATCTGCTTTGTTTGGTTCTTTTTTATGTGTCAAGCTCTTCATGAAATATAGCAAATATGGTCCACAATTTCCCCTGCAAATAGTTCAATTTATGTAAGTAACTCCCATCTCAACTTACCCCCTACTTGCATTTTTTCTGAATAAAATAGTGAAGAATGTACTTACGACATTGAATTCTGTTGAGGACAGCTGAAATCTTCCACAAATTTGTATTTCTTCAGAGCATCCATGTTCTTGAGCACCTACTCTGACCTTCTTCTCTCTGTCATTCATTTCAAGGATTCTTACATCCAAATCGCCTTCAGGTGTCTCTCCCACAGTCTTATATCTGAAGTTCTCAATGTCTTGTTCTTGGTTGTCATCAGGAAAATGTTTATGTGACAGATCTACTTCACGTAGAAAGAGGTGGATATGCTTTATCTTTTCAATACCAAATACAATACAATTATTCATCAATTTTATTTTCAATAAATTTATGAAAACGTATAAATATTTTATTAAGAGTCCATACCACATGTGCAATATTCTTATGGAATTTTTCATCTTCATTTCTTTCTTCCTCACAAGGCTGCATCGAGTTCAAGTGCAGAAACCTTCTTCTCATGATCAACAAGAAGCAGCAAGTAGTGAAAGTATTTGTCATGATGGATGGGAATCAAAACCTTGTTGTAATCAAAGATATATCATAAAGATTCGATCAAGAACAATTGTATTTGGTTCTTGAAATCCTCATTTTCTGCTCTCGTTGCATGCTTAATCGAATAAAACTGCAAATAAAAAAGAGATTAAATCAGTTAACATTCTTTTTTTTCTTTAACTGAAGTGTTTAATGTTGTCTATTGACCCTAATAGGTGCTTCTACTGCCCCCAATAAGATGTCCTATTGCCCCAGTTAGACAGAGTTAAAAATAAGAGACTTTTGTGGAAAATGAGGACTAATAGTTAGTATAAAAATTGACAATATGATGTCCTTAATTTGTTCTGGCTCACTTTCCGTAATTTGTTCAGGCTAACTAATAGGATGTCCTTCTTTCACTGCTTAATTAGGTTGTAAAAATTGGCAAGCGAACATTTTTGTTGTATTTTCTCCTTCTTCTTCACTATCTCCTTTTTCAGATTTTGCTTTTTCACTTTCATCTGCTTTTGCAGACTTTGTTTCTCAGTTACTTTGCCTCCTCTACACTATCACTAATATGATTTCTACTGATCCCAACAGATGGTCAGTTTCCCCCTAATATAGCATTCTACTGCCCCAATTGAGGCTCCTACTGCCCCCCAATTGAGACTCTTACTGCCCTCAATAGAACTTCCTACTACCCCCAATAGGACATCCTACTACCCCTAATAGATGCTCTGACTACCTGACACAATACCTAGAATCAAAAATGGAGCCAAAACTACACCAATAACAACATAGATCATATATTGCCCCTAAAAATTAGAAATGAAATTGAAACGAAAATGAACCCTAAAAATTGGATGTCTTATTATCCCCTAGTAGAACCCTAAAAATTGAAAACGAAAACGAAATTGGATGTCTTATTATCCCCTGGTAGAACCCTAAAAATTGAAACGAAATCCTTAGATTTTACAGATGGGTTGCGCAAACGGAGTTGATATTGTTCTAATTTCTAACATAAACAATAGAGAACAACCATAAAACAAACTAATTATACAGATCTTGGTTTAAAATTTGAAGGAGATTTAAACTAAAACAAAATTCGATGATTATCTGACGTAGCACGACGGAGAACACGACGAAGAGGTGAGGACGAGACGAAGAGAATATGAGCGAGAGGGAAAAGATCTGAGCGATGGAGAGAGAGCATTCAAAAATTTTCCAGTCCTAAATATCTATACCATTCTTCTAAATTCACATATAGAAAAAATAAACTAGGCACTAATACTAAACTAAAGTCTGGAATTTCCAAATTAGGTTCGGATTAAGCTAGAACTAGAAAAACACATGGATTAGCAAGAAAAAGGCTTTTATTTTCTGCCTTTCAAGTTTGGGTTGAGGAGCAAAACCACAATGACTCGTAGATTGTGTATCCTATTCTATTTCTTTAAAAAATATTATGCTAGGTGAGGAATTTCAATCCTATTATCGGACTATTTGGGCCAGTGTTTTCCTAATTTGAAACGAAATTAGGGACGGGCAGATCTCAATCCACCTCATATACACAGCCCATAATAAGACCAGAGAAAAAGAAGCACCAGAAGGAAGAAGCACCGAGCCCAAATTGGATTGTAGAAGAAGAAAGAATGGCGCAGCAAGTGCAGAAGAACACGTTTTACGTCGGAGGATTGGCCGAAGAGGTGAACGAGGCGATTCACCACTCGGCTTTCATTCCTTTCGGCGACATCAAAGGCTTGAAGACGCCGCTGGATCAGGCCACCCAGAAGCACCGCTCCTTCGGCTTCGTCACTTTCTTGGAGAGAGAGGACGCCGCCGCCGCCATGGACGGCGCCGAGCTTTCATAGTTCATTTGTTAAGCTCAGTTGTTAATTTCACATAGTTGGGCAGGCAATCCCAACTATGAAAGGGTTGAAAGGCTAGGGTTTTGGTTTTTGTGGGGTGCTTGGTTTTGACTGTATGGGTGCGGATCATAATCATCATCCACCTTAGAACAATTTGACCTCTCTATGCTTTTGATGACTCTGTATCTTGGTTAAAATTACGTTTTAGTTTGTAAGAATGGTAAAAAAAACGCGCACGCTTTTCGCACGTGCACAGCTGTTTCCTCTCTCCCTCCTAGCTCAACTATAGAGTTGAACCCAACACAGACTTATCAGTAAGAAGCCTTCCATGGCTAACAAGTCTGAGCTGCTCTAACAACCCAGAACTTGAGCTCTATCCATGGCGTCCCTATCTTTCACTCACTTTCTACAACTACCCAGGTTCTCTCTCTCACTCTCTCAAATTTTCTATCTTTATCCAAATCCATGTGGTACTTGACCGGTAATGGAAAATGAACAATCTTTCTGGGTTTTCAAAGTTTTAAGCTTTTATTGAGGATTTGAAATGAAAAACCCTGAAAAGGACTAGAATTTGCGTAAACCTCTAAAACCCTACACTTCAATTGTATGATTAATGATGGTTTTGATATTGAAATTGTTAATTGGAATTTGCAGGTGCCATTTGGATTGGCCCAATAAGTCTTCACTTAATTTAGTGATGCTTCAGGGCTTTAGATTACACAGTAAAAAATGGGGTGTTGCAGCTATGTCTAAAAAGATAAACAATTCAGAGAATTCAGCTCTAGATGGATTGAATGAAGAAGAGGTTGTGGTGAAGAAGAAGAAGACAACTAGGACTACTAAACGGACTCGGAAGAAGACTGCATCGGATAGTGATGCTTCTAGTGATGAAGATGTTGGTGACGAGCCCAAGAAAAGGGGGAGACCTAAGAAAGGTATGTTCCCTCATTGATGTTTATGTTATTGTTGTGTATAGATTATTGGTTAAATGTGCTAAACTGGGAACTTAATATGTTTTAGCTGCATCTGCCTCGGTTAGTGTGGAGGGAGAGCAAACTGAGAAGAAAGTGAGGAAGAGAAGAACTAAGAAGGTTGATGAGATTGAGAGCCAGGTTAGTGAAGCTGAAGTTAGTGATGCTGAGGAGTTGCCATTTGTTTTGGATGTTCACGATGAGACTGAGGATGATCTAGAGTTGGAAATAGACGACGGAGAGGATATCAGCTATACTTATGGTTGGCCTCCTCTTGTCTGTTGCTTTGGAGCTGCGCAACATGCTTTTGTGCCATCGGGAAGGCCAGCCAACAGACTCTTAGATTATGAAATACATGAAAGAAAGAAAGGTGCATTATGGGCACCTGAAAAGTTCATTAGGTCTCCTGGGGGATGCGCAAGCAGTGTGGCGATTGCTCTTGCAAGCTTGGGCGGTAAGGTTGCTTTCATGGGAAAACTTGGGGATGATGACTATGGCAAGGCCATGTTATATTATATGAATGCAAACAATGTCCAAACCCGGTCTGTTCGCATCGATAGTAAAAGGGCAACTGCAGTATCACAGATGAAGATTGGTAAAAGAAATCGCTTGAGATTGACTTGTGTCAGACCCTGTGCCGAGGATTCTTTAACAAAGTCAGAGATCAACATGGATGTGCTTAAGGAGGTAAAACTTTCTCCTATGAAAATGAATTAACTTGTATGCTTTCTTGTTCATAGTTTGTATATCTGATATGATGCCAATTGATAAATATGGGGATTAGACATGATCTAATGAAAAAGAAAAAAGAAACTCAGCAAGTATCAAATGAAAAAGAAACATTAGACGTGATCTAAAAGTGTAAGTGAGTGTGTAAAGCATTAGATTGTCACAGTTCAAGTGTTTCTGTCATGGATAGCTTATAACAACCTATCATGCAGGCAAAGATGTTCTACTTCAACACACATTCTCTGCTTGATCAAAACTTGAGATCAACTACACTCCAAGCAATCAAAATTTCTAAGCAGCTAGGCGGAGTTGTTTTCTATGATGTAAACCTTCCATTACCGTTGTGGCAATCTTCTGAAGAAACCAAATTGTTCATACAACAGGTATGGAATCTTTCTGATATTATTGAAGTTACTAAACAAGAGCTTGAGTTTCTATGCGGACTCCAGCCTTCTGAGGAATTTGACACCAAAGATAATGCCAGATCAAAGTTTGTTCACCATAGACGAGAATTGATTGCACCACTTTTGCATGAAAACCTTAAGGTTTTGTTTGTGACAAATGGTACTTCTAAGATACATTACTATACAAATGAACATGATGGTGCTGTTAATGGGATGGAGGATCCCCCTATTAGTCCTTTCACTTCTGATATGTCAGCATCTGGAGATGGTATTGTGGCAGGTACACTCTTGTGATTTCCATTCTATAGATGTTGTGATAAAACCTGTCTTAACTTTTTTTTTTCCATTCTATGCTGGTATATTGTCAATGCATTGGTTTCTTCCAGTGTGTCGTTCGCCTTGTTCTAACTTCTGTTTTGTAATTTCATTTCAGCTCTCATGAGAATGTTGACAGTTCAACCACATCTAGTTACTGATATAGATTATTTGGAGCACTCCATCAAATATGCAATTGATTGTGGGGTCATAGATCAATGGTTGCTAGCGCGATCGAGGGGTTTCCCTCCTAGAGAAGATATGGAAGACGTGGTTACTGATCCAGATGGTATAAGGTCTGTAACAGAAATGGAATATCGCACATTACCTGATGAGGTCCTTGCCTGATCAATAGAAGTCATTCTGTCACAAAGTTAACTGAGGGACTTGCTTTCCTCTTAGGATGTAGGTGAGCCGTCATGTAGCTTAGTTTTGGTTTTGCTTCCCCAATTTTGTATGTGATGAATAGCCTCGTAAGCAAAGATTTAAAGCCTAGTGCAATTTTATCAGAGCTGCAATCCTTTATCAAACTTGCAACTTTCAGTTTTTTATTTTATTTTTATTAACTTTCTTGTCTTTCCGACTTTGAAATCCGTTAAACAAAAAAAACCAGGTCCAGATTTCTGATTTCTGTCAGTTTTGAAATCATGTTTTGAGGTTAGGGAAAAATTAGTGACAAAATAAGAACTTACGGTTGGTCAAAAAAATCATGTGCTATAGTCCACAACTTTGTGAGAAATAGAAGTTATTTCCCCCTCATTTTGTGTTGAGAAAGCTGTGGATTGTTCTTCCAAATGTGTAGGTTTTCTTATCATGTAAATATGTCATTTGAATCAAGAAATTGGATTATTTGGAGACATTGAAACATGTTGAGTTTTCATAATCTTATCCAGATAAGAGTATATACATCCCACACGCTTTGTCACTATTATGAAAAGGATCAGATAATGTGAAGCAGCTTTCATTGATTAAACTGGGGTAGTTGAGATTGGGTGAAGAACAAGCTGATGCCAAACACTCAAACCTCATTTTGGGATTATAAATGTCATTTTCCTTCACTTTATGGGTGATTACATATGAATGACTAAGATTGTTAATATATTAGGTTCATATTATTGAGAAGTGCAGGCCAAGAAGTTATATTACCAAAAAAATAACATAAGTAAGATTCCTTCCATAGATTTTGATTTCTTAAGCTGAAAGATTTGCACAACTACAGAGCTTATGGTAATCCACACGTTTACCCAATTTGCAAGATCTGCCTACCAGTCCTTAGTTGTGTGTTGATCCTTATTCAAAGTGTAGTTTAATGTTCTTTTTCCTTATTTAAAGTTATGATTCTTTAGGCTAACCCCTTAATTTCCAGTTAGTTGACATAAGATGCCAGAAGATCATGTTCATGGCTAAATCAATCTAGCATATGCCTTGTGATCTTGTCCATGTTCCTTAGAGTAGGGGTAACAACTTGTTAATGAGAAGAGAACCAAAAGAGCAGCAAAAACACATGCCACACAAGTTTCTAACAGAAAAATCCGGTTCTACTTGCAAATAGGAATTACTGAACATTGGATGGAATTCTCGACTGGAGCCTGACTGAGTTACCAAATATATATTCAGCCATTTTTCATCAAAGACCCCAGAGCTTTATTGACCTCTTCTTACAAAAGGGTACTAACACTTCTCCAACCCCATCAACAAGAGAGGAAGACAAGGCAAAATGGGGAAATCAACACAAAAGGCTTGGAAAAAAAGAAAAAAAAGAAAAGGTGACAAGATGAAGAAGAAGAAAAGGAACATGTGTCGAATCCCTTCACTACGTACAAAACATACACTTTGACATGAAAGGATTGACCCTACTCGGAAAATTGAAAGCCATCGAGTTTTGAGGCTGCTGGTTTGTCCATAAACCACACCAAATTCCCCTTCAGTGGCTGGACAATTCCTGCAGGAACTGATGCGATGTTCGGATCCACACCATCTAATGCAAGGTGTGCAGCCTCTGCTTTTCTTTCACCTGTCACGACTATGGCTACGTTGGATGCTGAGTTGATGACAGGCAAAGTGAATGTAATTCTCTCAGGTGGAGGTTTGGGGGAATCAGTTAAATAGGTTACCCACTCATCTTTCTCCTCGAGCACTGAGTGGTTAGGGAATAATGAGGCAACATGGCCGTCGGAGCCCATTCCTAGGAGGATAAGGTCAAATTTGGGGCAATCACTTATATCTGACACACTGATCACACGAGATTTCACTAACTGTCGAATGACAAACTCATACTCATCAGCAGCCTCCTCTGCTGACACTGAATCATTAATCGAATGCACATGGCTCAGAATAATAGGTACCTGTGCACATAAAATGCAAAGGAGCATGAGGATACATATGGATAATGAAAAGTAGAAAAGTTACATTTAGTATTGCTGTAAAGTAGCCACAGTTGTAAACAAAAATGCTCCAATGAAAGAAAAGGCAACACTGAATATGACATTGGAATACTACAATTAGACTAAGACATTGACCCATTTATTCTCTAAATATAAAGGATTTTATGCACATTTTACATTCAACAATTATCAGCATAGTTATACTCTAACCACTTTCAGCTGATACGGAGTGCATGGTAGCATGCGGAGGATAACCACAAATGACTAATCAAAGTTCAATGTATAGCTCGAGTAGCTGTAGCATGATATATACTTACTAAGTAATTTGTGTACTATTCTTTTTCGCATGAATGATAGGATGCACAATACCAATTTTAAAATTAGAGTACATTAAGGACAAAGTAGACAGCATCACATAACAGTGGTCAATAGGTTCAGAAATTGCAAGTACTTATTACAAAAACTGAATTCTGATGAAGCTACCAAAATTAAAGGCTTCAGCCTTAAATTCACAATATTAGATTATTACTTCCTCAGATCTGCACCATGAAATCTCTTTCTAAAGGGTTTCTTTACGTGTTTCAAGTTTCTCTGCTTTGGCACAGATGAGTGGTAGAAAGAGGAAGGGCACCCCCAAGATGGCTTTGCCATGACCAATAAAGAGAGATGCAGTGATAACCAGCTTTAAGCTGATAAGGTTAGGAGCATGAGAGGCTGCTAAAATAGACAAGGATTGAAGTACAGTGGCAGGAAACTAGAAGTAACTGAAAGGAAGGTTTGCTGAAGTACTCATGGTGTTTAAGAAGATATATATGACACAAAAAGAGTGATCCTTCCTTGTTGAGATATCTATCCCACATCGGGAAAATGAGGTCTTGTCTGTGGGTTTATAAGGGTTTGGGCTACTTGTTGAGATATAATTCCACATCGGGAAAATAGGACTTTGCTTGTGGGCTTATAAGGATTTAAGTTACTTTCTCCATTGTCAATTGGTTTTCGATGTGAACCCAGACTACTTTATCATTCCTCAACCAAAAGACAAAGTATCGGCAAAATTTATTTAACTTGAATGACACCTATAAGGTTGAAAAGTAATATCAAGATTTTTAGTGAAATTATACTCAGCAACAGGTTCCAAAACCTGAAACCAGACTCTAGATAGTAGATAGAAGCATCTTTAATCCCCTTGGGTTTGGTCATTCAAAGGAGAGATAGAGTGCATAGAAGAAACATCAACTTCAAATAAATTGTAATTTAAGCTGCATCTGTTAGTTCAAGATCAAACTGCAGCCTGCAATGGGCCGGAAAAGTGAAAAGGACCAAGAATAGTACCTTAGACAAAAACAGATCCTTTGCAAGCTTGTAATTGCTACCAACATGATTTTTTGCCACAACACGCTCGTCAGCCCAAAAAATATACCACTTGTCCCAGTCTACAGTCTTGTTATAAGGAGCTTCACACAGTTTTCTGCTTTCCCACCATTAACAATGCATCAGAATCACAAAACAAAAGGAACAAAATCATGGAAAAGGAAAAATTGATACCTCATTAAGCCAATGAGAGAACCACCGGACAAAGCCATTGCAAAGACACCGCGCTCCTTCACCGCTGCCTCAGATATTTCAGCAATGTAGTATGCCAAAACAGTGCTAAGCTCATCCAAACTTTCATGAATTCTCAACTCTCTATCTTTACGTACCCCGGAAAGAGCCATGCTTCTCCACAAGTTTGACACACTGTGGCCACACACAAGGATAGACAATAAAGATACAATAAAGAGAACCAACAATGTTGCATTTCAATCTCTGCTAAAAAACCAAGACCAAACAAACTCAAAGTCTAGAAGAAAGAGGACTAAAACTGATAAAGCCATCCACTTGCAACTACTCATGGGCTTTGATTCACATTAGGGGATTAAAAATCTATATCTCAAACAGTCCAGGAATTCATACTTCCAATGATACACACAGTGAGAGTCAATCAGTGTGTGCATAACTGAGTCCAAACTGCAACAAAACCAAAGGGTATGACGATCACAAGTTCACAACCTAAAGATCTTTACAAACAGTAAAGTTTCAAACTTAAAAGAATTTCACAGTAACAGCAGAGACATACCCAGATCACAAAACAACCAGACCACACATCCCATTACAGCAAGGAACTCAGAAAACACATGAACACAAAAGCTAGAAACACAAAATGCCATGCAAATTAAGAATACTGAAATTGAAAACAGAAATGGCAGAGACAGCAAAACAGGGAATAAAGAAATAAGAAACAGATGCTTACAAAGATGAAGAAGAGAGAAGGAGTGGCAGAAGAGAAGTAATAAACTGACGAAGATGGAAGATGGGTATCAACAAGAAAATAATTATATAATATATATAAGGGTGATCATCATCAAAATATTCATATTACTTGTCTAAAATCCATTTACTCATTGGAATAAAATACTACTTCATTCACCAGAAGTTGATTAGAAATTTATTTACCTTCTGGGTTTCCACGTGCATCTAATGATCGTGACAAATCACACAGACGAGGAGCACCTCTTCTCAAAGTAAACGGATAAAACCAAACCAACCAGATATGAAAAAATAAAACCAACCATTGATTCTCTCTCACTGTTCTTTTATTTGACAAGCTCTCACTGTTCTTTTCTTTTTACAGAAAAGAAAAATCCCTCTGCCCTATATTCTCTGCTTACTGAGAGGAAGAGACAAAAACTCTAATGAAATTTAGAGGAAAAGAAAAAAGATATGTCAGTGTTTGATACTGAGAAGTAAACTACAGCAGAGTTTCATTCAAGGTTGCCCACCTGGTGGTTTGGGAAGTAAAGAAGATGAACACTGGTCCTTCTTTGACGAGGACATTTGTTAGGTTTCACTGAGTCCATTTAAGGGTTGTGGATTTAAACCTTCTTCAAGTTTACCAACATATCCAACCTGACCAATAAAAATTAATGGAAACCTAGAAAATTATTGTATTACTAGCCTTTTTCTGGATGTATTCATTCCTATAGTTGCTGCAGTTACCAATGCTCTATTTATGAATGAAGAAACCTAAATCGGGTGTAAATGTATTTATCTCAAGCTAGAATATATAGTTACCAATGCTCAATGATATATATGATGTATGGAATGTTGAAAAACAAAAAAAAATCTATTTAACAGATACGTGAAGTCGAAAATTCATACTCAACAAGCACCAAGTTCATGACAAAGGTAAATTTTAAATGACACATGAAATTTATATATTGGTTTGACAATTTACATGTTTTTCTGTTAGTATTTAAACTTAAAGAATATATGTGCAAGATATACTCAAATGTGATACCAGTATACACATTGGACTCGAAGACAACCATGTACTAATAATTGGTTTCTTTCGATGTTCCCTTGATGAATCTTGTTTCCTACTATTTTGTTTGTTTGCTTGCATACTTTTGAAGCTATTGTTGCTTCACTTGCTTGTCTCCCCAAAAGCAGCTATTCACACTTCATATATTTTGGTGTATAATCATGTGACATATGTGTCTAATAACCTAATACTTATCACCTACCTAACAGTAGTTGTTCCAAGGAAAACAAGCATACTATTTGAGAATACAAGTTAGTGGAATTAACATGGCAATCCCATGATTATTGAGTAAACAATGCAATAATAAAAGCCAATAATACACTGATTGAGGTGACCAACCTAAAATTCATGATCATAAAGGTGCTGCACAATTTGGTTTCGACTCTCTAGCTGAGTAGTGCAATACACTTCAAATTTCAAACTAACTTTTCATCTTAGAGAATTTTGAATTTGTAGTTCTAGACATGTGGTTATGGTATATACGTTTCTCACGTGTCAAATATTTTATATATCATTGATAACTCAAATTCAGTAACAATATGTGAGTTTTGAAGCAGTTTCTTTTTAAAGGACAAGCAGTGAAACTCAATGTGTGAGTTTACTGCAGGCTTACCATAGTTCTGTTACCTCGTTAGTGTTCATACTACTGAAGATGTTATGGAAGCCCATCATTAGTTTCCTCTAATTTGTGACCTCAACCACCATACAAGCAAGAAAAAGCTGAAATCCAAAGGAGATCAGAAGAGACGTTTGGAATCCATTGCTATCAGTATCAGACAAACAGTAATGCATGGCAAAAGATGTTTATTTCAGTTCAAGTAAAACCGAGCAAACAACAAATCAAAGTCCCCACAACATGGTGACAAATCAAAGACTTGCTCAACCCCATATTCCCAGTTTATCATGAATCTTGTTAGAATCATATCAACTAACACACTGATGATCAAGAGCGTAGTTAGGAAGGGGATAAGAGGGTTAATTATCCTCTTTTAATTTTAAGAAAAAGTAATTACTCTTAATTTGCATTAGATATTAAAGGAAATAAAATATAAATTGACCCTTCTCATTTAAGAAATCCTTGATCAGTTTTTAATATTCTTCAATAATAATAAAAGAAAATAAAAATTTATACTATTTTAAATACTTAATCCAATTAATACAAACCATGTCAAGGATTTCTTACCTTATTGATCCATACTAATATGTAATTTAATGCTTTAAATTTCATTTATGATTTTATTTTATTTTTTATAAATAAGCTAAATGGAAACAACACATTGATGTTTACCAAACATTGACGTACATTATGTCTCAAAAATAACATTGAAATTCTGAAAATCTGAAGTTTATTGGATGAATTAATGGTTTGTTTGAGAAAACGTTTTCATTTTAAATTGGTATAAGAAACATTGTTGAAATTAAGTTTGTGTAACTTTTTTAAGCAAAATCGTGTTTTTGCAAAAGAGTAACCGAAGATCATTTAATTTTTTCGTTAATCAAATTTGACTCTTCTAAGTGAGATGTCTGGCTACGCCACTGCTGATGATGGAGCCTTTTCTTCTTTACATTGTTTACTCCTTTTGGGGGGAAGAAGGCACCATGAACTATGGTTTTGGCTGAGGCTGACATATAAGATACATTTCACTCCCTCCATTCTTAGTTTCTTACTTCGACTCTTTCATCACAACGAAAAAACTAAAAAACTGACACCTCTGATAATGCTCTCGTTTCTCAAATGCCATTCAATTAGACTTTGAAAGCAACTTCCCAACTCTAGCACTAGCTGCTGCTGCTTCTTCTTCTGTTTAAAACCAAGTACAAGATACTTTCCCTTTTCTATTAGTTGATAAGGACACTGTGCTTACTGTTACTCCAATAAGATCAAATATACAAGTAAATATATTCTTTTCATGGTCTTATACTCTTTGATTCCATTCCATAATGGAAATTTTCATCATCCTTAATTTGAACTCATTAGACTTCCTTCATTCTCTACCTCTTCTTCACAATTATTGAACCATTGAATGAGATAGGGGACAACCAAAATTGACCATACACCCATTGTTTTTATTTTCATTTTGCTTCAGCAAATTGATTGGTTTTCTAGAAGTCAGTTATATCATGAATTGATCAACATGCATGCCTATTTTTTCTCCTCATACAGTTATGAGTTCATCTACATTGATGAATTAGAGTATTAAGCAGAACAACTGCACAGTCCATAGAGTATTAGTAAATCCACTTTTTTTTCTTTTTTTTTTTGCAGAAAGAGAGATAAGAGAGGCAAAAAACCTCCTTATCGCTCAAATTATTAAAAGAAAAAAGAGATACAAAAGAGGGGGAAGAAGCCAAAACCTTCATAGGGAAGAAAAAAGAGATACAAAAGAGGGGGAAGAAGCCAAAACCTTCATAGGGAATCAAGCACAATAAAGAGAACTAACTAATGAACACGGAACTACGGGATACCCAAACGATCATTAGTGCAAGCTGATTCAATAAATGAAGGAATCACATCTTACTGAATTACTAGATCAGTTAAAGTGGTACCATGATTGGCTAATAAGTCAGCAACCATGTTACATTCCTGAAAGATATGTGAGGATATGAAATGCATTTAAGAAATGCGGGACAAACAATTTTGCCATTGTACTGTAAGCTGCCATGGCACCAAATGAGGAGATTGAAGAAAACGAAGAACAATGGTGGTTAATACAGTATTAGTAAATCCACTTAATACAGTGGTAAATTAGTTTCACCTCAAGGTTGTTTATTGATAAAGAACATGTACCATTGATGTACAGATCCGATACATTGATGCATCTTAAACTATTTCCTAAAGTATGATTGATTGGATTAAGACATGATTAAGATTTGGTGTCTTGACTTTAAAAATAGTCTTTCAAGCACTTTGGTGCTCCTATTTTCTCTCTTTTTGATCAACTTTGGTGGTCTTGATTGATCCCATAAAATTCTTAATTGGAAACAGATTGCGTATGTAACACTAAAATTGAGTTTAAAACTAACCCATCCAAAGTCTTCTAGTTTGCTTCTTCACACAGGCCTATGTTTCTTCATCAACATTTCATCTCAGCATCACGGCTTGGAATATAGTAATTGGGTGATATGGAGTTGCAAGCTTGTTTTTCATTTTGTCCAAAAACCAATAGAAGAAGCATAATTAGTCAATGTGGTTATAGCTGAAAGCAACATCAACACAAATCTCACTTCAAATTTGGTCATCATTGAAATTATTGGTTGGGAAAGGTAAGAATTTCACCAAGTTTTTCTCCTCCACCTTTCAATTTAATCTTTCATATTGCAAATGGAAAATGGTATCAATGATTAGTTTAGAAATAGCCATTATATTAGTGAGGAAAGTCATTACATTAGAACATAGTCTAACATCTTGTATCAAGTGGTATCTAATCAATCTCCCCTAATATATTCTAACTTGGAGTTTGCCCCCTTATGCATTTTTCAATTTACAGTCACCAATTTCATATATAGCCTAATAGCCATATTGGTAGCATATAACAAAAGAATATAATCAATAGATTAGTAGGTGAACCATTTAGAAAACAAAAGAATTTCAAATGGAACTCTAATTGCATTGTTAGAGAGGTAATGACACACAATGACTCAAATGATTGGAGAAGCCATAGGCAATGGAGGTCCATGTGAGTGATATAATCACCGGGTATATATTTATTACATGATCAAGTAATTGTTGGATTTGTGTTTGCCATTTCTGAGTAATGGGCTAAAAAGGCATTTGGCATATTGTTAAATTTAGACAGTCTTTAAGTTTAAGGATTCAAAAGACTTTCAGTTTGATTCATTGGATCCAAGAATTGAGGCCTACCAGTACTGATGGAGTTGGGACAACATATGGTTTAATAATGTTGATCTACTTTTGGCATATCAAAGCTAAGCAAGTACAAGTTGAGACACTTAATTGGTGATTAGAATACTAGCTAGTTCTACTCTGTTCTCTATCTAATCTTTTGGTGGGTACTTGGTTGTTCATATCAGTAATTCAATTGTTAAGAAACTATGAGTTCAGGTATCAGGACAATAATAGGTATCTGATCTTGTGAGCAAAATTACAAAGAGGATCTGTATAGATTACCCAAGTAAATGTCAAAACAAAGGTATGCTCTTCTGCATATATATGCATCCTCGATCGACACGAAAAGCATGATGAGTGTCAATGATTTGAAGAGGTTCGATGTTAAATTGGTTTGCTAGTCGATAACTTCAATATTTTTGACTTTACGAGAATTATGACAAGTGTGAACCGTCGTTGAAGAGTTGAGTATATAACTTCAATAGGATGTTAAACAAGTTACCCGCACACAACGTCCTCATCGATGTTTCACTCTACAAACGGAGAAAGAAAGAGGAAACTCGATGGGATTGTCGTTGCGGGCGAGTTCTCCACACATTTAGGGTCACATATTGCCCACATAATGGGAGATATTAGGCGCATCATCGGCAGTCTCGAACTCTGTTTGAGATTCAAGGTTTGTACGTTTATACATTTCAAGAAAGAAGGGGTCCTTGATGAACACCCAACTGGGGTTGAGTAACGAAAAACCTAACAACAACCTTGTGAAGAAGTGAAGGAAGGAAATGAGGGTCTAAATCAGATGCTGTAAGAAGAACAGAAACCACATGTTTGTATATTGGTCCACTTATCTATTATGAAGCTACACTATTGCTTTGGGGCCTCCCAAAATGGACAACTCTTTTCAATTGATGTTCATATTTTGCACTAGATGAAAATCATCCCTCCTGTGTATTTCCCACTCATATATCAATCTTTCATCATGTTGATTGAGGCATATTCCATCTCCATCACCAAAGACTATGACCCTTCTTTCGTGGGGATTGTTTTTTTCAAAATGGGGTTACCTAAAAGATAGTTGGGATGTAAGTTTGTGGCTTTTCTTCCCCTTGAAATTGAACCAGAGATATAAATCCAACCTAATTGATGGGATTTAGAGCAACTGAAAACCGACAAGCAACCACCTCCCCTCCCAAAAGCCACATGATAAAAACAGTAGCTATCTCTATCTCACTCAAAGATTAAAATATCGATGATTATGAAAATTTTCAGAATTAAAAAAAAAATCGATGAATATACGGAGAAAATATCGAATATTGATGAAAATTTTACCAAAATTTATATTAAAATTATATATTCGACCAAAAATAGACTAAATACAAAATATCGAAAATATATGAAATTTAATATCGATACTTATAAAAAACGGAAATTTCAAGAAAATATCGTGGACATTATGGATATTTTATTCCTTGATCCCACTCATAACTCATAATCCCTTAATGAAGTCTGTCAATTTAGCTGTTTAATTCCATCATTTCCTTGTTTGTTTTATTGGTTTGCTTTATGAAAATAGTGACCTTTTATCTCACTCTCCCTTTGAAAACTCCTCAGCCAGGAAAACCAAGCATAGCAAATCATATAACTGTTGGATTTGCGGTTAAAGGACTAAATGCCAATGAATTATTGGGTGCAACGTAGTAATGCATTCTCCTGCACAATAACCCCAATTTCAAATCAATCCCAAGTGAAAAGAGAAACCTTGAAATCAAGTGATCAACTCCTTACTGAGGAGTTGTATAGTCATGCCAAAAATGTTTACATCAAGTGGTCATCTATGAAAATAAGAAAAAAAGGATTCACACTGCTCACTATAATAAATCAAGTTTTCTAATGAAGAAGAGGTCTATATTTGTTGATGAGTGACGTTCATAGAACATTCAAAATGATTGCAGAAGGAAACTGAGATCTACTGTTCTGACTATGTATGCATGCTGTGGATTTGCTAAGTGAATTCTGCAGAATCTTTCTGATATCTTCAGTAGTCCACATTCATCAAACATTTGTATCCAACAAACAAATATAGTTCATGATACAAAAAAGAAAATAAGAAAACAAAAATAATCTATTATTTAGGAAAACTATTTGATTCGTAGAAGCCAGGGAGAGACTCTCTTATAATGAAATAAAGATAACTACAATGCTAGTAGCAGGGAATTAATTCTATGATAGAGATGGTATGATACTTTGCTTACATTAATTTGAATCATTGATCCGTTTTGCAGCTCCATAATTGCTAGCATGCTGATATGGACTTGCCTCGTCTCTTCATATTTACATATACACAGTAGTCATTATCAGTACAAGGGAGAGGTATCATCATTTATTTTGCTTGATCAGTGCTAGCTTCTTGAAAGGGTCTTGCATGTTATGATCATAATCTTTCCTTTGCATCTAACCAGCATGAAATCATTGCATCTCAAAAATGAACATTAACATAGACTGAGACTGAGCCACATACTAAAACAAAAAAGTATATATATATATATATATATATATATATATATCACATAGCTGCCGGAGCATGATGCCCCAACTGTTAGAA
This sequence comes from Comarum palustre, assembly GCA_951800085.1. NCBI lineage: Eukaryota > Viridiplantae > Streptophyta > Magnoliopsida > Rosales > Rosaceae > Comarum > Comarum palustre. Next base: position 3,627,523 of record OX637584.1, on the reverse strand, counting down.
ACACAAGTACAGATAGACATAATAATAGCTATCCTGTTGAAATTGAATGGCTAAACTGCTTCACTAGCTGACCAGCTGCATTAATATTGAAAGAGTCTATGAATTGAGTAGCTGTAGAAGTACACAGTTCTGATTTATCTTCATAACACAAAATGATATGCCAAATGAATTGATTCAATCGAATGACAATGCAGTGAATGCAAAATTCAAGACAAACCTCAGAAAATGAATCAAGTTATATAGGTTGCAGCAACCAAACCTAATTTTATGTTCGTTGGGTAGCCTTTACTTTTCTCTAGACTTCTCCTTCCTGATAAAAAGCTCTACAATAAGGAGAAAAGAGCAAAGCCCAAAAGAGAGCTAAACAGGATAGTAATACAAATTAGGACACCTGGACCAATTGGCCAAATGAACAGGGAAAGAGCAACTTCAAAGCCCAACAGAAAAGAATGATTGCAGTTATGCAAACATATACAAGCATACAGCAAAGATCAAGAGTAATAGAAAATAAGATCAAGAGCAAACATGAAATTTGCACAGCTAGCTTGAAGCCATACATGACCTGACCTGAGCAATTTTAAACTTATGAAATCAAAGGGAAACCTGAATATATGAAACTCATTGCCAATACTTATAAAAATTGGCATTGTTACTTCAATTGTGTAAGATGTTTGGAATTGAAATTCAAGGTAGGGTACAAACAGCAAAGACACCAGAATTCCTCACATAATCCATCTATCCTAAGTCCTGACTAAGATACAAACCACAGAAATTACAATTTTCTTCAAATATCTGTCTTTTCTAATTCCTAACCAACATGTTTCACTAAAGCACCAAAATCTCTCAACTTGAGTTAAGGTACAGAAGTACCCTTTTATGCACAGAAAATGGCAACTTTAGTCTCCAATCCATCTGTTTACGTGTTAATGGTCTACCTTTGCTGTCTGGATCCCTGTTTTCCTTCACATTTGCCAACTTCCACACACAGCTCTCTGTCTCAACAGACTCCAGCATAAATACTCCATCCTTTTCTGGGCGTTTAGACTCCATTTCTTCAAAATAGCATACTCTCATGGCCTTGTCTTTAAACCGAGGTAAATCATCTGGTACCTTTAGTAACCTCTCCGCACCAGGAGATGATACCTTCAAAACAAAAGCAAATACATCATTACACATTTGTATGGATCAAACATGATAGAGACTTGATTGAGACAAACCTCAACAGCCAAATCTTCAGGTATTTCTCCAAATTCTCCAACGTCATCCAACTTTCTTTTGTATTCTTTACTGTAGCGACCAAGCTCCTCCATGCTTGGACACCCGTATCTGATAAAAGGACATTATGTCATAAGGCTAACATCACAAATGATTAATGATCACATGTGAAAGAAAGAAAGAAAGAAAGAAAGAAACAGAGGGGGAAAAAGTGGGGATATTACTGTTCAACATGTAAAATTCAGCATTTCTCCTCCCACAGAGCAAACATATTGTGCCAAAAAGAAGCTTTGGATCAAGGTTTTTACTTTTTCCTTATCTTTTTCTATTAGCAGCCTCCAACAGACAATGAAATAATAGGAAACAAAGTCTCTCAATTTTTACTCATGTTAAGCATATCTTATCTTGTCAAGCACCAAAGTTGAAAAAGTAAATGTTAAGCTACTTGCAAGTTTGTCAAGGAAAAAAGCAGAAGAGTTACTCGTTTGATAGTTTGTCCAGTCTAACAAACACATATCCTCGAGGAGTAGTCTTGAAAGAGAAGAGCTTCATGTCATCAGAGAACTGTGTCAACACCTCACGAGCAATGGACAGTGCCCGCTCACCCCAGGGAACACCATGGAACACCACTCCACCGCCATCGCCACCATCACCAACCTACATAGACCAATTACTAGCATCATCAAACATATTCTAAATTTAAAGCTAAAATGAAAAATGAGCAACCAAAAGTGTTCAAAAAGCCACAAAAATGTACCACAGGCTCGGTGACATCCTCATCCTCCCAATCATCTGTACTATCTCCTTCTTCCCATCCATCTGATGTCCATCCCTCTTCTATTTCTTCACCTGAAAGTCCAAACTTGCATTACCAAAATAGACAAATTCAAAGCTTTATATCAATATGCATACAGGACAAATGTTGAGTAACTTGAGCCATAGAGAATCACCAATTTAAAGAACCCATCAAAAGTCCAACTCTAACATACGGTCAAATGGTGTTAAGGTACTAAATTTATAGCCTTGATAAATGATAACAAGCAGTGAACTACTCAATTGTTTCAGTAAATAAAAATCCCAACTTTGACAAACCCAGAATAGTGAAATTGCAGAAAGCACAGAGCTTTACCTTGAAAGGTTTCATCTTGGTAATCTTCGAGATCCTCAGAGGATTGGGTGGTCAGCAACCGAAGGGTAGAGGGAGAAAATATAGTGGGTCTGGGTTTAGGAGACAAACCAATCAAAGAAGAAGTAGGGTTTAAGAGCTGAAAGGGTTTAACGGGTGGTCGTGATATTGGGTGGGTTGATAAGAAAGATAGGCTTCTGATGAAAGAAGAAGAGGATCTAAGAGAAGTGTGCAGGTGTAATCGTAACAGGATGCTCATCATTCTTTGTGTTTGCAAAACAACAGAAGAAGCGAGGAACATTAAGACCCAGAATTACTATTTTTACCACACTACTGTGGTAAAAGGTGGAGCAATAGTCATGGAGCCTAAGTAATAAGATAAAGATTTGGAGCCTTAGGATCACACCAATGGCTAAGATGATGTTATGACATGAAGTACCTAGGAAAAGTATTACCTATCGATATAGAAGGATAATAAATTCCTAGGATAATAAAGATTCATCTTCATTGATTAGAACTTTCCTAATTTTGATCGGACACATATACCTATTCCTAATTGTATCGGGAAGTCACGGTTTGCTACCTTGTTACAAACTTTCAGTGAGATTGAGAATTTAAGAGCTAATAATTTTCAGTAATCTGCGATCACTACAGCAGGAAATGTCATTAACAACAATCTAAAGTTGTCACAAAAAGTATATATTCCTCGCTTAATTGAAAATGTAACAATTTTAGGTTGTCTCAACTGGTTGCCGTTTAAAGTAGCTTACTGATTGTCAAATGCGACACAATTAGACAGTTATCGTTTTTTACATATGTGATAATATTAGTTCCTCGCATATCATATATTGTGAGAGAAGTATGTGTGTCACAAATAATAAACTTTGTTGCAGATTCCTCGAGCAAACTTTTCATCCCGACAAAGAGTAAGAGAATGCTGTTCTTCTTCTTCTATGCTGGTTGATCTCTGTTTCTCAACCAATGTGGTTGTTCTCTTAATTGATTTAGGATCAAACTACTACAATATTTTTATCATCATATACGTAGCACATGTATATATGCAGTTTCATGCCAGCTCTTGGAGTTTGCTGCTGATATGGCAAGTCATATATAGTTATATACACATTGATCTGAAAACCAAAACCACAAAAACATAAGCATAATTGCATATGAAAAAAAAATCCATTGTCGGATTTGTAGCCGTCCCTAGACTTGAACAAAAATAGAGATTATGAAAAAAGATCTATTGTCAGATTTGTCGCCGTTCCTAGAATTTGAACAAAGAATGAGATCCATCATTAGAAAGAGGTTGTATATCTATATATGTGTATATGCATGTATTAACGTATGTCTCCAGCTAGATGATCCCAAAGGGGTCCAAACGCTGTTTCAGGCCTTTCTAAGCTGCCTTGCAATAATCCAACACATGAACCCAAAGGGGTCCAAACGCATACTTACAGCTGCAGAAACTTTCGAACACTTCTTCAAGTGAAGTGGTTCCCTAGTCTTGGCCCTCAACTTGTTTGCGAAGTTCCAAACCGAAACTATTATGTCCTTAGGGTTACTGCTCAGGTAGACAACTTTGCAAGAAGAGCGTTTGACAGATTCTGGCAGAGATCCGAGTGTGGTAAGTGAGTTGAAAAGACCCTGGGAAGAGGGTTATAGGAGGTGAGGTCAGGGATCTGGTTCTTGATGTAGAAATCAAGCTCCAAGAAGCGCACAAGAGTATGTGGGTTGCTTTTGAGCAAAGGGTGATCTTGGTCATGAGGATGATGGTCCAGTACTCGTTTCACTAGGGAAAACAAAATGGCCTTGAGCCAAGTGGCGCCTGATTTCGGAGGAGTGGCAAGAAGGATATCAGTATCTAGTGCTTCAAACCTCGGAGAGCGCCTAAGATCCAACTCGTCATATGACAGCCTCCTATATTTCCTTGGGTCAAAGTTAATACTGATAGTCTGGTCAAAGGTAACTCTGGACCTGCAGCTTGTGGAGGGGTTTTTCATGATGCTTCTGGTGTTTTTTTAGGGAGTTTTTGCCAATCCTTAGGATGCAAATCATCTTTCGACGCAGAGCTTTATGCTGTCATTGTGGCTATTGAAGTGACTTTTTTAAGAGGTTGGTCCACTCTGTGGTTGAAAAGTGATTCTATCAGTGTGAAAGCGTCTTTTTCCTCCAGGTTATTTTCCCCTCCTTAGGATCAGAGAGTCAGATGAGAAAATTGTCTGAAATTAATCAGTCAAATGAATTTTAGAAATAGTCATATATTTAGAGAGGGAAATGCAGCAGACAAGATGGCAAATTTAAGAATTTCTTGTGACTCATTTACATGGTATGTTAGCCCTCCTCCAGAGCTGCATAAGTACTTGCAAGCTGATGCTTTAAGACTTCCAAATTATCTGTTTTTTCTTTGACGGCATGTGCACACAATATAATGTTTGTACAAGAGATAAGATTATCCTATTCTCTTTTTTTATTTTCTTGTTTTTCTCTTTTTCGAACGTTGTATTTTTTTATTTTAATTAATATAATAATCAGACGTGGGGCTGAGTCTCTCAACTAGGTTGGGTTCCAAATCCTTCAAAAAAAGGCTAAACTCCCTTCATTTGCCTAGTTGGCATGGTTACCAAAAGCCTTGGTACTGATAGAAATGATCTGAAATCAACCCCTTCTCTTTAGGTAGCGTAGATATTAGGTCTCTGGTTTCTTGGCCGAGCTCGTTTTCTTGCAAATTAGTACATACTCTCATGGCCTTGCAATCTCTAGTCCCTTCAGTAACCTCTCCGCACCAGGAGATATGATACCTTCAAAAACTGAAGGCAATTTTATCACTACACATTTGTATGGATTAAGCATGACAGAGAGAGACTTGATTGGGAAGTAAAAGGGCAGCTAGCCTCAATGAACATTCACAGCCCAATCTTCGGGTTTTTCTCAAAGGGAGAAAATATTGTGAGGAGGGCTTAGGTTTAGAAGAGAAACCAATCAAAGAAGAATGATCGAGTAGGGTTTAAGGGTTTTTGTATTGGATGGTTGGACAAGAAACATAGGCTTCTGAAAGAAGAAGGTACCTTCGAGCAGTGTGGGAGTGTAATCGTAGGAGGAGGCTCATCATTCTTGTCTCTGCAACGAGCTAGAGTGGGAGCTAGCTAGGAACATAAGAACAAGAATAGCATTTTCATCACTGAAAAGTGAAATTTGAAATTTGAGGTTTCACAGTAAAACACCAAAACCTCCGTAGAGTACAATTTACATATTCTTTGCCATATGCTAGTTTTGGCAAGGGAAATTTCGTTCCATCACTTCCATGTGTTGTCTTTGATCGAGTAGGAAAACTATACCTATTGATATCAGGATAATAGATTCCTAGACCAATCCTGATTAAAGATGTGATATTTAGTTTTAGTTATTTACTAGTCTTTCCTAATTTTGTCTTCATCCTTCCCAAGTTTGTATTCCTATTTAATTTGGGAGTCTTAGGCGATCACTGCAGTAGAACTCTATAAATACGAACCTTTTGGCGTCAATGCAATTCAGACGTGTTCTTGTTGTGAGATCGAGAAATTCAAGTACTAACAATTTTCAGTGATCTGCGTCTGCGAGCAAACTTTTCACCCATACAGAAAAGGTTCTCCATGGCAAAGAGTACCAGATTCAATGCAGCTTTTCTTGTTCTATGCTGGTTAATCTGTTTCTCGGGGTTTGGTTTTGTACAAAGCGTTTCAGCTCTTGGTATTGACTACGGGAAACTCGGCAACAATTTGCTACCACCGCAGCAAGTTGTGAGCCTCTTAAGGTTCAACAACATCACAAAAGCAAGAATTTTTGACACCAACCCTGGCATACTAACTGCATTCGCAAATTCGGATATTGAGCTTATTGTGACAGTAGAAAACGAAATGCTAAGCCAACTAAGCAACCACCAAGCAGCCCTTCAGTGGGTCACTGCACGCATCAAGCCTTACCTTCCGGCAACGAAGATCACAGACATTATGATAGGGAACGAGCTTGACACAGCGGATTTGCTAGCTAGCCTTGTACCGGCCATGTCCAGCACTCAAAGGGCACTATCTCAGTTAGGTCTTGATTCACACATCAAGGTGTCATCGCCTTTTTCCTATGGGGTGATCGGAGAGTCATATCCACCTTCTGCTGGCAGTTTCAATAGTGATGTCTCTGATGTAATGGCACAAGTGTTACAGTTCTTGTCAACCACAAAGTCACCGTTTTGGATCAATGCATATCCTTACTTTGCGTACAAGGGGAACTCGAAAGAAATTCCTCTAGACTATGTGCTTTTCAGCAATGCCGGTTCATCGTCTGGAGTGACCGACCCTAGTAGCAATTTGCACTATGACAACTTGTTGTACGCTCAAGTAGATGCAGTCATTTATGCCATTAAGGCATTGGGGTTTGATGATATAGAGGTTAAGGTTGGGGAGACAGGGTGGCCATCGAAAGGGGACGAGGATGAACTTGGTGCAACTTTAGAGAATGCTGTTATCTACAATGGGAACTTGTTGAAGAGGCAATTGGCCAACGAAGGTACACCTTTGCAGCCTAATCTTGACGTCTATATTTTTGCTCTTTTCAACGAGAACAAGAAGACTGGACCAACTTCGGAGAGGAACTTTGGTCTATTTCAGCCGGATGGAACTCCTGCTTACAATGTGGGCTTGTCTGGATATTCATCTGCCACAGCTTCAGCTCCTAACTCAACCGATGTCTCAACCCCAAGCCCTTCAAAATCATATACAGCTTCTAATTCAACCATGTCTTCATCACCCCCAACCCCAAGTGCAGTAGAACCACCCACATCAGCTCCTAACTCAACTATTGCCTTGTCACCCCCAATTCCAACCCCATCAGAACCAACAACATCCGATACGAATTCAACTGAGCCCACATCAGCCGCAACTCCAACCCTTGTAGAACCACCAACTTCGGATGCGAACTCAACTAATGCCTCACCACTCCCAACCCCAAGCCTACCAGAACCACCAACCCCAACACTTCCTGAAATCCCCATGACCTATTCCTCTGGTGTCAAGTCATCAAAAACAATTGGAAGCTGGGTGTACTTGATCATTCTCGGTGTGGTATTGACGTATTGTTAATCCTCGTGGGGTTTGGCTCAAAACATTCTTAGTTCGCTGCACCTGGAGGTGATCATGTGAAGTTCTGTGGGGTTTGGCTCGAGCATTAGTCTTTATAATTCAATATTGCCATGTTATTTAGAGATGCACTCAGTTTAACTTCTTTGTACTTCAACGAACATAAAAGTTTTCAACCAGTTTAGTTATTTTTTACCTTACCAGAGCTAAGGTCTTATTCATAAAGCTTCACCATTATACTGATGTAGAAAGAGGTATTGAACAAAGTAATCTGTTGACAAATTTCAATTCCATAAATAAAGAAAAAACGAAGCTTGACATTTTTATTTGCACAAAAATATTAGTTTCTCTCTGATGTACAAGTTATTTACTTAATAAGCTACACAAAGACAACAAAGGCAACCTGACTACTCTATATTAGTATTTCGTAACCCCAGCTTCTCTAGCCTCAACTATACCATTGCCATTGATGAAAGAAACAAAGTTACATTGTCAGAATATATATATATATATATATATATATATATATATATATATATGGCTACAAACGA